>CM021104.1:94512652-95133080 GCA_007115665.2 Sequoiadendron giganteum
CTTGTTTACAATTCAATGAATGAGGTAAATCAGCTAGCTAAAGAAAGACTTTGATTTCCTCGTGGCCAATCTTTCCTTAAGAGATTGGACCAATTTATTAACAATAGACAAGTCACACTATTACTAACCCGATTTGCTTATAATATATAATAACCACACCTTGTTGTCAAAACAATATAACATAAAATAACCACGATTATTTATTGGTACACTAGATTTAATAATTTGGAGAGGAAATTTGGTGCTATATAGTTGGTGAATGAGTTACCTTAACCTGTGGAACGTGGCTGGAGGAATAAACAAGTGAAACTGAACTGAACCATGTAGAAAATGAAACTGCAACAATAATCACGAGCCATATTCCTATGACAGGAAGTTCCTATGAAGAATGTGACAGAAAGTCTAATAGGTAATATGCATGCTATGAGATATATTCTTGAAGGCTTAAAATGAAAACACTTATTAGTAAAGATAATCAATCATTATTTTCTATATTTGTATCCCAAAACTATATTAAATATCACTCATATATTTAATCATATGCAACGAAAAATGGTAAAATGTCACATTAAGATATGCAAATGGAATATGGGAATGGGATTGAAGGCATATGAAAAAGGCTAAAATGAGGAATAAAATGGGACATAAATGACTCTCATCAAGTGCCATATGAAAATTTCAATAGTTAAATATAAGGGCAATGCATGGATTATAAAAATCTAGGTATAGATGAGATAGATAGGAAATGTATTTAATGATAGATGTGAAGGATGAAATGGTGGATCCACTAAATATAATGATAGATCCATTTGGATAGAAAAGAAGGAATGGGATGGGGAAAAGGGCATAGTTATATTGCATGAATGAGTAAAACTAGGATGTTTTGAAAAAAAGATGATTGATAGGTGATTTGGTTGTGATGCAGGAGTAGCTTGAGCCCCTAATGATGTGAGGGAGACACTTAGTTGTATAGAGTCTAATGGAAGGTTTTAGTGATAATGAGTGAGTAGTATTACAAATTATTGGGTTGGAGTATGTGGAATGGATGCCCCTTATTTGAGTGCAAAGATCCATGTTGATTACATTAGCAAAAATTTGGAGATCCAAGATGAGTACATTCTATCTCTTGGCAGGGGAGATGACACTACCATTGGAGGACATATCGAGAATTATTAAAATGTTGATCAACACACATTTGGTATACAACTCAAGAAAAGATGCAAGGACTACACTAACAATGTTATTTGGGAGAGTGGACTTTAGGGAAAGGTAGGGTGTTTTATTTATATGCATGTGATAGGTTGTTACTAGACCTACCCTTAGTGATGGAAGTTCTTGTTAGAAATATTTTACTACTTGAAAAAAGTGGGAGGAAATTTTTATGAGACTAATAGATTGCATGATCAAGATGATGCATCACCAATAATGATTTGCATGTGTTGGTGTGAATAAAGTATTGTACCTAGATAATTCCTAGTAGGGAACTTATTCACATGTTAATTTTACTTAGGTTTTAGGATTCTTTATAGAAGTCTTAATTGTCGTGTCTAAATTTTATCTTATCCTAGGTAGTTATGATAAGTTGTCTCATGTTATAGGATTAAGACACATGTCATGACATTGGGTAATGGACTATTTCTCACCTTTCCTTTATAAGAAAGTCTCTCTTGCATATTTCACATCTTATGAATCTTGTATCATATTTTATTCTTGTTCGGTGGAATAACATTATTTTTGTTGCTTCTCTCTTATGTGTGTGGAGGTTATTTGGTGTTGTAGATTAAAGATCTTGGTTATTCACTTCAATATGGTATTAGAGATTTGAATTTTACAAGCACCTTCCTTTTCATAGAGAGTTTCTACCATCAAATTTTCTATTGTAGTTTAAGTTTTTTATGATCTTGTAAATTCCCATATGATCTTCTCTTGTGTTTGAGTGCAAATGTTTGTTGTTCCTATATTGCATTTTTTTTTTTGGTGAGATATGGTGATTGCAACTCTTTTAGCTATAGTGGTAGTATTTTTGGCTATCCCATTATATCCATGAGGCTCAAATAAGTTGGATTTGGATTTTTTCCACTCAATTTGGCCACCATTTGACATAGGAGTAAATGAGGGTTTGGAGATCAGATTCGGAGAAAGAAAAAAATTGGAAATGTTTTAGCCCAGATAGACCTTGCCATTACACCCAGAAGGCTAATTTGGCATATTTTGATATATAATTTCCCTGTATTTAGAAATTTTATTTTTGAGTCATTTTTTTAAAACTAAAAATAAAAATTTAAGCACTCTTATAAGTGCTTAAGTGCTTAAAAAAAGTGATGTGGGTAGCCATGAGTCCATCAACTAAGTCACTAAGGCTAATGGCCTAAAAGCCTATTTTTTTCTAGTTTTATAGCCTAAAAGTACACTTTCCATTTATTTCATGCAAATGACATAAATTTTGCATACAAAATTAAATTTTGGAAAACTTTGTTTTGAAATTGCTCAAATAATTGCAAGGAATCTATTTGTAGCCTTTATTTTTTATTTGACAAGCCATTTTTTCTAAAATTGTAAACAATGGTTGATTTGATCTTGTCACTTGTACAAATTATAAAAGTTATTCATTGCAATTTTTTGGTAGGGTTGCAAACATGATTTTAATACATTCTAGGGTTTGAAAGGAACAATTCAAGTGCCCATTTTTCTTCTTTCTCTTGGTGTACTTTTGTTCAACATGACATATCTAGGGTTAATTCAGCTCCTAACTCCATACGAATGTCATGTATGAAAGTTAAATATGACTAAGCTACTACAATACAAAGGTACATAATTCTTGTAGATAAACATCAATTTGAATTGACAAGGGAATTTTAAAATTTTACTTATAAGAGTAAGTTAGATGAAGCCAATGGGCCCATGGGCTTACATGTATCTGATAATTTGTTGTTTCATATTGCAAAGTCTAGAAAACCTACAAATGTTTGTGACAAACTTGAGAAATTGTATGGTCAAGTCAATCAATATAGAATCTTGCAGCTTGAAGTGGATCTAACATCACTAGATCTCTAGATGTTTTTCCTACTATTCAAGATTCCTTGCATAATTCAAAATGATTTTGTCAGAATTGAAAAGATATAGGCATGAAAAATCTAATGAAGCATGTATCTTCTTGATTTCTTCTAAGTTAAGAGGTTCTTATCAAGTGTTTTTTGCTAATTTCTATTCGATTATGGATGCCATGGGGAGATATTATAAGATGCCTAATTTTGAAGTATTTTATGAGTGTCTTATTAGGGAGAAGGTCAAGTTGATTTAGATGGATTCTCTTCCTATTTTTAAGAATCAATCTTTAATTTATCAATCACGTAGTGAGTCTCTCTCTAAATTGAAGAAAAAGCATAGTCAAAAGTCAACTCCGCCTCTTTCTTCTAACTCTGGAGACTCTTCCTCCAAGTCTAAGAAAAATAAAGGAGACCATTATTCTTTTTATGGAAAATCTAGGCATGCTGAGTCTTATTGTTTGAAGAGACTAGAGGCATTAGAGGAAGCTATGAGTAGACATAATATTTACATGTCTAAGTCTTCTTCCATGGGTAAAGGGTAAGATCTTTCAACATGTTCCTTGCATTTATCTATTGATAGTTGGGTTCTTGATTCAGGTGCTTCACATCACATGACCAATTCATGTGATATCTTTGATTCCATTTCTCATAGTCAGACTTCTTAGATTGTAGCTGAGAACTCTTTATATATTCTAATTTTAGGGGCAAGCTCTATTCCAATGCTAAATGGTTGCGTTGAGGATGTTCTTCTTGTTATTAATATTTCAATAAATCTACTCTCCATACATCATATTTATCATTTTTGGGGATGGAAAGACCATTGAGTTTACTACACACAATGTGAATATTTGATAGTTATAATATTGTGAGAAGGTTGTTTCTATCAAGATAATTGGTCATTGGAATCATTTATAGTATTTTGATGGCTATGAGTTTTCAACGGGTTCATCCTTTATTTCTCATACTGATTCATTCAGAAAAAATTGGAATGAAAGGTTTGGGAATTTGAACTATAAATATCTTCAATAGATGATTTTTTATTGGAAAGGTGATCCTAGATCCAATTAGGTTAACTAGTATCTTCTACTTTTCACTTACTCAACATTAAACATAAATTGTCTAGGGTTTATGATTGACTTACTGCCATAAGGGAGAACCAACCTCCTAGGGTTTATGTTTGGTTTTATGTGTGTGGATGATAAATTTGATGTGTGATTTCACAGGACTATTTAACATGTAACTCTAGATCTAAAAAATCTAATTTATCATTGAAATGACAATAAAAAGTTACAATATAAACCCATATCTAAAAAATGAAGATAAAGAGGAACCTTAAATTTGAGCTAGAACTTATTGGTCTAGGGTATAGGGCTCCCTTGAATGATCTCCTCCTTTTTTAGATCTAAAAAATTTGATATGTTGATCACATTTTGCTCTATTTTTTTGAATTATCACTTGACAATTTTTTTTGATCTAACCTACACACATGAAAATATGAGAAAGGTTGTGTTTTATAGGACCTTGCCTTAGTCAAACCACAACTTTGGTATTTATACCTCCACTTACAATGATTTATGATGATCAATATATCATACCTTGGGTCAGGAAAAGGCTAAACTAACAATGATTGATCGAAATTGATAAATGTAAATGATAGTATTACCTTGATGTGAAAAATATTGAAGAAGAGATACCACACACAAGTTGATTAATGAATTACTTGATTTCTTGATAGACATGAACAAGGTTAGCTCACATACACCATAGATTTTTGAAGTTAGCATGTAGAGGATAACTCGATACTTCTCCATGATTGCCTTCTAATTGATCTTCCATTCATAAATTGCCTCCTTTTAATTCAAAACAAGAGGGAAACATGTTTTTATATGAATTTTAATTAATCCTTTTGGGTAGGGGCCAACTTGGGGTCATTTTCAAATCATAAAATTGCACCAATAAAAATTTTCAAACATTCAAAAAAAATGTAGTCTAGGGTGCCCTGTGCTCTAGACTGGTACTTTTTGGCCCAAAATTATCGAGATGATGAGAATTTAAATATATTACTATTAATCTAGCCCCAAAATATGTAAATTATTATTAGAATTAATGCATGTCGCAAAAAATGTAAACCTTGGCACTTTTTCACTCATTTTGGTCTTTTCCATTGGATTTTGGCCTTGTTTACCTTGATTTAGCCTTGTAAGCTTGCAATTCAACAATAACCTAATGGTGTTTTACTAAGGTGTCTTGAAGTGTTGTAATGCATTTCCTCACTTTTTTAAGACCCTTTCAACATAATTCACCTAAATAATGCATTCTTTCACCTTCCTAAGCCTTAAGACAAAGTGTTGTAAAGTGTTGTGTTGCATTTTCACACTTATCTAGGCTTATCACCCCGAAATTAACCCTGTTTATATGCTAATTATCCCCTTTAATGTATTTATAGTCCCGACCTAAGTGTGTTTTGGGTGGCATAACTGATTAACTTAATTAAACACAAATTAATTCTCGACCACCACTAAAATTTACCCAAGTGGACTAGGTCGCCACTTTGGGCAACCTAGTCCCTTTAGGCATAAATTTAAAAATTCAAATAAAAATTAATTGAGAATCTTGCCTCCTAAACCCTAGGTTCGACCTATCAGGTTGCATTTAAGGAAAATTAGGGTTTCACATGTAGATATAAGGGTTTTCACCTTCATTTTGCACTCTCCTTAGCTCATTTTTACTCTCCTTAGCTAATTTTTACTCTCCTAAGCTCATTTTCACTTCTCTTCTCAAGTTCTCAAGCATCCAAGTCTTCCAAAGCAAGCAATCAAGCATTAGAGTTTTACAAGCTACTTCCATTGGTGTTGTACCTACATGTTGGAGACCATCAACAACAAAGGTTTGGTAATCATTTCCATTAATTTCATCATTCACTCTTACTTTCCTTTGTTTTCTCATTTGGGTTTAGCTACCTTCAAAGGGGTTTGACTTAGGCAAACCCCTATTTCCTCACCCCGTCAATATCTTGGTCTTTGCATGTGATTGCAAGTTTTTATGTAGGTTTGGTGAAGTACAAAGTGTTACAAGAAGTACCAAAATTCTCCTCAAGTCACATCCAAGCATCAAACCCTAGGAAGGACAAAAAGACAAGTTGGAGGTCACTTTTGAGAGTTTCTATTACAGATTGTTGTAGAAAAGGGAAACATCAACCAAGACCCACAAAATCAAGACATGAATCCTCAGAAAGCTACAAGAGGACTAGGTCGCCCCTATTGGAGACCTTGTCCCTGTGCTAGGCCCAGAAAAGGGTTTCTGTATTTTTGGGTACCCATTTCCCCGAAACCTATTTTGGAAAAGTTTCCCTATTGGAGGACTAGGTCGCCCCACTGGGCGTAAGTGTCCTACCATTTTCAAAAAACTTCCAAAAGATTCCAAGAGCATTCACCTACAACATCAGTTTTCTAGGTGCACATCTTCTGTCCCCCTCTATTATTTTCTAGAACATACACATTTAGGTCATCTTAGAGTAGCTTTGCATTAGTTTTGTTTTGTTTTATTTACATTTGCATACATTTAGATTAGCATCATTTTACTTTACTTTCAGCCACACATCACATAGTTTTCAAAACCATCATCATATCAACCCTTTCCTTTGAATGAACTTACCCATAAACATATCAACAAAGAGGAAAGAGTCTCATTCCTAAGCCCAAGTGCTCTTAGGGTTAAAAACACTAAGAGCCTAGTAAGGGAATCCTCTTTCCTTTGTAAGCATATGTTTTTGGTGGTTCATTTTGGTGCACCCAACCATAGACCATTAGCTAGCTTTCTGATTTTTGCATTTCAGAGCTTGGATTGCATTGAAAATTTTGCATTGTTTGCATCCTAGGGTTAGTGAAAAAGTGCATTTAGTGAAAGTTCATGATAGACTTGCACATTGCATTTCATTTTCACCAAGAAAACACAAAAAAAATTGCATTTCTAGTTTCTGTTTGCATTTAAATATCAAAAAAACCATAAAAGTTAGCTAAACATTCATAAAAATTTCAAAAATAGCACTATTGGGACTAAGTCACCACACTGGGTGACCTAGTCCTCTTGCATACTTTCCATCATTGTTTCTGCCATTTTCAACACTTTGTCTTCATTTCTAGTTTCTCTCACTGCCTTTTTATTTTCATTTCTAGATTTTCTTTTTGGTCCCTTTACTATCTATTACTTAACCCTCATCATGGCCATGTCTTTCAAGAAGTTATGGACTTCCCTCAAATCCTTAATGGATATGTCAAGCTGCACCTTTGCCACCGATCCTAATGACCTTGAACCGAATCCTTCTCACCCAAATCCCAATGAATGTCCTTCTATGGTAGTAGAAGTCATTGAAGATGATGATGCTAGTATGTATTAGTTCCTTAATGAGTGCCTTGATAACCTTGAAGCAAATGCAGCTTTTTAACCATCTATGCAACCACCCCTGTTGCTTGATATGTCATCCCACAACTCATTTTCTTACCTCCATCTGAAAACGAATGCTAAACCTAGGCTATCTACTCAAGGTGATCCTTGTTCCTCTCAACTGGTCCCTCCTCAAGCCTTTTACAACAATCCTCTCAGCCATCCTCCCATTAACCTTCAACAAACTTATGGGAAATGATTCAATATTCTCAGCAAACAAGGTGGTGATCTCACACATGAACATGAGATTCATAAATACTATGATCAATTGCGACCTAATGAACATACATAGGGCATTGGTTATCAAGATCCCCCTCGTACTAGGGTGCATCCTAGTGAACACCTTCAGTTTTGTGATGATGGAATGGTGATCTTTGATTATCCTCCCGAATTGGATGTTATCCTTCCTAAGGAAAGAGCCCCATCTCCTCCTAATAAACATGCTAACCCTTCGATCATTTCAGGACCCCCTGCTCCCATCCCATCCTTTGAAGTTGGTGATTCTAGCCGACCCAAGATGCCATATAAATTACAGAAACTTAAGTTTCCTCTCCACCCACCTCTTGAATGTGAGAGACAGTTATATATCCTCTTAAAAAAAGGACTCATCACCTTACCTCATTTTAATAAGTTGGTAATCCATCCTAAAGATTCCAATGCATGACATTGTGCTTACCAACGTGTCCTTATCCATAGAAGTGATGACTTTTGCCATCTGCGAGAGATACTGAGTAAGTATCACTTCGTCAGTTATGAGTGCTACCCTATTGACCCCTAGTCTACTATTGTGCACCCTTACATGTAATAGTTATAGAACATGCCCTTCTCACTATTACATGTTCTTTCCCATCACCTATCTTGGCTCACTCCAGCCCTGCACTTAGTGGGGGCAAGAGGTTGCTAGCCTTGTCCTAGTAAGGTTGTTGTCTTTTTCCCTTAGCTTCATTTTTCACCTCCTGCTTTCCCCATCGACATTGGGAGGCAAATGACATGCTTTTCGGTTGACTTACACTTGCCTCACTAGTCTGGTGCTCATTTTTGTCGTGTACTCCCCATTTTGTTTGATGTTTTGTGACATTCTTCTATATGTATATCATTTCTTCTATATGTCATTTTCTTTTCACCTTTTTCATTTTGTTTTAATCTTCCTTTTTGTGGATGACACAAGGCATTGAGACCACCAGATCTCCTTCAAGTTGACCCAAAAGGAAACCCCTTTTTGGTATTTTGTTTCTCTCTTTTTTTTTTTCCTTTCATTTGGGGATGATGCAAGGCATTGAGATGACAATGTCTCCTTTATGCTGACCCAAATGAACCCCTTTTCCTTTCTCTTTCACGCTTTTTTCCTCTCATTTGAGGATGATGCAAGGCATTGAGACCACAATGTCTCCTTCATGTTGACTCAAAAATAAGGCTCTTTTCCATTTGTCCTTTTCTTTTTATTTTTGTTGTCCTTTTGGGGATGATGCAAAGCGTCGAGCCATCCTTTGTCTCTTCCATGTTGACCCAAAATGACTCTTTCTTTTCATTTTTTTTCACTCTCTTTGTGTCCTTCTTCCAGTTCTATGTATTTGGGAGAATGATGATAGTTTCATGCTATCTAAAACAAAAATTGTAGCAACGAACATACTGACCCCAAATCCATAGATCCCTTATGTGTTTGTGGTTCTTCATGTTGGGGGAAATCCCCTTTTTCTCTTTTCCTCTTCTCATCTGCATGGTGTAGCCTTCTTTGGACACCTATCACTTGATGTTGGGATTTTCAAGTAGGCTCTTATGTCCCTTTTTCATTTTTCCTTTCTTTACTTTAAAGCACTTGCCCATAGAATGGTATGTGGCAATTCCTGTAAAGTGTGGGCATACCTTGGCACTATTTTAATATTTGCATTTGCATTTTTTTCTTTGTCTGTGCTTCTTAAGTGCAGCCTTATCACTTCACTTGATGCATTTTCTCACTTTGTGGATGAAATTTTGCATAATGTCTTTCATAAGTGTGACTTATCTTAGCATGTTACATTCCTCTTAGTAGCCTGATGCGACACACTACATCCCTAGGTTATGAATCTTCTATACTTTGATTAGTCTTCTTTTATAAACACTACACACAATGTTCCTTAAGTCAAAAGACCTCATATGAATTAAAAAAGAGTCCTTGAAGAACTTTCATTTTTCATTTTTGCACTTTTTACTTTTGAATTTGTGCATTCATGGCCTCCTTGCATAACACAACTTGAATGACTGTGGTGCCCTCTTGCACTTGTTCATGGGTTCTAAGCATCCAAGGCTTTTCTTCTCTCATGAACCACACCCCTATCTTTGTGGACCTTATAAAATTTTTCAGGGAGTATAACTTTGGTATGGTTGAGCAGGAAGCCCAACTAGCGACATGACTTTCCCCATAGCCACCTTTGTGTGTGTGAGCACATACCAACCGAGTGTATTTTTCTCTCACCTTCTTGGCATTCTCACCCGGCAGACAACCAAAAGTCTCATCGGCCTAGAGTGAGTACCCCCTTCCTTTTCGAACAAACAACCTAGATCTGATCCACAACTAGTTGGACAAATAGTTGAAGCTTGATCTGACTCTTTCATGTCTTTGCACCTTTTTCACATCATCACTTCTTGTGTGATCCTTTTGCGCTTATGATTTGTTTGCCATGGGATCTTGATCCTAGGGGCTTGATCATCCCTCTCAATTGATGCCATCTCACCTTACTAGCATGAGTACAATAGATCCCACTCAACAGACACGATTCAACTACTTTAGTGTGAGTTTGAAGTAAGTTCATACTCTCACTAAAGTGGGGGCTAAATGTGTCACCAAAAAGTGTATACCTTGGCACTTTTTCACTCATTTTGGCCTTTTCCATTGGATTTTGGCTTTGTTTACCTTGATTTAGCCTTGTAAGCTTACAATTCAATAATAACCTAATGGTGTTTTACTAAGGTGTTGTGAAGTGTTGTAATGCATTTCTGAACTTTTCTAAGACCCTTTCAACATAATTCATCTAAATAATGCATTCTTGCACCTTCCTAAGCCTTAAGACAAAGTGTTTTAAAGTGTTGTGTTGCATTTTCACACTTATCTAGGCTTATTAACCCATTTTCTATGCTAACTTTCCCATTTAATGTATCTATAGTCCTGACCTAACTGTGTTTCAGGAAGCATAACTGATGAACTTCATTAAACAAAAATTAATTCCTGACCACCACTAAAATTTTCCCTAGTGGACTAGGTCACCATCGCCACTTTGGGCGACCTAGTCCCTTTAGTCATAAATTTTAAATTTCAAATTTGAAATTAACTCAGATCTTGCCTCCTAAACCCTAGGTTCAGCCTATCAGGTTGCATTTCGGGAAAATTAGGGTTTCACATGTATAAATAAGGGTTTTCACCTTCATTTTGCACTCTCCTTAGCTCATTTTTACTCTCCCAATCTCATTTTCACTTCTCTTCTCAAGTGCTCAAGCATCCAAGTCTTTCAAAGCAAGCAATCACAAATTAGGGTTTTACAAGCTACTTCCATTGGAGTTGTACCTACATGCTGGAGACCATCAACAAAAAAGGTTTGGTAAGAATTTCCATTAAGTTCATCATTCACTCTTACTTTCCTTTGTTTTCTCATTTGGGTTTAGCTACCTTCAAAGGGGTTTGACTTAGGAAAACCCCTATTTCCTCACCCCATCAATCTCTTGGTCTTTGCCTGTGATTGCAAGTTTTTATACAGGTTTGGTGAAGAACAAAGTTTTGCAATAAGTACCAACATTCTCCTCAATTCACATCAAAGCATCAAACCCTAGGGAGGACAAAAAGACAAGTTGTAGGTCACTTTCAAGAGTTTATGTCATGGATTGCTGCAAAAAAGGGAAACAACAACCAAGACCCACAAAATAAAGACCTGAATCCTTGGAAAGCTATAAGAGGACTAGGTCACCCCTATTGGTGACCTTGTCCCTATGCTTGACGCAAAAAATGGTTTCTATATTTTTGGGTACCCATTTCCCCGAAACCTATTTTGGCAAAATTTCCTGTTGGTGGACTAGGTCGCCCCACTTGTTGTAAGTGTCCTTTTGCCATTTGTAGACATTTTCCAAAAGATTCTGGGAGCATTCGCCTGCAACATCACTTTTCTAGGTGCACATCTTCTATCCCCCTCTGTTATTTTCTAGAACATACACATTTAGGTCATCTTAGAGTAGCTTTGCATTAGTTTTGTTTTGTTTTACATTTACATACATTTAGATTAGCATCATTTTACTTTACTTTCAGCCACACATCACACGCACATTTCACAACCTTCATCATATCAACCCTTTTCTTTGAATGTAATCACCAATAAACATATCAGCAAAGAGGAAAGAGTGTCATTCCTAAGCCCAAGTGCTCTTATAGTGAAAAACCCTAAGATCCTAGTAAGAGAATCCTCTTTCCCTTGTAAGCATATGTTTTTGGTGGTTCATAATGTTATAAGAAAAAAAAGGTGCCAAGGTAGTGTAAAATTGCCAAGGGTAACAATTTGTGATGCTACATTTAGCCCCCACTTTAGTGAAAGTATGATATTATGTTCATACTCACACTAAAGGAATAAAAATGTGCATCAAAACACTGAATAGACAAGATGACACTAAGTTGAGGGGTGCACAAGCCCACAAGTTAGGATCTCATCAATACACAATTTTAAGACAAACATGCACATAAAACAAGAAAATATTCACTCTCAGGTTAGACATTCAAAGAAAAGTCAATGAAGTACATACATAAAGCAAGAACAAATAAAACACATCGTAATGCATGAATCAAAAACAAAAACTACATGAAGCAAACACATGAAATACACAAAGTAGAAACATGTAGCAAGCATAAGATAAACAATAAAAAATAGTAAACCATAAACACAAGGTTAGTACTAAAAAGGATTTGAGCCGGTAAGGTAAAGAGACCTTAGTCTTAAATTTTTCTCAAATACCAAATGACATCCATCGAATGTATTGTTTAAACAAAATGGTACTCCCTTTAGGATGCAAAATCAATCATGATCTACCTAGATCTACTAGCTAGCAAGTTGTGTTATGCTAGGTGTCCATGTAATATGATGGGTTTGGCAAGGATAGCAAGTTTTGTTATGCTAAGACATTCATGAAACACATGGCTCCATTGAAAAGAAAGTTGTGTTGTACTAGGTGGCCATGTTAAAAATGTTCTAAACTCATATACAACCATACTCCATTATGCTAGGACTATACAAACCACGCTTTAGGGAGAACACAAAAATACCCTAAGGAGTTCACAAAGTTTGACGTCATAGGGGATGAACAAATTATTAATGTCACATGAGACAAAAAAAATCGTTAACATCGCAGGGGATGAATAAATGCTTAATGTCACAGGGGATGAATTGAAAATCATTCCTGAGGGGGCATTATAAATAAAACCACCACAAAGGGGGTATGTAAAATCTCACAAGACATCCATGAAATGGATAGGGTGATATGCCCCCTTTAAAATTTCAACATACTTGTTATTTTGGTATTTTAAGGAAACAAGATAGGAAGATGGGTTCCTTGAAAAGAGTACACACCTCCCAAAACTAGTTGTCCTTGTCTCGAGAGTGTAAAGGAAAAGACAACCACACAAGAAATTATCATGTTGCTACCATAGAAGGAAATATGGTTGCACTTTATATTTAGATTGAGAAGCTACAAATTCCAAATAGTGAGAAGAAACACCATTAGAATAAAGATCATTATTATTTAGAGTGATTAGGTGGATCAACACATGGAAGAGCACTATAATCATTAAGTTATATTTTACTGCTCAGATTGTTTAGAGTGATTAGGTGAAGAAACACATAGAAGAGCACCACAATCACTAAGGTCATTATTGTTTAGAATGAGATGTGAGAAACTTGTGTATGTTATTGTTCACTTTAAACAAAAAAGGGTATCAATTCTACATCTTGAATAATATCATAGCTCAAACACATCAATTTTGAAGAATAAAATAGGAGAAACTAAATTGCCTATCTAGGGAAAATTAAATGTGTATAGATTCCATCAACTCTTCTTTAATGTGAGGGATATAGAAAAAAAGAGAGAGTAGATTAGTATAAAAAGAACCTATAATATTGGCATTAAAGACATTATCCAAAGAATATTTTAAAAGTAAAAGAAGGATAAACTCTATTACCTATATATAGAAAACTATGTGTAGGTCTTACCAGCATGCTGGAAATGTGAAAGGATTATGTCATGATGAATAAAAACTAATTATCTCCAATGTCATGACATGTTAAATATATATGTATACAATCCAAACAAAATATGGAAATATCTTAACCAAAACTCTCCCACTTATGGACCTACCATTTACTTAATTTATTGCATAATAGTAACATATATTTAATTATTAACAACACCAAGTCACTAGGCGACTTTTGTACAAAAGGTAAGACTCATATTATAACAATATGTGCATTAAGTTCGGGTTGTTCTCCCTTCTCAAAATCTTATCCCCTTATTTTTAGCCTATATAAAAAATAACTTCATTTTTTATAATTTATTGAAAAGACATGATGATTAAAATTGACACTTGAAACCATGATAGCATATAAAAAACCACTTTTAATTAGGTTTTGATCAATTTCCACAATATCTTTAAAACCCATAATTTGATTGGAGGTAGGGAAGCTATTGGAAATATTAAGGGGTCTAAATTTACAATTGATATTTGTATTTTTATTATATTTACTATACCTTTTTTAGCAAATCCAATTTGGAAATATCATACAATCATGGCCTTCCATGCTCATCTACATTTCTTTCAGGAATTTTATCAAATGCTTCACATACATTGTATATTATTATACATTTGCACACACTTATATGAAAGCACTTTCTATTGGAAAATGTTCCTCAACTTACTAGCTTGGACCTCAAAGAAAGGCTTGGCGAATTTATGCCTTATCGCTTTACCGCGGAGTTCTCATTTGGTCAGCTTGACCCTTTGGTCACTGAGACTTAGGTTGATCAGCGAGACTTCGAGGGTTGTCACAATGATGGGCTAATGGGCGTGGAGTTGGCAGAATGTTTTTTGCCTTGCCTTCATCGCCAGAGTAGTCGTTCATCAACAGGAAGCAGTGCTAAGTTCCACCAATGTGCTAAAGATTTGGATCAACGGCTGTGATCAGTTTCATCTAATGGTGCTGGATACATTTCATGACATCCTAAGGCAGGTAAAATCGAAAGTATTTTTGCCAAGCGGAATTGCTTGTGCGTGTGATGCATGGCGGCTTCCTAAATAAATGAGCGCAGTGACGGAAGGTGGGTCCCCCGAGTTACTTTATGCGAGGGGTTGTCCGACAGTGGACACTTGTCAGTGCCTCAAGAGTTCCTTGTGGAATATAGTGGATACCACTAGAGATTCCCCGAAGGAGGTCCAACTGCTTCCACGTAAGCCATGCGAAATGCGCGAACGGTGGACATGTGGTAGACTCATGAGCTCATTCTAGGTAGGCTTAAGGGAATCTCGAAGATTCCCTCCTGGATGCCCCATAACCTCCATCAGTGGTGGACGTGTGGCGTGTGGGACTTGATAAATCTAGCGGTCAATGTTTTGGCGATAGCGATTGATTGCCGCCCTAGAATGTGATGGAATGGCTAGCAATAGTGAAGGGATTTCGGTAAAGCGGCAGAATGAATAGCAGGTCGACACATGGTGACTTCTTATTGGTTGTTTTTGACTGTTGTTGGAAAACAACATTTATTGCTGGAAACTAGATCGGTGAAAAGTGATATATTATGCAGTTAATATGAGATCGCATTTCGGCGGTTGGCAGAGCCTAAGGTTAGTAATTTCTCTACAACAAATTTATTGTGGTAGTGGCTTGATGCAAGATTGTAGATGGATCTGATCTAAGATCATTTTGGCATGTCAGTGAAGGACTGAAATTAATGGATCCCTAATCAGTGGTTGGTGATAGACTTGATATAGTTAGTTAAGACTCAAAGTGAAAGAGAGATAGAATACTAAGAGTCAGTGTGTCTAGAGTTGATGAGTTTTTGTATTCGTTGTATGCCAAAATAACATTGTATCAATGAGTGCATGAAAAATCAACTGTTGTTGTTGTAGACACATAAAAAATACATGCACTTGATCCTGATTACTAACGTCATTTCTTCCTAAATCATCTTCTTAACTTATCATCACTTTTCATCCCTTAATTGAATAAATCATTATTTATCTAATTAATTCATTCTCTCCTATTAATTAAATTAATCAATCTAATTTAATTTACCCTATGTCTCTATTTAATTAAATAATTATTTAATTAAAATCTCTAAGGTCATTCTATTAAATTAAATCAATCTTTATTTAATTTTATCTAACATCCTTCTTCTTAGTTAAATAAATCAATTTTTTTTTAATTAAATCTAAAATCATTATTTCTCTCAACTTTGACTTATTTAAATCCTAAAATCTAAGTCAAATTGTCAAATCATCTAATCTCCTATTAAATTGATCAAATCCTAATTAATTTAATCCTAATCACTCCAATCCTCTAGATTTTGAAACTTGCACAATAAATCAATTTATTTGATTTATTAAATCATTATTTTCCATTCAAAAGGGCATCTTTGGTGGAATATTCTTCCAATTCAAAAATCCCTCCAAAAAGGGATGGGTACTTCCAATAAGGCATTTAATGTCTCTTACATGTCCTTAGCCTTGAGCCAAGTGACATTAACTCGATTTCCCTTCCCTCTAAACATGTCACATTGAAATTTCAAATTTGAATCTCATAGCATTTATCATGCACATTGATCAAAATGTGCTCAACCTTCAACCATTCACATCTTGACAAATGGCACTTGGCCATTGGATGTTGAATGATCCCACATTGCTCAATTTCAACCTCTATTCCAATTTGGAAATCTATAAATGAGAGACTCTTCCTCTCATTCTATCACCCATAGTTTGAGTAAAATTACTATACTCAAGTTCATCCTCAAGAATAGCCATTTTCATCCATTTCATAAAATTCTTAGCTAGGTTATGCATATTTTTCATCATGGAGCTTGATTGAATCTTCATCAAGGTGGATCACTCATCAAATCATCAAAATTGCAACAAAGGAGTTGGGAAAGGGACGATTTCGACACATCAATTGGCACCAATTCCCCCATGGGATCAAGAGTTTGCATTTCTTAAATTAGGATTTTATTTATATTTTATGTTTGTTCTTCATTTTTCCTATTTTAAGCATTTCAAATGGATTTCATGGGGAATCCTTGTTTTACCTTGCATATTAATCTAATATTGTGTTTGTTAGTTGCATTTGTGCAGGTATAAAACTGGGGTTCACAGCTGTGAGCTAACTATCAGAGAGTGATGACTGTAACTTTGTATGTAATTTTTGCTTAATGTAATACAAAGTGTCTTTCTCTTTGTGTGGTGGGGTTTTTACTGAAAGGGTTTTCCCACATAAATCTGGTGTTATCTCTTTATTTTGATTATTTTTTTTCCTGTTATGCTTTTTCTGTTCACCTTAAAGGTTAGAAAAGTTTATAAAACTGGTCTTTGCACTTCTCCTCTATTGTTTTAGCATTAGGAAAGCATTTTCACACCTGTTTCTTTTCCTTACAAGTGGTATCAAAGCCTGGCCAGTTGTTTTATCCTTGTTAGCAAGGTTGGTTTTTTGTGCTAATACTGTTCTAATGGGAGTCTTGCAAAGTTAGAACCTAGTTCTATTTTAGATGGCAAGTAAATTAGGAAGAGTTGATATTGAGAAATTCAATGGCAGAAACCTTGAGTTGTGGAAACTCAAAGTGGAAGATCTGTTAGTTGATAGAGACCTCTAGGTAGTAGTGTTTGGAACTATCCCACAAGGTATGAAGCAAGAAGAATCAGACCTCATAGATAGAAAAGTGAGAGGTCTAATAAGATTTAGTCTAGCCGATTCTATACTCCTGAATGTCCATGAGGAGAAGTTTGCAACTTCGTTATGGAAGAAGCTTGGAAATATTTATCAGGGAAAGTCTCTAGTAAATAAGTTATTCCTAAGGAAGAAGTTGTACTCCTTGAAGATGGAAGAAGGTGCATCTATAGTAGACCATCTAAACCTATTTAATATGGGTGTTTCTTAGTTAGCATATGTGGGTGTAAAGATACAGGAGGAGGATCGTTGCATGCTCTTGTTATGTTCTTTACCTAACACTTGGGATCATCTCGTGATGGCTATTTGAAGTACGACTGTTACTTTCAAGATGGAAGATGTTGTTTCTTTGCTATTGTCTGAAGAGATACAGAGGAAGTCTTCTAAGATGGCCAAAGAGGCCCTTGTTGTTCAGGGTAGATCAAAGGAGAGAGGAAAGAAGATGGACAAGAATTCCAAATCTAAATCTGTAGGGAGATCAAAGTCTCCTGGTAAAAGGTCCAAGGTGAAATGTTGGAATTGTGGGTAGTTTGATCATATCCGAAAATATTGTAAGGAGAAGAAGAGAAAGAAGAGTAATATTTCAGACTATGACTCTTCTCATTGTGATGCAGATGCTTTTATTGTAGCCTTGGCAACTCAGACATTAGATGATGTCTGGCTAGTTGACTCAAGCGCATCCTTTCACATGACATCTCATAGAGATTGGTTCACTAAGTATGAGAAGTACGATGGTGGAAAGGTGTACCTGGAAAGTGACTCATCACTGGAGATTTTTGGCCGTGGAAGAGTCAAAATATATTTCCCTGATGGTAGAATCAAAGGGATTGGTGATGTACTACACATACTAGGTTTGGCTCGAAACTTACTTTCTGTTAGTAAGCTAAATGATGCTGGTGTAGAAGCTTCTTTCTCGAGTAAAGGATGTAAGATGGCTAGAGGTGCTATGGTGTTGGCTAAGGGTGTACATACTGGCACTTTGTACAAGCTGGATACATGTCCTATTCAATGTAACAATGTCTCTGTAAAGTCAAGCAAATCTACTCCTATAGAGAAGGATGAAGATGCTACTCTGGCTGCAAATGCGATGGAGGTGAAACTCCCAGTAGAGAAGACCATGCTATGGCATCATAGGCTTGATCACATAGGTGAGAAAGTTTTAAAAAACTTTAAAAATTATAATCTTGTTGAAGGGCTTATAGATTGTAATCTTGAGTTTGATTTCTACAAACACTACATTTATGGAAAGCAACAACGTGTTTCTTTTTCCTCGAGTTCTCATAAATATTTTGGTGTACTGGACTATGTTCATTCTGATGTGTTTGGTCCAGTTAATGTTCCTTCATTATTGAAGTCTAGATATTATGTTTCTTTTATTGATGACTAATTGAGAAGGGAATTTATATACTTTCTTACAAGTAAATCATAAGTGTTCAGTCATTTTAAAGAGTTTAAAAACTTGGTAGAGAATCAAACTAGAAGGAAAATCAAATGCTTCAGGATGGATAATGGTGGTGAGTTTTTTTCTATAGATTTGGATAGATACTGTAAAGAACATGGGATTAAAAGGCATAAAACTACACCTTATACTCCACAACAAAATGGAGTTGTTGAAAGGTCGCACAGGACATTGATGGAAAAGGAAAGGAGTATGTTGAGTAGAGTTGGTCTAGAGCAGAAGTTCTAGGTTGAGGTCATGGCTACAACATGTTACCTTGTAAATCATTCTCCTTGCTCTGCTCTTGTTGATAAGACACCTTTGGAAGCATGGTCTAGTAAGAGGCCCTCTTTGAGGCATGTTCATGTTTTTGGCTGTGAGCCATATGCTTATGTGCCAAATGAGAAAAGATATAAGCTGGAGAACAAGGCTGATAAATGTATCTTCATCGGCTATGGTGTTGGTGTGAAGGGATACAAGCTTTGGAACCCTGTGACTGAGAAGGTTCTATACAACAGAAGTGTAATGTTTCGTGAGTTGAAACCTTCAGCAACAAATCCATAGCTAGAGACAAATCAAAGAGAAAGGAAGAATGATGCAGTTGAGATTCCCCAAACTCCAAAAAAGGGAGAATTGCATGGTGTACATGAGACTGAGGAGAGCTCTAGTAGCTCTAAGAGTTCTGAAGATGAAGAATCACAACCTTAGCTAGTGAAAAGGTCTACATGTGAAAAATTACAACCTGATAGGTATGGTTTCTCTAGATGTTAGATTCAAACTGTGCCTATGCTTTAATTACTAGCACTGAGGAGCTTAGGACTGTTAAAGAGGTAATTAATATGCCCGATGCCAATTCCTAGTTGGAAGCCACGAATGAAGAAATGGAATCATTGAAAAAGAATGAAACTTGGGATTTGGTACCTTTTCCTGAAGGAAGAAAGCCTCTTGGTTGTAAATGGGTATTTAAGAAGAAGACTGGTCTTGAGGGTAGTGCTGAGAAGTATAAAGCAAGGCTGGTTCCAAAGGGGTATTCCCAAGTAGAGGTAATTGATTATGGAGAAATATTTTCCCCTGTAGCCAAGCTGACATCTATCAGATTTATGTTGTCACTTATAGCCGCTTATGACTTAGAGATCGAATAGATGGATGTGAAAACAACATTTCTCCATGGAGAGTTGGAAGAAGAAATTTGCATGTCCCAGCCTGAGCATTTCATTGAAAAAGGTAAAGAAATCCTGGTATGCAAGTATAAGAAATCTCTGTATGGTTTGAAACAGTTTCCTAGAATGTTGTACTAAAAGTTTGACACTTTTGTGTTGTCTATGGGATTTGTGAGATCAAAATATGATCACTATGTTTATTATAAAGCTGAAAATGATCGAGTGCTTATTATTACCCTGTAGGTGGATGATATGTTGTTTATAGGAAATAGTAAGACTATGATTTTTGATCTTAAATCTCAGTTGTTTACAAAGTTTGAAATGAAAGATCTTGGTGCAGCAAGGTATATTTTGGGGATGGAGATAACTAGGGACAGAAAGGGCTGAAAGCTTTGGGCTAGCCAGAGTAAGTACATGAACACTATTCTAGAGAGATTTGATATGAGTGACAGCAAGCAACTAGTTGTTCATGTCTTGTTGGGAACAAAAATATCGGTTGAAGATTGTCCAAAGTCTGCTACTGAGATGGAGGACATGACCAGGGTGCCTTATGCGAGTGTTGTTGGTAGTTTAATGTATGCGATAGTCTGTACAAGGCTAGACATTTCCCAAGTAGTGGGAGTACTCATCTGATTTATGGAAAATCTAGGTAGGACACATTGGGATGCTGTGAAGAGAGTGTTTAGGTATTTGAGAGGTACCTCAAATTGTGCTCTATCCTACCATGGCAATTCGGTTGCATCACAAAGAACTCTCAACATTTGTGGATATGTGGACTTTGATTGGGCAGGGGACATTGACAGCAAAAGATCCACTAGTGGATATACTTTTATGTTAAATGGTGGTGCAATCAGTTGGATGAGCAAGCGACAGGCTGTAGTCACTTTGTCCACGACGAAGGTAGAATACATTGCAACGACTCACACCTACAAAGAAGTTGTTTGGCTCAATCGTTTGTGCTCTGATATTGGTTTTGATGCATGATAGATCACTATTTGTTGTGATAGTCAGAGTGCCATTTTTTTGGCAAATAATCCAACTTTCCATGCCAGGATGAAACATATCGATGTGCAGTATCACTCTGTGAGAGATATGGTTGAGTATGGAAAGGTTTCTTTAGAGAAGGTGGATACTCTAAAGAATGTTTCTAATGCATTGAAAAATCCAGTGAGCATGGACATGTTCAGATGGTGTGCAAGTTCGATGGGCCTTTGGGCCTATGACAGTTAATAAATTTGAAGTCTGGAGGATGCTTGTAAGTCTTCGTCAAGTGGGAGATTGTTGGAAAATGTGCCTCAAATTACTATCTTGGACCTCAAAGAAAGGCTTGGAGAATTTATGCCTTATCCATTTTTCATGGAGTTCTCATTTGGTTGGTTTGACCCTTTGGTCGTTGAGACTCAATCTAATCGGCGAGACTCTGACGGTTATCACAATGATGGGCCGATGGGCGTGGAGTTGGTGGAATGTTGTTTGCCTTGCCTTCATTGGTGGAGCAGTCGTTCATCGGTGGAATGTATTGCTAAGTTCTACCGATGTGCCGAAGACTTGGATCAATGGTTGTCATCGGTTTCACCCAATGGTGCTAGCTGCATTCTGCGGCATCCTAAGGTTGGTACAACCAAAATTCTTTTTGCCAAGTAGAATTGCCTATGCGCATGACGTGTGGTGGCTTCTTGAATTGATGAGCACAACAAAGGAAGGTGGGTCCCCCGAGTTGCTTTATACGAGGGGTTGTCTGGCAATGGACACTTGTCAATGCCTCAAGAGTTCCTTATGGAATATAGTGAATGCCTCTAGAGATTCCTGAAGGAGCTCCAGTGGCTTCCACGTAAGCCATGCGGAGTGTGCGAACGGTCGACACATGGCAAACTCAGAATCTCATTCTGGGTAGGCTTAAGGGAATCTCGGAGATTCTCTCTTGGATGCCCCAGAACCTCCATCAGTGATGGACACGTGATGTGTGGGACCCGATAAAGCTAGCGGTGGGTGTTTTGGCAATAACGATTGATTGCCGCCCTGAAATGTGATGAAATGGCTAGCGATAGCGAAGGGATTTTGGTCAAGTGACAGAACGAATAGAAGTTCAACACGTGGTGACTTCTTATTGGTTGTTTTTGTACCAATGTTGCAAAACAACATTTATTGCCAGAAACTAGATCAGTGAAAAGCGATATATTATGCAGTTAATATGAGATTGGATTTTGGTGGTTGGCAGAGCCTGAGGTTAGTAATTTATCTACAACAAATTTATTGTGGGAGTGGCTCGATGGAGGATTGCAGATGGATCCGATCTAAGATCGTTTTGGTGTGTTAGTGAAGGAATGAAATTAATGCACCCTAATCGATGGTTGGTGATAGACTTGATACAATTGGTTAAGACTCAAAGTGAAAGAGAGAGAGAATACTGAGAGTGAGTGTGTCTAGTGTTGATGAATTTTTTTATTCGTTGTATGCCGAAATAGCATTGTAACAGTGAGTGTATGAAAACTCAACTGTTGCTATGAGCTAACTATCAGAGAGTGAGGACTATAAATTTGTATGTAATTTTTGCTTACTGTAATACAAAGTGTCTTTCTCTTGGTGTGGTGGGTTTTTTTCCTAAAAGGGTTTTCCCATGTAAATCTGGTGTTATCTCTGTGTTTTGATTTTCTATTTTCCTATTATGCTTTTCCTGTTCACCTTAAAGGTTAGAAAAGTCTATAAAACTAGTCCTTGCACTTCTCCTCTATGGTTTTAGCATTAGGAAAGAATTTCTACACCTGTTGCTTTTCCTTACACTTGCAAATACAACATTGGGAAAAAATGTCCATTTTATTATGCTTTAGTGTATATCCATATCCTATTCAAAAGCTCCCTTTTTTGTCTAGTCTACAAGGTTGCTAGAAAAGGTTATAGAGTTTGAATTTAAATTTTTTAATCGTATTTAATTTCAACATACATGTTGTAGCATCAAAAAATATCATCCTTGACATTTTCACAATAGGTTTAGCTCCCCCCTACATTTTTGGACCTAATTATGTATTTGATTTACTGATTTTATAAATATCTTAAGAAAATCAAAAGATAAGATTGAAAATAGACATTTAATATTTTCACCTATTGTTTAAGGCCCCAAAAAGGTTGGGTCTAGACTAGGGTGCCCAACACCCTTTTCAAGCCCTCTTGGGCTAAAATTTAAATAGGTGATTGTAGAAATTTTAATATTTAAAAATCCAATTTTATTTTTCGGTTATTAGTATTTGACTTTTGGGAAATTATAAGAATTGCATATAGATACAAATCATTTTCACCATTTTAATCCTAAAAAATTTGAAGAGAAAATCCTAAGGAAATTAATATAGAAATTGACAAGTAAAGAGCATAATTAGTAGTGTTATAGAAACATTTATTTCAGTCAATCATGTTAGCCATGCATCATTTTTCATGTGAGTTTGTTCATGTTTTATGTTTATTTATTTTTGTCAGTACTAACACTTGTAGGACTTCAAATCAAGTATCACTTTCTCCTTGAATTTGATGCGTACATGACTTTAATTGATCTAGGAATGAATATCTAAGTGGTAAGTTGCAATAATAGTTAATTTATAACTTATTTATCATTTACCCTCTACCAACCGAGGGTAAGGTCTCTTTTTACATCATGATAGCCATTGTGGAGGTATAAATATCAAAATGGGGTTTGACTTAGGCAAGCCCTTGTATGGCACAACCGCTCCCCCTCTTTCATTTGTGTAGATTACATATTTGAAGTAGATTAGAGGAAGATTTGAAGACTATTTTCTCATTTGTCTATTCAATCCCTATGAGTCATCAATTCAAGGAAAGTGGATTTTATTAGTAATAAGTGATATTTTGACAGCGTTCAAGAGAGAAGAGCACACATACCAAGAGAAACAAGAGTGTGAAATAAGATCTTGAGTAGATACTACCCAATCTAGGGCACCTATCACCCTTGTTCAGATATTTCAAGCCTAAATTTATATGCTAGGTTCCTCTGTGTCTCTATTCTAATTTTTGTTTATGCTTATCTATTTTATGTTTTCTATAAATCTCAACAATCTAATATATTTTCATAAATAACCTAGGAATATCATTGCATCATAAAATTTAGCAAATTAGCACATCACTCAACCCACACAAAAATAAAGGATTAACACGTTAATCCATCATTTTGTCTCTTTTATTTAAATTTATAGTTAAGTGGGTACTGAGATCATTTTTATTCCTTTACATGTTTCATATTGGAAGAACACTAATGTAAAACCTAGATCTATTTTTCCAATTATATATTTTGGTGAACTTGACTATTTTGTGCACTTTAAATATTTTGAAATATAAAGCATGTCATTTAAAGTTTGAGTGTAATCTTAGGTTGTACAAATTCATCATTTATGCATATATAATTTTCATAAAAAAGCATTGAAAAAGTCAAAATTTGTATTGTTTTTTTATTTAAAAGATAATTAGGGTTAATTTTAGTTATATCTAACTCATAATTGCATTTAAAAATCTCTATTAGGTCATGTTGAAATCTGAAAATAAAGCTGAAAATATTTAAAGTTGTCATTTATGCATATGCATGTTGTTGAAAAGTCAAAAGTTGCATTGTGGTTAATTTCATTTCAAAAAGAGAAAATTTTCAAAATCCTAGGTTTGTTAAATTATGATTAGTTAAATATTTCACTTTAAAATTTGAAATGTACATTTGGATTTGAAATTTTTGAAAATTTCATGAAAATTTATTTTTTCCATATTTAAAAATTTGAAATTTGGTACTTAGTATCCTATCGCTAATACTCCTATGAGATGTAGTTTTATAATTATGGCTTCATGTGGTTCAATCAAAATTGGTGTTGATCTTGAGTCTTATAAATATTTCACACAAGGTATTCCCTCTACTCAATCCATCTTGGATTCCCTCACTATTCCTAAATTACCATTGAATTCATCATAATGTAACATTCATGTGGACTTGGAGGCCACTATTGCCCATGTTCTTGAATAGAAATTAAAACAATTTGATAAGAATTTAGAAGTTCTTCAAGATTGTCTAACTACTAAGCCTTTAGTAGGAGAGATAGTACCTATTGTGGACAATCTTAGGAAACTAATCAATGAATCCCAAGGAATAGAAGTGATGTGTAGTCTAGCTCACAAAGTAGATGTTAATATTCCCATTATAGGTAATTGTGCTCAAACATTCACTAATTCTAAAAATCATGTACAAAATAAGTTTCCTCTCCCACAACAATGCATGTTTTATTCCCACATATACACCTCAAACCATAGCATCAACAATACAACATAACAATGGTACATCAAATCAAACTTAGGGCTTCCTAGTAGGAATCACTATAGTTTTGTCACTCCACCCATATCTGTTGGGATCAGGTGCCTCAACTTTTGGCTTGAATCTCTGAAACGACTTGGCAAAATTATCACCTTTAACTACGTTCACCGCTCTACCGCTATGAGCTTTTCTTAGAGGAGTGGTATGGTGGTTTACTGCCTTACCGTGGGCCTCTATCGATCTATTCATGGTTGGGTGGTGTTACAACCATACAGTGGGATCTCTGTCTTGGACTAGTGGTAGCGCGGTGGATGGGTGCGATCAGTGCGAATCCTTACCTCCCTACTATGGATGGTGTTCATTGGTGGCGTGGTGGTCGTGGTGCACAATAACTATTGGTGAGGTTCACTTACCACCACACCACAATGGCCTCTTGGCCATGTTGCGGTGGCATGGTAAGCCTTGGCGGTTAGAGATAACAGTAACCTCCTTACCATAGACATCTTACGGTCGGGGCATGGTAGTACGGTGGAGCTTGACGATCAGCTCAGGTAGTTACCACCATACTACAGGAGGTTTTGCTTAGCCTCGCAGCTGGGCGGTGGCACTGCTATACCGCAGAAGGTTGATCCAAGCTAGGCGGTGACATGGTTGTAAGCAGTGGGCTAGAAGACAAGCCACTACCTCAATACTGTGAGGGTGTTAGGATGGACCTACGGTTGGGCAGTGGCACCTCCATACCATGTACGTCTATCAACCTTGGAGCAGTACCGCAGTGTGACCACCATACCGTGGTGGCCTCTTTGGCTTGGTGAGGAAGTGTGGTAAGAGATGTTTGACACTTGTGTTGACCAATCAGACTTGACTGAAAGCAGCAAACAAATAGAGAGGCAACACATGACAAGTAATCAACAGTTGATTTGTCAAAGTCTGGAGCGGTGAAAGCAGTAATTGCAAGATGTGTTTTGGTTGATGACAGAGTCTGATTAGGGAAAGAAGAGTTAATGCTTGGCTGGCCTGATGCATGATTGCAGGGAATATTGGATAGAAGATCAGATTTCTTGATTGGCGAATAGTGCATAATTAAGGCTTGTGATTGGTTGGTATGATTAATGCGATGTAAGACTTGTATAGCCGTTTACATTGATATAAGTCAACTAAGGGTGACGGAGTAGATATAGAATAGCGAGTTGTATTCATTGTATACTAAAATTGTATTGTAATAGTGAGTGCATGAAAAATTCAAGTCTGCTGCTATTGTGAGCTAACTATCCGAGAGTGAGGACTGTGAGCTTTGTTTTGTAGTTTATTTTACTATAATACAAAGTGTCTTCTCTTGGTGTGGTGGGTTTTTTCTAGAAAGGGTTTTCCCACGTAAATCTGTGTTATCTTTGTCATTGATTATCTCTTGTTACTCTTTTTATTCTATGTTTTGTTCATCTTAGTTGTTTTAAGAAGCCTTAAAACTTGTTTTTTCACTTCTCCTCTGTTGTTTTAGCTTTAGGAAAGAATTTCCACACATCTACTTTTCCTTTCAATATCCTCACCATCACCCATCATAAACATGCAATGAAATAACCCACCTCTTCATACTAATTCACCATACTTGAAAAACTCTCAAAAAATGTCACCCAATGATCTAGTGATAAATCAAATTTTGCAAAACATAACATTTTTTTTAATTTTAAGAAGTAGGGAAGATCCTTGATCCCATTACAGAAAAAGCATAGAAACAAAAAAACTAGAGAGAAATAATTCAAGCACTAGATCTTGAACCCAACAACTTTTCCCCCAATGACTTGTTAAGCGAAACACGACATTATTACAAGAATAAATTTCAAACTTAAATCAAAATCAAACTAATAAACCTCCAATGTACCTTACATATAGCCCATTATCATCTGCTATCCTAAAGATAATATACCCCAAAACATTAATATACCTTGATTTGAAAAATACAATGGTAAAGGAGATCCTAACAACCATGTGTCAACTTTTTCTACCTTGTGTAGTTACTTCGTTTTTGAAGATGCATCATAGAAAAACTCTTTTTGAGATCATTGAAAGAAATGACCTTGGATTGGTCTTGGTCATTTCCAAACAACTAAATCACCTCATTCACATAACTCAATAGTTTTTTCTTCAACATTTTCAAGTGACATTAATATATTTAGTTCATTGTAAACAAGGACCCAAAGAAAATATAACCAAATTTATAGGATGATACCAATCTCTTTACTCATAAATCTCCTATAGTCTTTGAGATGCTGATATTTGGTGGATTCTTATAAGAAATTTGTAACCTAATATCCAAGATAAATATTATTCATGAAATATCCATCCTTTACACATTTGTGTACGATGCTTTGTGATTATCAAATATCAGTTAGTCAATATGTACACCTTCATCAACTCCTATTGGTTGATATGAATTTGTGTCTCAAAAGAAATATTAGTCATTTAAAAAAATATATATATTTATTAAGATTGAACCACAAATTTTAAAGGAAGGAGAGAGTGTTCTCTTGCACTTCTAGGGTTTTTCACCTAAAAGGAGAGAGGTCTTTCTACCCCAAAATTTGGAGGGTTCATTCAAGATTAGGGTAAATGTGGTGCAAATGTGATTGAAATGCTGAAAACTAATGAAAGAAACTAACTATTGAATGTAAACTAATGAAATGCAAAAGTGTTTGAAAACACAATGTGATATGCTAAATGACTTAAGAATGCATGTAAATTGTAACCAAAATGAAGGAGATTAGAGAGGTGCACCTAGAAACTGAAGTGTGATATAGAAAGGTTTTGGAACCTTGCAGTGTTTGTTGTTGAGTCCAACTGGGACACTTACGCCAAGCTGGGTGACCTAGTCCTGTTTTGGGGAGATGCTGTCAGAACATGTTTCAGACAAATGGGTATCAAAAAATGTAGAAGACACTTTTTAGGCCCAATAGTGGGACTGATTTGCCAATGATGGTGACTTATTCCACGTTCATCTTTTAGGAGTCTCGAAGATGTAATCTATAGCCCTAAAACTATACTTTAGCTCCTAACAAGAATTTGGATCCAAATCTGGAGACTTTGACCTGTAGGTGATCTCCAAGCATCTTTTAGGGTTTTGTTGACTTTGAATTATGTTGAAACCTTTCAACACCTTTCTCTTTGACAAATATGCTACAATACCTACAAAACACATATGCAAAGAGGGGAAAAGGGTTAAGGGTTAGAGAATAGGGATTTACCTTAGTCAAACCCCATTTTGGTAATCAAACCCTTGAAAATGAAATGAAAGAGAAAGAGAATGATGATTGAACAACATGCAATGCTACAACTCACCAAACCCTTGTAGTAGAAGTTTTAAGATATGCAAATAATAGTTCCAATGGATGAATGCTTGAAACGCCTAGAGTGCTCGAATGCTTGATTTCTTGATTGAGAAGAATGAATTGTTGGGGGGGTGAAAATGAGGGGAAAACCCTTTATTTATACAATATTTTCCCTAATTTATTGTAAATACCTCATCACAGGCTGACCTCAAGTTCTAGAGAATAATATCCTGCTAGAATATTAAAATAATTTTGATTTTTAAGCCAGATGGGACTAAGCCGCCCAAGGTGGTGACTTGGTCCCACTAGGGAAATTTTACTGGGTGTCAAGAATTAAAGTGAATTTAATGATGTTTAACAAGATTATTCTCTAAAACATACTTCAGTATGACTTGTAAGTGCATTAAGGGGCCATTTAAACATAAGAAAGGGTTAAGTTATTGATGACAAGCCTAGAAAAGTGTGAGAGTTTGTTACAACTCTTTACAACACTTTGAAATAAGGCTTGGTAAATGATAAAAAGAGGTTGTTTAGGTGAAATACATTGGAAAGGTCCTAGAAAAGTGTGAAAGTGTGTTACAACACTTCACAACACCTTTTTAAGACATCATAAGGTTTTTATTGACTTAAAAGCATTTGAGACCTAATGTGAATGTGTTGGCCACATTACAACATTAAATCTAGGAAAAACTAGGCCAAAAACCATAATAAAGGCCCAAATGAGTGTAAAAATGTCCAAGGATACATTTTTTTGTGACATTAAGATAAACACTTCTCAAACTACTACTAACATTGAAGCACAAGTCAATGCCATAAACACAAATCCATATCAATTTCAGACAAGAAAATAAATTTTCACAATTGAACAATTTTATCCATGTGATAATATTGTTGTTGTTAAACAAGAACATGACTCAACTCTATTTAATTAGGAATGTTGATATAAATCAACCTTTACTACCAAAGTTTAACAAAAAATAATTTTTATCAATATCATTGTACACCTGAACATGATATAAAATGATGTAGACAACTTAAGAATTAAGGGCAAGACCTCATTAACTCTAATCAAATCCAATTAGATGGTTTTATTGACAAAGGATATATATTAGTGTCACCTTCTAACCAAAACTTATAAATATTTACAAACTCATTGCCAAGTCATTCATAAAACCTTGTGCAATGTAGTGATAATAATTAAGACATGATAATGATTTATCCAAATTTATAAACACAGTATAAGTTCAACCTTGTAACCTAAACAAATCACTTTGTTTCCTAATATTTCTTTCATACATATTGATGCATCCATAAATGTACTTGATGGTCATATTTATATTAATGGTAGAATTAATGATAAACCCATAAGGGACATTCTCATTGATCTCGTGTGTGTAGATAATGTGATCACTAACGAAATCTTATTTATGCTTGAACTTTAAAAAGATAATTATGAACAATTGAAAGCATGGGTAAAAACTCATGATTGTTTCATTTTCCTACAATAGGTTTGATAACTCTATCAGTAAAATTTGGACCTAGAAAATTAGATGCTTCATTTACCATAGTTCCAATATCAAACTAATTTCATGTGAAGTTAGGCTATCCATGGTTATGCTCAATAAATTTGGTCCCATAATTCATTCATAAATGTATAAAAATCCCATTTGAAGAAGAAATACATACTATTTATCATAGTGGGTTTAAAACTTTCAACCCTCATGAATTTTTTTTTCTAGATTATTTTTGGGCTCAACCTATCAAACCTGTTAAGATTTTTGAATAATTTTTATTCATGTTATATCAAAATTTTAAAGCTAAACATATAGCCAAATTATCCCTTAGTAATATATTGCATAAGGTTCTTCGATCTATATTGATTTTGATGGATGTTTCTCCTACCCCACATGTAGTGAAGGAACCTAATTCTGAACCAAATATCTCCCCTCATCAACCTAGCATGAACACTATTGTAACATCCTGGTTTCATTGAACAACTTAAAACAAATAAACCAACACATTTACGCTAGCATTTTTTTTTTTTTCAAGGAAACATAGTGAAGTACAAAGCAATTAACTGTAGAAATAATAATTAAGATAGTATTGAACATCTTCAAGAACATTAGAAAATATTGAATTCATCTATTCAAGTATAAAAACAAGGGTTACATAGGAAAGAGATTAGAAGTACTCATTTGGATATTATGTCTTTCGAGACTCAACTTGCCATCTGCATGAGATGGAAAGCATCATCTGAGTGATTTTCTGCCAACCATGGACTTGTGCGGTCCCTGCACAACTTCCTAACTGGAAGGGGTGCTTCCCTTCTTATGAAAGGAAATATTAGAAACCCTCTAGAATTTCCATCTCAGCTCTGGTGGTGAACCCTATCTATCTAACTCTTCCATGCTACTAAGGATACATTCCTACTAAGATGGAAACTCTAGTTAGTTAGGTATCTAGGTTGGTGTGAGTACTAAAGTGTAGTCAATGGCACTTTCACCTACCATGGCCATAGTTTTGTACTTTCATACAAACTCACCCACCCTGCTCGACTTGGAAAACTCTTCTAACCTATGGTATTCAAGAGATTTTCTCTTTTCCCTTTACTCTTACAAAGGACACCTATCCTAGGCTAACTTCCTTGACCCACTTTATGTTTTCCCAATAATAAACACTCCTATCTAGCTACTTGCCACATATAACCAATATATATAAATCTAGCATTTTTACAAAACCCTTCATGACTTCCATGGATGGCAGTTCAACTTGGAATAAATACTTCTATTACAAGAAATAATTGGGTTTTAATATCAAGAAGGAAAAAATAGTAACCTTCTAAAACCCTCTAGACAATTCCTATGCTCAAACTGCACTTATTACATACTTTCCATTGAATAATGACATGCATGGTTAGATACATAGAAAAAATAAAACAAACCAATTGTTATTTCATCCTTCTTGAAGAAAATTAGTATGTTCTTATTATTCTAAAAGTTTCTTTCATTTGTAGACTTAAAATCTGCATGTTCTTTCTTAGGGTTTAGAACTTGCCAACTACCTTTTTTGAAAACCTTTGCTTGGGTTAAGTTCACACTAATTTTTCTTGACTTCCTATCATTTTAAATAGGTAGAACCATGGAAAAACAAAACGCAGCTTTATTTTAAGCCTTCAAGAAATTTCTTACAGAATATCATGAATTGGTTTGGATACTAGAAGGCATAACTAAATATTTTAATCTATCAAAGACATAGTTATCCATCTGAAACTTCAAGCACACCATAACCTTATAGTAAAAAATATTTTACAAGAAAAGAAACAACTATATCTATTTCATGAAAATGAAATCATATGCCGCAATAATCTCATGGATTAATCCTATGCAAGAAAGCACTTATTTTTCGTAGAATTATACTCAAAAGAGTAGATGTGCCTACTAAGAGATTTTGAACTGAAGAATCTCAATGTGAGCAACTGAGAATGAAAGAAAAATTCATTTTTTCCCTAGCTCGACCTTCAACCCTACTGCTATTGTCTTCCTTCTACCTCTTAAAAGAGAAAAATGTGGCCCGAGATAGTTTTCCAAATTGTAGCATCTTTTATTCTATGATATCTAGCCCCCATTGAATCTCTCTTATCCATGAATAATGAGTTTGATTTGAGAAGAATAGATAACAAAAATAGGTCGATTGGTTACTACGTGGTTATGGTAACCACCTCCTAAATATTCTCCAACTCACCCTCCACAAAATGAGATCAATCTTAGCTTAAGAAAAAGAAAATTAACCAAAGAAAAGAACTCTCATGTGGCGGATAAAGCTAGGCTATATTTCTCCTAACTACTGGGCCACCTTTGTGTCTAAAAATAAGGAACCACTTTTGCAAGATTTTAGCCATATGCCCAGCGAATGTGGAAATTTTAGTTTTAATAAATTCAATAAAGATATTAACACATTTCACCAGCTCAAGGTGGCCCCACCTCTTCATTTCAAATATGTGGGTTTATATAATTTTAAATATTTAAATCTTTAATCACCCTCAATCTAGTGGCAAGCCTAACATAAAATTCTTCTCTTTGAATTTAATTAAATATCCTCTTTTGAAAATTTAAAATCACTTCAATACTTATATATTTAAAATTTTGGTCTTTCAGACCTTAAGTTAGTATTCAAATATTTAATGAAATGCGTCGAGGCAATATTTATTAATTTATAAGAACTCATGAATCATTATTATACTTTTCTTGTAGAAGTATAAATATTGGTAGTATATATTTAATATGGCCAACTAGCATAGATATCAGACTCAAAAAGACAGTAATACCTTACTAATGAGTTCAAGGTGTTAAAACAGGTTTCACCGTTAGAAAAAAAAAAAAATTGAACTGAGCAGTCATTCATATGCACGTATTGGCATGAATGTTTCAGTATGTGTATGTTCATATGCATTCATATGCATGATCACATGCATGTAAATTCACCTTCCATCATGCACCTATGTCCATATGTGTATACCCATAGTGATGTATGCAAGTTCTTCCTACATGTGCATATACACTTTCTTACCTTAATTTTTTACTATAAGGAAGTAGAAAATTGGTAGAGAAACCCCTATTCCACTTATGACAAAACCATGCCCAAAAATATCACACATAAGACTTACCTCAACTTAAGACTCCTATTACCCTCTTCTAGGGCTTCTGGATCCTTCTGACCTAGTCTCGACTCAGATGGAAATTTCTAGATCATCCCAACACTACCTCTCTACTCAGATGATACTTCGCCTCCTTTGGAGGTTGTGGTATGTGCTACCCTACATCAAACTCCAAAAAAATGGAAATTAGTCTGACATCTAAATATCACAAAATCACTATTGCATATTCTCTATCTATGCTTTTAATGAAAAATAAACTTTTCTTTTGACCAACTCTTCTATTTCTAGGGCATTATAATCACAATTTATTCCTGCTAAAATAAATCATAGCTCATATCGTAATGGCATAATTCCTTATTTCTCTAACATAACTCAATCATAGAATATCTCAACATTTCTTGCAATATTCAATCAAAATTTACATCATTCATTTGTCATAACTACGAAAAGTAAAATTGTTTTAAAGTATCTAGGGTGGGATGTAACATCTCTCCCCCCTTAAGAATCATCATCCTTGATGATGTTTAGTTTCTTAAATAAAAATATAAGTTAATATATACAGATTAAAGAGTAATCTCATAATCCTCCAAGAGATGAGGAAATATTTGTTTAAAATCTTGGAATCTTCCTAGGTGGCACCATCCTCAATGTATTGGTCCCATTGGACCTTGTGCAGAGTAAATTCTCAATTGTGTAGATGGATCTTACACATTTTGAGCACCCTGAGGGGTACTATCCTTACCACTCTAGGATTCTGCACGTGCAAAGCATTCCAGTCAATCAAATGATTACTACTAGGAATATATTTCTTCAGGTAAGAAACATGAAACACATCATGCATTCTAGACAAGACTGGTGGTAGAGAAATTCGATAGGCCACTGGATTAACTTCCTCTAGAACCTTAAAAGGTCCAACATAACGTGGTGATAACTTTGTGGACTTCCCAAATGTAATGGCACTTTTTTGTGGTTTGACCATTAACAAAACCTTGTCCCCAACTGAGAATCATCTAAGAGTTCTTTTGGCATCTGCATAACTCTTTTTCCTGTCATTGCCTTCTGCCAATCCTTTTCTGATCATCCTGATCTGTTCTTCTATCTCTAAGAGCATTTTGGGGCCAATGCTAATCCTATATTTTACCCTATCCCAGCTTATAGGAGTGTGGCACTTGTGCCCGTATAATGCCTCAAATGGTGTCATCTTAATGGCATAATGATATGTATTATTGTAAGAAAATTCTACAACTAGAAGGTAATCTTCCCACTTGTATCGTTGATCCATGCAGTAAACTCTCAGAAGGTCTTCCATGACATGGTTCACCATTTTCTTCTGACCATCTATCTTAGGGTGATATGTCGAGCTTATATTTAGCTGAGTTCCAAGAGATGTGAAAAGTGTTTTCCATAATCTGGAGATCATTCTAGCATCCTATCCAAAATAATTTTCTTTGGAACTCCGTGCAACCTAAAAAATTCTTGCAAAACTTTCCTTGCTATAATGGGCACCCCATCTATTAGGTTACCTAGAATAAAATGTGCTACCTTAGTAAGCTTATCTACCACTACCAAAATTGTGTTGTGTCTATTTCTAGACATTGGAAGTCCCTACACAAAATCCATGCTAGTTACTTGCCACTTCCACTTGGGAATCTTGTGTGGATATAGAAACCCTACCGGGTGTTGATGTTCGAATTTGAATCTTTGGGATTATAAACACTCCACCACATATTTTGTGGCATCCCTTTTCTTCCCTCTCCAAAAGTACAATAGTCTAATATCTACCATGAGTTTTGTTACTCCTGGATATTCGGAATAGGGAACATTATGAGCCTCCTATAGAACCACCTTCCTTAACTCCCCTAATTCAGGAATGTACATCATTCCCTTGTACCTGAGCACTATGGTGGCATCGAACTGAAAACCATCATATCTATGATCTTGAGAGTCTTTTGATAAGCCTTGTTTAACCTGATTATGTATTCATCCCCTTCTGAGTACTCAAGTATCTGATTTTGAAAGTTTTTCTAAATAGTTAGTATAGAGGATATATGCCTCCTTCTACTAAGGGAATCTACCACTTGGTTCTCTTTCCCTTTGATGTAGCTAATTTCAAAGTTGTAATCCAATATTAGCTCAAGCCATCTTCTTTTCCGAGCATTCAAATTCGGTTGAGTAAATAGATACCACAACCCTTGGTGGTAAGATCTTCATTCAAATGGTTTTCCCAACAAGTAATTCCTCCATACTTGCAACACATGCACTGTTACAGCTAATTTGAGATCATAGGAAGCATAGTTTTTTCATAATTTTTCAATTTTTGAGATTCATAAGAAATGAATCTTCCATCTTGCATGAGTACACCACCCAACCCTTCTCCTGAGGTGTCAATGGTGACCACAAAATGTCCTTCTAGATCTGGTACTTGTAGTACCACTACTATTGTTAACTTTTCTTTCAGGATTTCAAAATCCTCCTAACACTTACCTATCCAAATAAATATTTTCCCTTTTCTTTGAAGAGATGTGATGGGACATGCTATTCTGGAGTAATTAGCCACAAATTTTCTATAGTACTTGACCAACCCCATGAAGCTTCGAACTTCATGCATATTTTTCGGCTCTGGCCATTCCAAAATGGCCTTAATCTTAGTCGGATCTACCTCAATTCCTTCTACAAAGATAATATGCCCTAAGTACTATACTTCTTTTTGGAAAAATGAGCACTTGGATAGTTTACCATAGAGTTTATTTTCTCTTAGCCATTGTAGCACAAATTGCAAATGTTGAAGGTGTTCTTCCTCATTTTGGGAGTATATAAGAATATCATCAAAAAAACTAGCACAAACTTGTCTAAACAATCCCTGAAAACACTATTCATTAGGTTCATGAATGGAGCTGGGGCATTTGTCAGCACAAAGGGTAATACAGTGAATTTATAATGTCCATATCTAGTTCTGAAGGCTATTTTGTGGATGTCCTCCTCCCTTAATCTCAGCTAATGATAGCCTAATCATAGATCGATCTTGGAAAACACTGTTTCCCCTCACATTTGATCAAAAAGATCATCTATGTGTGGAAAGGGATATCTATTCTTTATGGTTACCTTATTGAGCATCCCATAATCAATACATAATGAAAGTGTACCATCCTTCTTTTTGACAAAGATTACCGGTGCTCCCCAAGGTGAAACACTAGGTTGTATTAGACCTTTTTCCAGAAGATCCTACAGTTGAGCTTTTAATTCCATCAATTTTGTAGTCATCATATGATGAGGGGCTTTGGTTATTGGTTATGCCCCCAAATTTATATCAATAGTGAAATCAAAAGCCCTTTTGGGTGGAAAACCGAGTAACTCATTAGGAAAAACATCTACAAATTCTTGCAAATATGGATATTTATCTATTTCCTCATCCATATCTCGTGATGACTCGTCTTCCATTCTCAACTCCTTTTGGGATTCAAAGTAGGCTAAGTCATAAAATCAACATAATTCCTTCATTTCCATCGGCTCTTCCACTACTTCCATTTTAACTACAAATAACTAACAACCCTTTTGTTTGGACCTCTCAAGTTGCATGGTGGAAATATGTCTTATCTTAACTAACCTTAGAGTACCCTGAATGAACGCCTTATGCCCTAGATCATATACACACTCTGCTCTCTTTGAAACGAAATCTACTGGGGCTTTATGCCTCCAAAGCCAATTAATTCCTAGGATTACATGATATGTACCTAAGGGAGCCACATAAAGGTTTAATTTTATTGAGAAACTAGGTAAATCAATCCTGGCCTCAAATAAGTATTTCTCTACCTGATCCTTTGATTGGTTTTCATATTCTACTAACCAAGTATTTTGCATATAACTAGCTTTTCTAGATACCTTGTTCAAGACCCTAGAGGATACGAAGCATTTAGTTTCTCATGTGCCAATAAGAATTGAAATGGGGGTTCCAAAAAGCTTACCTGAAGTTTCAATAGGATTAATCTGATACTCCGCTTTTCCTATTATCAACCACTGCATGAATGCACTACTAGAATGCAACTTGTTGTGATGGTAACTAATTTCCTCAAGGAGATGGTCTAGTTGTTTTTGTGGGACATTGGTTTGCATAATGGTCCCCACCACACATGAAACATCCTTTGAGTGGATCCCTTCTCTCAGCGGGTTTCCCAACATCTAGGTTCCTCTTGTTGTTGTTTTTTTTATTATCCCCACCTTTCCTGTCCTTTCAAATTCCACCCTTTTGATCTCGGCAACCTTTATCATTCTTACATTGCAAATTGAGCTTGTCCCCTTTTCTTTTAAAGGATTGAGAAGTTGAGGTCAACTTAGCTTTCTTATTCTTCTCTCTATCTGCAGCTATAGGTAGTAACCTTTTCTCTTTCTTAATTTCTTTTTCATATGCTTGGTCCATAGAGGTTGGACCCAATAGATCTACCTATCCCAATTTGGGGTTTCAACCCTAATATAAATTTTTTGATCCAAAAATGTTCATCCCCATGGTATTGTGGAATGTAATTTAAGAGACAAATGAATTTCTTTGAATATTGGTTTATAGATAGATCTCCTTGTGTTAAATTCTTGAAATCAGTCAACTTTTTGTCATAGAATAACTAAGGCAGCCACCTCTACCTAAATATGGCTACAAATTCTGACCATATCAATCCCTTGACATTTATTCCCACTTCCAACTTCTTGCTCATCCACCATGTAGACACTTCTCTAGACAACTGGTAAGCTACCCATAATGCCTTCTTCTCTTCAGTGTAGTTTCTAATCTCAAAGTACGTTTCCATCTCCACTAGCCATGCATCAACAAAATCTTTGGATTTTGACCCATCAAGTTTTGGGGGTCACCTTTTTCATGTCACGTGATAGTTCCAAATTTTCCCGATCCTTACCTAAGTCATGATCTCCCCACCCCATAGACTCATCCTCCTGTTCACTTGGTATAGTTTCCACATGGTGAATTTCAGTGTCACCACCCCTTGAGGGTTCCTTTCTAGCTCTTTTCATTTCAAGGTGAGTTACACGAGCCCTGGTATCTTGAAGAAGTGCTAGTAATTGATCTAACTTATTTTCAACATTTCCAGAGGTATAACCTACATCACATCTCCCTTCAGGGTTATTGCGCATATGCATCTTTTAAAGATATCTTCTACTTGAAGTTACAGTTAAACGTTATAGTAGATTAAGGTTTGAATCTCTTCAACATGTATTAATGCAATAGTTAGCATAGCATAAATTTTGGTACTTAATTTTGTAGATTTAATTCTTTACACAAGATTGTTTCCCTCATGCTCGTATGTATTTTATTTATCAGCAAAACTTGCATACATAAATAAGATTCCACTTTATCTTAAGGATTCAAAGGTGTGTAATCCTCAAACTCATCAAAATTGATTACAATTATTTTAGTCAGAGGCTACACATGTAAGTTCTCCTCTTCTTTCTTTTGTTTCTTTATTGGGTTATTACTACTACCCTCACTAGGTATTTGGTGGGTTGGAGGTAGTTTCTTATCCAAGTCAACTTGGATACTAGTAGCCGATTTCTCAGACCATTTTATTTATGCCTTCACATCATGAATCTATTCCATAGCGTGGGAAAAAATTCACGTTATTCTTCAACTAATCTTCACCCTCTATATTCTTCCTCTCTATGAACTTTGTTAAAGCTTCTCGCTCCTTTTTAGCCTACAAATAGTGGGCATTCCCTACTATAGTCTTACAAGTGGTTTTCTTGGTACATACCATGTCTGGCACATAATGTTTCACATTAGTATTACAAGTCAAAAACTTATATCTATGTAATGGACTCATAGTCCCTAGCATGCAATCATGCTCTGATACCACATGTAACATCCTAGGTTCATTGAACAACTTAAAACAAATAAGTTGATATATTTATACTAGGAATTTTTTTTTAAGGAAACATAGTGAGGTACAAAGCAATTAACTGCTGAAATAAAAATTATGATCTAGCATTGAACATCTTCAAGAACATGAGAAAATACTGAATTCATCTATTCAAGTATAAAACAAGGGTTACATAGGAAAGATATTAAAAGTCCTCATCTAGATACTGTGTCTTCCAAGACTTGGCTCGCCATCTGGATGAGAGGGAAAGCATCATCTGAGTGCTTTTACGGCAACCATGGACTCATGCAGTCCCCCGCACACCTTCCTAATTGGAAGGTTCCCTTCCCTTCTTACAAAAGGCAATGTTGGAAACCCTCTAGAATTGTCATCTAAGCTTTGGGGGTAAACCCTACCTATCTAGCTCTACCATGCTACTAATAATACCTTCCTACTATGTTTGCAACTCTAGTTAGTTAGGTATATGGGTTGTTGTGAGTACTAAAGTTTAGTCATTGGAACCTGCACCTACTATGGCCATAGTTTTGTACTTTCATAAAAACTCACCCATCTTGCTCGACTTTGAAAACTCTTCTAACCTAGGGCATTCAAAAGATTTTCTCTTCACCCTGTATTCTTACAAATGACATCTATCTTAGGGTAACTTCCTTGACCCACTTTAGGTAAATTTCCCAATAATAAACACTCCTATCTAGCTACCTGCCACATATGACCAATATATATATAACTAGGGTTTTTAAGAAACCCTTCATGACTCCCATGGTTGATAGTTCAGCTTGGAATAAACATGTCTAGTACAACAAACAACTAGGTTTTCATACCAAGAAGTAAAAAATAGTAACCTTCTAAAACCCTCTAGACAATTCTTGTGCTGAAACTGCACTTATTACATACTAACCACCATAATGAAATCCATGGTTAGATACTTATAAAAAGGAAAAAAAAACCAAATATTATTTCATCCTTCTTGAAGCAAATCAGTATGTTCTTATTATTCTGAAAATTTCTTTCATTTGTAGACTTAAAATCTGCAAATTCTTTCTTAGGGTTTAGATCTTGCCAACCCCATTTTTTGAAAACTTTTTCTTGGGTTAAGTTCACACTAATTCTTCCTAACTTCCTATCATTTTAACTACGTAGAACCATGGAAAAACAAAACGTACCTTCAGTTTAAGCCTTCAAAAAATTTCTTAAAGAATATGATGAATTGGTTTGGACTCTAGAAGGAAGAAATACATATTTTATTCTATCAAAGACATAATTATCCATCTAAAACTTCAATCACACCATAACCTTATTGTAGAGAATGATTTAAAAGAAAAGAAACAACTATATCTATTTTATGAAAATGAAATCATATGTTGGAATAATCTCATGGATTACCCCTATCAAAAAAAGAACTTATTTTCATAGAATTATACTCAAAAGAGTAGATGTGGCTGCTAAGAAATTTTGAACTGAAGATTTTTAATGTGAGCAACTGAGAATGCAAGAAAAATTCAAGTTTTTCTTTCCCAGCTCGACCTTCAGCCTTGCTGCTAATGTTTTCCGTCTACCTCTTAAAAGAGAAAAACGTGGTTGAAGATAGTTTTCCTAATTGTAGCATTTGTTATTCTCTGAAATCCAACCCCCATTGAATCTCTCTTGTCCATGAATAATGAGTTTCTTTTGAGAATAATAGACAACTAAAATAGGTCAATTGGTTACTAGGTGGTTATGGTAACCACCTCATAAATCTTCTCCAACTCACTCTCCACAAAATGAGATCAATCTTAGCTTAAGAGAAAGAAAATTAACAAAAGAAAAGCACTCTCATGTGGTGGATAAAGCCAGGCTATATTTCTCCTAACTATTATGCCACCTTTGTGGTTAAAAATAAGGAACCGCCTTTCCAATATTTTAGCCTTATGCCCAATGAATGTGGGAGCTTTAGTTTTAATAAATTCAATAAAGATATAAACACATTTCACCAACTCGAGGTGGGCCCACCTCTTCATTTCAAATATGTGGGTTTATATAATTTTAAATATTTAAATCTTTTATCACCCTCAATCCGACGGCAAGCCTAATATAAGCTTCTACTCTTTGAATTTAATAAAATATCCTCTTTTGAAAATATAAAAGATCACTTAAATACTTATATATTTAAATTGTTGGTCTTTCACACCTTAAGTGAGTATTCAAACATTTAATGAAATGCCTCTAGGCAATATTTATTAATTTATAAGCAATCATGAATCATTATTATACTTTTCCTATAGAAGTATAAATATTGGTAGTACATATTTAATATGGATAACTGGCACATATATCAGACTCAGAAAGATAGCAATATTGTACTAATTAGTTCAAGGTGTTAAAATGGGTTTCATCATCAGGAAAGGAAATAAATTAAACTGAGTAGTCATTCATATGCACATATTGGCTTGAATGCGCCAGTACGTGTATGCGCATATGAATGCATATGCACAATCACATACACATAAATTCACTTGTCATCATGCACCTACTTCCATATGTGTATACCTACAGTGATGTATGCAAGTTCTTCCTACAAGTGCGTATACGCTTGCTTAGCTTAATTTTTTATGGTAAGGAAGTAGAAGATTGGTATAGAAACCCTAATTCCACTTATGAAAAAATCACACCCAAAAATATCACACAAAAGACTTACCTAAACTTAAGAATCCTATTATCCTCTTCTAGGGTTCCTAGATCCTTCTGACCTAGTCCCGACTCAGAGGGTAATTTCCATATCATTCGAACACTACCTCTCTACTCAGATGATACTTCCCCTCCTTCAAAGCTTATGGTACGTGCTACCCTAAATGAAACTCCAAAAAAATGGAAGTTAGTCTGACATCTAAATATGAAAAAATCACTATTACATATTCTCTATCTATGCTTTTAATGAAAAATAAACTTTTCTTTTAACCAACTCTTCTATTTCTAGGGCATCATAAACATGATTTATTCCTACTAAAATAAATCATAGCTCATGTATCATAATGGCATAATTCCTTATTGCTCTAACATAACTCAATCACAAAAGATCTCGACATTTCTTGCAATATTTAATCAAAATTTGCATCATTCATTTGTCATAACTACAAAAAGTAAAATTGTTTTAAAGTATCTAGGGTGGGATGTAACAACGGATGTTCCACCTCCACCATCCTATAAAAAACCAAGAGATAATCATGTACTTAAATTTCTGCCTCTAAAGGATAAATAAGTCTTTAGACCTAATAATAGAGTGGTATCCCAACCCACTATGGTCCCTTTAGTTCCTCCTCCTAAGGATGAAAAGAGATCAATTTTCGGAAACACCTTTATTACCCCTTCACAAACTAAAACTCTTGCAAGAAGAAATAGAAGTGTAAAAGAGCATAAATAAAGACTTCATGCTATAGCTCATCAACTTGATATAAAATGTGAAACCTTACCTAATGATCATACATCTATCTAATTCAACTCTGATGAATTAACTCCCACCCATCAATCCTCATCATCACCCAACTCCATTCCACCACCCTTACCAAAATATGAAATTTAACCTTACCTATCCCAACTTAAGAAAAAAGTAAAAGACGATCATACAAATAATGGTTCTTGCAATCATGTGCTGACTCTACTCCTTGTATGACTCTTTTCGTAGTCCCTTTAGCATATTCTCTACCTTCAATTTATGATGAGCTAGATTGGGATGCAAACAATTTTCTTTCTATCAGATCACATGTGCAGTACCTTTGTTTATATTTTTTGTTTGTTTTCTTGCACATGATTTGATCTCCTACATTATTTTACTTGGTGTGTCTTTATGTTTGTTATTTTTATTTGGATGACCTTTATTTTTCTCTTTGGCACAAGGATACAAAGAAATTGAATCTGTTATGACATTCATCTATTTGTACCTCCATTATTCTTTATGTTGTAAAAAATATGTTTTTTTGTTTCCTTTTGGGAATGATGCAAAGTGTTGATACATTTAGGTCTCTTCCATGTTGACCCAAAAGAGTATATGTTATCTTTGTGTTGGGTATGTGCAGGATCATGGTGGGCCAAAAAGTGGCGATATGTAAGTGATATGATGGCCCATGTGGTTGACGACTTTTTTTTACCCAAAATTGATGAAACAAAAAGTTTTTTAAAGGATATTATTAATTTTCCACCAATATAAATTATTCTTTAATTTGAATTTAATAAATAATTATTATTCATTTTCTATTTGAATTACAACTAAAGTCCTGATTGAAAAATATCTATAGATTTCAAACGGTATCACATTTTATGAATCCAAAATATGTGTCACATTCTATGATTCACCTACTATAGGATTAAAAAAAAAATTGAATTTCATAAAGTTTTGACCAAGTTAAGGTGGTTAGACATACGAGTTTTTTATATTTTTTATAAGTTCTAATAAAAAATTCATAATTAATTATTTACTTGGAAAAAAATTATAAAAAAATATGCATCACATCGAGACATGAGTCCTCTACTTATATGTAAAATATTATACAAAAATATTATCATTTTATTGTAGTTAGGGTGGTCAGACAAACACCTACTTCTTATTTTTTCCCTAAAATTTAAGTACTACTGCATTGAAATTTCAAATTTTTACCAAATAGATTTTTATTTTTTTAAAATAAACACAGTATTTTAGAAACTACATTCAATTTTATACAGATTCTATTCTTACATATTTTTGAAATAATATAGATAACTTATTCAAATTTTTACATCAAGTTGCCTAACTCTGATTTTTCTGAATTTTATCGCCACTTAAGGGCCAGTTTTTTCCATGATGATCCTGCACATACCTTGTTTCATTTCTCCATTGTGTTCATTGCTCCATGAGTATTTGGGGAATGATGTTGATTCTAATAATAATCATATTATATTGTATCTATGTCTATACTAACCCTTGATCCTTGGATCCCTTACATTATATCCATTGTCTTGTTATGTGATATTTTCCTGGGGGTAGCCCCTTGTTATGATTTATATTTATTGGGAACATGTCATTGGCATAGGGTTTTCCAGTAATATCTTATTATCTTGTCATGTCACATATATTGTTTTACTCTACATTACAATAAATCTCTCATAATTGGTGTTAGTAATTACTTTAAGATGGGGTGTTGCATTCTATTATGTGCTTCACTTTTTTCACACACATTGAGCTTGGTGATGCGTTACTAGCATATTGATTATATTTGTAATGCCTTATCATAATTATTAGTATTATAATTCTTGGTATGGTTGACATGAGATTCCACCTACTAAATATTGGATTGCACTAACCCTTGTGTGTCTCTCATTTTCTACTTTTTAGAAACTCACCTAGTGAATATCAAAATTCACAAGCCTATTTTATTTCTTGTCATAGCTCACGTACTAAATATCAAACTTCACTAGCTTGTGATGCTTTGGGTCATAGTTCACCTAGAAAATATTATACTTTGTTAGCATGTCACTCATGAACGCCTTGGGTATGGGTCCTATAAATATTTTTTATGGATCTTGCTAGTCCGTGATTGTCATACACCCTTTCCATAATTGCATTATTTTTACATTGTGTTTGCACCATGTAGTGGTTTTTATTTCATGTTTTTTTCACATTATTTTATGTTTTGTGTCTCCATCATGTATTCTTCATGTTTATCATGTTGTATTTCACTTCATATGTGTGCTCCTTTGTTCTTAAATTGTCTTGCCATGGGATCTTGAATCTAGGGTAGTGCATCCCGTAGATCTGATGTCAACCTATCTCTTCAATTTTTGGATAATTGAACCATTCTTAGCTTATTTATACTATAGTGCATGAGCCTAAGCATAATTTCATACTCTCACTAAAGTGGTGGCTAAACATAACATCAAAAATTATCACCCTTGACAATTTCACACTAGGTTTATCTCCCCTCTATGTGCTTGGACTTAATTATGCATTTAGTTTACCTTATTTATAAATATATTTAGAAAATTAAAATATGGGATTAAAAATAGACAATTAATATATGCCCCAAATGTTTAAGGCCCTAAAAAGGATGGGTTTGGACTATGACACCCAACACCCTTGTCTAGCCCTTTTTGGCTAAAATTTAAATATGTTGGTGTTGGCATTTTAATATTTAAAAATCTATTTTTATTTGTTGGCTATCACGATTTGATTTTTGGGAAATTAGAATAATTATATATTAATACAAATCATTTTCACCATTTTAATCCTAGAAAATTTGAAGAGGAAATCCTAAGGAAAATAATTGAGCAATTGAGAAGTCAAGAGCATAATTATTAGAGTTATAACAAAAAAACTTTTAGTCAAGTATCATGTTAGCCATGCATCATTTTTTCATGTGATTTTTTTTCATGTTTTATGTTCATTTATTTTGTGAGTACTATCACATTCAAGACTTCAAATCAAGCATCAATTTCTCCTTGAAGGTGATTATTACATGACTTCAGTCCATAAAAAATGTAGATCTAAGTGATGAGTTGCAAAAATAGTCAATTTATCACTTTATTTTTTATTTATCCTCTACATGATGAGGGTAAGTTCTCTTTTTATATCATCATAGCCATTGTGGAGGTAGAAATACAAAAATGGCATTTGACTTAGGCAAGCCCCTATATGGAAAACCCTTTCCCCCTCTTTCGTGCGTTTAGGTTATAGATATAAAGAAAATTCGAGGAAGATTTGAAGAGTAATTTCTCATTCATGCATTCAATCCCTACAAGTCATCAACTAAAGGAAAATTAGTTTTATTAGAAACAAATGAAGTTTCGACAGTGAGTCTGAGAGAGAAGAGAACATAGACCAAAAGAAATAGGAGTGTGAAATAATATCATGAGTAGTTGATATCTAGCTTAGGGAACCAACCCCCTTGTTTAGTTATTTCAAGAACAAATTTATATGCTAGGTTCCTCTATGTATGGTCTCTTCTTTTCTAAATTCTATTTATGCTTGTCTATTCTTTGTTTTCTAGAAATATCAATAGTTTGCAACATTTCCATTAATAACCTAGTTATATCATTACATCATAAAATTAAATCTTGATTAACACATAATTCAACCCACACAAAAATCAAAGATTAAAACCCTGATCCACTATTCTCGCTCTTCCATTCAAGTTTGCAATCAAGTGGATATTGAAATCAATTTTAATCATATTGGAAGATGTGTGATTTAAAACCTAGATCCTTTTTTCCAATTAAACAGATGTTAATAATATTATTTTGACCTTAAGCTCTTTGTGTGGAAAATGAAAGAGAATATTTATGCTTTGTGAAAATGTGCTCTTGATAATCCAAATCTAGAAAAATTGAAGACACATAAAGGAATATTTAGGAGGATTGTGTATCTAGCACCTCCTAAAACTATCCTTCTATATATAATATTGTGAGATTGATATTAGCAATAGAGAGGAATGGTATTATATGATTGCACTTTAAAATTTGAAAAATATGCCATATTATTAAGTCAACACCTACCAGTAAGTTACCTTCTTTCAAAATATCATGATATGAAAAATAATATTTCTATTTGTTTGACATTTTATGTATTTTATCAAATTTTCTCTTGCTACTAAATGCTTTCCCTTCTTTCTCTACATATTGGATAAAATTTATTGAGTACATAGACACACAAATCAACTCTAATTGTTTTATGATTAAATATCTTAAATCTTCTCAACTAGAGGACTATAAAAAAAATGTTTTTATAGATCTTCATTTTTCTCTAACATTAAAGACTAAACAAGTTTGCACTAAAAATAAACAATATTCATATTTTTTAATAAAATATTTTGAAGGAACAACCCTCCTAAGAAAAATATGATCTTGTAGTGAGGAGTTCCCTTAATCTTCTAAAATAGGGTGAATAAAATATTCTTAAAATATTTTTTTCCTCAACGAAATAGAAGCTTCAATTACTTGGAAGAAGATAAAAACTATATTAAAGAAGCACCCTCCCTTACATTGTGTGCACCTTTCCCCTATGATTCAAAATACATGACCAATAATTAAAGAATCATAAATATTCAAATTTAAATTAAACTTGTACAACATATCATAAAAGATCATATAGTCATTAAAGATATCTCTAAGAAAAAAAAGGAAATCCTCCTTAAAATATAGCTCAAGGTAACCCCAAATTTTTCTATTCTTTATAGAAAATAATAGAACACCAAGAGTTGAATTTGTGTATTCCTAAGCCTATACCAAGAAATGAAAATAATCATTTGAGGTAAATAACCAAATAGCTTCAAACATTATGACTCCATTAATCTCATGAAATGATGTCAGAGCATCCGAGTATTCTAGTTATCCACATCATTTCATTCTCATTTTTGTTTTGTTGTTTAAAATTTTATTGTGGACTTCAAAACTTGATGATTTCCTTTACCTGTCTGATTTTCATTTAATTTGGAAGTTATTTAAATAATATTAAATTCTAAAGGAAAAGTAAATTGATATTGGAGATTATTTAATAGGAAAATTTTAAAAAATAAAATAAAGCCAAATGTATAACACCCAAATATGGGGAAATTTAACTTGCTAAGGTGTGGAATCTAGGACTGTTCACCTACCTTGTCTTGGAAGGAAAAATACAAATAAAGCTTCACCCTTTGACCTTTTTGGAAGAGGAAGAGATGGAGACTTAAATCATTGCAAATTGATGATGGTTTGAGGCACCAAATCTAGAAAAAGAAAGCAGCTAAAACTTTTTAAAACTATCATCACACATCGATCCCATATAGGTTGGAATTTTTTTCTATTTCATATAATAAATGAGGTGTGGCATGTAGAGGAGACTAGAGGCATTAGAAGAAAAAAATACAAGGGCATCGACCCACTTTTGATTGGAAAAAATATGCTTACATTAAAAAATCATTAATAGCATGATATTTGGGAGAAGATGGAGCTTTAAAATGGTGAAGAATCCATTAATAAAATAGGGGAAAATAACTTGAAGGTTGTAGACTTTGATTTGTACATATTTAACCTATAGAGCTGGACTAGAACAAATAAATAAACCATTGCAAACATTTTTTGGGATTACTTCTTTTAAATCTAGTTTGAAATCCATATTTGGTTTTGTTGATTTGTTGTTTTTTAATCTCAGTCTGATAAGACTTAGATCTTTGTTTTGTTTCAATTGGTATCAGAGCTAGGTTCAAACGTGTTCAGAAGAACATCTAGAAATTTCTAGAAGAAGATAAATGGCATATAAAGGATGGGGTCATAGAGGTAGAGAACCTAGAGGCATAGAGCCTGAGATTGTAGAATTAATAAGAAATTACACAATGGAGGTAGTTAAAGGTCTCATAGCATGAATGTAAGAAATAGCAATGAAATACAGAAGAGGAGTCCCTATAGTTGACATAAGTGATGATGAAGAAGAGAATATTGTTGAAGGCGAAGAGGAAGTGAACCAGTTGGGTCTTGAACTAGCAAAAAAATGATTCATTAAAGTCATCACAAAAATAAACTCCAAGCCATGATTTGATCCTCCAAATTTCAAAGGCGGGTTAAATGCAGAAGAGTTGTTGGATTGGATTGGAAAAATGGACAAATATTTTGAATATGAAAATACTAAAAAAGATTAAAAGGTGAAATATGCTCGCACCAAGTTGAAGGGGCACACATCCTTATGGTGGGATTAACTACAAGAGGACAGGGAAAAAAAGGGAAAAGAAAAAATAAAATCATGGGATCGAATGGTGACGAAAATAAAATCCAATTTTTTTCCAGTAAACTATCAAATAAATTTGTTCAGAAAAATCCAAAATTTGAAACAAAAGGAGAGTAGTATTGAGGAGTACATTGAAGAGTTTTACCGGTTAAGCTTAAGAGCTAGCCATATAGAAGACGATACAAAGCAAGTATTAAGGTATTTTAAATGGTTTGTACATATCCATCTAAGGTGAAATAAGTTTGATTAATATGCATAGCATGGAGGAGGCATATCAATCTGCCTTGAAAGCGGAAGAAAAACTCAATAGGAAGCAACAAAATAACTCTTGGGGTAGAAGCATATTTTTGCATGAAAGAGGACCACCGAATAGTGGTAGAGGCTTTCCAAACAAACAAGAGGAAGCAAGCACATCGAGTACATGTATGCAAGAAGGAAAAGGAAGAGGAGATTTCCCTAGAGGAAGAGGAGACTACTCTCATGGAAGAGGGTCATTTGGAAGAGATAAAGGAAGAGGCTTCAGCTTCACATGTTTCCAATGTGGGGAAATAGGTCATCAAGCATTTGAATGTTTGCAAATCTAGCATGATATAGCAAAGGGAAAAGAGTCAAGAGTGCATGTTGCACAAGCTGTAAATGAAAAGGAGACTCCAAAAACTCATGGAGAATATTTTAAATATGGACAATCATTAATATTGAGAAGAATTTTGTCGAATCCTGAAAAGGAGAAATTTATTTCGAACAAGTGTAAGGTAAATGGAAAATGTTGTAAATTTATTGTGGAAAATGGTATTACTAATAACATAGTATCAAAAGAAATGGTCAATAAGTTGAAATTGAACATAATAACACATCCCAACCCATACAATGTTGTGTGGTTGCAAAAGGAGCATCACTTCTTGGTGAATGAACAATGTATGGTTAATTTTCAGATTAGAAACTACAAGGATGAAGTCATGTGTGATATAATGCCAATGGATGCATGCCATATTCTTTTGGGTAGACAATGGAAATTCGATAGGAAAGTTGTTCATGATGGCCAATTGAACACATGTGTAATCAAGAAAGAAGGAGAAGAGTACATATTAAATCCATTGAAGAATAGAGAAGAAGAAAATGAAGGAAAGCCAAAGGTATGTTTGGTCTCCAAAAACAAATTTTAAAAGAATTCAAAGGCGAAAGGGAATGTTATGCAATAATTCTGAAATTTGTAGTAGTTGGGACAAAGAATAAAGAAGATGAAATACCCATGGAAGTTCAAGAAATTTTGAAATATTATGCTAATATATTAATGAAGGAATTTCCAGATGGATTGACACCCATGAAGAGCATAATTCATTGCATGGATTTGATTCCCAATGCAATTTTGTCAAACAAAGTACCATATACAATGTCACCAAAAGAGAATGAAGATATAAACAGAAAAATGCAAGAGTTGCTTGATAAGGGGTTGAATAGAGAAAGTTTGAGTCAATGTACAGCTCCAGCAGTGTTAGCACCAAAGAAAGATGGGGACTGGTGAATGTGTATGGACTCAAGAAGAATAAATCAAATGACCATCAAATACTAGTTCCCATTACCAAGACTGGATGATATGATGGATTGCTTGAGTGGAGTCAAATATTTCACAAAGATTTATTTGAAGAGTGGTTACCATCAAATAAGAATAAGAGAGGGAGACGACTGAAAGACTACTTTAAAAACCAAAGATGGATTGTATGAATGGTTAGTAATGTCATTTGTATTGATGAACACTCCAAGAACTTTTATGAGATCGATGAATGAAGTTTTCAAGCCATATCTTGGTAATTTTGTGATTGTGTATTTAGATGATATTTTGATATTTAGTAAAACAAAAGAAGAGCACTTGCAACATGTTAGATTTTCTTTGAAAAGTCTTAAATAAGAAAAATTAAAGGTGAATTTGAAAAAGTGTAGTTTCATGAAAGAAGAGTAAGTGTATTTGGTGTTTGTGATTTCTAATAGTTGTCTGAAAATGGACCTAAAATAAGTGAAAACAATTCTTGAATGGACTTCATTGAAGTGTATGTTTGAAGCAAGAATATTTCATGGATTGGCAAGCTTTTATAGAAAATTCATCAAAAATTTCAGAGGGATATGTGCACCGATTATGAAGATAATGAAAGGAAATATAAAGGAATTTGTTTGGACAACTGCAAGAGAGAGGATTTTTAATATTTAGAAGGCAAAAGTGATAGAGCAACACATGTTAGCACTTCTCGATTTTAGAAAAGTCTTCCAAGTTGATTCTGATACAAGTGGGACAGTGATAGGTAGAGTTCTAAGTCAAGAGGGTAGACCAATAACTTACTTTAACGAAAAGTTAAATGAGGCAAAGGGAAAATACTTCGTGTATGATCAATAATTTTGAGAAATTGTGCAAGCACTCAAAAAGTGGAGAAACTATTTTCTATCGAAGGAGTTTGTATTGTACATCAATCATCATGCATTACAATTCATTAACAACTAAGGTAAGTTGAGTCAAAAGCATGTGAAATGGGTTGAATTTCTTTAAATCTATTCATTTATTTTAAAAAATAGAAGTGGAAAATCAAATAGAGTTATTGATGTATTAAATAGAAGGTATTTTTTATTGAATGAGATGATGGTAAGTGTTGTTGGTTTTGATTTCATGGGAGCATTGTATGAGGAAGATTCTAATTTTAAAGAAGCTTGGGAAGCATGTAAAAGTCCAATGGTAGTGGATAGAACTACATGTAGTTGGATTATTTTATTCAAGAGATTTTTTTTGAAGGAAAGAGATTGTCTATACCTCAAGGTTCCATGAGGGAAATTTTTTTGAGAGAGAAATATAGTGGAGGTTTGGGTGGACATTTTGGAGTAGAAAATACATTGACATAGCTAAATGAGAGTTATTATTGGCCCAAAATGAGTGCAACTATAAAAAGAATGGTGCAAGAGTGCAAAGTATGTCAATATGCAAAAGGAGTGAGACAAAACACCAGATTGTACCAACCATTTCCATTACTAGAGAGACCATGGGAATGCATTAACATGGATTTTGTTTTGGGTTTTCCACATACACAAAGGTAATGATTCAATTTTTGTTGTACTAGATAGATTCTAAAAAATGAATCATTTTATACCATGTAAGAAGTGTAGTGATGCTTCCCATATAGCTAATTTTTTTTTCAAATAAATAGTTCGGTTACATGGTTTTCCAAGAATTATTATTTCAGACTGAGACACAAAATTTTTTGGTCATTTTTGGCATACTTTGTGGAAGACAATGGGAACACAATTAGGTTTTAGCTCAGCCTACCATCCTCAAATGGATAGTCAAACTGAAGTTGTGAATCAAAATTTGGGTAATTTATTAAGGTGTTTGGTTGGGGATAAACCAAATCGATGAGATTTGATATTGGCACAAGCTGAGTTTTCTTATAATAATTTAGTTAATCTTAGTGTAGGAAAGAGTTTTTTCCAAATTATGTATGGGTACATCCCGAGGGGTATTGATGAGTTGAGAGATATTGAAAATTTGAATAGGAAACATGTTGCAGCAGAGGATTTTTTTGGATACAAACATGATTTTCATAAAGAGGTGAAGGATAAATTGGAGAGAAGTGCTAATAATACAAAGAATATGTTGAAACACATAAAAGAGTGGAAGAATTTTAGATTGGTGACTTGGTGATGGAACATTTGAGAGAGGAGAGGTTCCCACAAGGAACATACAATAAATTAAAATAGAAGAATAATGTCCCATGCAAGGTTTTGTGAAAGTTCTCACTAAATGCATATGAGATTGAGCTTCCAATTGGCATTGATATCTCTCCAATATTTAATGTTGCATATTTATATAAGTATCATGAAGGTGAATTAAGTGGAAAAAGGAGTACATTTTTAGATTTGTCAGATGTACAAGACTAGATACATCAATTTCCAAAGAAGGAGTTTGAAATAATTGATTCACATATCACCAAATGAACATGGAGGAAATATTATTGGGATTATTTGGTTTATTGGAAGAATCATACAGTAGATGAGGCTTCATGGGTCAATGCTTCAGATTTGGAGAATTTTTTAATTCCAAGTTTAGAATTTCCAAATGTTCATGAGAATTTCACTCATGGAGCATTTTTGTACCCGGTGTGTTTGATGTCAGACCATATGGGTATTTTGGTTATCTGCATCATTCCATTCTAATTCTTTTTGTTGTTTCAAATTTTTTTGTGGACTTTAAAACTTGATAGTTTTCTTTACCTATCCAATTTGCATTTAATCTGGAAGTCAATTAAATAATATCAAATTCTGAAAGCCGAGCAAATTGATATTGGAGATTATTTAAAAGGCAGATTTAAAAACATAAAATAAAGCCAAATGTATAGCACCCAAATATAGGGTGATTTAACTTGCTAAGGCATGGAATCTAGAACAGTTTGCCTACCTTGTCTTGGTAGGAAAAAAAAAAAGGTTCACCCTTTGACCTGTGTAGAAGAGTAAGATGTAGAGACTTAAATCATTGCAAATTGATGATGGTTTGAGGCACCAAAAATAGAAAAAGAAAGGAGCCAAAACTTGTTAAATATATCATCACACATCACCCCCATGCAGGCTTGAAATTTCTTCTATTTCATATAATAAATGAGGCATGAAACGTAGAGGAGACTAGAAGCTTTGGGAGTGGAAAATACAAGGGCATCGACCCACTTTTGACTAGAAAAATACTTCTTATATTAAAAATAAGTAATGTCGTGATATATGGGAGTAGCTAGAGCTTTAGAATTGTGAAGAATCCATTGATAAAACAAGGGAAAATAACTTGAAGGTTGCATACTTTAAGTTGTACATATTTAACTTGTAGAGTTGGACTATAACTGTAGTGTAGGAAAATGCATACCCTTTCATTTTCACACTTGTTTGGGCCCTCCTTACTTTATTTATCCTTATTTATGTCTTAGTTGGTCCTATTTCACATCCACAAGCCTAATGAATGATATATTTTTATGTTTAATCTTGACAAACATCAAAGGATAAATGATAATTTAATGATTCTGGCTGAGTCTCCCTGATTTTTGGGTTGGGACTAAGAAGCCACCTAGGGAGTCTTTGTCCCCCAAAGGTCTTAGGAGTCTTTCAAGTGTGCCTTAAATGGGCCTCTTTTTGGAGTCTGTGCACCAAGTTTTCAAGACTTGGGACTAAGATGCCACCTAGGGCGTCTTAGTCCCCCTTAAGCTTTTTTCAGGATTTAATTTCAATATTTTTTGGGATTTAGCCTCCTTTAATTAATGATTTCATATGTTAGCTTGGTGTGGTGTAATTTTAGGATATTAATCATGGATAAGTATAAATACAATTTTATTCACTCATTTTCATCCTAAGCATTCATAAGATCATCCTAAGAATTCATGAGATCATCCCCAAGCATTCACGTATTCATTCCTAAGGAAATTTTATGAGATCAAGAGCAATTCATCAAGTATTTGGATCCATCATCAAGATTCAAGCATCATATCAAGGATATTATTTCATCATGTGTTTTTTTGAGCTAACATTTATGATGTAGGCTTTTGATTCAAGCAAGCAATTCAAGTCAAGATTTATCAAGCACTCATTGGATTCAAGATCTACATTATAGCTAGCCATCTCACACAAGTTTGTATATTTCACAACAAGGGTTTGGTGAGTTGCAACATAGCACTTTGTTCATTCATTATTTCCCTCCTTTATTTCATTTCATTTCAAGGTTTAATTACCAACAAGCGGTTTGACCAAGGAAAACCCTCATTTACTAACAATAAGTAAGTTTTTACTCTCTTGCATGTTTATGTTTGCAGATTTATGTTGAATACTTGAAGATCATTTGAAGTCAAAAGTTCCAAAGTTGCATAGAAAATTTGTCATCTTCACAAAAACTCACCTACATGCCAGATTTGTAAGTTTAAGGACCTGAGATCAAAGGAGGAAATACAAACATCAAGTCTTAGGACAACATTTAGAGATCTCAAAAATTCAGATCTGGACTAAGATGATAGAAATGGCATCTTATTCCTCCTGAGGGCATTTTTAAGATATTATTTTAGATTTGATTATGACATCCGAAGATTCCACATCTGCCTTGAAAATAGTAGCAGGACTAATAAGATAGTAAGGGCATCTTAGTCCTCCCTAGCACATTTTGACAACTTCTTTGCATTTCCAGAATCCTCATCACATTTCAAGACTTCCCAATTACACATACCCTAACTTTTGGTTTCTTAATTTCAACATTTGCACTCATCATTTAGCTTGCATTACTAGGTTTTGTGAATTGAATGTTAATTTGTATTTTCCAAGCTTTTCCTTGGTGGTGAACCCTTCAAAGCTAAAATAACGCTTCCTAGGTCTTCCCTAAGGAACAATAGGGGCACTTCAACCTCGTATTTTCTTTATGGTTCATTTTTGTTAACCTAAACTTTTAGAGCATTCATTTCTTGATTTGGAGTCCATTAAAGTCCTAGATCTAGGATGCATTCATTCTTACATTACATCTTGCATTAGTGAAAGTGTATTTATGGTTTTTCATATTTGCATTAGTGAAAGTGCATATAGGTTGCATTTTTGCTTTCTTGCATCATCTCATCTCATTGAAAAACTGAAAAGTACATTGTCAATCATTCTAATTTCATTTAGGAACAATGTTATTGCATTCAAATTAAAAAAAATGCATCCAATTTCTTGTCATTAGTTAATTTTTCTTGCATTCATTTGAACACTTTTCTATTTCTAAACATCAAGTCCCTGGGTAGGCAACCTAGGAACACTATTAACAACTTAAAATTTTCTATTTTTCTAAAATAAATCCTCTACTAGGACAAAAAAACCCTTCCTAGTGTCTTAGTCCCTTTGTGGGTTTTTGGCTCAGAATCCTCCCTTTGTTGTTTTCTTTTTGTTCCAGTTTCGAGAACCTCAGAATTTTACCAGTAGGACCAAGACGCCCTTGTTGGCATCTTAGTCCCCGTTGACTTTGAAGTTCCAGTTTTTCAGGGTTTAAATCTTCTTTTATGTGCTCCTATTTGATGCCATTGGTTATCTGTTTCAACTGGTTGAGTTTCTGTTACATGCATTTCATTAAATTTAGCTTAAATTGTTTCATTTCATGCATTACTCAATTTCAAATTTGTATTTATAGAATTTCATCTTTCAAGTTTTTGCAAAGTGCAATAAGTAAATTACCTTATTTCAAATTCAAAAATTGCATTTAAACATTTCACTTTAGGTCATTGAATTGCACTTTATTTATTTATTTATTATAGCATGTTTTCTTTCAATAGATGTGGCTTTGATATGGTTAAGAATGGATTGTATAAGTACAAAATCCCCTCTTATTAGTTCAATTTAGATTACAAAAATGAGGTCATTAAGAAACATGTTATTCATCCTTCTACTATCTTTCATAGTTATGAGAACATCTTAGAGAAAGCAGATCAAACCATTAACACAATCCTTAATATTATATTTCCTATTGGTGAGGATTGTATGATATAAGAGGATGCAAGCATAGAAAATCATAACAATCAAACATTTTCTTCTCCTGATACCTCTCCTATTAGTGACAAAGCTATCTTGGTGAAATAAGATACAAGCATTGAGAATCTTAATTGTCCCTCTCCTCTTCTCCCTTTGGAAGATATTAGAAAACAAGAAGATGAGATCATAGAAACATCAACTTACCTAGTCTCCATTCATCCCTTTCTTGTGAGAATGTTTTATCAAAAGAGGATGATATCATAGATAGCCACGACAATCAAAATTGCCCTTCTCCTAATATCCCTCCTCGATGCAAAGAGAATAGGTTGGTGTTAGAAGAATCACCTATTGAGAGTCATGATAATCTTGTTCCTCCCTTCCCTAATGCTCATACCATTTCGAAAGATCTATTTGGTAAGCATGAAAATCATAGTTTTCCTTCTCTTGATAACTCCCCTACTTGTGATGAAGCTATTTTACAAAATCTGACCATAGAATCTGATGAACATCTTACAAGATTTCATAATAGGGTAGATGGTATAGCATAAGAGAATGAGACCTTAGAGAAAAAGGATAAATTCATGAACAATCATAACAATCAAATAGAGCCTTCATGCCTAGTATTGATGAATAAGACAATTCAACCATTGATAACTCCCTTACATGTGATGAATTCAACTAGGAAGAACCAACCCTTGAATGTCAAGAACATTTAGTTTGTAGTTCTCTTGAAAACCCTCCTACTATGGAATATATAATGGTGGAAGACAATGATAACATTGACAATAGTAATTCCTTAGATGAAGATGATGAAGTAACATTAGACTCCTCTTCACTAAGAGATCATGAAAATAAGGATAAGTCTTCTGAGGTTATGCACTTTAGATACCCCTTGGAGTACTCTCCTGAGCCTCAACTTATCATTTATCTACCCTCTCAAAAACAATAAGTTCAAAACAAACATGTCCTTATCAGGTTGAACCATCGAAGAACAATGTTTCACAAAAATTGAGTTATAATATTGTTGCTCATACATACAACACTCACCACAACCAAGACAAACACCTTCAACATCCCTCCCATTTCCTAATTCTATCTTACTAAGTCCCCCTTGTTTCCCTTCACAAATTGTAAAGGAGTATGATCATTTTGAACAACTTAAGAATACTCCCGCAAAGATATCCCTCTAGGACTTGATTCAAAATTAACCTATCACACTATGCTTCAAAGTGTACTAAGAGAAGTTCCCATCCCTTATAATGTGCAACTGAATGAAATAGAAGCCATGATTCAAGGACTAAATACTGACATTGTTTTCCACCAAAGTGAACTCCCCCCTTTGGAAGTGTAAAAAAAATGTGATGCTTTCATGATCATATCTCAATACAATACAATAGGGATAAATTGAACCCTTTTTGACAATGGCTCAACCTTAAATGTGTGTAGTGTAAACCTTTTGGATAAGCCTTTTGTTGATAAATCAAAAATCCTACCCACCTCTTTATCTATTAATGACTTTGATAATGTGCGAAAACAACTTCTTGGTGTAATCATGTTACCTATTAAAGATGGAAAGGCCACATTAGAAACACTTATCCATGTTATGCATCATGATCTTTCTTATAATCTTCTTTTAGGAAGATTGGATTCATGCAATGAATGGGGTGCCTTCCACTCTTTATCATAAAATGAAGTTTTTCTACAACAACAAAGTGTACACACTTGAAGCTGACCCTCAATGAAATAGTTGTTTGAACATTGATAAAAATAAATAAAATTCTTTAAACACATTGGCACCAACTACACAAGTGGAACCCATGCAACAAAAAGAAAAAGAAAAACATATTGAGGAATTCATGAAGATATTGGAAGATGATTAGGGTTCCTTAGACTTTGAATCTACATTCATGGGAGAATACAAAATTCAGAAGACCATTTGAAAGCATCCACCTCAAACACTTACACAACAAACTTTGATGAACTTAATCATGAGCAACCACCTAATCTAAAAAAGAAAAGTATTTATGGAAAATCTTATGAACTTATGAAACAACTTGGTTAGAATGGAAAAGGATGTAGTGCTCAAGAATAAGGTATCTTTGTCCCTATAGAGCCTTACACACAAGAAACAACTAATGGTCTTGGTTATTGTCCTATGATAGAAATCAAACCATCAAAAAAACCTTCATTCAATATCAACACTTACAAAAAAATCCTCTAAGCCGAATTTTAACAATAGTGCATCCCAAATTGATAGACACTAGTGATCTTGATTGTTATCATTTGTAAGAAAAAAATAAATCCTCGCTTAAAATCAGTGTCATCATGAAAAAAACTTATGATTCGAATTCCGTAGATTTTACATCTTCCTTTAAAGAAGAGAACACAATCTCCTAATCCAAAGAGTCTTGTGTAGGTATGACAACTAATACTAAGCAAGATATATCTTTACCACAAAATAATGAAACATCCTCTACTTTTGATCAAGAAAGTATCTTGTTGAGACTCCTCTATGATCGTTTGATATCTCTCCCTCCAAGAACCTGAAATAAATTCTACTACAAATATTCATTTTGTGCATGTCATAGAGTTCATGGTCGTTATACTAATGAATGTAAGTCTATAGGTGATAAAATCCAACATCTTAAGGAGTTTTGTGCTCTTCCTTATGAGGGGGCACCTAATTCCTCTAATTGATATTGGTTTTCACTCTAGCATGTCTCTCATCAATCATTTTGGCTCACCCTTGTCCTACACTAAGTGGGGGAAAGGGGTTAGGTAGCCTTGTCCTTGTATGTCACTTGTTTTCTCTTTTGGCTAGTTGACCACCATTTTTTGGCTAGAGAAAGCTTGGGATGTGGATTACATGCCTTAAGTTGGCTCGCATGTGACATACTGAGTATTTCATTTTGGGAGCAACCCCTTTCCTTTTCATGACATAGCTTATTGAAAACATATGACTTGGCATAGGGCTTTCCAACTAAGCTCTCATATTTTCTTCTACTTTAAAGTAATTGCTAACAACAATTTTGTTAGCAACCACTTTAAAGTGGGGTCATGCATCAATGCTCATCTTTCATTGTGTGATTTTTTTATTTTTTTTGTGATGTGTTCTTTTCTTGCTGATGTCATTGGGCTTCATTTCCTCTGAGAGCGTGATATTTATTTGAATTGTTCTCTCTTGGAGACATTAGGCACAATGTTCCCTAAGAACATAATTTGCACAAACTAAGAAAAATCCCTTCGAACAACCCTCTTTCTTGTTGTGTTGCATCTTTGTACCTTATAAATTCATGGAGGTATGGCTTTGATATGGTTTCCTGGGGCTCACCTGGTGAAAAACTAGCTTCACTAGCCCTTGTGAGCATGCACTTTTCTTTTTGTCCTTATCATAGTCATGGGGGTATGACTTTGATATGGACCTCTTGGGGTTCATATAGTGAACAACTAGCTTCACTAGCCCTTGTGAGCATGCGCTTTTGTTTGCATAGTGAGAAACACATTCCACTTGTAAACCCTTTTGGACAAATATCCTAGACCCAATCCACAATGCGTTGGATGACCAGTAGAAGCTTGATCCATTGCATTTTTCATTTTACTTAGATTTCTTTTTCTTTTGCCTTTTTCTATCTTTGATGGTGTATGTTTGTGATCTAGTTATGGCTTCATTTATCATCTGCAAGTATGTTCCTTTGTGCCTATGTTGGTCTACCATAGGATCTTGATCCCGGGGGCTTGGACACCCTCTTGATCATTGTCATCCTATCTTACTAGCATTCATGCATTTTAACCCCTCTTGATTGTGTGGTTGGCTACTTTAGTGTGAATTTGAAGCAAGTTTGAATCCTCTCACTGAAGTGGGGGCTAAATGTAGTGAAATGGAAAAATATTTTGAATATGACAATACTAAAAAAGATTAGAAGGTAAAATATGTTCGCACAAAGTTGAAGAGGCACACATCCCTATGGTGAGATCACCTACAAGAGGACATGAAATGAAAGGGAAAATAAAAAAATAAAATCATTGGATCGAATGGTTATGAAAATAAAATCCAAATATTTTCTATTAAACTATCAAATAAATTTGTTTAGAAAACTCCAAAATTTGAAACAAAAGGAGAGTAGTGTTGAGGAGTACACTGAAGAGTTTTACCAGTTAAGCAAAAGAGCTAGCTATATAGAAGACAATGCAAAGCAAGTATCAAGGTATTTAAATGGTTTGTACATATCCATCTAAGATGAAATAACTTTTATTAATATGCATATCATGGAGGAGGAATATCAATATGCCTTGAAAGCGGAAGAAAAACTCAATAGGAAGCAACAAAATTACTTTCAGGTAGAAGAAAATTTGTGCATGGAAGAGGACCACTGAATAGCGGTACAGGCTTTCAAAACAAACAAAAGGAAGCAAGAACATTGAGTGCATGTATGCAAGAAGGAAAGGAAAGAGAAGATTTCCCTAGAGGAAGAGGAGACTACTCTCATGGAAGAGGTTCATTTGGAAGAGGTAGAGGAAGAGGCTTCAGCTGCACATGTTTCCAATGTGGGGAAACAAGTCATCATGCATTTGAATGTTTGCACATCCAAAATGATGTGGGAAAGGGAAAAGAGTCAAGAGTGCATGTTGGACAAGTTGTAAATGAAAAGGAGACTCCAAAATATCATGGAGAAGATCCTAAAGATGGAGAATCATTAATATTGTGATGAATTTTGTTGAATCATGAAAAGGAGAAACCAAAACCAATTCAGAGGAGAAATTCATTTTGAACAAGGTGTAAGGTAAATGAAAAATGTTGTAAAGTTATTGTGGACAATGGTAGTACTAATAAAATAGTATCAGAAGAAATGATCAATAAGCTAAAATTGAAGAGAATCAAACATCCCATCCTATACAATGTTTCGTGGTTGCAAAAGGAGAATCACTTGGTGAATGAACAATATATGGTTAATTTTCAGATTGGAAACTACAAGGATGAAGTCATGTGTGATAAAATTCCAATGGACACATGTCATATTCATTTGGGTAGACCGTGGAAATTTGGTAGGAATGTTGTTCATGATGGCCAATTGAGCACATGTGTAATCAAGAAAGATGGAGAAGAGTACATATTGAATCCACTGAAGAATAGAGAAGAAGAAAATGAAGGTAAGCCAAAGGTATGTTTAGTTTCTTAAAAAAAATTTAAAAGAATTCAAAGGTGAAAGGGCATGTTATGCAATAATTCCCATTTTTGTTGCAGTTGGGACAACGAATAAAGAAGATGAAATACCCATGGAAGTTCAAGAAATTTTGAAAGATTATGTTGATATATTAAGGAAGGAATTACCAGATGGATTTCCACCCATGAGGAGCATAATTCATTGCATGTATTTGATTCCTGATGCAAGTTTTTCAAACAAAGCACCATACAGAATGCCACCAAAAGAGAATGAAGAGATAAATAGAAAAGGGAAAGAGTTTGCTTGATAAGGGGTTGAGTAGAGAAAGTTTGAGTTAGCGTATGGTTCCAATAGTGTTAGCAAAAAATAAATATGGGGATTGGTGAATGTGTATGGATTCAAGAGCAATAAATCAAATAACCATCAAATACTAGTTCCCATTACCAAGAATGGATGATATGCTGGATTGCTTGAGTGGAGTCAAATATTTCATAAAGATTTATTTGAAGAGTGGTTACCATCAAATAAGAATAAGAGAGGGAGACGAATGAAAGACTAATTTCAAAACCAAATATGGATTGTCTGAATGGTTAGTAATGTAATTTGGATTGAAAAATTCTCCAAGCACTTTTATGAGATTGATGAATGAAGTTTTGAATCCATATCTTGGTAATTTCATGATTCTATATTTAGATGATATTTTGATATTTAGTAAAACAAAAGAAAAGAACTTGCAACATGTTAGAGCTATTTTACAAAGTCTTAAAGAAGAAAAATTAAAGGTGAATTTGAAAAAGTGTAGTTTTATGAAAGAGGAAGTGGTGTATTTTGGGTTTGTGGTTTCTAATAGTTGTCTGAAAATGGACCCAAAAAAAGTGAAAGCAATTCTTGAATGGCCTTCATCAAAGAGTATGTTTGAAGCAATAAGATTTAATGGATTGGAAAGATTTTATAGAAATTTCATCAAAAAAATCAGTGGGATATGTTCACTTATTATGGAGATAATGAAAATAAATAGAAAGGAATTTGTTTGGACAGCTGCAACAGAGAGGAGTTTTAATATTTAGAAGAAAAAACTGACAGAGCAACCCATGTTAGCACTTCCCAATTTTGGAAAAGTCTTCCATGTTGATTGTGATGCAAGTGGGACAGTGATAGGGGAAGTTCTAAGTCAAGAGGGTAGAGAAATAGCTTACTTCAGTGAAAAGTTAAACGAGGCAAAGGGAAAATAATTCATGTATGATCAAGAATTTTAAGCAATTGTGCAAGCACTCTAAAAGTGGAGAAACTATTTTCTATCGAAGGAGTCTATATTGTACACTGATCATCATGTATTGCAATTCATTAACAGCTAAGGTAAGTTGAGTAAAAATCATGTGAAATGGGTTGAATTTCTTCAAAGTTGTTCATTTGTTTTAAAATATAGAGGTGGAAAATCAAATAGAGTTGATGCATTGAGTAGAAGGTGTTATTGAATGAGATTATGGTAAATTTTATTGGTTTTGATTCCATGAGATCATTGTATGAGGAAGATTCTGATTTTAAAGAAGCTTGTGCAATGTGTAAAAGTCCAATGGGAGTGGATAGAACTCCATGGTTGGATTATTTTATTCAATAGAATTTGTTGTTTAAAGAAAAGAGATTGTGTATATAGTGTAGGTTTTGGTGGACATTTTGGAGTGGACAAAACATTAGCATAGATGAATGAGAGTTATTATTGGTCTAGAATGAGTGCAGATGTAAAAAAAATGGTGCAAGGGTGCAAAGTATGTCAATATTCAAAAGGAGTGAGATAAAGCACCAGATTGTACCAATAATTGCCAATACTGGAGAGACCATGGGAATGCATTAGCATGGATTTTGTTTTGGGTTTTCCACAAACAGAAAGAGGTAATGATTCAATTTTTGTTGTAGTGGATAGCTTCTCAAAAATGGATCATTTTATACTATGTAAAAGGTGTAGTGATGCTTCCCATATAGCTAATTTTTTTTTCAAAGAAATAGCTCGGTTACATGGTTTTCCAAGAAGTGTTATTTTAGATCAAGACACAAAATTTGTTGGTCATTTTTGGCATACTTTGTGGAATAAAATGGGAACACAAATGGGTTTTACCTCAGCCTACCATCCTCAAACAGATGGTCAAACTGAAGTTGTGAATCAAATTTTGGGTAATTTATTAAGGTGTTTGGTTGGGAATAAACCAAATCAGCGAGATTTGACATTGGCACAAGCTAAGTTTTCTTATAATAATTCAATTAATCGAAGTGCAGGAAAGATTTTGTTCCAAATTATGTATGGGTACAGCCCTAGGGGTGTTGATGAGTTGAGAGATAGTGCAAATTTGAATAGGGAAAGTATTGTAGCAGAGGATTTTGTTGGTGCATATATGATTTGCATAAAGAGGTGAAGGGGAAGTTGGAGAAAAGTGCTAATAAACACAAAGAATATGTTGATAGACATAAAAGAGTGCAAGAATTTTAGATTGGTGGCTTGGTGATGGCACATTTAAGAAAGAAGAGGTTCCCACATGGAACATATAATAAATTAAAATGGAAGAAGATTGGACCATGCAAGGTTTTCTAGAAATTCTCATTAAATGCATATGAGATTGAGCTTCCAATTGGCATTGATATCTCTCCAATATTTAATGTTGCAGATTTGTATAAGTATCATGAAGGTGAATTAAGTGGAAAAAAGAGTACATTTTTAGATTTGTCATATGTACAAGACTAGATACATCAATTATCGGAGAAGAATTTTTAAATAATTGATAAAATAACTGATTCACAGATTGCCAAACGAACAAGGAGGAAATATTATTGGGAGTATTTGGTTCATTGGAAGAATTGTGCAACATATGAAGCTTCATGGGTCAATGCTTAGATTTGGAGAATTTTGGAATTCTAATTCCAGAATTTCCCAAATGTTCATGAGCATTTCACTCATGGAAAATTTGGGTACTCGGTGTGTTTGTTGTTGGAGCATCCAAGTATTTTGGTTATCCACATCATTTCATTCTCTTTTTTTTTGTTGCTTGAAATTTTGTTGTGGGTCCTTTAAAACTTGATAATTTCCTTTACCTTTTTTATTTGCATTTAATATGGAAGTCATTTAAATAATATCAAATTCTGAAGGACAAGGAAATCGTATTGGAGATTATTTAAAAGGTAGACTTAAAAACATAAAATAAATCTAAATGTATAGCACCCAAATATGGGGTGATTTAACTTGCTAAGACGTGGAATCTAGAACAGTTCACCTACCTTGTCTTGGCAAGAAAATAAAAAGAAATGCTTACCCTTTGACCTGCGTGGAAGAGAAATATGCAAAGACTTAAATCATTGCAAATTGATGATGGTTTGAGGCACCAAAACTAGAAAAAGAAAGGAGCTGAAACTTGTTAAAAATATCATCACACATCAACCCCACACAGGCTTGAAATTTCTTCTATTTCATACAATAAATGAGGTGTGGAATGTAGAGGAGACTAGATGCATTGGGAGCAAAAAATACAAGGCCATCAACCCACTTTTGACTAGCAAAAATCTACTTATTGATTAAGGTTAAATATTGGGTGATGAAATGTCACTCCACATTCCCACTAATCATTCAAATATGTCTTAAGAACCCTAGTTAGACTGACCATCAACCTCGCAAGGTGAGTCAATTCATAATTAGGACTTAGGAAAGGGAGGAATGCGTTCTTTTAGTTCTTTAAGGGGTTCACCACCAAGCAAATGCTTGGAAAGATAAATAAGCGTTCAACCTATAAAACCTTGATATGCAAGCTAAATGAAAGATGAAAATGATGAAATTATGCAACAAAAAGATAGGATGTGTGTACCTAGGAAGTCTAGAGATGTAGTGTGGATTCTAGAAATGTAAAAATGTTATCAAAATATGCCTAGGAAGACTAGGATGCCCTTATTGTTGTCTTAGTACCACTACCATTTTTTGAGGAAGATGCAAAATCTTCGAATCTCAGAATAGAATCTCAAAGAATCTCTAAAAATTACCCCTAGGAGGACTAAGATGCCCTAGGTGGTGTATTAGTCCCATTCTAAATTTCTAAAAACTCTAAATGTGATCCTGAGCTTCAAGGTCTGCACTTGCTTCCTCTTAGATCTCAGGTTCTGAAACTTTCATATTTGACCTCTAGGTGATTTTTCATGAAGATGACAACTTTGTGATGCAACTTTCAAACTTTTCAATCTTGCACTCCAAATGATATTCAAGTATTCAACCTAAATCTACAATCACAAGCATACAAGAGAGGGAATTTTTTTTGAATGTCAATGAATGGGGGTTTGCCTTGGTCAAACCCCTTGTTGGTAATTAAACCTTGAAATGAAATAGAATAATGGAGGGAAATGATGAGTGAACAAAATGCAATGTTACAACTTACCAAACCCTTGTAATAAAGTCTACAACCTTGTGTGAAATGGTTGATTGGAATGTAGATCTTGAATCAATGAAATTTTTTGATAGATCTTTCTTGAATTGCTTGCTTGAATCAAACCCTACATCACAAATGTTAGCAAAAAAACACACATGATGCAAGAATAGCCTTTGATACGATGCTTGAAGAATTTCTCTTGAATGGTCTTGATCTCATAAACTTGCCTTAGGAATTAGTACTCAAGTTGCTAGGATGAAAATGAATGAATGAACCTTTTATTTATACTTTTATATGCTTAATATCTCAAAATTACATCACACCAAGCTGACATAGGAAAATATTAATTAAAGGAAGTTAAATCCTGCCAAAATTTGAAATTAAATCCCAAAAATAAGCCAAGGAGGACTAAGATGCCCTAGGTGGCATCTTAGTCCCGAGGCTCAATTCTTGGGGCACAAAATCCAAAAAGGGACCTTTCCAGGTGTGTCCAAGATTAGGATCCAAAGACCTATGGAGGACAAAGATGCCCTAGGTGGCATTTTAGTTCTAGACCACAAATCAAGGACACAAAGATAGAAACATTAAATGCTCATTTTCCCTTTGGAGAATGTCAGGATTAACAAGAAAAATTTGTAATTTATTAGGCTTGTGGATGCAAAATAGGGCCAATTAATACATAAATAAGGATAAATAAAGTAAGGCGAGCCCAAACAAGTGTGAAAATGCAAGGATATACATTTTCCTACACTACACATATTAAAAAATAAGTGATGGTGTAATATATGGGAGTAGATGGAGCTTTAGAATGGTGAAGAATCCATTGAAAAAACAAGGGAAAATAACTTGAAGGTTGTAGACTTTGATTTGTACATATTTATCTTATAGAGGTGGACTAGAACAAATAAATAAACCATTACAAACTTTTTTGGGATTACTTGTTTTAAATCTATTTTGAAATCCTTATTTGGTTTGGTTCATTTGTTTCATTTGATCTCAACCTGATAAGACTCAAATATTTTTTCTACTTCATGAAACAAAATGGGTATTGATCAAATAATATCCATTCAACCGATGTAGGAGCACCAAGGTCAGTTTTGGGTAAATAGTGTCATAAAGGGAATTTGGTGATTAGAGTCTCTAAATTCATGTAATAATTTCATAATAGGAAATTCTTGATGTCTTGAGTCAATTTGAGTTCATTTGGCAAATAATGTAAAAAAGTTAAAAAAATTTGCCAAAATGTTGTCATGGCAAAATTGTAAAAAAAGTGCAAAATGGAAGGTGAACGGTCATGTAAGTTTAAAACTCGGTTTGGGTCTGTTAGATGGGTTGGTTTTTATTTTCAAGGCTTGTAAACAATGTGTATGGTCGAATTCAAGAGTTAGTTGAAGATTCTGGTGAAAGGAAGCAAATGAAAGCTCCATTTTTCTGTGTTTTTCAATGAATTTTGTTGTTCTCAACCATTGTACGGCCACATACTGCATTTTTTAATTCCAAATGAATTGTGTTTGATATATAAAGGATTTAACAACATTTTTGTTTTTATCAGATCAAATTTCATCAAGTTTGAAGCCTTTTAGAGGCATTTTGCTGTAGGCGGCTTGAAAACCCTATTTGGAGGGTTTGAGGGTAGGAAAAAATTTGATTTTCACCCATTCCACCATTAGTTTCCCCTGTAATATGGTGGAATGGGTGTATTAGGTTAGATAAACATTTATAGGGATTTTAAGGAGAAGGGGAGGTCATTTGCACTTTTTTGGGGTGATGTCCTAGTTGAAGATTATGCATGTTTTTAAAGCCAAAATGATGGCTAAGAGATGACATATGATGAAATTTCATTTCTAGAGGTTGAGAGAAGGTTTATGAAGCATGTGCAGACCTTATGAAAGGTGTTTGAAGTGCTGGTATTTTTTGGGAAGGTTTGAGAATAGGTTTTCCAATAAAGCCTCACTGGATTAAGCCTAGGTTGGGCAAAGTGAGATTTTGTTGTTGGGAATGTATGGAATGTTTTTGGTGAGAAAATACCTTTGATTCAGTCCATTTGACATCTTAGGAGATCTTTGGAGTTGGTTTGGAAGATTGGGACATTGATTTTCTCATACTTTCTTTGAGAAAGTGGCCTAATTAGGCTTAGAAGACAGAGGACAACAATTTTTAGGCTAATAAAAAAACCCATAGCTTAGTTTATGATATGTTAAATAAATACTTAATGGGTATCTATAATTCTCTTCCTTTAATGGTTTTGAGGAGTTTCAAGAAAGATATGACAGATTTTCACTATTTGGAGACCTAGTTGACTAGACTTGGCAAGATTGGGAAAACACCATTGCTAAGGGTACTGGTAGCAAATGGTGATTGAATTTTGTCGATTGTGGTTAGTTTTTCCATCTCCACCCTTTCTTTGCATCATAAACATTATGATAATGCATAGACAATAATTAGTTGAAAAACAAATACACCAAATAATATATCAAGAATTTAGGCCCCTTAATGACTAATAAAACAAAAGCGAATGGATCCAATATTAAAAGTGATAACTCCTAGAAATCCAAAATAGAAATAATTTAGTGAATAATTTCATGACTTCCATCTCAAAATTCCATTAAAAATTACTTTTTAAAATATTTAAATTTTTTGTTCTCTACATGTTAATAAAACCCAAGAAAACCCTGAATATTTTTGTTGAGAGTCCTCAAAATAAAATGAAATGTTCAATATACATGCATAAAACTCATAGAAGGCTCTTATGTAGTCTCCTCAAATCCACATGGTATAAAAATGAAAAAACCCTAATTCTCATAACTTGATGGAAGAAACACATAAATTCAATATAATAAAATGAATGCAATGGAGACCACACACAATGCATCTTAAAATAATGCCTACATTGAAATGATCTTCTTATAGCTTCATCCATTAACATGCATAAATTCCTGGCTCTAATCAATGAGGACAGAGGAAGCCTCCTTATGATCTATCTATGCTAGATATGACAATATTGTATCCTCACTCTATCTTTCTTTCCATTGCAACCAAACACCACTATTAAAAGTTAAACAAAAAATATATTTGCATGGTCTTGACAAAACCACAACTACCAAAATACTATCATTTATAGCACTTGTTGAAACTCACCTATGTTATATGATTTGATGCATGTGTAAACCTTATCGTTAAGCTCCGAGTATAGAAAATGATTTTTCTAAGTTTGACACTAGGAAAATTGCACAATATACAAACATATAAATATTAAAAAACAAATTTTACTTCTTACTAAATAAGATTTAATTGATTGTGATTTTTTATTTTGTTTTTTAATAAAAAATTATAAACCAACTAACAAAATTAAAATTATCCAATGAAAATATAATAAATTAAATATATATAACCTTTAAAAAACTTAATTTTCCTCCTATTCACACTCTAAAATAGACTAAAGACAAATAAAAATTAAAAACTACCTTGTGTAAAAAGCTCTAGTATGGGACAATGGGAGGGACTAATAAACTTATTCACTTCAAATATTTAAAAAGGCCGCACTTGTTCACTATACATTTTAGTTTTGTACTTTTTAAATTCAAAACGAATATTTATATTTTGTAATTTTTCTTTTTTTCAAATAAAACAAATATTTGCCATTTCTTATTAGCCGATAGGCTATTATACGTGGGGGAACCCCATTGGCATTTCCAGCAGTCTGACGCCGGTGGGAACCCCACGGAATTTACGGTAGGGTATATAAACTGCTCAACACCTCTCCTGGGACCCACCAGGTTACCTGTTGTAAGACCGAAAACACTCAATAGTTAATATCCCTGCCTTTAGCAGCACGTCAACCCATTATGGCCTTTTCCCGCTTTGACAGGGGAAACAAAATATCCTTTTTCTCGATAGGTGAAGCCGTCAGTTTCAAGGGAAATGCACTTTCCAATTCAGGGTTAGATATTTTTAATATGAACCCTCTCAAAAATATAATACCTAATGATGAAGTAGACAACTTTTAATTTTATTTAGATATTTTTAATTTTAATTAAAAAAAATCAATACGATAATATTTTGGATTTTGCTTATCTAATTTTTTTTATAAATAAAATAAATAATTTATATAATAATCTATATAATAAATAAAATAAATGATATAATATAATATATTTTTAATAAAATAAAATTTTGTTTTGTGTTATAAAATCTAAACAATAAAAAAAATAAAAATATATGTAATAAATAAAATAATTTATATAATAAACAAAATAAAAAAGATTCTTTAAATTAATAAAATAATATAATAAAGTTTTAATAAAAATAAAATTTGTTCTATGTTATAAAATCCAAACAATAAACAAATAGAAAAATGAAAACCTAAAGTTGGATAGGAAGTGTTGTTTTTGGAATGAATTAGAGAGGATAGTAGAGAGGGAAGGATAGAGAAAGAGAGAGGGGGGAGGGAAAAGAAGTATAGAGGGAATGATAGAGAGAGAGAGAGGAGGGAAAAGAAGTAGAGAGGGAAGTTTAGAGAAAGAGAGAGAGAAGAGGGTAAAGGGACAGAGGGAGGTAGAGAGGGATAAATGAGATAGAGATAGGGAGGGAGAGAGAAGTGGGATACAAAGAAGTAGAAAAGGAAAGAGAGAGCCAAAGAGAGTGAGAGAGAGAGAGGGAGGGAGTGAGGGAGAGGTAGAGAGGGATAGGGGAGATATAGAGAATTAGAGAGGGAAGGATAGAGAGGTAGAGAGGAATAAGTGATAGAGGGAGAGAAGTAGAGAGGGAAGGAGAGTGTGAGAGAGAAATAGGTGGGATGGAGGGAGGGATAGGTAGAGAGGGATATGTGATATAAAGAGAAATAGAGAGGGAAGGAGAGAGAAAGAGGGAGAGAGAAGGGGGAAGGGATAGGTGAGATAGAGAAAGAGAGAGGAGGGTAAAGAAGTAGAGAGGGAAAGAAGAGAAAGAGAGAGAGAGGAGGGTAAATGGATGGAGGGAGGTAGAGAGGGATAAGTGAGATAGAGATACGGAGGGAGAGAGAGGTGGGATAGAAATAAGTAGAGAAGGAAAGAGAGCTAGAGTGAGTGAGAGAGAGGGAGGGAGGCAAGCAGAGGTAGAGGTAGAGAGGGATAAGGGAGTTATAGAGAATTAGAGGGAGAAGGAGAGAGGTAGAGAGGAATAAGTGAGAGAGTGAGAGAAATAGAGAGGGTAGGAGAGAGTGAGAGAGAAATAGGTGGGATGGAGAGAGGGATAGATAGAGAGGGATATGTGATATAAAGAGAAATAGAGAGGGAAGGAGAGAGCAAAAGGGAGAGAGAAGGGGGGAGGGAGGGAGGAAGGGAGAGGTAGAGAGAGAGATAGGTGAGATAGATAACTACGTTCTTCATGTTGTCCACTTCTTTTCACGGCCGTAAATAATGTGGGCTCAGCCTATCAGCGTAAGTATTGCACCTTATTGGGGTGCAAGTGCTAGTATTATAAAATGGAGAGATTAATAAGCTCGGTAATCTCCATCGATCACCTACCATACCTTCCCGAGATCTTTTTGTCAAACATATTTTTTAAAGAATAAAATATAGGTAAAAGATTATGTATAATACAATGTTGGAAAAGGATACGCTGATGTGATATGCCATACTATTTTATTGTACATAATTAATTCATTTTTAAAAATAATTAACAAATATAATGATAAAATTTACATATTCATAAGATTTTATATATGTATTAATGATTATGTAAATTTATATATTTTTTTAATGAAATTTGGTGAATAATTCAATTTTTATATATATATTATTACTTAGATTCAAATATGACTATCTAGTCTTTTATCATCTTGATTTTGATATGTAGGTATATGTTTGACCTGTGTTATTTATATGGATGGGAATCTCAATCTTGAACTTTTAAATTTGAATTTCTTAAACTTATTTTTCTCTCTTTTAGTAATTGTTATGAGCATATTGAACCATGAATTATTTCAAATTGGGCATTGGTGTGGTTTATTTAAGTACTAGTCCTAATTCATTTGAAAAATCTAGGATTGGTATTAGATAGAAAGAATATAGTTCTATACAAATTTATCAAAAGGATCTATGTTTGGCTCAGAGACTAATTTTTAATCCTTAGAGAACTTGGTATATGTAACTAACCATAATGACCTATATTTTATATGTAAATGACATATTTTCAATTAATCTTTTTCTAGGGCATATTTTTATTAAATATATTGTAAAATCCCCCATTATTGTATTGAGTCCATTATGTCATGCAACACATGTAAAAATGTCATTGTTGGATAGGTTTTAATCTTGGTTTTCACATCTCTACTATAACATAATGAATTCCTAGATAAAATATATGTAGATGAACGAAATATTCTCCTTCAAATATATATGCATGCTTCCTAAAAGTGTTTATGTTTATTGGATTTTGGTTCCAATTGATGAATTCAAGGTAGTCCATGCTATGCATACTCTTCATCCTTCTCGAGTTTAAAAAATAGTAGAGGCTCTATCAGTTTTTATTAATTTTTTAACTACATCTTTTATATTCTGCAATACAACTCTATAGATTAGGTTTACCTTTATAAACACCCATCTTATTATTGAATATACTTTCAAGAGTTTACCTCTTCATAATTGAACTTGTTGAGGGTGGTTTTAATCACTTACAATGTGCTAGGAAACAAAGGTTTATTGCCTCTCTTGAAAAGTAGGAAACTACTCCAAGGTTACTATGTAATTAGTTCTTAGTCATGTGGGACAACCCAATGTTCATTGTCAGCATGTTTTATAAGGACCTAGATTTTAAGCTTACTAGAAATAATATGCAATTATAAAATGATAGTTTTAAAAACTCAAAAAAAATATTGTATATCAGATCTACAATAGATTTGTTTTTAATTCATTGCTCTTTTAGATATTCATAACCGATTTAAAAATAAAATTCAAAAGGAGATAGAGTAACAAGAGAATTTGAAATAAAATCTAATATGATGGACAATGATAAGATATGTTTTAGCAATCATTTTTGTATGTTTAAGAAAAAATTTCAAACCACTGTTAATATAAATAGAAATTTACACATTTATCAATAACAACAATACAATATTTTGAGGATATACAACACACATAATATTTTCATATCTCATCAATTCAGAACACTGTCAAGAACATGTAGATCTGAGACAAAATCTTACTTAATTCCATAATTACTAACAAGATTTCATTAATTTGATAATTTAGATTGAGCTAAAACATTTGTACCATCACCATGATACAAATCTATATGTATGCAAAATAGGCCTTATCCTTTGATTAATCAATAATTCAAATTTCCACAAAGTGAGTAGGAAAAATCCACGTTGAGATTGTATAAGTTCACTTGTAAAATTACATCAAAATCAGATCCTTTGAAATAATCTGAAATAAAAAATATATAGAGATACAAGTTCCTAAAATTGTGGATCTGATAAGAAAGCTAGCTGGAACTAAAAGAAGACAAAAGAATAAACAAAAGAAAAACTGGGCACCCCAATTTGAGTTTTAGTTAATTACATTAAACTTTAGGAAATGCAACAACTAACTAAGGGAAACTAAATTTAACTAATGACTAACTACTAGCTATCAAAATTCCAATGCCATGCTTTATTTTTGCATCTGGGCATGGGAGTTTACGTCAACAGTTATCAAAATTTCCAATGCCAATATTGATTTCCCATATCTTGGCATTGGAATTTTACAATTGTTTATTAAAAACATAAAAGGGACAATCAACAACAACATCTTCTATCCTCGGCTATTTTAGGAGGCTGTCGGTGAATGCTAACACCACTTCATTGATTCTTTCCATTGTTGGGCCTTTATGAAATTGGATTTTCACCTTTTGATCAAATCTTGACTTCTCCATTTGTTTTTGTACACTCTTGAAGGAATCCACTTCTTCTTGTAGAGAATGAAGTTTGGTCTTCTTATTCATCATCTTATTGATACCCTCCTCTATTACCTACCCCTGCATTTGACCATGCAACTCTTCAACCATTTTACTATGGTCTCTTACTAACACAAGTGTATCCTAGAATGTGCAACCCAAGTCTTCAATTGCACAATGAATGTTGTTCATTTCTTTCTCTTCCTAGCTTTTGTTTTTATTTAGCTTGGTTTTGTACTTATTTAAAATATTTACATGGAACTTCGATGCTCTTACCCATACTGGGTGTTTATTGTTCTCTTCTCCTTCAATCATTGCAGCTTTTAGGAGTTCTTCCATGGATGTTTCATTTATTTGATGTGGAATTGGGATGTAATCTTCCCAAACTAATAATTCTTCATCAATACTAAACTTAATTTGCTGAACATCACCATCTTCATCACTAATTGAGTGATAAGACTTTATTAAATCCTTTAGCACTTTGTCTACTAAATCCAACAAATCCTCATTAGACTATTGCACTACAAGGATCCAACCATGTAGGTCAGAATTTCTAACCTCACCTTTTAAAGCAACCTACAATGTAGACTCAGGATCTACAATATCAATTGGCCCAATCAAATTATTTATACATATTTTCAATTGAGCAACCTGGTCCTTCAATTCCTATTTTGTGTTTTCATCTTTTTGCATCATATATGAACATTTGGAGAGTCTCTTTCTCTCCTCTGGCCTAGAATCCACGATTCACTTGTTAGATTTGGTAGTCCTTGGGCCTTATTTCATATTCAAATTTAACGACCAGTGTCACAACTATCTATGTTGTTCTATTCCCTTGCTCATCTATTTTGATGGTTGATATTCTTCAAGCTCTTTTTCTACTACAAACTGGAAATTGAAAAGCCTCTGATAATATGTCTATACTTTGTTCTAGGCTTTCCACGTATGTCCACTACCTTCTTTGGATTATGTGATTTAACCATACCGACATAGTAGCAGATGTTTCTCTTCTGTGGGAAGTAAGGATTTTTGTATTATGAGAACCTCCAAAATCATCTTCTTTCTTAGCTTCTCGTTGTCATGATCCTTGTGAAACCTCTTCTTCTCCCATAACTCTCTCTTCATGCACTTGCTCTTCTTCATGAGGCTATTCTTCGTGAACTTCTTTTGTTTGATCAACCTCCTCCTCAAAATGCTCTTCTTGTACATTTTGCTAAGGAGGTATTTCTTCATCACAAACATCCTCCATATGTTCTTGCTCCTCATGAACCTCTTCTATATGGACCTCCTCTTTTGTAGGGGGTTCCCTTTGTGCTTCTTCTTCCATTAGAGGTTCTCCCTCTTCCAATGTTGTGTTAATAGGAATTTCCTCTTCTTCAGGTGGTTCATCTTTTTGAAGAGGTGGAGGAAAAGGTGGTGAATCATGTGGATGAGTGAATGTTTTTCAATGATAGAGGAGGTGATGGTAATGAAGACTCATGTGGAGGGGTAGAGGAGTATGTTTGTTCAGCCTGCCTCTAGGCAACCCTTTCTTTGAAGGCCTCTCTCATCCTTTTCTTATAAACCAAAGTCTCTTTCTCCTCAAGGACCTCTTCACTTAAAACCATGATGATGGGGTCCTTTTTTTTTTTTTTCTTTCTTGGTTCCCTAGCATGTTCACCCCTAGTTTCTTCTTTAGTTTGGGCAACAGTAGTATATGGTCCTTCTTTCATAACTGCAGAAGATGTTGGTCTTTCTCCAGTTGCTACAATAGATAACCTTCTCCCTTTTTCTTCTTCTCACCTTCTTTTATAGGTGCTAGATATTTCATCATTGAACGGTTTCATCTCTCATGAATTTTGAGATTTAATTATTTTCACAAATCTTGGCAAGTTGCATCATTGCTTCTAAGGGTGTCAAGGAATCAACATAGATTCTTCTTCAAAGTGATGAAAGACTTTTTTTCTTTTTTTTTATTAGACTGTAGGAATTGGGTAGCATGACCCCCTATAAACTATAGTGTGCTTGGTAAATTTTTTAATGTGACTGGTGGCATTGGCATGTCACGCCCTCCGGTACCACGGGGGTGGGGGAGACTAGACCTTGTGACCAACCTCCTACAACAAAAAAGATTTAGCCAACCGAGCTAAGGCCCCAACCCCAAAGTGATGAAAGACTTTAAGACTTCAGAATAATTGATTTTTTTTATTAAGAACTACTCAACACAAAAAATTGGACGCAATTTTTTTCTTAATTTGACCAGTTTAGAAAAAGAGGCCAGCGAGACACAAATTATGACATAAATCATCACTTTGGAGACTTAAATTCCTTCCACCACCATCAAGATCCAACTGAATTCCGTATCAGTTTGAGGGTCTCCATACTACAGCACTCCGAGGAAGGCTTGTAGACCATCACACACTAAGCTCTAACCAGCTTAGGTGGGTGATGTGGGGCCCTCTAAACTTTCCATTTCCCTAATGCTTTTTGTTGCGCTTCTTTTGACTCTTCACAGTTATAGTGACTGCTGCAGTTAAGTTTTGAATTCACTTTTGAATCTCTCATGCCCAGTCCATTAAAAGCAGCGACAAGCAACTAAATACTTATTTCCACCTAGGAAATCGAACGACGGTAATGTGGAGTTGGTTGCACGCAAGCCACGCATTGGTGAAGACCACACTATATTAGAGGCAATGCAGAAATTCAACTTCTGGTTTCTCTTTCTTACGTTTCTGTGCGGTGTGGGCACAAGGATGGCCATCATTAACAACTTGGGGCTGGCCATGGGCTACGCGGACATTTCTGTGTTTGTGTCCCTCATCAGCATTTGGGGATTCTTTGGAAGGATTACCTCTGGTTCCATCTTCAAATATTTTATAAGGTTTCCTTCAAAAATTTAGCTTCAAAATTCTGTTCATTTGATATTATAGATAGGTTGCTAATGCCTTGTTTTGCATTTCAGGAAGGTTGATGTTCATAGTGCCTCCTACAAAAACTTCACGTTGACTTACACTTGAAGCATAGCAGCTCACGAATCCTCTCTCAATTAGTACTCCATCTCGTCCGGTTGTGAAATAACGGTCTTTGCTGTCCATCTATTAACCTTGCAGGTACAAGAAAATCTCTGAGATCTTGTATCCATTAATCTTCAGTAGTCTGAGTTCCTCTCCATGCAATCACTATATCTTGTTCATTCGGGCCTTCTTATCTCATTTGGATCCATGGAAACTGCAATAAAACCTAGCCAAACAACTTTGTCTTTTGGTTTCTCACCAAAAATTCAGTTTAACAGATTAGTATTAGCGTAAGTAAATTTTGTGACTTGGTAGCCTCCTTCAGAGATACCCATCTTGTTGAACAGATCTCTTTTATTGTGATAACATCTGTCATAGTTTTCAGAATAGCAGGTGCCATCAAATTCCTTGTAACAAAGTTGTGCCATATTTCCATATCTGAGAGCTTCAGCTTTGAGAATGGGATTGATGAGATCAAGCAAACCATTCCAATTATGGGCACCTTGTATATCTCTCCATACATCACATAGTTGAGGCTGCCCTCCATTTCCTGCATCGCAAGCTATGAGGATTGGACGCTCATTATCTTCAAGATGGGGCAATGCAAATACACCCATCTTCTCCTAAAATGGACTTAAACTATGGATTGAGTGACGAGAGGAATGATAGGATATAGCTATCAAAAATAACAATTTCCTACTTATAGGATGTCGAACAATAGGATTAGAATGATCGGCCAAATAAAGCCTTTGAGACCACAATGTTTAAAACGAGCACCTTAGAAATAGAAAATCACTCACTTCTACTTCAGACAAAGTAGAATCCGAATCTTCGAACCTAGCATTCTTGTTATTCCCCCAATTTGCACGTGGTTGACAAGAATTGGAATCTTTGAATTACAATCTTCCAACTAGCTTGATCATGAACTTTGTCATTTTCTTCTTGGATCCATCTTCCTCCGTTAGATGTTTTCAAACCTAATATTTTCTACAATGAGAAGGTGCCAAGCTCCTCCAAGTAGGTGATATTATATTTGTTCAGACGCCTTCATAGTATTTAACTAGTGAATTCATAAAGGTTCTATTTTAAAAATTGAAAGTAATATGGATATCCCTTTGTAGTTTAGAGTAGTTTAGATATTCTTTACTTGTTATAATTGATAATTATGGCTCCACACATGACTCCTACTTTTCTTTCACATTCTGAGAAAAATGATATAGTATTTAAAAGTAAATGAGGGATTTTATTATATAGAAACTCAAATTGTAGGTGAGCAATGTTGCACATGATCATATTCACTAAAATTTCAATAAAGAAGATAAATAAGAAACAAAAATAAGTCAATAATTTTAATGGACATTGTTCCTAACAATTATTCTTCTTAATTATCTTTTTAGTCTTCTTATTATATTGGTTGAATTTATTTTCTATTTGTTGGGTCATGAATAATATGAAATACAAAAGTAAGGATGATTTCTTTCTTGAAAGGAAAAAAATGCAATCTCCCCAATGTCTTAAGGCTACTAGGTATTGGCTTGAGAAGAATTTCTCAATATTAGATAAATTTTATTATAACAAGGGGCCTACCTAGTAATGATTGGAAAAGAGTAAATATAGAGTTCATGAATCTTAGGTAAGTGTATACTAAGTTAAACATAACATTAATACCTAACAAAGAAAAGGAAAAGTAGGAAGGAAAATAAGTGGAAGAAGGGGAATTGAGAAGACAACAAATCAACCATTCGTAAGGATGAGCATTGCCACATGGGGTATTCTTAGTACACTTTCTGTTCTTTTTTTACTATTTTTAATTTCATCTCAATGCATAACATAACTTATGCAAGATTCTTAGAGAAGTATACAATTCAAGGTAAAACATAAAAATAAATATAAGAGTTAAGGTATCACCATATTACATTTCTTCACAAAAAGAATTACATCCACAAGTAAATATTCATTAATCTCAAAATGTGTATGTTACAAAAAATGCTAGTCCCAAATATGATCTTCGAGATTATAAAAATTGAACTCTAGATAATGCTATAATATTTTCCTACCATTTGTGCATAGATATGAAAAGGAATTTGTTGCTCCTTTAAAATCTAGATATTATAGTGTCTTCCTCTACCATATATATCATTTTATCTCTCTAATGAGCTAAATTTTGTATTTTTGTTATAATAATGCCCTTGAACAAGTTTACATACTATTTATATTACTTCCACCTCACATAAATAATCATGGAGAAGATGGTATACTACGAGGAAGGAAGTCATGAGCTATCATCTAAAGATTTATTTGACTAAAAAATATGATTTACATGCCCTCCTTGCTATATATTTTTTTTATCTCAAGTGTATTGTGAATATAATGTGCACTAATTTTTCTATCCACACAATCATCAATGCATGGTATTTGAAACAAATATACCATTTAGTATTGTAAAGAATAGATGAAGGTATTAAACATAAAAAAAAAAATCCAAGTAAAATTGCATTCATAAGGTTTAAAATTTCTCAACAAGAAGAGATTATGTTATAACATGAACCACAAGTGTATAAAATGGTGTAGTAATGTTTTTAACAAGTTAGATGCACAAGGATGTGATAGATTTTGAGGTGAAGCGATCCAAATTTAATAGTTGTCATTCCAAAAATTTCATATGGAAGGAATTATGAATCTTAAAGCCAAATCTACGATAATTTGGAATACAAGATCACAAAGGTAACATAAGGATTAGCTACATATTATTTGAGTCTTCAACATAGATTTAGTTACTACAAGTGATAATAGTGTAATAAAATCTTCTACAAAATCATAATATTTGTCTTTACCTAAGATTAACATAAAATAATAATATGTAGATAAATAAATCAATAATACAAAATAAAATTAGAAAACCATATATATATATAATTGATTTATGTTCAACAATATTTTGAGAAACAAACTCCACTTGAGAAAGATGATAAGTGCATGTATTAATCTTTAATATACATGAGAAAATATCATCACACTAACACTTTACACTCTAAAAGAACTTTGAAAACACCTATGTACCTTTAAGAAATAATACAAAACCATTTCATAGCTCCAATATATAGGCACAAAGACATGCAAAACTCTATGACCACCTTGGAGAACATATTTGAGAATAGTAAACACATAAAATGACTTAAAATGGGTGTCACATTGGTCTAGTCAATGAGTTTCCAAATAGAAAAAATAACTATAAAGACATATTTTACCAATAAATCCTTGACAACTCACATCCTGAAGTCCAACACTATATTTTGGATCACAGTAACTCATGCAAGCCCTCGAGCTATCATAATAGATTCCCAAATTATTCCTTGAACACCAATAAACATGAAAGATCCTTAATTAACCATAAAGTAAACTATAACCACCATCATTTCTCTCTAACTCCATCATGAATAAATGTGACAAAAAATCTCAATAATCTAAATGAACAATTATTAAATAAATTATTTCTCCTATTATACCCTAGGCATCGAAGTACACCTTCCAAGAGTTTTGGAGACAAATAATATTGCAAGGTAAAAGTACCTTAATGAAAACACTATCCCAAGTTTGAAATTATAAATTATAAATGCATCAATAGAAAATAGAAATGAAACTAAGTACAAGAACCAAGGCTCATGGCCTTCCTATAAAAATATGACTTATTTAAATGCATTGGATTTATGAGGGAATATAAAAAATTCTCCAAAGGGTTTAATTTTTCGAAAATGACATCATTATTCTTGACCATCTCTCACACAAAGTGAAAATAGAAATAAAAATTCTTAATACATTCCTAACCAAACAAATAGCATAATGACTATCACAATTTATTCTAAAAACCTTGCAATGAAAACCAATACCCATATGAAGTTTCTATAACCAAATCACCTCCTTAGAGGCATGTATAGAAACCATATAGTATTTGTTAGTAGTTGAAAAATAAACCATGATCCATATATTTTACTCATCAAAACCATTGCACTACCAAAGAGAGAAAACATATAGCCAGTAGTGGACCTCCAGTAGTCTAAGTCATTTTCCAAATCTACATCCACAAATCCACATACATAAAATGACTTATCCAGATAATTACTACCATGATAATATAAATAGTAATTATAATTCCCATGAAAATATTTGAAAACATTCTTAACATAAATCTAATTCTCCTTAATAGGGTTAGATATAAACCTACTCAAAACTCCCATTACTTTTACAATATATAATCTAAAATAAACCATTGTATTTTTTTTCTACCAAAAATAATATAATAAATAATATTAGATATTTCATTAGGATCATCATCTAATTTAAGAAAAATATATAAATAAATATTATTTCCAATAGAATCTGGAGTGCTCACTAGTTTACAATTATATGTATGTTAAACCACTACAAAATTATAGTAACATACTAACTCTAACTTAACAAAATAGTTTGTGTGCTTGAACCCTAATAAAATCCATAAAAAAATACATTTTATGTACCCAATTCATATCATTTTCTTAAAAATCTATTTTTTGAGCTCTATATTTACTATCTTGTTATTACCAGTAGATAACATGTAATCCACATACAAGAAAATATTGAAAATCAAATCATACATATTTTTAACATAAATAAACATAGTGATCCTCTTCACTCTTATTAAACCCAAACTCAATGTTATAGAATCAAATGTCTAGTATCGATACTATTTGCAATTTTAGAGCATGTAATAATCATTTTAACCTACAAACTAAGTGTTTCTTCCTCTTCAAAGAAAAACCATCATGTTGTCACATATATCTCATTAATATCAATATCGTATTGCAAGAAAGTGATTTTAATATCCATTTATTATTCTTAAAATCATATGATTTAATAAGAGATAATATGAACCTAATAGAAGTTAACCTAATTATAGGAGAGATGGTTCTATGAAAATCAATTCCCTCTTTGGGAGTAGCCATTAGCAACCACTTTAGCCTTATGCCAATCTAACTATATGTATTGATTTTATTTTTTTTATAGATGCAACTACACCCAAGGGAATTTATTCCATAAGGAAAAATAATAAGATCCTAGGCATCACAACTATCTAAGGTCATCATCTCATCTTACATGGTCTACATCCAAGATTTACTATCATATAAAAAAAGGGGCTCCCTAAAAGGCCTAAATTCATCATCAATACTCAATAATGAAAACACAATGAAAATATGGTGGGCTATGCTTGTAAGATAGATTATTTTATCTCATTTACCTTCTCAAGGTAGGAGTAAAAATCTCTACATATTGTTTTTTATTTTCATCTTTCACATCCCCATCTAAAATATCTTCTAAGACATTATTTGGTTCATCTATATATTCTGCCACATGTGCAACTTCCTACTTCTTAAGCTTAAGTTCTCAAAATGTATTTTTTTTGTCCCATATATTTACTTTGGTTGTTTTTGACCTAAAAAATATTATAACTCCCTATAGTCACATCTCAAGAAAAAATAGTTAATGGGTTAGAGGATTCAAAAGATTACAACATTTTGCATTTTTATTGTAACCTATGAATATATATACATGAGTTTTTAGATCCATTTTAGATCACTTTTCATGAGGTACACTAACATAAACCTTACAACCAAAGAACCTTAAAAATGAAATAGAAGGATTCTTACCTATCCACACTTCATAAGTTTATTTTAATCTATTAATCATATAATAATAAATACTTATAACCTTTACCAAAAATCATCAATTTAACTACATACCACTAAACATTATTCTTTCTTGTATCATTAAGGCTTTTCTCATTCTTTTTATAATGCCATTTTTTGGGTAAGGTATATTTTGTGTTGAACATTACCAACATACTTTTAAAACACATCACATCATCTAGGAAAAAATTCACCGTCATTTTCATATAAATGTTTTATTAGTGGTATAGGAATTTTTAGCTTGGCTTGAGCCAAGTGAGGCCATAATTGAGAGACCTTATCCCTAGCATTGATGCACAAAATCAACTTCAATAGTCCAAACATATGAGCATAGTAGCGCAACATGGGAATAAATTCCATGAATACATTAGTGCAATGAGGGTTTGGAGCACTAAGTCTCTTGGCATTAACACCAAGAAAATCAATGTGAAGGTTCAAACCAATGATCACAATAGATTAGAAAGGGAACAATGCTCATAATCAAAATGGTTGAATGGGAGTTTGAACCTTGCTGGAAACATCAATAATTCCATTATTTAACCATCATAGTATGCCATGAATGAATATCTAAACTAGGGATGTACCCACCAAGTGGCATAGAATTACCCCACTTGACATGCCATAGGTAAATTAAGACACAATATCTTGGGGCCCCATCAATTATTGATGTAGTCTAGAGGGAAACCTCATGAGTTTTGAACCTTGGTTGATGGAACTATAGAAAAGAAGCCCTACTGTGAAACCATAGGATCTCCCCTAATACTAAAAATTAGGGATGTACCCCCTTGGTGGAATGCAAATGCCCCACTCCACATCCCATGGGTAAATCAAGATACAAGGTTCTATGGGGCCCTCAATTATAAATGAGGTAGAGGTTGAACTTGCAAGTTTTGAACCTTGGTTTAAAGAACTATAGGAAATAAGCCCCTACCATCACACCATAGGATCTCCCCTCACCATTTTCATATCCTAACAAATTTATTTTATAATATATTTTCTCTTAGATAAGGCCTTAGATTCCTAGAATCTATGAATAATTTCATAATTAAAATGCATAAAATAACTATATATGTATCTAGAAGCATCAACAATGAATGAGACATAATAAAAATATTTTCCCATATAATCCACATCTATTAAACCAAAATATTTGAGTTAATGAATTATAATCCTTTTCTTTTAGTATTGCTTCCTTACAATTTTTTATCAATATAATAATAAAAAATCTATTCACAAAAGGTAGATATACAAGAAGTATAAACCAAATTATAATAAATTATATCCATTCATATATACACCCATAAAATCATATATTAATATATACTTTAATGGCTTATATGTGCTTTATAATTAATCCTTCAAGCATTACTCCCACTTGTCATCTTTCTTATTCTGACATGTATTTAACTCATATGAATTCACATGATTCCACACTCTTATCTTCCATTGTCCCTTCTTTATATAGCCTCTTAATTCTTTTTCATAATTCCTTTCCATCACATCCCCTCATAATAACATTTAGTTATCTTAAATTCTCATGAAGTTACCTTTTCCTCTATAATATATTTTATGTTTTATATCTTGTTTAGGGATATTAGAGGTGTTTTAGGGCTAATTAACTGGTATATAATTATGGATATATGGGTCTAGAAATGACCCCGGTTGCATCTGTGGTGCCTCACACCCCTCTATATCTTATCAAATTTCTCTTTGTTGCTAACTATCGAATGCATGGGGAAGGTGTTGCATTTATCGTGGGACATTTTGATCATGTTGAGATCCTTGCACAAAGCCCAAGTAGTGGACAACATTGAATTAGCTATCTAACACTAGAGAGAAGATCTTTCAACAACATCATTGGAAGCATAAATATTAATCACCCCAAATGAATGATTATTCCCATGGAAAAGAGCCCAAATAATTTAGCTAGTGGGGTCATATTCATGATCAACCAAAATGATTATGTCACATTGGTGAAAGAAAAGTGATAAATCTGCACCATCCAACCTCATGATTAGAATAAAGAGAGAAACTAGAAGGACAAATGAAACATTCAATAAAAAGAAAAAAATCAAACACTTTAACCTCTTAAAGTCAGAGAATATCTAATTTTAGGAATTTACCATGAACATCTCTAATAGAGTATTTGTAAGGGAGGTTTGTGAAACCCCTCACATTCTAGGCAATATAATTCATTTTAAAATCAAGAGGCATTTCCTCGTTATCCAGTCTATCAAGGAAAATATAATTGTTCTGAACCATAATGTTAGGAGCAACATAGCTACCAATTTGATTATTGAGTGGGCCTATTTGTGTGATTTAAGCACAAACTTGCCTTCTTCTAAATGCCTAAATGGGCTACAAGATCTCCTTTGGCCCATAACATGTGGGTAAGTATGTCAAGCCTGCCCAACCAAGTGTTGTGAAGCAATTGAAATAGGTTTGGCATCAAAATTTATCATCATGTTTGACACATTTTTGCTAACCAAATTTGAACTTTTGAAACTAGATCTCCTTTCCTTAAGGGTATGGGAGCAAATTTGGAAGTGCTAGTGCTCTGGGTCTTGTAGTTAACCATTGTAGACCAACTTGCCTCCTCCTTTGCAGGGGGTGGTGACTCAATAGAGATTTGAGAAGTAGGTTTAGGATGTTATAAAATTAGTGGAAAATCATTGATCTTATGATCAAAATTTTGGCACTAATGGCAAGTGTTCGAGAGATTAATATACTAAACTATCTCAAAGTAACAGGTTTGGCCAATTTAAATATCCACTACTTCTTTCATATCCTTTGAAAGGTCAACCTCAACACAAACATGATGTTTAGGGTGATCTAAATGAAACTTTTCAGGTTCTACACAAATGATAGAACCCATTGAGGAGGCAAATGGGTGAGAAAGTTCCAAAAATGTAGAGGTAAACTTAGGAATTCAACCCAAGTCAAGACACAAAGGGAATTTTGTATGTGATAGAGAATTCATGGGTCTGATGTTTAAACATGAGGAGAGAAGAACATACAAGCCATGGGCCTTGAGTGAGAACAACCTGGACATGATTGGCTTTAAAAAATGAAAAAGGAAAAATATTGTGAGGTTTTGTATGGTGGTAAGTCAAATCCATTGTGGGGTCTAGTATTTGTTAACCCACTCCCAAAGAACACTTCTAGAGGGGACCCTTCCCATGAAATATCTAACAAGAGTAAAATTCTCAAGCATTTTACAGACTTCATCAAACTTTAGAATTGGAAGGACAATATAGAGAGGTGGTTCAAGGAACTTACCTCATGAAACACCTTCAAGAGGAATTTCTCCAGGTGTTTGAGTGGGGGATCCATGGGATATTACCAATATTTTAGTTACTCCATCAACAACAATTATGGAGTAATGAAGAGTTGAGGCCATTTAAAGGGGCAACAAAAAGCCCTTAGGCCTAGAAAATGCAAAATGTCCAAAATAAATTTATGCAAACAATTGCTAGAAGGATCTTGCAAAAACTTATCGTAAGACATACACACTAAAAGCCAAGAAACCCTAGCAAAGCTAGTTCTCCATGTGATGTAAATTTGAATAGACATCTCAACTATGAAATTTCCAATGGTTTACAATTCAAACTCATCTCACTTAAAAGAGGACTTTGAATTATTCAATAAGGAAGCATAACTACTTATTTTATTGGGGTTGTATATTTAAAGAGAACAAGTTACATAGTTAAGTAAAAAATAATAGTTGCAACATGATATTTTAAAATTTAATTATAAAATGAGATATAAAATATATAAAAATTAAATAATATTATTTATAATTTTAAAATATAAAAATTAACATAAATGTTTAATACATTATTTTCTTTTCTTTTAAATTGATTTTATGTTATATATTATAATTTTTCCATCTCATTACTAATTTATAATTTTATACATTATCTAAAAGAAATATAATATACTTATTAAAACTTAAACATAAAATAATTATGATATTTTATCTTAATAATTTAATTACAATAATCTTCTTATTTATATAATTTTTATACATTATCTTAAAATTTGGATTCTAATAGTGAACTTATTTTAATGAAATTTCACTCTCACAAACAATGTCTTATACATGACTATGTTATTGACATTGTTGAAAAGTATAAATTATGTTTGAATTTTTAAGATAAAACAAGGCAATGTTGTGTTAGTGAGGGTTTTATTACAACAAAATTATTAAAGAAGTATGGTGGATTTATGTGTAATTAGGACATTATAATTAATATTTTTATTTTATGTTAGTTTAGATTAAAATAAATTATTTTTTATTTTTTATTTTGTGATGAAAGTAAAAGAGGTTTTGAAAAGAGTTTTATCAAATAAGATTAAGATAAAATTGAAACTAATCTACAAAAGACATTCAAATGTATACATAATTTATAAACCCCTCCCAACAATCTTTCCCCCCCTTCTAAAAATTGATATCCAAACAAGATTTAACATATATTTCTTTCTATTTTGAACAACAATCCAAGAACCATTAACATCCACCAAAACTAAGTTAAAACCTAAAAATGAAGCCAGCCCATTACTCATTTGACACAATTACCATCATAGAAACGAGAGCTACAAACAAGGGTAAATCAAGACCTCTCATTAGTAACGAATCAAAAACATGCTAGGAGGTGCTACAAGGTTGGGAGACGCCTTACTCTTAAAAACAAAGATGAGAAACATAAGAGTATGTAGTTTCTAGATTTAACTATGTAATAGTTTTTGGATCAACGTTTCGGATCACACTCAGTGATCCATCATCAGGATCACTGAGTAAATCCAGAAACTACATACTCTAATGACATGGACTGTGGAAATCTAATGTCTTTGAGAAACATAAGTTTATAACTTAATATTGTCCGTGAGTATGGAAAAAACAAGTGAAATAAAAAGTGCATAGAAAGTGCCGTATGCACATTCATTACAGATTCCATTCGTTTGATCTTGTCAAAGGAACATTTGATTAAGCTAAAATGCTTCAACTTTAAGCTACATTCCATTTGAGCAATGCTCTTCACAGCTGCAAATGAAATAGTTCCAACCCTGCGTCAGTTCAATCTTATCCAGTCCAGGGTTATACTTCTTTGCTCCTTTTGACACCACACAGTTTTTGTAATCCTTAAACCCCACCTGCACTACGTTGTGTTTAAATCATGGGTAGATGAACACTACAACAACATTAGAAACATATTGAATATAGCTCTTACAATATAGTGTCATCTTCACCAATGTGTGGCTTGCGTGCACCCTGTTGGGTTAAACTAGCTCTTGGGTTAGAGTTAATAAATTAACCATAAGTGGTTTTTAGCCCATGGTTTTGCATGTATGGAAGTCTATATAATGGCTTGGTGACTCCATTGTATGTGTGGTTGGTTGAATCCTCCAGGCTTAGCCCAATTGAGGTTGAGGGTTAATATGAAGATCTTCATTGCTAGTTTTTTTCCCGGTTTGGGGTTTTCCAGGGTAAATCATGTGTTGTGATTGTGTTCTTGTTCATACTTGATTTGTGTTTCTGTTTTTATTCTTCATTTGATTCCTAACAAGTGGTATCAGAGCAAGGTTTTGGGATTTGCTTTTTGCTTGCATGTGCAGGTTTGTGAGTTGCATGTACTTGCATGGGCATTGCATGTACTTGCATGGACTCGCATGTGGCTTGCATGTGCTTGCATGTTGATGCATGTAAGGTTTTCAGGTGTTTAAGGTTCTAGGTATTTCTTCCGTGATTTTTTTCTTAGCCTGAAAAGCTTGAGGAAGTTTGGAGGAATCAAATGAAGATTGAACTTTGGAGAAGTATTGACCAATCTGATCGATGCATTGATGAAGAACGTATAATGAGAGAAGTTTGAGCATGTGTGCAGCTGGAATGTTAATGAAGTGACGCAGTGAATGCGCTCATTCTAGTTGTGATGGAGGTCTTGTTTGGCTTTCAAGATGAAGTTGGATTTGTCTCAATTTTGTCAAGCCAGAAAGTTGAGAAAGTCTGTGTAAGATTGGTCATGGTTGCTATTGTAAGTATGTTGGTTGTAGCAAGAACAAGATTGTAATGGAGTTGTATGTAAATTTATATGGGCCAATGGCTGTAAGACCTGGTATGGCTTGCTTGATCCCTGAAAGGAAAGGCCTTGTATGTGCTTGTGGAAGGGGGGTTTGGTGCTAACCCCAAGACCAAGTTTAAAGGGGGGATTGTTGGGTTAAACTAGCTTTTGGGTTAGAGTTAGTAAATTAACCATAAGTGGTTTTTAGCCCATGGTTTTGCATGTATGGAAGTCTATATAATGGCTTGGTGACTCCATTGTATGTGTGGCTGGTTGAAGCCTCCAGGCTTAGCCCGATTGAGGTTGAGGGTTAATATGAAGATCTTCATTGCTGGTTTTTTTCCCGATTTGGGGTTTTCTAGGGTAAACCATGTGTTGTGATTGTGTTCTTGTTCATGCTTGATTTGTGTTTCTGTTTTTATTCTTCATTTGATTCCTAACACAACCAACTCCACATTACCAGTCGTTCGATTTCCTGGTCGAGCAGAAGTACTTAGTTGCTTGTGCTGCTTTTAATGGATTGGGCGGGAGAGATTCAAAAGAATTCAAATTTAACCACAGCAGTGACTGTAACTGCAAAGAGTCAAAAGGAGTGCAATGAAAAGCATTACCGAAACGGAAAGTTTAGAGGGCCCCACATCACCCACCTAAGCTGGTCAGCGCTTAGTGTGTGATGGTTAAGCCGGGCCAGGCTTGTATAATCTGATCCACATTAGGGTGCAGAAGACAACATGTTTAATAGGATCAATGTTAGGCTCGTAATCGCTAAGATAGTGTCCAACTCCGTCGATCAAGCAGCGCCAACCCTTCAAGATTTCGGATTTGTTACGGTGGGGAAAGCATTCAGCTGAGAAGAAACCTTTCGGGAGCGATGTGAATTTAAGATTCTCTCCCCAGCGCTTAATGCATCATTGTTAAAAGAGGTCTTTGGGAGGCCAGTAATTTTCCCATTTGGCAGAAAGGCCTTTATTCTGTAACCGTAGCAGGGCCTTATCGAGAACCGATTTTTCAAATGTAACCGCTTGGCGTGGAAAATTGAGATTTGGCGTTTGGGGCGACTGGAATTCTCTTAGCCCCCGTTGCCACCGAGTTCTGGGAGATGGGGCGCCATTGGGGAGGTTTGAGATCTGATCTTCAAATCTCCGGAGCTGGTGTTTCTTCTAATTCTTCCCAAACTCCAATCTTCTGCCGCATGCTTCTGTTCTTCTGTCCTCAGAAGAACATCTCCTTGAGGAACTTCTATTCGCTCCCTTCTTTGTGTTCCATTTCTCTCTCGCTATGCTGACCACCTTCGTTCTGGCCGTCACCACTCTTACCATCTCCGCTTCGTTGCTTTTTTACGCTCCATCTAGGCTTCTAAAATTGTAGATAATCAAAAATCATTTCACTTCTGCTAACTTATCAAATCGTACGATTTATTTTTGACAATTTATAATTTTCTTTTACAATCAATATGTTTTTAAAAACCCAATTTGAAACGTAATTACTTTATGGTCTCATGGGCTTGCAGTTCTATTTTTATGGATCGAGTAATCTCATGAAGCAAAAGAAATTATGCTACAGGATTAATTGGAATATTTTTCTGAAAAATAGCAGTCTCTACTTTTTAGGACTGCAAATTTCAGCGGATGAAATTGAGATGGGGCAAGAAATTGCCCCTACAGCTTAAGAATTTTATTTGCCACTTGTCTATCACTTAAAATTTTAAATTCCTAAAAAAAAAAAAAAAAACAAATTTTTATTTATATATTAATTTTTATCAAAGTACATCATTCCTTAAATTTTGAAGCTCAAACTTGTAAGTTCAATTGCTTTAAAATATTTTAAAAAAATCTCAACAGCACCCACTGAATTTTTTTAGAGAGCCCCCTCCACTAAACCTTACCCTTAAATTATCTACTTAACATTAAATTTCCATTGCATTATAGATAATTCTGAAAAAAGGTGTTTTTATTGTTTGGTAATCTAAATAATGTTGTTTCTGAAATTTAATGGAAAAGCTAAATGATCAGAATCTACTGTATATAGAAACTACTTTTTAACTGTTTAATGTTGTTTAGATTTGATCTTTTAATTTTTGTTTATTCTCTTCATTTTCGACTGTCCCATTTAGACTTTCAGAATATATTTTTTTAATGAAATTTTTTAAAAATTATACACAATTTTGATTCATTAATAAAAAATTAAGACAGACTTATTTAAAAACGCCTTCTTTTGAATGAAAGAAAAATAATAATTATACGAGAAAGCAGCCAAAAGACTATCCATAAAAAATAAAAATATATTAGAAAAGTCCAACAGAACATGAACAACCACCAGAAAGGACAAAACGGAATCACCATCAAATTGCAGGCATTCAAGCAACCCATACAATAGTTACATTTTACCACATTTGAAAATGATTTGACGGTTTAACTATTCCACCAACTACACATACGGTAAACAACAATGTTGTCTGGTTCTGCAAATTGAAAGAACTCTTGCAATCGAAAGCATCTTGCAAATTTACAAGTAAAATGCGATTTTTCTTAGTAAAAATCAAACACCATGAGTAAGCGAGCACGCAGCAAGCCTTGCAAGTCCACCAATATGAAACGGATAACACATGTAGGGAACTGCTTCCTGACATGATGGAGAACCTACTAGGCCAGCACACAATTCCATCAACGGTCGATGTTGACGATGAGGTGATATCACCAGATGGACGAAGATCATACACAGGTACATGAAGATTTTACGGTAGAACTAGATAATGCAGCATCAGTTATCAACAGTGATATCACCAGATGGACGGTGATCATACACAGGTACATGAAACTCTTGAGAAAGATGAGGCAACTCAGCTGACCTTTTCTATATGCCCAGTACTTGTTTCATCTCCAGTTTAGCATTCGGATGAGAATGAGAAAACAGCAATCCCGCTTTCATAAGCCTTTCCGTTTCCTCATCATTGAAATTCACACCCAGTTTCTCATCTGCGGCGTCAAGAGTCCTGCAATGCCAATAAAAGTGCCAAACCCATATGATCATTCTGTTATTGAGATCAATTATGTTTCACAGTGTTACAGATTCAGGTGCATTGTACCAAATTGTTCCCGCCACCACCGTGTTATGCCCTTGCACTTCTTGTTCAATCACTCTAGCAAGCCAAAAATCCCCCAGCTTCGCTTTAAAATTTGAATCCAGCTTATCACTGCTCGTCTTCGTGTATTTGGGCACAGCACTCTCATGCCGATCCTCTTGAAGATAAACCAGAGTTTAGGCTACGCTGCATCTTATATCCCGATTCAGAGAAGCCTCCGTCTTCCCAAATTGAAATTTGTCAAGGCTCCCCATTTTAAGAGGAATTTGTAGACCAGAAGCCACTCGTCTTTTCCATGGCACCGTCCCAGACGCCTGACATGTTAATTGTGGTGTGTGAACTTACTGTTTATTATTACTTCTAATTCGTATTCATGTTTCCTTTCGTTGGAGGTTCGAGATGCTCTTTTTAAAGCCACAGCTTTGTTTATGCCAGGCAAAGTATCTCTGTATACAGTTCCGAAGCAGTTGTGGAAGTAAATTAGAGGTTTAAGAATGGTGTAAGAGGGGCTAATTACATTCAGAATAACAACATAGTCCATGATTATTGTACTGATAACCTCGTGCATGATGAATACAATAATAACATTGCCAATGTAAATATAGTGTGCTGTATTCAACTGATGCCAAAAGAAAATGCCAATGACTTGAGGTCATTAATAAAGATGGAAATTTAGTCACTTGTGCTTGCAGTAAAGCGCAATCTTCCCTTCTGAATTTTGAAGAGAATATATTGCCATTTCTTTTAAACACACCTTAAATTAATTAAGGATTTAACTTTCTTGACAGAAGAAGTCAAGGGTAATACAATTTTTGCAAGTTAATTGAGGATCATATACCTAGAGCTATTGCATTTGAGATCTCTTATCCAAATGGAAATCGTTTGATACCAAGAAACAAAATTTACTTAGAGATCTTTTATCCAAAATATAAATCTTCTTGGATCAACAAATAAAAATTTCATTTGGGATCTCTTATGCAAGATAGTCATTCTTCTATGTTAACAAATAAAAATTGCATTTCAGATATCTTATCAAACGTTTTAGTGTGGTAATGAAAGCATTTCTGTATTACTCATTGATTTCACATGAGATAGCAAACGATTTAGGAACAAAGACAAACCAAAACCTTGATATTCTTCAATTTAAGTCAATAACCCATAAATTCTTAACTCTTCAACACACAGAAGAAGAAAAGCATTCAGCCCTCGTTTGCCCAGATGCTCAACAGCAGTCTTTAATTTACAAAAACATACAGAAGCAATCCGATTAAAGAAAGAAGGCTGAATTTTTTGTCGAATAACAGAGGATCTGCGCTATTAAAATAGTTGTAAGGGTTGTTATAAGGATAGGAAGTATCAGGAGGAGGGTTGCAATTCTGAGGCGTCGAAGGTGAGGTAGTTGTTCCAGCAGGCGTCGAAGGTGAGGTAGTTGTTCCAGCAGGCGTCGAAGGTGAGGTAGTGGTGGGAGCAGGAGGCGTAGTGGAGGTGGGGTTAGACGGAGTAACAGTAGCAGGTGAAACATTGATGGCCAATTTCATGCCCCCCGAACAATGGCCGGGCGTTCCACAAATGAACCAACGTCCACCTGTGTTGTCCAATGTCACGGTCGTTGGGCTGCCTGATTCAACCTTGAGTGGGTTCGCTGTATTACAGGAATCATATGCACTCTTGCTCACCTCTAGAACACTATGGAGGGATGAATAAGTGAATGCTGCAAATTTACCAGTCAATGCCAAATTGTAAGAAACTTAAAAAACACTAAAATTGTATGAAAAAAAGAGTAAAGATGTGATGAAAATGAAAACTATAATTGTATTTACATACTCAATTTGTCCCCCACAGCGAATGTTTTACCCGAAGCCCAAGTAGAATAGGCTACTCCTAAATTCCACTGGCCGGTGTCGCCTACGGTGTAGGTGGTTGCGTTAGCGTAGGGCAAGAGAACTGCCAACGCCACCAGTGCTCTAATCTGCAACTTACTGCCACTCATCTCCACCTGCAAACTTCTCCGTAAGTCACGTGAGTACTCTAAATGCCTCTTATTCTGAACAATGTGTACCATTATATCGATATAATCGATTAACTTGCAGCTCTTGCAGGATGGATTTAGAGTGTTGAGAATAAACGCTAGTGTTTGCTATAAAAGGAATGCCGGCCGGAGTAGGAGGATTTATTAACAGTGCGTATAAAATATTATTAAGGACGATGACGTTAAGCTTATGTTGAGGATAAAGACAGCTCCGCTTAAAAAATTAAAACATGCGAAACAAATTTCGACTGGTGGAAAGGAGGAGATATAAATCAGACCTGTGATCTGCTTCTACCAACTAATTTGTCACTTCATATAGACCTAAAACTGTTAATTAAATAAATATTCGTCCTATCATAAAAAAAAGAGCACAAATTTCGATCGGGAAGAGGAAGAATCTAAACTTAGACTTGTGATCTGCTGCAACCAACCCATCTGTCACTTCATACACACCTAAAATGTCAAATATTCTGAAGATTTTGAAACTGATCCTCGTCAGTAATTCAACTCAATAATGATTTACACAGCAGAAAAAAACAAGCTGCTTTTCTTTAATTCAACTCAATTATAATTGACACAACAGAAAAAATAAAATACCAAACTCCAGCAATCATCAATTCTGTACTTTTTATATGCGTTGCAGACTTCACTGTTCTGTCTTCTTCTCATATAAAAATAAGAGTTAGAATCTTTAAAAGATTTATTCTTAATAACTCTTAAACATATATTTTTAGGCGAACTGTGATTACTTGATCAGCATCATTTATAAATATATTCATCTATTTTAAAATGCAAAAATGTTTTAAATTTGCTAGATGCCTATGATTTTTCTTTAGCTATTACATTGCCGTTTCTTATCGATCATTTTCTTTTTCATATTTGTATTTTTGTTTTTCTTGTCCTTCAATTTTTCCTGCCTCTCACATTAAGAACATTAACAGATTCTCTTCGTTGATGGGCGTGCAGGAACAATCTTTCATGTCAAAAATTAAAATATCTTGATTAATGATGAATGACGATGAAATATATTGAATTCAATGCAGTATAATATTATCATTATAGTCAAGCCAAATCGCATGTATCTGTAGTATAATGGCGGCTTTGAGAATAGTGTGGGACAGGTTGAGTGAACTAAGTTGTTGATGAATGAGGCAGCCCAACGACCATCACATTAGACAAGATTGGTAGATGGGGTTTCATTTTCTTCCGTGCGAGAAAGAAGTTTCAGCTGCTGCTGCATTCTTTGGTCGACAAACTAGGGCACATGAATAATAATATTGAGTAGAAAGTCGATAGGATATTTAAAAATAAAAATAAAAAAAATCTTCACAATAGATATTGGATATGATTTTTTTAATATCTAATTTATTTTTTATGAATAGGCAATTATGTATAGTAAATTACAAAGATAAAGTTACATATCCACAAAAAAAGGTGGGTGGTAAGAAGGCACACCCCGAGAGTCATATGGGTAGAGCCCAGAGAACCAAAAAACAAGAGTCACTTGGGTCTAGCTCATAAATTCATAAGCAAAAAAAATGAAATGGCTATCAAGCAGCTAGAGCAGTGCCAAGAGGGTCTTTGTCATCCATCTTTCTTGCCCATACATCAACGGGGTCAAGAGTGATGTCAGGAGAAGGACTCCAGCCTTCATCAACTTTTTTTTCTTTCTCTTTATCTTCCTCGTGCTAGGATAGATTGCAAGCGTCAGATGTGGAATTTTTTTACCAGAATCTGGCCAACCAAAGCCGCTACTAGGCCAACCAGAGGCACTGCCAGGAGTAGTATGAGAGGGCCACCTAGAACCGCCACCGTTGCTCCCCACAACTCATCCAAAGGGCCACCCCTGGGTAGCCCATGAAAGATGAGAACAAGACCGTCAAGGAGGGAAAGAACCACGTTGAGGAGGAGGCTGAGAGCAGGGGCAAGCAGAGCCACTCAGTTGCCGACCCCGAGAGGGCGATTGGTCATGAGAGGAGGAGGGTGAGGCAGGCACTCGAGCCATAGTACATGGGGCATTGCCCCAATGATCCAAAAGCACTTGATGGTGAGCCACCTCAAGTGCAACTTTGTTTGCTTGCACTTGAATATGTAGAAGTACATTAGAGGAAATACTAGCTTTAGAATATAAAGAAACATTTTTATCCATTTGAGTGTGAGAAAATATGTAGACATTTATATCTTTCTAGATATTGAAGAGGATTTCCACCCTAAAAGTATGTCAAAGCTGGGTATACTTAGCCAGAAGCCTGGCCAAATCACCCAACATAACCTTATGCCAAGAGAAGGGGTCTGACTTGAAAGGATGGAAGAAGTCATGAATCCAAGTCCAATATTGCTGAGCTTTGGTGCAAAACTAGAAGAGATTCTTAAAAGACTTATTTTTCCCACAAAAAGGGCATCGAGGGTCTTGTTGATGGTCAATATAACACAACATTAAAACAGAATATTGCTACTCTATCTCTCCTGAAAAAGATAAATAACCTATAGCCATCTATCTTCCAAGGTCTCTGTAGTTGGTTCTCAACTATGCTGATGTTGTTCAATGGGCTATGCAATTGTAATGCTCAAGGGGCCTGCTGGTAAAGGGTACAAATTGCATAATACAAATTAATCTAACATTTGGGGAGTGTAAATAAATATCAAAAGATAGAACAGAGCTCAGGACAACAAACATAAATGTAAATCATTTTTAATTCAAACACGTAAAATTCATAATGAGCATTTATTCCAAACAACTAAAACCATAGAACGATACAATTCAAAATATATTTTGCACCATTGCATTCATTCATAGTATTAATTCAAGATGTATACAATCATTCATCATCACTAAATTTTTTGAAATTAAAACAAAACACATCACCAACTCACTACTAAAATTTATAGATCAATGAACACAAAGAAATTTCATTCATAGATAACTCAATGAAATAGTCTCAGATTCAGAATCTTCTATTGATTTTCATCAAATAAGAGACATTTATGCACAACATTCACTAGATTACGAATGACAAGTGCTCATCAACATCACCATTAAAACTCATTCTGTAAATAACATAAACTGTATTGAAATTTTGTAAAAATGTCTAAGTATCTTTGCATAAAAACTATAAAGCTTCTAAAAAATTGTAAAAACTATCCTAGATCTCTCTTTAGGTAGCCAATTGTTGCTTCAATGGGCCGACCTTTACAATATGGAGATAAATTGTACATATAGACATGTTCAATACTAATTTCTCTCATCAAAATTAAGATCCACAAATCAAGGAGGGATCATCTTCAGTTAACAATTGATAACTCATTATAAGAAAAACTCTGCAAGAAAAGGGAGGAGGTCTAACTAATAGGGATCCTCAATTGAACTGGTGTCATGTTCCTAAAAAGTAGGAGAGATCTATTCAACTGGCCGCACCATTTGATGCCCATTTAAAAGGGAATATTCCATTGCTACCTCACTTCTCTGTCTTCTGCTCTAGTAGATACTCATCATAATTGTCTAGTACTTGCTTGAGCATATCTACATCTAGCCCATCTACCCAATTGTCTTTAAATTTTATTCTTTTCAATTCATCAGAAGTGAACTTAGTAAGCTCCTTCTGAGAAATCTTCACTACTTCTTTTATATCCATGAGCCTATCAATTAATAGATGATCATCATCATCTCCCTTCTGCATTGCCTCTTGGAATCTATTATTCCATTTTTTCTTCAGCTCATCAATAGGAAAATCATCCTTCACAAGGACATCCTCATTTACAATCATAGCTATAACTACTTCTAACTCCATAATTTGATTAGCCAAATCCTTGCCAACCTGTTGGACTTCATTCCTATATGAAAATATGAATGAAGACTGAAATATGATGATGCTAATAGTTTTATCAACAAATTCTTCATTATCTTCCTCAAGAATAGACTGCTCAAAAAGTGTTTTTTGATGCAACTTACTAATTTATTTCAGCTTCCTAATATATTCCCTATACTCCTCTTCTTATTTCCAGAGGGTTTCAACATATGCAGTCATATCATTGATTGATTCCCTTGCACCTTTGTGAGCCCTATAACTCTCAATAATTAATTCCTCCGCCTCTTGATTCAACCTATCAATCTATTTATCCAACATCCCAACCTTACTTCTTATCTCAACAAGGTCATTAGCTTGTTTCTTACTCAACAAAATTGGTGTCTCAGGAGCAACAGATTGTGAAGAAATAGGAGAAGACAAATCCTTCAAAAACTTATGCAATTGATCTACTTGAGCTTTAAGCTCATCCTTCCTTCGCTTATCTTTTATCATTCTTGACTTAGTGGAAGATGCTACAATATCAATGAGATCCATTTGTTGGTTCCTTGTAGGTCTTCCTAAGTTCACAATGCCTAGTTGATAATCACTCAACTACATCTCTTGTTTATCTTTATCAACCATGGGAATGGCACATTCAGCTACAATTTCCCCAACATCTATTAATTTGGTGGAATGAAGGAATCGAGCCTTCTTCTTGGGCCTTTCTTTCTCAATTTTTTTCATCATATCATCCCAATTCAAGGGTTGAGGCTGAACTATCTATTTCCTTTCCAAATTGAGCTTTAGCCATGTCAGGACAACAGGAGGAGTAACTACTTATTGTGAAGAAGTAGCAAGAGAGAGGGGTTGCCAAAGTGTTGCCTTAGGTTGAGAATCAACCTCTTGTTGCTGCTCTCTTTCGTTCATCTCCTCAATTGATTTATCAGCTTCGACTTTCTCCCTCTCCTCTTCCAATTTCCTCTCTTCCAACATATTGTCTTTCTGTTTTTCCAGCTCATTCACCTTTTCCCACATCTTTGCTACCTCCTTTTCAACTCGAGCTCTTCTTCTTCTTTCTTTCTCTGAACCTCTTCTATGGCCTTGGTTTTAGCCTCAAGATCTTCCTTTTCTTTCTTTTGCTGAGCCTTTTCCTCCTCCAAATCACACATTTTTTGTAATAAATCCAATTTTTCCTTCTCTGCATTAGCTTTCCATTCTTTTCATTTTTGTTGCTGCGGGAGGTCTTCCTTTTCTTTATGCTGCTATTCCAACTCTTTTGTATTTTCTATAGCTTCTAATTCCTACTGCTTGGCCAACATATCAACTCTAGTTTTGGCCACCAATTCTTCTTGCTTTGCAAGTGCCTCATCTTGGGCTTTGGCATCAACATCCTTCTTTGCTTCCTTGATAAGCTTCAATTGGTCCTCTAGAGTTAGGACATGCTCAGTCTCAACATCTTCAACATCCTTAGTAGAAGCAATCACAAAAGGCTCATTATTTGATTGTGTGCCTCGAAATCAGTATTTATATCATGAATTTCAATCTCCTTCTCTTTTCCCCAAAGAGTTTCATCTTAATCATGGAGACAACCTATAGGTACTTCTTTAATAGATTCTAGAGTGAGGGAAGGTTGAGAAGAAGATCCTTCTCCAACTATTGTAGTCTCCATGCCTTGTAATTCATGAGTTTCTTGAGCAGGTACTTTTGGATCAACATCCCCTCCAGAGGTAGGAGGTTAATACTCTAATTTCTCCTTAGGGGCTGCCCTCCTCCTGGTTCTCTTATAAAATTTGGTAGCTCCTGCTTTCCTATTCTTTGAGGATTGATCCTCAAGCTCCTTTATCATCATTACCACCCATTGGATACTTCTATCCAAAACTGTTCCTGAAATTTGTTTAACATCTATAAATTCCTCTTCATCCCAATTATTGGGTCCAAGATTTTGGTGCCTATCTTCCCTGCTTCATACCCAGGGTCCAAAACTACACCATCATCTAATAGTGTATCAAGAATTTCCTCCTTTACCCCATATTAAATCATTTGTGGGATGGTTAGCCTCTCATAGCTCCTACTCCTAACATCATAATCATCCTGCAGATCTATCCAAAAATCTTCCAACAAGATATAATGCTTATAAAAAATAATAGGATTCAATCCATTCATCTTATTCTCCGGATCAAAGTGCTTTTGGGTAGTATACAATCCCAACTTGAAATAACTCAATTTCTCACACACTACCTTTGCAACCAAATTGTGAAGGAAAAAATATTCTCCCAACTAAATGGGAAACTTGTTGCAATCTAGGTTTGTGTTTGTTAGAAAACTTTGCATTGACTCCTATAGTCTGATAAATGAACTCCATAAGAATAATATTATTAGTGCAAGATCTTGGCAGTCGATGAGGATGTGCATCAAAACCTACCAACCTAAAGTAAGAAAAAATAGGGTACTAGATATACCAATGTCCCCATTCAATAATGAGGGCCATAGCTTCCTTGCTAATCCTATAACCAACATCTCTTGTCAATCGATTAATAATAACATAAAGGAATGCATCGTTGACCCTCCTATAATGTATTTCTAACGTTTGTAGGTTCAACTAATCATAATGATCCCATACCTTCTTCTATCCATGAGCTTCTCCCAATATGCCTACTGTATTTAATCTAGGGAATATACCCATCCTTGTAGTTACATATACAATGCAAGAGGTCATAAAGAAGTTCTTCGTTTCTCTCACCTTTAGCATCTGATTGTGAAAATTATTTGACAAAATCATCCCCCAATCAAATTGTTTCTTGCCATCAAAAATAGTTTCAATGAATGGGAACATCCATTCCTTAAAGCATGCAAAGTATTTCGTTCCAAACACCCTGGAAAGCATCATGATCAAATCATCAATTTATTTCTTGAAGTCTCCCCTTTTGGGCTATTCAGGAACCTTGGTTAAGGACTTATTCTCAGTCCTCAACCACTTCTTGTTCATATGAGATCTATTAACCTCTTTATTCTTATTGAATATCTGCATTGCTTCTACTTCAGTCAACTACTTGGGGTTCTTTGGAGTAGGTGCATTGAACATGAACCTCGTAATTTATGGGGATAGATCAGTAATCACATTTACTTGGTGGTCCATACACTACCTTGATACAGGATTACATAGTCCCCTACTACCTTCAAGATAAGCTCTGGACACTGAACTAATAAAGGAAAGAGTGTGACATGTGCTAGCCCAAATTGGGCTATTCTTTATGTCCTCCCACTCACCTCCTCTGAGAAAGTTTCTACTATCAACTCCTCATAGTTAAATAATCCCAAATTAGTATCTGTGATGTCAGCCCACTCTGAATCCAACTTCCTGGCTGTAAGAGTGACATCCTAATGTTTATATCTTAAGGTATAAGGTAATTTCTCCACCTTTATCATTTTAGGTTTTTCTCCATTTGAGCTTTCAACAACCTACCCTTCCTTTTGTGAAACGTCTCTAGATATTCCTAGCATTGTTTACCTTGGAAGACATTCCTAAATTAGACCAACTGAAGGCATAAGAATCATCATTCCATACATAGTGAAATTTAAAACCTGGTGAGAGCAGGACTGAGGAAAGATCAGGAACCATAGAGATGAAATAAATAACAAAGTCAGAACTGAAACTGGGACTAGATCAAAACCTGGAACTTTCAAAAGCTCCATTACTCCATGTCATCCTGTAATCTAGTTCCGCCAAACCTGACAGAGTTGGATCCGTGATCGAAATCCTACCGCGAGTGGGACCATTTTTGGAACCGAACTCTTATGTGAAAGTTCCTCAAACGAGTCCATTTCTGGATTCGATTCCGCCACAGACTTCCATAGAAAAACAAATTCTCCCCATTCACTTACATCATTTTGGACTCAAATTTAAAAACTGAGGAGGCAATATTTAAGCCTGACTCCGCTCAAACAAACATAATCAAGATCAAATTAGAACAAGGTCAATTAACCAAACAGGGCATGACATACAAAACCATAACTCGTATGACCCATCAAATTAGATTAAAACTAGGGCATTCAGAAAAACCCTAATTAATCAAGTGCGACTGACAAAAATGCCACCTAGAATAGCGAAAATGACAAGAATGAAAACAAAACAAGCGAAGGAAAGCAGAAAAATACAAACATAAAATGAAAAATGAATGCAAACAAAAATAAAATTAAGAAAAACGGTCGTGAGAAAAGATCGACGGGAAAATTCACGCGAATGCGCAAAACCCAGATGAAGCGAGAAAATAAGAAAATAGAAAGAAATGGTGAAAGAAAACCACCTACCTCAAAATGCAACCAAAGATTGTTGAAAATCAACTTGAATTTACTCACTAATGCTCACTCGCAACCAAATCACACTCCTCTTCGAATTACTTTAGGTTTGGCTCATTAATAACACTTTGAATAGTTGTAATGAGCCAAATAATGTTAATTAAGATTTTAAATTTTGATTTCGCATGTGTGAAGAGCTTGCAGTTAATGCAATTAATCTGGTTGGTCAGGGGTGGAATCAGGGGCGAAAGCAAGTACACAACTACTATGTGGGAATGGAATTGGAGTTGGGACAAAATTAGGAACTTTGTCAAACTTCCACATTTTGTTTTGGATCCGTCTTCAATCTCGCGATAGAGAAAGGACAACAAAAGAAATGGGGGTGGGATCAAAACCAAATCCGGATCTAGAGCTTTGCAAAGTTCCAGGTTTGGATCTATCTCTAGTTCTGCTCTAGACAAACAGAAAGAGCAACACAAGAAAACAAAGAACAAAGAAAAGTGGTATCAGAATGAAACGCGGGCTTGGAAATTTGCAAAGTTTCGGGTTTGGTTCCCTTTCCGGTTCCGCTTCTGCCAAAATGAAAAGAACAAAAAAGAGGAGAAAAACAAAAGAAAACTTAGGGGAGAAAATGACCCAAGAGCCCAAGTCAAAACAATAACAAAGAAAAGAGAAAGGAAAAGAAGTGGGGCTGAGACCGGAACAAAAACTGGATCTAGAACTTTGTCAAAGTTCTAAGTCTAGTTTCATCCCTCATTCTGAATCCACCAAAAAAAAAGAAATAAAGACTTAGGAGGAAAAAGAACAAATCCTAAGACCCAAAAAAGAACACCAACAACAAACAACCAAAAGCGGGATCCATTTTGACCAAAAAAAAATGGGGTGGTTATGAAATCCATAACAATTAGTGACTCAGCTGGGAAAATGGTTTACCCATTTTCAAGACACTTGTTGGGTGAAAATTATGTAATCAAAATTTCAACAGACTACAAAACCTAGACTTCAGCCACAACTATGTGAGATAAATTCTCTCCTCTCAGAAAGGGGAGGCGCCCATCTTACTACTAACATAAGCTATGGTAAAACTAATAAATTATTTACACAATGCACACTATACTTACGAAATGGGGGGTTTGTGTCACATTAAAGCTTCTCTCTTTTTTCAGAGAAGATGTTTTAGAATGCTTCATAGTTGATAATTTTGATTCAAAGTAACCTTAAACTAAAAGCAAGCAGTAATGCCAATAACTCTATCTTGTCAAAGCAAAGCGTAGAGGTACCTGATATGATAATAAGAACAATAAAAAGAAATAGCAAAGCTCACGAAGGCACAAAGTCGTTTTGTAGCTTTTTCACCAATGGATATGAGATAGATGTATCATTTGAAATATTGTAAGAAAAAATTCTTCTAGATATAAGAATTCCATGAACAACATGAATGATTACAAGCACAAAGTCTTCTAGATCATTTGATAAAATTTATCCAAACGTAAATGTAAATCCAAATAAAGAATGTAACACAAAGTTTACATAGATTTAATTGAAGCCCTTCAAATCTCATGTAGTAATCACCATCAATCTTACTCAAACCAAAAGAGAATTGATTCCAACACAAAAAAATTTATGCAACTTCCTAATTTATTGATCATATTTAGATTCACAAATTTGAACACATAGTCTCAAAGTTTGTTTCTCAAAAAGGGTAGGACTTCGTTGCAAAATACTAAAGGTCCAAAATTACAATAGAGATCCCTTATATTAATAGAAGAGAGGGAAGATCTTATCTATGAAATTAGTTGAGTAAAATTAGGGAAGTTAGGTGAGAAAAAATAGGAAACCCTAACTTTGAAAAAGTCAACATGTAATTTGTTTGCATGAAATTACATCTCATATTTTTGGTACAATTACATTTGACAATAATACATTTAAGATGTCGTAAACTATTTACAAGATTCATAAAGGAAAGCATCAAAATGTTCAACATTGGGAGATCAAGAATCTTCATGGTTCCTTGCTTGGGCGTGAAAGTCTTCAAGCTTCTTCCTAGTCTCCTATATGAACTTTTCATCTAGACCAACGGTGTAATCCATAATGGTGTGAATCCTCATGATTGATTTCTTGGCGGATGAGTGAACCTTTTTAACCTATCAAGATGCGTCTTGAGGTTTTCAAGAGTGAGCCTTGTATCACAAAGATCATTTATAGAGGCTTTTGAAAATTTTGCACTCTCTACTTGATTCATGATGGCTTCTTTGAAGGTCTTAGAAAGTTTTGTGGCTGGAAGGAAAATGCAGTTTTCTTCAAGAAGCTTGCCTAGAAAATCCTTGATTCTTTTTTCAAGGATAGCATGATGCACTTCGACATTTTATTGTACTTGGTGAAGATCTTCTGCAAGAGATTTTATTGTCTGGATATGATGCTTCAGTGATTCTCTTACTTCAATGTATTTCTCCTTGTCGGGGATCACCCCGACTTCCACCAATTTTCTGAGCTTTACCTATTTCATTTGTGACCACAACAACAAATTTTTTTTCATTTCTCTAACCTCTTGGGAAAGAACACTTTCCTCTTTATCCATCTCTAATTTGAGCTGGGCTATCTCAGTAGCTTTTTCATGTGTAGAAACTATAATTTGAGAGCCATTTTCTATAATATTATTAATAAAATCATATAACACTTTGCCTTTGGAGGAAAACTTCTTAGCCTTCTTGATAGTTGGGTCCTCATTGATTACAATTGCTAATGGTTTTGCATTACTTGAAGATCCAACAAGCCTCATTACAATAGCGGCATAATTCTCTGCCCTTTTTTTGTATAAGTTTCGAGCTTAATCCATTTTGTCCAACCTTCCCGCTAGTATATTCAAGGTCACTTGCACATCTACCTTGGCACTTTCATTTGTGACCTTGCCAAGCTGGATTCTTGTCACTATCTAGTCCTCCATATTGACATCTCCTTCCCCTTGAGGTGGTACACCAATCTCTGCATACTTTTGACCGGCTTTGTCAAGATGAAGCTATGAATACACTTTTGCATTTTCCTTCCCCTTGGCTTTTGGAGGGGCTATCTCTTCAAGGTCGAGCTCTTCAGGAGAGATCATTTTATTTTTATTCTTTGATACCTAAGATACCAACTAAGGGGGAAGAGAGGAGATATGAGATTCTTGGTTGACCGTCAACTCTCTTGTCACCGCCACTTTTGAATGAATGGTTGGTATATTGATAATTGGTGTAGTGTCTATCATTACTGCTCTAGTAACTTGCACATTGAGTTGATTATGTATGGATTCACTCATGAACTTGTAAAACTTACATTCTAAAGTGAGATTATACGCTAGAGATGAAAAACTTGGAATGGATGATGGAGGGCTTGAAAAAATGTCAATCGTTTGAATACTTGTCACTGAAGGAGTATCAAGTGTGGTTGACATTGTAGGGAGTGGTGCAATGTCCACTGTGGATATGGTATATGTAGGAATAGGTGATGTTGGAAAAGATGGTGGAGGAGTGTTTGGATCAAGAAGTGTACGACGAATGTTTGAAGTTACAAGTGATGATGACTAGGGAAAATCTTCAACTACATTCTCAAGTGGAGACATAGCTTGTTCTTCATCATGTTTGAGTTCGTGTTGATCACCCTCTTGATCTTCTAGCTCTTATTCACCTTCTTGGTCACCTTCAGACTCTTGTTCACCTTTGAAATGTTCTTCCTCATCAGAGTCTGTTTCTTCTGAATCTTCTTCTTCAATAGATTGATCACTTGAATTTTCTTCATTAGAATCTATCTCTTCAGAAACAAACCCCTTTCCTTTTGAGCAGGATGGTTCATTTTGCGTTGTTTCTTCTTCACGAATGAATCGAGCATCCTTTTTTCCAATAGTGAACTTAATCATGGGGCCTCTTCTAGAAGAAGTTGGAATAGCAGCTGATTTATCTTTCATGTAGGGTTCTTATTGTCGACTGAATTTTTCTCTGGATTCTTCTCCTTCAAATTCTGTACTAAATTTTTTTTATCTCAAATCCATGCTTGTGTAACCACTCTGCAGTGTTAGCCAGTATTGGTGCTAACCTCTCTCTAATGAATTTTTTTTCCTTTTTGCACCATTGGATTGCAGGCAAAGGTTTCTTGGAGATTTCTTGTTCATCCTAAGAAGTGTTCATGATGTCACCAAGATCTGTGAGCTCCTCTGGTAGGTTAGCAACACCGAGATCTTTAATTTGTTATACAATTAGTCTACAAAAATCCATCTTACAGATAGCCTCTTCATCTCTACAATCAACCTAGATGTCCTCAAAGTGGTGCATGTGCTTATGACCCCTTTTTAGCCTCTTCTTGACATTTCGGTAATCAAAATCAAGTTTGTGTTTATAGGTCTTGATTGTCATGACGTAAATCTCTGCATAGTTTGATTTATCCTTTTGTACACTTTTGATGGTATACCTATTGAGTGCCAGTGGAAAATTAAATCCAGGCTTCTGAATCCTTCGACATTCCTTGTGGATTGAAATTAGTTTTCTACATAACTCCATGAGTATCCACTTGTTTGAAGGATATCTGGGCAACATATAAGGGAACCCAGTGTAGCATCCAACCCTTATGTAAGTACAAGTTGGGAATTGTAGGAATATGCATATGACTTTACTTACCACTTTGTAGGCCTCATCGAACACTCTCTTCTTCTTGAGAGTCGGATCAAAGATGAAAAGCATAGGTGAAAAGAAAGCATCGGTGACCCGCTTGAAATGGTGAAGGCTTTCCTTTAGTTCCAATTGATAGAAATAATTTTACACAAGTGTAGAAATCTGGTTCATTCTTGTAGATAAACTTGGGAATTGTCTCATCATGGATACAACATACACCAAGTAAGAATTAATATAAAACTTCAAGGTGGTTGGCACATTTATCATTTGTTCATGGATTGCATCACTGATCTATGTTCCCTAATCAATATGATCCTTTTGTCTTCTTATGATCCGAATGTACTCATACATCCAATCCTGAAAATGAGATGGGTCAAGAAATCCCTTAACTATCCTCAAGAGTGTTATCATGTCTATGGAATCTTCCTTGAATTCACTTCATAGAAGTACCTTTGGCCATCTTGAGATAGTATGCCTAGGTTATTTCAACCATTGGCTATTGATCAAGTACTTAGCCTTGTTTGGATCTGAGTCATAGATTTCCTACGCTTGTTGCATTGAAATATCAATGTTATTTTCCATTTGGGGACTGAAAACAATATCAAAGAAATCCGGGTGCAGTCTCAATATCTCATGCTTAGAAGAGTCAATCACAGTTCTTATTTCCCTGATGTAATGGGATGCAACTTAGAGGATAAACTATATATGATGTATAGAAGTAGGTAATGTAGAAACCAGGTGTAGATTACTATGCACAATGGCTCTTAGGGAGTCCTCAAGAGGATTTTTTTTTATCCTATTCACAAAATCAATGAGGTCTTCATGATCAACCTCGGTGTCTTTTATCTCGTCCACCTTTGAAATTACTATTGTCAATAGATAAACACCTTGGTATTTGTATTTCATTTTTCCTTCAGCCTTTTAAGATGATGGAGGATTCTTAGCTGTCATCTGAGAGCAACTGGATCAGGAGATTCAATCTTCAAGTATCCCTTGATGAGATCTGAAAAGGAACTGCAAATTTAGAATCAACAAAAGTTAGTAAAAAAAGTAACATTGGGATGTGTGAAGCAAGCAATGATGTTGAGAAAGAGTGATATGAGTGATGAGGCACGAAAAATGATGCAAGATCAGAGAAACGGGCTTTAGAGTGAAGATAGAGAAACTCTTGAAAGTTTTAGTGAAAAACTATGAAAAGTGTAAGGGCCTTGAAAATCAGTGCCCTTGCACTTCGAATAAATGACCTCAGGTGCAAAGGAATTTCAAATCAACGCCCTTGCACTAAGAGTGTAAGTTTGGTGAAAACATGTTAGGGCACAAAAAATCAATGCCCTAACACTTAGCCTCTTGAGATTTCTTAGCAAGTGGAATGGCATGGAAAAACAAAGCTTTGAAAAATGGTGAAAAATGGAGGACCTGCAATGGAGTGGAAAAGGTCCGCTTAGACACGGAACTTATGTTTCATTCAAAGTTGATACTTTGAAAGTGTTTATTTAATCCTGCATGCGTTTTACTATCCTTTTGGATTTGAAAAGCTGAAAATTTTAGTGGGAACGAAGGATTAGAGAAGCGATATGAGACACAAAGGCACGCACTTGAAAAAAAAAAACCCCAAGGAAAAGTGGGAAGAATGACCGATCAGAAAGAAGGCATGATTAGACACCCAAATGCGTGAAAATGAAAACCCTAGCAAGTGTCTAAATAAAAATGGGAGAATGACAAGAAACACAAACTGAGAAAAGGGTGGAGAACAATCAAGATGGTGAAAAACTCGAACGCACTGCAAACAAAGAAGAATTTTATAAAGTATTTCAAAAAATGAAAGGCAAGAAAAAAACAATGGAAGAAAAACAACTTACCTAGAGCAAAAACTAAATCGAAAGCTTGAGAGATCTTCAAAAACGTGAATTTGTAGATGTAAAATGGTCACCCAACAAGGAGAGGTGAAAAGTAAATTATAAGAGTGAAAAATATTTGACCAAAAATCACTTTTAAGTGATTCAAAAGTGAAAATGAAGAACTCAAGCTGCATATTAAATTAAGGCATAAAAGGTGGAGAAAACTTGAAAAAGTGCAAACATGTCAAAAATCACCACCTAGGGTCTAAAATGGTTAAGTATGAAAAGTTGGTGTAAGGGCACTAAAAATCAATGCCCTTGCACCAAGTAAAAATTTCACTTAAGTGAAATGGCACTAGAAAATTCAGCCATTGCACTTTTTATACTTAGTCAAATTTCATCAAAAAGTTAAAGCGCTTTTTTCCGAAGCTTTTGCACTTTTCACAATTTTGCAAAGTACGAACAATGAGCGTTTGTGAAGATACTTAGTTCAAAGGTCTTTGTGAGATGAACATAGAGGGATGCTCAAATAGACTATCTTAGAATTTAGAATTCACTTTGAGGTGGATTGAAAATCATCTCATTTTGTATGCTTGAACATCACAAACCTAGGAAACACACAAGTTTCATAGGGGGGTTATTCATTGAACAAGCATTGCTAGATTCTATGATATCAATTGGCTCTTGATGGGGATCTTCCTTCAACCATTCTTTGAAATGAATGAAGTGAGAAGAACTCCAAAATTCAAGTGCCTTTATCCATCCATTGGGCTTGGAGTCAGGCGACGATGACGAAACAACTTAAAACAAAAAGACACAAAGGACTAAAAATAAAAATATTTACATTTCAAACATCCATTACTTTACTGTGTAAAGTGTTTGAGGTTTTTCCCACTGTGATGAAGGTCGAATGACGTTCCATATCCATATGCTAGTGGGAAACTATTCTCACCGTACAACAGTTGAACTTGGAAAGGTCTTGTCCACAGTGAGTCAAATTTTCTGTGCATACCTTTTGTTTCTCTTTGTTTGTCCCATAGGAGAACAAGATCACTAATTTTAAAATCTTGAGACTATGATTTCTTTTCGAAAAGCCTCTTTACTTGGTCTTGGTGATCTGCAATGTGGTCAACCACTTGAACTCGCTTCTCTTCCAATTCAAAGAGATATATCACACACTTATCAACAAAATTATCAAAAGTCTCATCCTCAATGGCCTTATCCAATTTGAGGGTTGGAAGTTCCAAGGTTCTAGGAATCTCGACATTCAACCTATACAAGAGTTGAAAAGGAGACATACCGATTCCCCACTTCAGAGTTATCTTGTTTTCCCACAAAGCATCATACAAAGGCCTTGTGCCAGAAATATTGATTCTCATCTACCAACTTATGGATGATAGTCACTAGATTTTTGTTGCTTGATTCAGCTTGGCCATTACCTTACCGGTAATAGTCGAAAGAGTGTGACAAGTTTATGCCATGTTCGAAATAGAACTCAATGATCTTGTTTGAGGAGAAGGAAGAAGCATTGTTAGCAACGATTTTGTTCAGCACATCAAACCTAGAAATGATGTTTTCCTTTAAGAAACTGCACACCACTTCAGAAGTAGCACACTTAGTAGGAATTTATTACACCCACTTGGTGAAATAATCAGTTACATCAATACATAGACATTTCCTACACTTGATGATGGATTAACCACACTGATGAATTCAATTCCCCATTGCTGGAAAGGTTCTTCAATCACAACGAGTTTTAATGGCAAAGCTGCCAACTTAGGCCTGCCAACAAACTATTGACACAAGTCGCACTTATGCACCCAAGAGTACAAATATTGAAAGAGTGTGGGCCACTAATACTTTGCTCTCAAAATATTGTGAGAAGTAACTGGAATAGAAAATTTCCTCCACACACCAAGTCATGGTATGACTTCAATAGTGTTTTTGTTGTTCTTTATCAACACATCATAGAAAAGTCCCATCTACTGCACACTTGTATAATCCATTGTCCCATAAGAAAAAGTTTTCTAATTTTAACCTAATGGTTATCCTCTCTTTTGAAGTCAAATTATCGAGAAATTCTCCATAAGTGAGGAAATGAGTGATGTTGGAAAACCACTCGTCGATGGTGCTAATGAACAACACCATTGGAAGTTCACTCAAATCTACTTTTTCTTTTTCTGAAGCTTCTTCATTTTCTAAAAATTCTTCATCATAATTATTTTCAACAATAAGCTGACATAGTCCAGATCCCCGTATATGCTTGGTGGGTTTGATTTCCATGTCATATTCCTGAATCTTGGCAACCTAGTTGCCTCTTTTCGTCTTGAACTCCTGTTGTGTGAAGATGGACTTAACAGTTCAATCTAGGACCAGGACTTTGACATGACTATTTAGAATGTAGAACTGAAAGTGTTTAACAACCTTGACCATAGTGAAGGAATTTTTTTCCATCTGAGAGTATTTCAGCTCATAGTTCTTTAGAGGGTAGCTCATGAATGCAATTGGTGATTTGAAACCCTCACTATTCTCCTGCACCAGAATCACCGAAAGTGTATGCTTGGAAGAATAACTGTACATGATGATTTTTTTGCTATAATTAGGAAAAACCAACACTGGCACATGAGCAATGGTCTCCTTGATGTTATTGAATGTGACCTTCCCTTCTGCTATCCAGTGGAAAATGGTATTTCCTTTCATCATATTCACAATATGACAATTCTTTTCTACAAAGTTTGGAAGGAACCTTCGCAAAAAGTTTACCTTGCCAAAGGAGGAATTGACAACCTTCTTTCTTGATAGAAAGGTAAGAGATTTGATACCATTGACTCTTTCTGAGTCAATCTTGATTCCTTCAGTGGACACTACATGACGAATAATTTTTCCTTCTGTGACTCCAAAGATTGAATTTTTGGGGTTCAGGGAAATACCATGCTGTCGACATCTTTCCAAGATTTGTCTTAGATGATAGAAGTGTTCATGGAGATTTTTGGAGAACACCATGAGATCGCTGAGATACACCACAATAAAATTTCCCATCACATCACGAAATGCCAAGTCCATAGCTCGTTGGAACGTGGCACTGACATTTATTGGGCCAAAAGGCATTTTGCAGTACGTAAAGGTACCCCATGGCATTGTGAAATTTTTCTTTTGCTGATCACTCAAATTAACTTCGATCTAGTTATAACTAGAAAACCCATCCAACATGGAAAGCATTTCAGATCTAATCACATTTTGTAGAACTTGCTCCATCACAGGGAGAGGATAATTATCCTTGAGTGACAACTAGTTGAGGTTTCTGAAATCCACACAGATATGGATCTCACCAATTTTCTTACAAATGGGAACGATATTTTCTATCCACATTGAATGATGGATGGGAAATATTATCCACACTTTCAACATATTTTAGACTTCTGCAAGGATTGTCTTAGAAATCTTTGGAGTGTATTGCCTCTATTTTTTCTTAAAAGGAAATGCTCCAACCTTCAAGGGAATGTCGTGTTTCACCTCTTTTTGCCAAAAGGATTTTAGATCCTCATATGTGTTGAACTCAATGGAACACTGAGAGGGAGGGGTGAATTAGTGTTCAACAAATCTTAATTTAATTACTTTGAAATTCAACCATTCTTTCAATACATGAAAAGAGAGATGCAAGCATTCAAAGGAAAAATTATTAACACCATGACACAATGATTTTTGCATGGAAACCCTCTTAGGGGAAACACCACAGTGGAGGTTAATCCACAATTTGAGTACTCAAATAAAGTTTTACAAAAGGGAATGCACTTGCATTCAGGCACACTGCCTAGAGCTCACTACTCAAAAGAGAAGGCTCACTTCCTTACAAAAATTCAGATTAAAACCATCTGAAGGATGAACTGAAATATTAGCATATGTTCATGCCAGATTACAGTTCTGGGGAAGCTCATAGATTTGATTCTGGATCTCCTTTCTAACTCTGCACTTTTCTCTACTCTACTCTGCTCTTTTCTACTCTTCACAAAACACATAGACAGATTCACACTATTACTCTGCTAAATTTCACACCATATTCATATTCTCTATCTTTTCACACTTCTCCACATATTGCACACACACTTGAAATGATTAAACCAATCTCATATATATATCTGCTATCAAGGATTTGATCTTTCAATTGTCAACTTTATAAAACATTAAGCTATTTCAATAGTTAGCTAGATCCACCGCTAATTATTTATGCACATCCTCCAAAGTCGATTAAGACAAAGAGAGGATGTAAACAAACATAATAGAGTACAAAAAAAAAAAAAAATTATTCCTTATACATCCATGATTACTATGTTCAACAGGTTGGCCTTCTAGCACAGATAATCAACAAACTAGTGCACCGGATCTCCTAGATCATGTACCAGTGAATCCACATTAGTATACTTCATGAATAAGCATAAAAAAAATCAATGAAATTTCCTCAGAGATCCATAACCCAAAATAATCATCCGGTGAGGTATTCAGATTAACTTTTTATGCATATAACCAAATGCCCTATTCTTCAACTCTTCTATCGGTGTAAGCCAAAACTGTACTATAGATTAGATAGATGACTTAGGCTCGCATCAATGACAACACTTACAAACCATATGTCAACAATCTCTCAATAATATGAATATGCTAAGACATCCATATAATCTTGCAATAGCCTAGTGAACTGCTTCCTCTCTTCAACCGTGCAACATTTCCCAATGTTCACCATCTTAGGATCAATTTCAGTTCCCAAGTTATACTATTCAACCTCATTTGACGAATCAGAGTCCGCAAGTTGCTTCTTGACGCAGCGATAATGCTTGTCAAAAAGTTTCTCCAGAGACACCAATCCTTTGGGAATTTTTTCCCTTTGAGTTGTATGAATTCTTCACCCATGACTAGATCTACATTAGACATAGATTCTCGGGGAGGATAATCACTTCATTCAAAGTACAATTCATTGAAATTTTCTTCCTTTTCTAAGAAGGCAACAATTTGATGATCATTGTTGAAAATGTGTCAGTTCTTCGAATTATCAGGAACACTCAGGAAGAACACCAACTTGATTGTATAGGTAAAACCTTGAAAGTCTTTATGTGGTATTAGAAGCATAGCTAAGACTACTAAGGAACCAACCTTGTCATTGTATTCTCTTGGAACCACAAAGATATCAAAAGACTCAAATTCTTCAATGTAATCCCAAACGAGATTGTGATAATGCCTAAGCCTATCAATTTTAGTCTGATATAGGTTCCTTACCTAACATACTATCAGCTCAATATCACCTTTTGCATGAATATTTTTTATACCCTTCTTGCATGCAAATTGCATTCCTACCAACAAGGCTTCATACTCGTCAGTTTTGTTAGTATTGTCAAATTGCAACTTGAAAGAAAAAGGGAAAAATTTCCCATTAGGGGAAATAAAAACCATTCCTTCTCCAAAACTGGTTGAAGAAAAACTACCATCAAAATCTATCAACCAAATTTCGTTCGAATCACCAAGGCTGACGGTGTCAAAATCTATAACCTCATCATCTGATGTTGATGAATCATCTAGTGATGACTCATTTGTTAATGAAAAAGATTCAAAACTCTCCAACTTATTTCTTGTTGAAGGTTCACCAACCTCTTCTATTTGTAGATAGTAAGTTCCAATGCTAGAAAACTTGAATAGGTTTTGAGCTCTAGGGTCCTCTAATTGGGTTACTAAAATATTTGTTTCCTTTTCATGAATCAAATTTTACATCTTGCCTAAGTTCACCGGTACTATGGTTTTAGACATTTCCATGCTTAGTTCCTCCCCAACATCTTTACAAAAATTTAATGCAAGAAGGATTCCTTAAGAGGCTGCCACGTCAACTACTAGAACCATCATCTTTATATTTTTATCTGGGTATGCAAAAAATGCATACTGCGCATCCTTGATCTAACCAATCAAGGGAACTTGTTTATTTTTCATGGAGAAGCAATGGTTGGAATTTTTGGTCATATCTAAACCCAAGATAGTAGCTACCTTGGCAGGTATCACATTATCAGATGCACTAGAGTCTATGACAATATTACTTAGTTTCAAACCATTGACCAGTAGAGAGAAGAAAAATGGATCAATGCATCTGGAGGATGTTGGAGGATTTGACACAAGATTACTCTATGGTGTTTTAGGGTTAGGAGCAATAGGAACCTCAGGAGATGAATCCTGACTTGGGGTAATCCCTTCATTTTTGACAAACTTGACGAGCCTATCAAATTGGATAGGATTGGCCTTGAGGTATTCAACCTTAGACATCTGGACCTTGGTTTTCTTGGCATGGTTAATGATGTCGAAAGCCTCAAAATAATTTTATATATTGGAAGTAGTAACTTCACTAATTGGTTTAATGAAAGGTACACTGGTCTTTGGAATTGGAGGATTGGCTTTAGAAACAACATGAGTTGATGAAGAGGGATGAGGTGCACTTTCTTGTGGGTTTGATGCTTTCTTCAGTCGCCAAGGGAGAGGAGACCCTCTTTTGGCAGTTTTAACTGGTGGCTTCTCTTTCTCTGGTGGAGCAACACCTTGAGCTTTATCAAGATGATTTTATTGATGTCATGTAAAACCAACGTACGTGTCTGTCACTAAGTCATTTTACTCATCTTCATCTACTATTTCCAAATATCCAATCTTGGATTCGCCAGTCGATTCCTCTTCTTCATCTTGGAAGAGATTAACATTTTCTTCCTCAGGATAATCTAGCTACATATAGTCTTCTTGTTGAGCCTCGTAATATCCCGTGATAGTGTTGTTGGGTGGAGCTTCAAGTGAAAGCCTACCTTGTGCTTCCGAAAGGCGGTTTTGATTCCTATTCCTAACATAGTTGGGGAAAGTCCTTCTTGGGACATCTTTGTAGTTGCTTTTATTAGAGACTTTATTTTTCAAAGCTAGGACTTCATTCGCCAGCCCTTGAACCATGGGATCTGCAAATTTGGAACCGACGTTAGGAGAATTGGCATTAGATGCTGAAGGTCCAGATTCCTACATCCTTCTATTGGTGTTGGTGTTGGTGATTCTTATTTCTCCGACCAGGATCATATCATCTTCAATACTAGTAGCCAACTGTTGTGTTGCTTCAATGTTGGCAATATTTTCCCTACATAAGAAAAAAATTACTTTCTAGGGAAATTGTATGTTGATGAAAAAGCACTTCAAATTATGATCTGTTAGTTTAGCATCATGTGGGATCCACGTCACCAACTTTTTGAACTTAGCCAAGAACTCTCACATGGGTTCATGGGCCTCCTTCCACATGGTTGTGAGTTGTGCCAACAAAGCATGCGTGTTCTTGACAAGTTTGAATCTTTCCTCAAACTTTGTTCAAAGAGTGCCTTAGCTAGTGATTGAGGCATTTGGAAGAGTGTAGAACCATTTGGAAGCAACCTCTTGGAGGGATTCGATGAACAATCTTACATAAACATCTTCATTTTCTATGATGAGAACACCACAAATGATGTAGAAGGCAATGATGTGCTCATTAGGATGTTGTTTATCGCCACCTGAAAACTTTGAGAGATGTTTCTGTGAAACACACGCAAGTTCATGCAGAGCTGCAACCAAACAGTGGGGGCCAAAATCATTTCCCCATGGTCCTGCAGGTGGTGTGACCATGACTGGTTGCACAACAAGTACCTGAGCTAGACGTATGTGGTAGACAAACCAAACAACTGGAAGAGGAGATCTTTGTTTTTGAGGAGGATAACTTGTAGTACATTGCAAAGGTGACTTTGCTTGCAAAGGAGTGAAAGGAAAATTACATTGCAACAACACCTCAAAAATTCGATATGTTACTCCTTGAGCCCTCAATCCTCATGTATAACTTCGTTCTGCCAGAATGAAGATCTGAAAAGGATGGAGATTTACAAAGAAAAATATACAAGATATAATAAGAAACTGGAAATATTATTCACTTCAATCAAAAGTATAAGGGTTAGATTGCATGATTCATTCCCCAGTGGAGTTTCCAAAAAACTGTTGGGTGAAAATTATGTAATCAACTAATAAAATATTTACACAATGCACACTATACTTACAAAATGGGGGGTGTGTGTCACATTCATTCTTTTCTCTTTTTTCAGAGAAGATGTTTTAGAATGCTTGATAGCTGATAATTCTGATTGAAAGTAACCTTAAACTATAAACAAGCAATAATGTCGATAACTATGTCTTGTCAAAGCAAAGCACAGAGGTACCCGATATGATAATAATAACAATAAAAATAAATAGGAAAACTCATGAAGGCACAAAGTTGTTCGATAGCTTTTTCACCAATGGATCTGAGATAGATGTACCATTTTCAATATTAAAATCACAAATTCTTCTAGATATAATAATTCCACGAACAACGTGAATGATTACAAGCACAATGTCTTCTAGATCATTCAATAATATTTGTCCAAATGTAAACGTAAATCCAAATAAATAATGTAAAACAAATTTTACATATATTTACTTGAAGCCCTTCAGATCTCATATACTAATCACCACCAATCTTACTCAAACCAAAAGAGAATTGATTCCAACAGAAAGTCTAGTATGCAACTTCCTTCTTTATTGATCATATTTAAATTCACAAATTTGAACACAAAGTCTCAAATTTTGTTTCTCAAAAGGGTATCACTTCGTTGCAAAATACTAAAGCTCCAAAATTATAATAGAGATCCCTCATATTAATAGGAGGGAAGAGCTAATCTAGGAAACTAGTTGAGTAAAATTAGGGAAGTTAGGTGAGCAAAAATAGGAAACCCTAACTTTGACTAAGTCAACATGTAATTTGTTTATGTGAAATTACATCTCATATTTTTGGTGCAATTTCATTTGACAAAAAGACATTTAACATGGCATAAACTATTTACAAGATGCATAAAGGGAAGCATCAAAATGTTCAACACTAGGAGATTAGGAATCTTCATGGTTCCTTCCTTGGGTGTGGAAGTCTTCATACTTCTTCTTGGTCTCTTGTATGAACTTTCATCTCGACCAATGATGTAATCTACAATGGTGTGAATCCTCGTGATTGATTTCCTAGTGGATGAGTGAACCATTTTGCACCTATAAAGATGTGTCTTGAGGTTGTCAAGAGTGAACCTTGTATCACAAAGATCATTTATAGAGGCTTCTAAAGAGTCTGCACTCTCTACTTGATTCGTGATGGCTTCTTTGAAGGTCTTAGAAAGTTTTGTGGCTGTAAGAAAAATGTGGTTTTCTTCAAGAAGCTTTCCTGGCAACTCCTTGATTCTTTTTCAAGGATAGCACAATGCACTTTGACATTTTCCTGTACTTGGTGGAGATCTTTTGCAAGGACTTGATTGTCTGAATATGATGCTTCAATGATTCTCTTACTTCAACATATTTCTCCTTGTCGGGGATCACCCTAGCTTCCACCAATTTTCTAAGCTTTACCTATTTCATTTGTGACCACAAAAACAAGCATTTTTCCATTTCTTTGAGCTGTTGGGATAGAACACTTTTGTCTTTATCCAGCTCTAATTTGAGCTGGGCTATTTGAGTAGCTTTTTCATCTATAGCAACTATAATCTAAGAGCCATGTTCTATAATCTTATTAATAAAATCATATAACACTTTTCCTTTGGAGAAAAACTTCTCAGCCTTCTTAACAGCTAGGTCCTCAACACTTACCATTCCTAATGGTTGTGCATTACTTGTGTAGACATGGAAAATTGACTGATGCACTTGATCCTGATTACTAACATTGTTTCGTCCTAAATCATAATCTCAGCTTATCATCACTTTTTATCTCTTAATTAAATAAATCATTATTTATTTAATTAGGTCTTTCTCCTTTGTTGATTAAATTAATCAATTTAATTTAATTAATCCTCAATCCCTCTTTAATTAAATAATTCATCTCATTTGATTAAATCTCTAAAGTCCTCTTATTAAATTGAATAAATTAAACCTTATTTGATTTAATCTAATAGTATCCCCTTGAGTTAAATAAATCAAAGCATTTATTTAATTAATCCCTTCCTCTCAATTTGATTTAAATCAATTCATAAATTTAAGTCTAAATTGTCACATCTCCTAGTTCCTCATTACATTAATTAATATTTGATTAGTTTAATCTTAAATCATGTCCCATCCTCTAGCTTTTACCACTTACACATTAAAATAGATTTAATTCATTTATTAAATCTCTATTTTCCCTCACATGGCATAAAAGGGGAATATTCCCTCAAATTTGAATTCAAAGTGGGCTTGGTCCTTCCAACAAGGAATTTAATGCCTCTTACATGTCATTGGACTTGAGCCAAGTGACATTAACTCCATTCTTCCCTCCCTCCAACATGTCATTTCCTCAATTTCAAATTCTAGCTAATGGCATTTATCATGCACATTGACTAAAATGTGCACAACCTTCAACCATTCACATCTTGACAAGTGGAACTTGGCCATTGGATGTTGAATGATCCAACATTGTTCAATTTCACTCTCTCTTCCAATTTGGAAATCTATAAATGAGAGAGTCTTCCTCTCATTCTATCATCTACAATTTGAGAAAGGTTACTCTCTTCACATTGAGAGCTAATTTTGTCGACTTCATAGTAGGTGTTCATCAATTTTTATGTTTCATAAGTAGATTATGCCAAAATCTCATCAAGGAGCTGCAATATCCATCAAATCATCAAAGCTTACAAAGGAATTGGGAAAGGGCCAATTTCGACACACCAATTGGCACCAATTCCCCCATGGGATCAAGAGTTTGCATTGCTTAATTAGGATTTCATTTATCTTTCGTGTTTGTTCTTCATTTTTCCTATTATTAAGTATTGTAAATGGATTTCATGGGGAATCCTTGTTTTATCTTGCATATAAGATTACTAATGTGTTTACTTCTTGTATTTGTGTAGGTATAGGATTGGGGTTCACAACTTGAAGATCCTACAAGCCTCCTTACAATAGTGGCATAATGATCTACCCTCTATTTGTATAAGTTTTGAACTTTCTCCATTTTGTCCAACCTTCTTGCCAGTATATTCAAGGTCACTTAGGTATCTGCCTTGGAAATTTCATTTGTGACCTTGCCAAGTTGGACTCTTGTCACTATGTACTCCTCCATATTGACATCTCCTTCCTCTTGAGGTGGTACACCAATCTCTACATACTTTTGACTGGCTTTGTCAACATGAAGCTATGAATACACTCTTGCCTTTTTCTTCCACTTGGCTTTTGGAGGGGCTATCTCTTCAAGATCGAGCTCTTCAGGAGAGATCATTTTCTTTTTCCTCTTTGATACCTAAGATACCAACTAGCATGGAAGAGAGAAGATATGAGCTTCTTGGTTGACTGTCAACTCTCTTGTCACTGTCACTTCTGAAGGAATGACTGGTATAGTGATAATTGGCATAGTGTTTGTCATCACTACTTCAGTAACTTGCATATTGAGCTGATTATGTATGGATTCATTCATGAACCTTTGAAACTCAGATTCTAAAGTGAGATCATAGGATGGATATGAAAACATGAGAATGGATGATGGAGGGCTTGAAAAAATGTCAACTATTTTAATACTTGTCACTAAAAGAGTATCAAGTGTGGTTGATGTTGTAGGAAGTGATGAAATGTCCACTGCAAGTATGGTAGATTTAGGAATAGGTGGCATGGGAAAAGGTGGTGGAGGAGTGTTTGGATTATGAAGTGTATGATGAACGTTTGAAGTTATAGGTGATGATGACTAGGGAAAATATTCAGCTACATTCTCAAGTAGAGACATAGCTTGTTCTTCATCATGCCTGAGTTCCTGTTGATCACCCTCTTGATCTTCTAACTATTGTTCACCTTTAGAATGTTCTTTCTTATCAGAGTATGTTTCTTCTGAATCTTCTTCTTTAGCAGATTGATCACTTGAATTTTCTTCTTCATCAAAATCTATCTCCTCAAAAACAAACTCCTTTCCTTTTGAGCGGGATGGTTAAGTTTCCATTGTTTCTTCTTCATGTATGGATTGATCATCCTTTTTTCCAATAGTGAACTTAATCTTGGGGCCTCTTCTGGAAGAAGTAGGAATAGCTGCTAATTTATCATTCATGTGGGGTTCTTGTTGTCGACTAAATTTTGCTCCAAATTATTCTCCTTCAGATTCTATCCTGAAAATTTTTCATCTCATAGCCATGCTTGTGTAACCACTCTACAGTGTTAGCCAATATTGGTGCTAACCTCTCTCTGATGGAAAATTTTTCCTTTCTAGACCATTGGATTGTAGGAAAAGGTTTCTTTGATATTTCTTGTTCATCGTAAGCAACATTCATGATGCCACCAGAATCTGTGAACTCCTCTAGTAGGTCAGAAACATAAATATCTCTGATCTGGGTATGTGCAGGATCATGATGGACCAAAAAGTGGTGATATATAAGCCATTTGATGGCCCATGTGGCTGACGACTTTTTTTTAACCCAAAATTGATGAAACGAAAAGGGTTTTTAGAGGATATTCTCAGCTTCCACCAATATAAATTATGCTTTACTTTGAATTTAATAAATAATTATTATTTATTTTCTATTAGAATTACGAATAAAGTCTCGATTGATAAGCTGATTGAAAAACATCTATAACTTTCAAACAGTATCACTTTTTTGAATCCAAAACATATGTCACATTCTATGCTTCACATACTATAGGATTAAAAAAATAAAATTGAATTTCATGAATTTTTGACCAAGTTAAGGTGGTTAGACAAACGAGCTTTTATATTTTTTAAAAGTTGTAATAAAAAAATCATATTTAATTATTAACTTGGAATAAAATTATTAAAAAATATGCATCACATCGGGACATGAGTCCTTTACTTATATCTAAAATATTATAAAAAAATATTATCATTTTATTGTGGTTAGGGTGGTCAGACAAATACCTACTTCTTATTTTTACTGTGAAATTTAAATACTACTGCATTGAAATTTCAAATTTTCACCAAATAGATTTTATTTTTTTCAATAAAGGTCTAGTAGTTTAGAAACTACATTCAATTTTCTACAGATTCTATTTTTACATTTTTTTGGAATAATATAGATAAATTATTCAAATTTTTACGTCAAGTTGTCTAACTCTGATTTTCTATCTTTTTATTGCCACTTAAGGGCCTGTTTTTTCCATGATGATCATGCACATACCCATCTGTTGTACAGTTAGTCTACAAAAATCCATCTTACAGATAACCTCTTCATCTTTGTAATCCGCCCAGATGTCCTCAAAGTGGTACCTATGCTTGTGACCCTTTTTCAACCTCTTCTTGAAATTTTGGTAATCAAAATCATGTATGTATTTTATGGTCCTGATTGTCATGACCTGCATCTCTGTATAGACTCATTTATCATTTTGTACACTTTTGATGGTATACCTACCGATTGTTAGTGGAAATGTAAATCTAGGCTTGTGAATCCTTTGACATTCCTTATGGACTGAAATCAACTGTCTGCATAACTCCATGAGTATCCACTTGTCTGAAGGATATTTGGGCAACATATAAGGGCACCCAATGTACCATCCAACCCTTATGTAAGTAAAAGTTGGGAATTGTAAGAATATGCATCCGACTTTACTTACAACTTTGTAGGCCTCATTTCTCTTCTTCTCGAGAGTTAGGTCAAAGCTGAAAAGCAGAGGTGCAAAAAAAGCATCAGTGACCCACCTAAAATGGTGAAGGATTCTCTTTAGTTCCAATTGATAGAAATAATTGTACACAGCTGTAGAATGCCGGTTCCCTTTTGTAGATAAACCTAGGAATTGTCTCATCATGGCTACATAATACACCATGTAAGAAGTCATATAAAAATTCAAGGTGGTTGGCACATTTGTCAAGTGTTCATGGATTGCATCACTGATCTATTTGCCTCAATAAATATGAGCCTCATGTCTTCTTATGATCTGAATGTACTCGTACATCCAATCCTGAAAATGAGATGTTTCAGGCAATACCTTAACTCTATTCAAGAGTGTTATCATGTCTCTAACATCTTCCTTGAAGTCACTTCATGGAAGTCCCTTCGGTCATCTTGAGATAGTATGCCTGGGTTCTTTCAACCATTAGCTATTGAACAAGTGCTTCTCCTTGTTTGGATCTGAGTCATAGACTTCTTGCACTTGTTGCATTGAAATAGCAATGTATTTTTCCATTTGGGGGACTCTCAAACAATATCAAATAAATCCGGTTCTAGTCTCAATATCTCCTAGCCCATAATTGTCGATCACGCTTATGCTTTCCCTAATGTAATGGGATGCAACTTAGAGGAAAAAATTGTATGATTTTTAGAAGTAGGGAATGTAGACACCAGTTGTAGATTACTATACACAATGGCTCTTAGGGAGTCTTCAAGAGGCTTTTGTTCAATCCTCTTCATGAAATCAACGAGGTCTTCATGACCAACCTCGATGTTTTTTTTATCTCATCCACATTTGAAATTACTACTGTTAACAGATAAAAACCTTGGTATTTTTATTTCATTTTTTCTTCATCCTTGGAAGATGATGGAGGCTTCTTAGCTGTCATCTTAGAGCAACTAGATCAAGAGATCCAATCTTCAAGGATCTCTTGATGAGATCTGAAAAGGAACTATAGATTGAGAATAAAACAATGTTAGTCAAAAAAGTAGGATTGGGATGCGTGAAGCGAGCAACGATGTTGAGAAACTGTGATACGAGTGATGAGGCATGGAAAATGATGCAGCAGCAGAGAAACGGGGTTTGGAGCGAAGATAGAGCAAATTTGGAATTTTTTAGTGAAAAAATGTGAAAAGTCTAAGGGCACTAAAAATTAGAGCCCTTGCACTTAGGAGAAAGGACCTCAAGTGCAAAGGTGCTGAAAATCAACACCCTTCCACTTAGAGTGTAATTTTGGTGAAAACATGCCAGGGTGCTAAAAATTAGCACCCTAACAGTTAGCCTCTAGAGATTACTTAGCAAGTGCAATGGCATGGAAAAATAGAGCTTTGAAAAATGGTGAAAAATGGAGGATGTACAATGGGATGGAAAAGGTTTGGTTGGACATGGAACATATGTATCATTCAGACTTGAAAGTTTGAAAGTGTTTATTTAAGCCTGCACACATTTTACTTCCCTTTTGCATTTGAAAAGTTGAAAGTTTTAGTTTGAATGAAGGATGAGAGAAGCGATATGAGACACAAAGGCGCACACTTGAAAACAAAAAAAAACCCCAAGGAAAAGTGGGAAGAATGTCCGATCAGAAATAAGGCACGATCAGACACCCAAACACGTGAAAATGAAAACCCTAGCGCATGTTTGAAGAAAGATGGGAGAATGAAAAGAAACACATTGAGAAAAGGGTGGAGAACAATCAAGATGGAAAAAAACTCAAACGCATTGCAAACCAAAGATAATTTTACAAAGTATTTCAAAAAATGAAAGGCAAGAAACAAATGATTGAAGAAAATGACTTATCTGGAGCAAAAAATAAATTGAAAGCTTGAGAGATCTTCAAAAGCATGAATTTGCAAATGTAAAATGGTCGCCTTGTAAGGAGAGGTGAAAATCAAATGATAAAAGTGAAAAAGAATCGACCAAAAATCACTTTTAAGTGATTCACAAGTGAAAAAGAAGAACTCAAGTCGCGTATTAAATTAAAGCATAAAAGGTGGAGAAAATTGGAAAAAGTGCAAACATGTCAAAAATCACCGCCCAGGGTGTAAAATGGTTAAGTATGAAAAATTTGTGTAAGGGAACTAAAAATAAACACCCTTGCACTATGTCAAAATTTCACTTAAGTGCAATGGCACTAAAAAAGTCCACCATTGCACTTTTTATACTTAGTCAAATTTCATCAAAAAATTAAAGCACTTTTTTTTCGGAGCTTTCTCACTTTTCACAATTTCACGAAGTAGAAACCATGAGCATTCACAAATATACTCATTTCAAAGATCTTCGGGAGATGAATACAGAGGGATGCTCAAATGGACTGTCTGAGACTTCAGAACACACTTTGAGGTGGATTGAAAATCGCCTCATTTTGCATGCTTGAATATCATGAACCTAGGAAATAGATAAGTTTTATAGGGCGTTATCCATGGAATGAGCGTTGCTAGATTCCATTATAACAACATTGAGGAATTTAGTCACCTAGAACCTCTAGTTAAAAAATATTTTAATTCAAGTGTGATTAGTTACAACAAACAAGGTTGAGCTGGAATCTCAATGGTAAATCAACAAAAAAAATTCAAATATGAGTGTGTATATGTATGGTGCATCCTTTTCCATAAAGAGCCTATCTATCATTGAGAAATTATATTAAGATTCAAGCTATGTGAGTTGAGGCATTGTAACTGTCATGCAATGATATCCTGGGCATTGCTCTGCTGCCAGCCAAGTGTCCATAGCCCCGACGGAGATACCTATAGTTCTCTCAAAGTATTACTCTACTGTTAGCCAGGCATCCATAGCCCCGGTAGAGATACTTCAATTACCCATATTATATTGAGTTTTCCATTCTTTAATACTTATTTTTCATCTCTTTTTTTATTGCTTGTATTGGATCAATCATTTTGTTTTCTTTCCTCAATACTCAGATATAGTCATCTGTATAGTGGGTTGAGAACTATGGTGAAAATCCCGACAGTGTTAAGACTCAGATTTTTCACCTGAATCATGAATACAACTGACCTAAGATGAATAAGTATTATGAAGTTAGATGAGTCTATCTAATTTGTGACAGATTCAACCATGACTTATGAGATTACTTAAAATATACCTATTTGTTATTAACCTTTCGAACTATCTTTGGAATACTAATAAAGCACAAGTTTCAAAATGAAAGAGCCCAACAGAGATGCTTGAAAACACCTAAATCAATTTCTCTCATATTATTTTTAATATGCTTTGAATAACTTCACCCATCACTCCAAAACGGTGAAAATAAGGGTCCCCAGAAATAGAAAAAGACAAAGAAAGATGACAAAAACCAAGACAACAAACAAACCAACCAAAAGTGAAAAAAAACTAATTACTTATGTACAATCAATTCAAAGATCATAACTTCATGGGCCAAAATAGTGTTTGAGAAACTGTCTATTGACTAGCAAGGGGATAGGTTCTCCTGTCAAAGTACTTAACTGAAAAACATTCTCACGAAGGATTTCAACTATTTGATACAAACCCAACCAAAGCCGATCAAACTTCTGGTGATCACCTTTCCTTTCTCTGGCTTTGTCCCATAATAGTAATAGGTCTAATATTCTAAAAGCTTTGATTTTGTCTCTTTTTTCAAACCACTGTTTGACAACAACTTGATGTTTAGAAAGCTATTGTAAAGAAACTTCTCTCTGTTCTTCTAAGCTGAGTAAATTAGCTAATCGGGCCTCTATCTTATCATCTTGGGAATAAAATTCCTACATAAAACATAGAATGGGTATCTATAGATGGATAGGAAAGACTGGGTTTTGGCCATAGACTAATTTAAATAGTGAGTTCCCTAAGGCAACTTTGATTCTAGTCCTATCGCTCATAAGGAAAATCTCAGTTGTGTGTGTCAATCCCTAGGATTACTTTCTAGCAGCTTCTTAATGACTTCCATTAAGTTCTTATTGGTAGAATCTACTACCCCATTCCCCTATGGGTCATAATTAGAGGAATACTTTAAAACAATTTTATGTTCAAATTCCCATTTAATGAATTAAGCATAAGAGAAAGAAGGGCTGCTATCACTTACCAGAGAAAATGGTACTCCAAACCTGGTAATGATAAACTCATTGAGGAACTTGATCATGAAATCAGTGGTGTAATTTATGCAAGCTTGTGCCTTAGTCTAGCACATACAATAATCCATCGCAGTCAAGATGAAATTTTGACCTGCAAAAGAATTTGGATTAATTACCCCAACAAAATCTACTACCCATTGGGTGAATGGTCTTACCTCATAGACAGGTTGCAGGGGCATAGCTAGATTGCGTTCTCTCGATGCTGATGTTTGACATGCATGACATGTTCTGATGTGCTGGTGGGCATCTCAAAACACATGAGGCAAATAAAAGCCTGATCTTAAAATTTGGTGCACCAATGCATCAACAGAACCATGCCCAGTACCATATCTACCATGAAATTTTGAAATGGCATGTTTTGCTTGCTGCTAATCTAGACACCATAGATACCTTCGAAGTTATTTTTGAACAAAGCTCCTCCTTTGATCATGTAGTGAACACTTTTTAGTCTCAATTCCCTTTTTTGTGTAGCATGCATTCCATTAGGACATTTATTATTTAACAATAGAGAAATCAGGTCCACATACCAAGGGTCATTTGTGAACGATTACACTATATATTGCTGGTATGTAATATTAGTATCTACGTCTTCTATGGCTTTAGAAAGGCCTTGTCTTTGCACCAAATTCATTGGATGTATCTCAAGGTAAAAATCCTATAGAATGGCCATCCACTTACCCCTCCCTTCTCCCAATTAGCTCTGCATCAGAAGAGACTTTACGACAGGGTCAAGAACTATGGTAGTGACCCGACTGTGGAGGATATAGTGCTTGAAATTCTTAATAGCTTGTACCAACGCAAATGATTGATTTTCCAAAGGTGGATATATGACCTCAACATTCTTGAATGGAGAGCTCATGAAAATGATAGGTTTTTCATCTCCCTCACCTTTTCACTATGTCAAGACAACAACGCACAAATGATCAAATGGGAAAGAATAAATATAAAAAGGTAGTGAGTAATGAGGACTAGTTAGAATAGGCACCTCTATAATAGAATGTTTGATTTTTGTGAAGGAAGCCTTGGCCTCATTACTCCATTCAATCTTAGCATCCTTTTTCATCATTTCATTCAAGTATTTGATGATCTTTGCAAACCTAGTTATAAATTTCCTTACAAAATTTATCTTTCCGAAGAAAGATCTCATTTCCTTTTTACTATCCGACATGGTCAACTTGAGGATGGATTCCACTTGATTAGGGTCAATCTATATTCCACGCTCTAATATTATGTGACCCAAGAGATTCCCTTATGAAACCCCAAATACACACTTCTTTGGATTGAGAGACACACCATAACTTATGCACTTTTGAAGGACCTTTGACAGATCTGCAACATGGTTTTCTCTATTCTTTGAAAACATGCTGAGATCATCCATGTAGATGATAATGCATTTTCTTACCATATATTTGAATGCCATGTCCATTGCACATTGAAATATGGCCCCAATAGTGATGAGACCAAATGACATCCTCCTATATGCAAATGTCCCCCACTTGGTAGTGAAGGCAATTTTCATTCTATCTTCATGGTTGACCAATACTTGATTGCATCTTGAATATCCATCCAAGAATGACATCATTTGTGAACCATTTACTATTTGTAGCACCTCTTCAAGGGAAGGAAGAGGATAATTTTCCTTCTCTAAAGCTATATTCATGTTTCTGAAGTTGACACATAATCTTATTTCTCCACTCTTCTTCTGAACAAGAACCCAATTAGCAACCTAGGTTGAGTGCCTTACTAGAAAAATTATCCTTGCCGATAGTAATTTTTGCACCTCTTTAAGAATCAGAGGTTCAATGAAAGAATTGACTAGGCACTGCTTCTATTGGGATGGCTTTGCTTCAAGTTTTAGTGGGATGGTATGCATGATCATTGAAGTGTCAAAAGTCTTTAGGTCTTCATATCCCCAGGTTATTACCATGATGTCTCTTTTCAGTACTCCCAAGATTTTGACTCTCTTTTCGTTGGGATGGGTTTTACCAATAAAGATGTTCTTCTATGGACCTAAATATGCTAAGTTAAACAACTCATACTTCCCTCCTTTAGCATCTACATGCACTTTCTCACGAGCTTGAGGATTAGAATCAAAGATTCTCTCTAATTCTACCATTCCCTTAGGAATTTGGTTGTATTTTAGGTTCATTATGCCTTCTGCATCACAATTCAATGGATCCCAATCTCCCTAATATTGGTTAGATTCATCAATGATCAGACCTTCAAATACCTATGAACTTACAAGAAAAATGAGAATATGTTGGTCATCGTCAAACACTTGAAAATTTTGGATGTTGTCAGGAACAACAGGGATGAAAAATAATTCCATAGAGAATATTTTTAGTTTACAATATTGCAAGGGCTCAAAAGTACTCATAGCAATAGCCAATGCATCCACGATCTGATTATCTTCTCTAGGAATCAATTTGATTCCAAAAGCATTTAAATATTCTATCAGATTCCATACCTTGTTCCTTTATGCAACCAACCTCTTATTATGGAATGTATATTAACTATGAACTTGTTTAAAAATTACCTCAGAGTATCCCATGACTGTCAAAGTTGTGATCTTCTTCTCATGCACAAACATTAGTCCTCTAGAAAGTGCTTCATATTCTGGGATGTTATTAGTGTAGCCAAATTGCAACCTGTAAGAAGAAAAATATATTTTCCCTTTCGGGTTTGTTAGTTCAACTCCAGCTCCACTCCTTGTTTTAGACTTAGAGCCATCAAATTTAAGTGTCTAAAGTTGGTCTGGGGTTGGGGTTTCTTTCTTGGGGTGAGTCATGAGTGTTTTTTTGTGAGGAATAACTAGTGGCTTAGACTGGTTCAACACATCAGGCTCAGGAGTTTGGTGTAAATGATGTTGTTCGGGTACTTCACTCAAATTGGAGATTTATGCATGAATTGTTCCTTGTACCTCACCTTGATCAACACTCCTAGAATTGGTCATCTTTTTGAGAAATATCTTGGGGATTGGAAGATTAGTAGGGGTAGGTGTGTTGATCAAATTATGAGATTCTTCAATGTCATCTTGTGGATAAGACAATAAAACCTATCTATACAACATGTGGAGGGAATTTTTCCTAGGTATGATCATTCCTCATTAGAATAGTCACATCTCTAGCCTCAAATGGGAATTGGATCGAAGGTTTTCTAAGGTGGGGCTCACAATTGTCTCCTGACTGAAAAACATGATTTAGAATATTTACATAGTGTTGAAATGCTAACTCGGAATGACTCTGGTAATAGACCCTACACTAGTTTGGGAGTAACAAAATCTATAAATCAACATCGTATCCTAAGAAAAAACTATCTTGTTATAATTTTATCATTAGAACTTGGTAATTAATAGTGGTCATATTGTCACTATGTTCAAAAGGCTATGAGTGTTCAGGGTTAACTAGTGAGAAGGTCAAAAAAATTCTTCTCTCCTATACACTCACATCACAGTTTCAAAATATGCTACCTCATTAGGAAAATCATATTCCATGATCATATGTTTCAACTGTGGTTCACTTTCTATCCTAATCTAGGTTGCCACCCCTTTCCATGGGAGACACATGTCTGAGAAATCCAAGGAAAGATAACCCCTAAGACTTTTCATCAAGTCTCAACTAATCAAGATGTCGTAGGTTTCAGGGCTATTAGCCACTTGAACATCTATATATGTCTAGATTCGCGGGTTTGATCCAATCTGAACATACATATTTTTTAGTTCACCAACAACATTAACCTCATTTTTATCTAATTGCATCACTTTTTTGTGAGTCTAAACCGGACTTAAACCCAATTTTTTGCAAATAGAGAAGGGAATGGCATTACCCGAGGCTCCAGAATCTAAGAGACATTTATGCAAATTCTTAAACTCAAAAGAAATGAGGTTTTCCCTATCTTACCTTTGTAGAGGGTTGCATTCATATCATTGGTTGGAGTCACCTTATTCTTTCCTTTTGACTTATCTGCCTCCTCCAAGGCTTTCAATACAATATAAAGTTGGGTAGGAAACCACTTCAAAATATCAAAAAATGACAAAGAGATCCTTTGTTTCAACATTTTTGAAACGAAATGAAATTCTATATCCTTATTCCTAGGAAACCAAGGAACAAAAGCAAAATTACCTTTGTTCTTTGAATTTGATGGGCCTTTCGATAGAGGTGGATTGTTGTCAACATTCTACTTTAGAGGAACCATCATGTTAGGAGGGGAAAATGTAGTAAACGAACCCTTATTATGATTCCTCAAGAAATGGACTCCCTTGGTTTGAAAGGCTTGAGCATCGTAGGTATCTTCCTCAAGTTCATTCTCTCCTTGCATGGGAAACTAGTATCATTCATCAATGGTCTCATAAATCATCTAGTTTTGTCTACTGACTCACTACCTTGTTTGGGATTTCCTTGTGGTGAGTGGGAATCAGCTTGTGCTATATTGACAACCTTTTCCATTTAAGGGTAATTAACTTTAGAATGTAAAGCAATTCATGTAACCTACACCAGTTCGTCATGAGATTCAAATCTGCAATATTTGAGGTGTGAGGTTTTTCTTCACTAGATTGATAATTGTGAGGAACTACCCCATTATTTGGTCCAGTATTCCATTTCCTATTATTTTTTGATCTCTAATTCTATCCCCTATTCTCATTCTGATAGTTTTGATTGGGGAAGTTTTGACAGGTTGAAAATTCCTCTAGTTTTGATTGGAATAATTGTTCTGATTGGAAAATCCTCCTTGGTTTTGATAACCCTGATTGTGGTATCATTGATTTTTGTTTCCTTGATTATGATTTTGGTGTTGGGAAGGGTTTAGTTTAATTTGAGCCATTTCATTAGTTACCTGAGATAAATCTTTCTTCAAATTTTCTACCTCTGAAGTCAACTAGGTGGTGTGCTCATGGGTGTTGAAAAGCGGTAATGGTTCATGTGGTTCCTTCCTAATCATGGAAAACTAGTGGTATAAGATAGTTGGATCTACATAGACCCGAAACTGATTAATCAAAGCATCTTCTAAGTTTTTCCAACTCAGGATAGATCCAGTGGGCAAGTTCAAATACCAATTATAGGCTATATCCCCTAGTGAATATGGAAAAAACCTGCATGAAACATCATGGTGGGCCATCTAAGCCCATATACATGCATCTTTAAATGTTTGTATGTGCTCTTCAGCACTTTGTCACTCCCCATGGGAGTACCTAGGACAAAATTTCTCAATATTTTTAGGAATTTCATGAATGCCACCAAGAATGGTTCCCAATGGCAAAGGATTATTCACAAAGAATGCTATGGGTGGCAGAAGATCTGGTTGTGCCAGTGGTGGTATTGGTGGAAATCTAGGCAGAGTGGGTGGTGGTGTTAAAGCCCTATGAGTTATGGGTCTAGTAGGCATTCAGAGTTTGAGAAATGGGTAAGGGTTTGCAGAGGATTTGAGAATTCTTCCAAACCTTTATGGTGAAAATAACTTGATTCGCTCCAATTTATTCCTTCAAGCCCTCCTAGCACCAGTTCTATCGATGGTAATATAACATAGCAATGTTAAAATAGAATATTGCTACTCTATCTCTCTTGAAAAAGATAAATAACCTATAGCCACCTATCTTCCAAGGTATTTGTAGTTGGTTTTCAACTGTGTTGATATCGTTCAGTGGCCTATGCAACTGTAATGTTCAAGGGGCCTACTAGTAAAGGGTACAAAATACATAAGAAAAATTAATCTAACATTTGGGGGGTGTAAATAAATATCAAAAGATAGAATAGAGCTCAAGACAACAAACATAAACGTAAATTCATTTTAATTCAAACACATAAAATTCATAATGAGCATTTCTTCCAAACAACTAAAACCATAGAATGATATAATTTATAGAATATTATGCACTATTGCATTCATTCATAGTGATAACTCAAGACATATAGTCATTCATCATCACTATTTTTTTTGAAATTAAACTAGAACACATCACCAACTCACTACTAAAATTCATAGCTCAATGAACACAAAGAAATTTCATTCACAAATAACTCAATGAAATAATCTCAGATTCAAAACATTCTATTGATTTTCATCAAATAAAAGGCATTTATGCACAACATTCATTGGCATAAAAGTGACCATTATTCATCAACATCACCATTAAAACTCATTATAAAAAGAACATAAATTGTATTGAATTTTTTTTAAAATGTCTAAGTATCTTTGCATAAAAACTGTAAAGCTTCTAAAAAGTTGTAAAAACTATCCTAGATCTCTCTTTAGGTGACTAATCCTTGCTTCAATGAGCTGAAATTCACAATATTTAGAGAAATTCTACATATAGACATGTTCAACACTAATTTCTCTCATCAAAATTAAGATCCACAAATCAAGGGGGGATTGGGGGTGCATGAGGCAACTTCCTATCATCATCTTTAGTTAACAATTGATAACTCCTTATCAAAAAATATTTGCAGGCAAAGAGAGGAGGTCGAACTGCTAGGGATCCTCAATTGAATGGGTGTCATGTTCCTGAAAAGTAGGAGAGCTATTCAAATGACGATTCCATTTGATGCCCATTTAAAAGGGAATATTAAATTGCAACCTCACTTCTCTATCTTCTGCTCCAGTAGATACTCATCATAACTGTCCAGTACTTACTTGAGCATATCTACATCCGACCCATCTGCCCAATTGTCTTCAAATTTTATTTTTTTCAATTCATCAGAAGTTAAATTTTGCATTTCATTTAACTTAGTAATCTCCTTCCAAACAATCTTCACTACTTTTATATCCATGAGCCTATCAATTAACAGATCATCATCACCATCTCCCTTCTGCATTGCCTCTTAGAATCTATTACTCCATTTTTTCTTTAGCTCATCAATAGGAAAACCATCCTTCATATGGACATCCTCATTTACAATCATGGCTATAACTTGTTGGAGTTGAGAAGATACAACTTCATAGGAGCCCAAAGATATTTGCAAGCAAATAACCTATTACAAGGAGAAGCAAAGAGAAACAGCAAATGAAATGTTCAAGAATGTGGAGCAATGTATTCACCTAAAAATGTAAAATGAATTAATGATACAAAAGATAGTTTTCAACCATATATAGATGAAAACCCTAGGCTTGCACAATAATAATTAATTATTATGCACCTAATGTTAGCTTAAGTGAAAAGAGGTAAAAAAGAACTTTATGTAATTAAACAAATATTGTTTAATTAATAAAGTAAATACCCAATTACTCTAACACCCCCCCTTCAGCTAGACTTAAGGAGAAGCTAAAACCTAGAAGAAGCTACTGAAAGCAAAAGCAATGGGTCCCAACAACAAGGCCAGATCAGGTACCCATGTACAAAATCAATGCAAACTAGATGAAATGGGGTAAAGGAGAAAACCTAGTGGGAACAAAACTCCTCCCCAAAATACAATGCAAGGAAGGAATGCAATGCACTAATGAAAGAAGGATAGGAGGTGGATAACATGATACCCCCCATAGACAACTTCTATCATATAAGTACATGTACAATGGTCTCCATAGGAGAGATAGAAAGAGAGAAGAAGGCCCCCCCACAATGAAAAAACTCCTATCATAATGGTAGATGCTTGATGTAGAATCCAAAAGGAGATCCTGAAGTGGCAAATGATATTCCTCCCCTTGGGAAGAAATGGATCCAAAGGATGATGTCGAAGAAACCCTATGAAGAATGAGGAACCAATTTGTCTCAAGATGTGTGCCATGATAGGATGCTGAAGAGTCTCACTATCTGAACTGAAACAAATAATGCCAAATCCAAACTGATGTGGAGAATACTGAAATGCAACCTCTGAATGCATGGATAATGGTGAGTGAACAGTGATAACCTGACTCTCAAGGTAGAGGAGATGTATGTCCTCAAAATAATCCTCCAAATCTGCAATATAGGACTCAACAAACAAGAGAGATATGTCTGCAACATAAGAGTCCAAAGTAACTATGTCTAGAAGATGTATGATTCCCTGCTATACTGAATCAAGAACAACAAGAGATGTTGATGAAGTCTCATTCTAAAGAGTAGGAACTGTTAGACAAACCTCTGATCCATTTGAACATGTAAGGGTGTCTAAATACTCAAGCTCCTCTAAAGTATCAAGGGTGTATTTTCTCTCTAAGCAATGGGTAAGAGATAATCTGAAGCAGGATCCTCTAGGAATGGAGAGAGAATTGGGTCTCCATAGATCTCCCAAAGATGTGTCCAATGTGGGTGAGGATAATCAATGTCTGATATAGCCAACATAGTGTCATGATCAACACTGGACAATATAACTCCTACTATGTGATTTCTAATGATATCCCATGCTAATTTTACCTCTAAAGTTGTTGGTTCAGGTATGAGATCATACAAATAAGGCAAAATATTAAGCCACCTAAAATCTGTAAGTATACCCTTTGCCCATGATTCATAATTACCCCGTTCCAGAAGAACAACTGAAGGGTGAGTAGAAAAACCCATGATAACTCTTCAAATGAAAAAAATCAAAGACTAATGATCTCATCAAAGATAAAGCAGATCAGCATAACCCATCCAACGCAAACAAAACCCATGTAGGAGCCAGGATGACCAAGTAATTGAGCAAAGTATAAAAACACACAAAGCTGAATAAAAAATACTTGGTAAATATTATGATAAAATAGACTGAAGATTTGGAAAGAACACTGTAACACCTTTCCAATGCCTATTTGTTTGCGCAAAATGGACACCGTGGCCAAAAGTTATGAATCTTTCAAAAACTAAATTTAGCTTACAGGAAACAAATTTTCTAGCAAAAAATGTTTATTTCTAACTTGATTTCTGGAAAATCTACTCATTGTTTGTAGACAAAAATAAAAACCCAGAAATATTTTGATGCTAGAAACAAAACTTAGAAATTGTTTCTTGATCTAACAAGCAAAATATGAGAAAATTATTTTTATTTTACTTTCAGCTAGGAGAAAAATGACGCGTGCCATTTTTTCAATAGTGATTTTCTTCAGATCTGTGCAAGATATGAAAAATCTAAAAGATACCCAGTTTAGATTTCGACGTTGGCTACAAAAATCATAATAATTTTTCTTGCAAATGAGTGAAAATTGAATTTTTGAAGCAAAGATGATGACGACTCCAATAAAAAACGGCTTGCAACAAACCCTTGTAACTCCAAAAATCTTCAAAATAAGAACAAGCAGCTGCAGATCTGAAGCTCTGATACCATGTTGGAGTTGAGAAGATACAACTTCATAGGAGCCCAAAGATCTTTGCAAGAAAATAACCTGTTACAAGGAGAAGCAAAGAGAAGCAACAAAGGAAATGCTCAAGAATGTGGAGAAATGTATTCATCTAAAAATGTAAAATGAATTAATGATACAAAAGATAGTTTTCAACCATATATAGATGAAAACCCTAAAAAGGAAAACCCTAGGCTTGCACAGTAATAATTAATAAAGTAATTAATTATTATGCACCTAATGTTAGCTTAAGTGAAAAGAGGTAAAAGGGAACTTTATGTAATTAAACAAATATTGTTTAATTAATAAAGTAAATACCCAATTACTCTAACATAACTATTTATAACTCCACAATTTGATCAACCAAATCCTTGCCAACCTGTTGCACTGCATTCCTATGTGCAAAAATGAATGAAGACTAAATTTGATGATGCTAATAGTTTTATCAAAAAATTCTTCATTACCTTATTCAAGAATACACTTCTCCAAAAGTGTTTGTTGGGGCAACTTACTAATTTATTTTACCTTCCTAATATATTCCCTATACTCCTCTTCTTGTTTCTAGAGGGTTTCAGCATATGCAGTCATATCATTAATTGATGCCCCGACATCTTTATGAGACTTATAACTCTCAACAAGTAATTCTTCCACCTCCTAATTCAACCTATCAATCCATTTATCCAACGTCCCTACCTTCTCATCTCAACCAGGTCATTAGCTTATTTCTTACTCAACAAAATTGGTGTCTCAGGAGCAGTAGATTATGAAGAAATAGGAGAAGACAAATCCTTCAAAAACTTGTGCAATTGATCTACTTAAGCTTTGAGCTCATCCTTCCTTATCTTATATTTTATCATTGTTGATTTAGTGGAAGATGATACAATATCAATAAGATCCATTTGTTGGTTTTATGTAGGTCTTCCTAAGTTCACAGTGCCTAGTTGAGAATCACTCAACTGCATCTCTTGATTATCTTTACCAACCATGGGAATGGTACATTCAACTGTAATTTCCCCAGCATCTATTAATTTGGTGGAATGAAGGACTCGAGCCTTCTTCTTGGGCCTTTAGTTCTCAATTTATTTCCTCATATCATCCCAATTCAAGGGTTGAGGCTGAACTATCTATTTCTTTTCCAAATTGAGTTTTAGCCATGTCGGGACAGTAGGAGGAGTAACCACTTATTGTGAAGAAGACGTGGAAAAATAGAGGGGTTGCCAAAGTGTTACCTTAGGTTGAGAATTAACCTCTTGTTGCTACTCCCTTCCAGTCATCTCCTTAGTTGCTTTATCAACTTCAGCTTTCTCCCTCTCCTCTTCCCTTTTCCTCTCTTCCAACATATCATCTCTTTGTTTTTCAAACTCCTTCACCTTTTCCCACATCTTTCCTACCTCCTTGTCATGCTTTGCCTGTTCCTCAGACTCTATCCTTTTCATCTCGATCTCTTCTTATTTATTTCTCTGAACCTCTTCTATGGCCTTGGTTTTAGCCTCAAGATCTTCCTTCTCTTTCTTTTGTCGAGCCTTTTTCTCCTCCAAATCATGAATTTTATGTAATAAAACCAAATTTTCCTTCTCTGCATTAGCTTTCCATTCTTTTTCTTTTTGTTTCTATAGGAGGTCTTCCTTTTCTTTAGGTTACCTTTTCAACTCTTCTATATTTTCTATAGCTTCTAATTCTTGCCACTTGGGGGTGATCCCACAATAGTGGTTTACAATTTTTGGCCTAACTGGACACTGAAATTATTCTTTTTAACTAAATCTTCAAATTCGAGCACCTATAGCAGCTAAACCATGAGGAATTTGAAGATGATGCAACCTAGAGTCTCATCACATTTTGTTTGCTAATTCTACAAATATTTTTTTCAATTTTTTTTGGAATCGGATTGCATTTATTTTTCCATCTCCCACGAAAACTTGTTTTTTTAAGAAAACAACATTTTAAAAAAGTGGCACACACTGTATAGCACATAATTTTTTTTCCATGAAGGATAAAATTCTAATCATTTTGAATTTAGATTTCTAACTCTAATATCTAGTGCTTCCAATTGGTTAGATAGTTTTTTATTGAATATTTTTTTCTTTAATCAAGTTTCAAAGTCAAACCAAATATGATTCAAACATAGTGCGACCGTATAATGCGTAACATTTTTTGTATATATCAAAATTCAATTTTATTTTTTTTGTTGGATCAAGGAATTCAATATTTGGTGCACTCATATTGTTTAATTTTTTTTTTGATAATCTACTATTTTTCCACATGTGCAGAACAAAGGCCTTCATTTTTTATGAAAAACCTATGTTTAATAAAAATAAAAAAAATATATTAATAAAACCAAAACATGTTAAAATTATATTCATTGGATAGCTCATTCTGAGGAATACCATAATCATTTCAAATAAAATTTAAATAAATTCATTTGATCCCCCAAAAGTTAAATTAAAAGTGTTTTTTTATCAACATTTTGATAGGTGTAAAGGAGACTCATTTATAGGTATGGTTTAAAACTAGCAAGGTTCTATCCATGGGGGTTTGATCTAAGGTGGTTTGATCAAATCCTCTTCAATTTGAATCCTTAAAATAAATTTATTTAAGGCTTAAATCATTATATTTTCTAAAAATATGTGATTTTAGGAAAAATCAATTCCTCTCACAAATTGTAAACCAGCTTTGTGGGATCGCCCTTGGCCAACATATCAACTCTAGTTCTGGCCTCCAATTCTTGTTGCTTTGCAAGTGCCTTAGCTTGTGTTTTGGCATCAAAATCATTATTTTCTTCCTTGAAAATATTCCATTGGTCCTCTGGAGTTAGGACATGATCGGTATCAACATCTTCAACATCCTTAGTAGAAGTAGTCACAAGAGGCTCATTATCTGATTGTGTGGCCTCGGAAATAGTATTTATATCATGAATTTCAATTTCCTTCTCTTTGCCCCTAAGAGTTTTAGCTTGCTCATGGAGACTACCTGTAGGTACTTCTTTAATAGACTCTTGAGTGAGGGAACATTGATAAGAAGATCCTTCTGTAGTTACTTTAGTGTCCATTCATTGTAATTCATGAGTTTCTTGAGTAGGTACTTCTGGATCAGCATCCCTTCTAGAGGTAGGAAGATAATACTCTAATTGCTCCTTAGGGGCTGCCCTCCTCTTGGTTCCCTTATAACCTTTGGTAGCTCCTACTTTCCTCTTCTTTGAGGATTGATCCTTTGGCTTCTTTATCCTCATTACCACCCATTGGATAATTCTATCAAAAATTGTTCTAGAAATTTCTTTAACATCTACAAATTCCTCTTCATCCCAATTTATTGTGTCTGAGTTTTTGGTACCTATCTTCGCTGCTTCATACCTAGGGCTGAAAAATACACCATCATTTGATCGTGTATTAGGAATTTCCTCCTTTACCCTATATTCAATAATTTGTGGGATGGTCATCCTCTCATAGCTGCTCCTCCTAACATCATAATCATCTTATAGATCAATCCAAAAATCTTCCAACAAGTGATATTTCTTATAAAAAATAATAGGATTCAAGCCATTCATATTATTCTTTGGATCAAAGTTCTTTCAGGATGTATACAATTCCAACTTGAAATAACTCAATTCCTCACACACTGGCTTTGCAACCAAATTATGAAGGCAACAATATTCTCCCAACTTCATGGGAAACCTGTGGCATGTAGGGTTTTGTTTGTTAGAAAACTTTGCATTGACTCCTATAGCCCGATATAGGAACTCCATAAGAAAAATCCTATTAGTGCAACATCTTGGAAGTTGATGAGGATTTCCATTAAAACCATCCAACCTAAAGTAAGAAAACTTAGGGCACTGGATATACCAATGTCCCCATTCAACAACGAGGTCCATAGCTTCCTTGCTCATCCTGTAACTAGCATCTCATGTCAATCGGTTAATAATAACATACAAGAATGCATTGTTGACCCTCCTATAATGTAGTTCTAACATTTTTAGGGTCAAATATTCATAATGATCCCATACCTTCTTCTGTTCAGGAGCTTCTCCCAATATTCCTACTTCATTTAATCCAGGGATATACCCATCCTTGCAACTATATATACAATGTAGGAGGTCATAAAGAAGTTATTTGTTTGTATAACCTTTAGCATATGATTGTGAAAATTATTTGAGAAAATCATCCCCCAGTCAAATTGTTGCCCGCCATCAAAAATAGTTTCAATGAATGGGAACATCTATTCCTTAAATCATAGTACTTCTTTCCAAACACGCTATAAAGCATCATGATCAAATCATCAATTTCTTTCTTGGATTCTCCCCTCTTGGGATGTTCAGGAACCTTGGGTAAGGAATTATTCTCAATCCTCAACCACTTCTTGTTCATATGAGATCTCGTGACCTCTTTATTCTTATTGAATATATGTAGTGCTTCTACTTCAATCAATTGCTTGGGGTTCTTTGGAGTAGGTGCATTGAACATGAACCTCATCATTTGTGGGGATAGAGCAATAATCACATTCCCTTGGAGGTCCATAAATTACCCTGATACAAGATTGTAGGCCCCTGCTACTATCAAGATAAGCTTTGGACACTGAAATGATAAAGGGAAGAGTGTGACATGTGCTAGCCCAAATTGGGCTATTCTTTTTGTCCTCCCACTCACCTCCTCTGAGAAAGTCTCGACTATTAGCTCCTCACATTTGAATATTCCCAAATTAGTATCTCTGATGTCAGCCCACTTTGAATCCAACTTGCTAGCTATAAGAGTGACATCCTCATGTTTATATCTGAAGGTATAAGTTAATTTCTCTACCTTTATCTTTTTAGGTTTTTCTCCCTTTGAGCTTTCAGCAACCTACCCTTCCTTCTATGAAATGTCTCCAAATATTCTTGACATTATCTACCCCTACAAGACAATCCTAAATTAGACCAACAAAAGGCATAAGAGTCATCATTGCAAATGTTACCTTTCATAACTCTCTATTCTTCCCTAGGTAACCCTCCATTCTTAGTGAAATTTCAAACCTAGTGGGAGTGAGACCGATGAATGATTAGAAACCATAGAGCTTAAATAAATAACAAAGTTGGAACCAGAACCAGGACTGGATCAAATGCTAGAACTTTCGAAAGCTCCAATACTACATGTCATCTCGTAATCCGGTTTCACCAAATCTGGTGGAGTCGGATCCAAGATCGGAATCCTACTGGGAGAGGGACCATTTCTAGAACCAAACTATTATGCAAAATTTCTTGAGATGAGTCCATTTCTAGATCCGATTCTACTATAGACTTACAGAGCGAAATAGATTCTCCCCATTCACTTACATCATTTTGGACTTAAATTTAAAACCTAGGGAGACAAGATTTAAGTCCAACTTCACTCAAACAAATAGAACCAGGATCATATCAAAATGATGTCAATTAACCAAATAGGGGATGACATACAAAACCCTAACTCATATGGCCCATCGACTTAGATTAAAACTAAGGCATTCAAAAAAACCCAGATTAAACCGGTACGACTGACACAAGTAAGAATGAAAAGGGTTGAGAGAAAGATTCAAGCGACCCTTTAAAATACCATAATCCTGTAAAACTAAGCCCTAAACAAAACTAGGGAATGGTGGATGAAAATTCCACTCAAGATGATGAAACCGACAACAATGAAAGAAAAACAAACAGAGGAAAGTAGAAAAAGACAAATGGAAAATGAAAAAAAAAATGCAAGCAAGAAAAACACAGAAAAAAAGAAAATGAAGATAAATGTACATGAGAAAAGATCAACAGGAAAATTCCTTCGAAAGTGCAAAAAATAGATGGAGTGAGAAAAAAAGAAAACAAAAAGAAACAATGAGAGAAAACCACCTACCTCAAAACACAAGAAGAGAGTGTTGAAAAAAAACTTGAATTCACTCGCTAATGCTTGCTCCAACAAAATCACACTCGTGTTCAAATTAATTTAGCTTTGGCTCATTAATAACAATTTGAATAGTTTTAATGAGCCAAATAACCTTAATTAAGGTTTTAAATTTGATTTCACACATGTGAAGATCTTACAATTAATGCAATTAGTGTGATTGGTTAGGGGCAGAATTATGGGTGAAAGCAAGTACACAACCACGAGGTGGGAGTGGAATCAGAGTTGGGAAAAAAATAGGAACTTTTTCAAAGTTCCACATTTCATTTTGGATCCATTTCTTGTCCCACGATAGTGAAAAGACAACAAAAGAAATTGGAGTGAGATCAGAACTAAATTCGGATCTAGAGCTTTGCAAAGTTCCAGGTTCGGATCCGTCTCTGGTTCCTCTACGGAAAAAGATAAAGAGATACATAGGAAAAAAAAAGAACAAAGGAAAGTGGGATTAGAACAAAACCCAAGCTTGGAACTTTACAAAGTTTTAGGTTTGGGTCCCTTTCTAGTTTAACTTTTGCCAAAACAAAAAGAACAACAAAGAGGAGGAAAACAAAATAAGACTTAGGAGAGAAAACAACCCAAGAGCCCAAGACAAATAAATAACAAAGAAAAGAGAAAGGAAAAGAAGTGGGGTCGAGACCAAAACAAAAATTAGATCTGGAACTTTTCCAAAGTTCTAAGTTCGGTTTTGGCCATCGTTTTGAATCAGCTAAAACAAAAGAAACAAAGAATTAGAAGGGACAAGAACAAATCCTAAGACCCAAACAAGAAGACCAACTAAAAATGACCAAAATGGGGACCCATTCTGAACAAAACAAAATTTGGTGGTTATAGAAGGCATAACAGGTCTTGAACCCCCAAATGAACAAGTCGAGACCCCATAGGAAAGCCTTGGAAAAGAATACACCAAGAAAAGTGGGAGAGTTTTTTCTACCAGACATGAGTAGAGGATTGGAGAAGCCATCTTTTGTTAAGACTCTCACTCATTGGAAAATGTGGTGAAGCCACATATAGCCAAGCCTAGGCTTGTAATTTCTGAAAGAGGTTTTTGGGTACCACTTCCAACCCTTCTACCAGGTATTGGACCCATGAGTTCCACCTTATGAGGAAAATCTACAAGAATAGATTTCACTAGACCATCATAAGTATCACGGTCTTGGTTCTAAAGTTTGTAAAGCACACAAAAATCCTCCCACGACATAATGTGCATTCTGGATCTGTGAAACACATTTTGAAAGGTTTGAATTCCTTTCTTATGGAAACTTAGCAACTTAATCCAAGGTGAATTGGCAAAAGGTTGACCATTACTAACAAAGAGAGGCAACCAACAAATATTCTATTGATTGAATGAAAGTCCATCACGAAAACCAGATCTGACCTAATGGAGCCAAGGCTTAACCGCCTCCCAAGATTTTTGAAGGCTTTTTTCCACAAAAGTACCCACAATTTGGACTAGCTCCTTCATGACCAGAAGGGTTTGAAAGTCAATCCCCTTACAGGAAGGTTTATGAACAAGAAAGCCAGATTGAATGCAATGCTTGAGGATAATTTTCTAGGTTTCGTTTCCAGTAAGGGCTCTAATTATCCATTGCACACACAAGACAATCCCTTATCATTGAGTGGAGAGTAGACCAAGCCCTCTAGAGTCTTTGGGAAGGCAATATAACTCCTAGGAAACATGGTGAAACCCTCTATGGGACTCCCCATAGGCCCAAAGAAAGTCTGAAAACAACTTTTCAAGCATGTCATAGGCAGCTTTTGAAGGGGCCCAACAAGAGGAGTAATAAACATGATTAGCTACTAGAATCTTTAAGAACAGTTGAAATTTTATTTCCAGAGAGAGAGGCTTGATTATGTAATAGGCAAAAATTTTCTCAACCCTAGAGAGAACAGCTTGCTACAACTCAAATAGAGAAGCCTGTAAGGTGAAGGAAATGCCCAAAAACTGATAGATTTCCCCCAACCCAATCCACTTCCATCTATACTGCTGAAGTGAGTGAGGGGTGGGCAGAATAGATTTCCTATAACATAAAATTTTATGCCATTGAATGAAGGAGCCATAGGCACAATTTTTTTTTTGAAGGAACTCAAGAGTTGCCTTGATATTATTTTCTTCTTCTAGGAGGGTGAGGAAGGAATTATCAACAAAATGGCCACTAACAAGTTGATACCAAGAGTTAGGCAGGGAAATGCCTCTAATTCACTATTGAGAAACCACATTGACCAAGAGATAACCAAAACCTTCAACAAAAAGCACATAGAGAGAAAGAGAAAGAGGACATCTTTGCCAAATATAGTGGAAGAGGCCAGAAGGTGAAGATTGGTGGTCATTGATGGTAATACAAGAAGAGGTCTCTAAAAAAAGCATTTGGATAGCCTAAATAAAGTTGGGCCCAAACCCCAAGGCTTTCATCATGGTCAGAATAAAGGGCCACTCAATGCAGTCATATGCATTAGGAAAGTTTATCTTGAGAAAAATAGCCTTCTAGTTAGAATGTCTAGCCCACTCCATACCTTCCCACACAACAATATTATTATCCATAATAAATCTAGACTTGATAAATCCAATTTGTTTTGAGCACACAATCTGAGGCAGAAGATAGCGGATTTTCAAAGCCAATGCTTTGGCGATAATTTTATAAGAGAAACTAAGGAGCATGATAAGCCTCTAGTTGCAAATATCCTTGAGATCTCCAAGCTTAAGTATGAATTTAATATTTTCTTTGTTAATTATATTACCCAGGTATTTGGAATAAAAATCCTCAAGATAGACCATATGTAGATTGTTACCAACGCAATCCCAAAAGGCCTTGTAGAACTCACAAGGGAAATCATCAATCCTAAGGGCCTTGTCATCAACCTTGGACTAAATGAATTCTTTCAAATCTTCAACCTTGATAAATTTCTCACAAAAGGTTCTTTGGGTTGAAGATAGCCTATGTGGCACCACAAGAAGACAATCCTGAAGGGCTTGTTGTCACTCTGGTACTGAAAACTTACTCATAATGTAGAACAAAGGCTTGGAGAATTTCAAGTAGCTCAAAAAGCACTTGGGATCCCTCTTTAATTATTTTTATTCCAGGAGAAGAGTGCTTGGAATACAAGGCTAGAAAAAATGCTTAGAGGCACACCACCAATCTTTAACCAGTGTAACCTGGCTTTGATTTGCATAGATCTAGCAACATAATTGTTCGAAAATTTCTTTTTGTGTCTTAATTCCACCACTCTGACTTGCAAAGATAGGGAGAAATGGATAAACACCAGAGCCTCACTTCCAAAACAAAGGCCAGCTGTGGTAGCCTCATAAGACCATTGGTGAAAAATAGCTAGCTAGCACCCATAAATGCGCAAAAATCTTGTCATACGATTGATAAAATCATTCCACCAATTAATCCATCTTGTATTATGAGTTGGCCTGCACTCAAAATTCAAGAATCTCTAAATATGAGGCAATGTGGGCTAATGACAAAGTAGAGCTATTGAAAGAGAAGAAATATTGAGCCGAGATCATGGCATGATCAAGGTGCTTAAATATCTTGTTATAGCCAGCTATATAATTATACCAAGTGTGCCAGAGGGAATTATTTTGCATGTTTTTCACACACGCTCTGCCATGGGTAGGGAACCCCTCTTTTCACTCCTGATGGGCTGCTTTGCTCCCATCTCATTTTGTATGCCCCTTTAATCATGTGTCTTCAAACAAACAAATTCCCTTGACCAAATTCACCTACTTGAATTTTGCTAAGTCTTCTGCTTTCGCAGAAGTGTCCCTATGGGTTTCCCTTCTCTCGTTGCCCCAGTGCCCTCTAGGCCTCATCCCTACTCCTCAACTCATTTTTTCCTTCATTTTTTGACTTTGGGGAAACATTTCCCATGGATTTGGGATGTTTTTGTGGTGCCTAAGTGAATTGTCAAGGTTTCGTTAAGTTTCGGGAAGTTGCGGGAAATTTCCTTCCAAACCTTTCATTGCCATCCGGGAACTTCCCATTCGGATTTTTGTCTGTCGTTGGCCATTTTCCTTTCGTTTACTGGCTACCATCCTTTCAGCATTTGGGTTTTGGACCTTCCACCATCATCGAGGAACTTACCTCTCAGACTGTTGTCCCTCTACTACTATCTGGGAACTTTCCTTCCAGACCTTCCATCACTGTTCGGGAACTTCCTTTCTAAACTACTATTCATCGTTGGCCGTTTGCCTTCTGTTCACTAGGTGTCGTCCTTCTAGCATCCAAGTTTTGGACCTTCTACCACCATTTAGGAACTTCCCTTCTAGACTGTTGTCCCTCCACCAACGTCCAAGAACTTCCCTTCTAGACTGCTGTCCACTATTGGTCGTTTGCCTTCCATCTGATGGATGTCATCTTTCCCACCTCTAGGTTCTAGACCTTCCGCCGCTATCTAGGAACTTCCCTTCTAGACTATTGTCCCTCTACCACCATCTAGGAACTTCCCTTCTAGACTATTTTCCTTCCATCACTGTCTGGGAACTTCCCTGCCGAACTGCTATCCCTCTGCCATTGTTTGAGAACTTCCCTTTGGAACTACTATTCGCCATTGGCCTTTTCTCTTCCATCCGTTGGATGCCATCCTTCTAGCCTTTGGGTTCCAAACCTTCTGCTACTGTCTGGAAACTTCCCTTTTGAACTATTGTCCCTCCGCCATTGTCCAAGAACTTCCCTTCCAGACTGTTGTCCTTTTGTTGGTCATTTTCTTTGCAGCCGCCCTTCAGCTACCCTTCAGCCTTTGGGTTTCAAACCCCAGAGCTTCATCCCTGGGATTCCACCACACCATGGCTATTCCAAATAGGAAAATCCAGACAACTTTCCCTCTTCATGAATTTGGGATCCCCAATGATGATCCAAATGCCTCCCAATCCCAAAATGAGCTTTGACCCACATATTGAAATTGGATGCTCTTCCCCATGGAATTTTCAAATTGCCTTAATTTGAAGATGGGAGAAATCATCCAGGTCGCCCTACCCTTATTGCCCTTTCAAAATAGCATTCTGGCCAGGGAAATCCGACCTCTGGGACCCAAACCATCCATCGCCCTTTCAAAATAGCATTCTGGCTAGGGAAGTCCAGCTTCTCGGGCCCAAACCATCCAAACTCCCTCCAATAAACTGCTAATGGAAATTTAGACTAAATTTTATGATCTTTTGATGATGCATGGGTAAATGTAACAAGTATTTTGCAGGATTTGACTAATTCTTGCCTTAATTTGTGTATAAAAATACTTATGACACTTCATGTATGTAGGATTCTAGAAGCCTACTGCGGGTCCGACAGGGAGACCCATTGAGAAATCTAAACAAGGAAAAGCACATAGCTCCTGTTACCATTCATTTTATGCCTAGCTCTCTTCATAGCACCCGTCGATAGAGTTGGAATTAGAAGAAGGCCTATGCAATGGAAGTCAATGACAAAATGGAAGGGGGTGGCCTTGAACATGTATAAGGAGTTGTCCTAATTTTCACGAGATGATGATGAACTTTAGGGTGTCCACCCGAATCAGGGGAAACCAATCCATTGATGCTATTCATCAATAGGCCCATTTGATCCAATGAAGAATTTTTCAAGTCCATCAAGCAAAGGGCATATTTTAGGTAGTTTGAGCTACAGTAAAAGGGAAGTCAGTAAAAGGACAAAACTGCTATAACATTTGGGCACTAAAAGACAAAATAGAGAAAAAGATGAAAGATGTATTTTAAATTGTTGAATATTGTGGGGTAGGTGAAGCCCTAGTATAATGAAATTTTGGCCACACAATTTAATTCAATCCTAGCCATTCATTCGAGCTTTGGAAAACTATAAATAGGGATCTCCCCTTCATTTGTAAATGGTTGGAGAGATGTTGTAAAAGGCATTCTGCAGCAATAGAAAGCAACGTTGCATGATTTATGGGTGTTTCCTTTTGAGTTTTCTCATTATGTGTGCATGGTTATACTTCCGTATTATTTTAGTAGTTAGTTTCTTGAAGGGAAGTGATGATGGTATTTGTTGTTACAACATTTGATGAATTTCCAGCTCATGCTTTTTGTGGTTTGTTGATGATGAATCACTTTGTAAAGCTAGTCTGAGCTTATTTACTCTATTTCTGCAACTTAGTTTGATTGCATGTGCATGATGTGTGTGTAATCTGAAAATCTGCTATCCTTAGAAGATTGCACTGGTTTTGTGTAACTGTAGGATCCTCTTGGCCAAACAAAACCTAGTTTAGGGAATTTATCTACTGTAGCAGCCTCCATGATCACTGTTCATTCATAGTTTCATGTTCAGGAACCTTCCCCTCTTCCCTGCCTTTTTTTCATTTTTTTAATAGGTAACCTATGCTAAGATTCATTGCACATTGTAAAGCTAAATACAATGATAGACTAGAGTTCAAGATTGTTGTTTGAACCTGCAGTAAACACACAACAACTCTCCCATCTTAAGACCTCCATTTGGAGATCCAAATTCCCCACTTTGTGACTCATTCATAAGTCTGCCTTGTGATTCCAGAAAATTAGATGAAACAACTGAGATATTCCAAGCACTCTCAAGACCTAGTATTAGAGACCTTGGGATAGTGTTTTGCAATCTGATTGTGGAAGATTGTCTTTCAAGAGAGGTGATGCACCTATGCATTACCTGTGTTGAGAAGTGCATAAAAACACATTAACAGAACTAGCACTAGAAGGAGGGCCTGACATGTTGAGGCTACAAAGCTAAAAGTTGGAAATTAAAAAGAGCATTTTCAAGAAGAAATCTAAGATAAGGAGATCTCTTTTAATTTGAAGCTTAAAATTAGAAAATTTTGAAGGCAAATGAAGTTGAGCTAATATGGAGCAGCATTTACAAATCAGTAACACTCACTTATATGTAGATTTGAAGAGGAGATTGAAGAGACCATTGCAGCAATTCTCATTGGTACATAAATGTAGGATCCATTGCAATTGTAGGCATAATGAATTGGTGTGTCTAACATTATTGGACAGAGTTGAAAGGGTCTTGCAGGGAGAAATTCCCTTTTGGGAAATCTATTAGCCTTTAGCCTGTATAGACCTAGAGGAAGAATTGACAACCATGGCAGCCAAGGCATTTGAAGAGCTGATCCAAGAATGTTTGGGTAGCAAAGACGAAGCACGATTGGATGAAGTACTAATGACAAGCTATTGTAGATTTCACAATGCACCAAATACAAAATTTACTTGTTCATCATGTTCAAACATCATCACCCAAGTCAAGGGTTGTTAAGAAATGTTGGAGCAGCCAACTTTCAAGGAGGATGAGTCATCCCATGAGACAAAAAAATTCTCAGCATCAGAAGGACAACACCTTCAAGGTGGACCAAGAGGCTTCATAGAAGTAGATGCTAGAGTAGCCAATGAAAATGTTGAAAATTAGAAGGTGGAAGAGGTTGACAGCTTTGGAACAACAAAAAATGATGATGAGAGTATAAGTGAAATCAAATTAGAAGAGATCTCATTCATAAATGACAATGATCGAGAATCTAAAAAAAGAAATTTTGTAGGAGTGGGAACAACCATTCACCACGGATATTTACCATCAAGATTCTTTTTCAAGTGATGATGAGGACCCAGTAGTGGAAGGATATGACCAAATTATCTCCAGATTAGCAAACGATTGGTTAGAGTTGAAATACCAAGTGGATTTGGAGGTGATACTACTGCTGAATTGGTGTAGACTTCATGATTTGTCACACTCAGAGTTCGCATGTGGACTATGCCAAGAAGCCATAAAGGAAGTTAAAGAACAAGAAAGGTAGCCAAGCACACCACTTCCTGTAGTTGCTTCAAGGATGGAGCATCAGGATCAAGAGCCTGAGCCAAGTGACAACCTAGTTGAAGGTAGTCCTCAGGAGGATGTTGGGACATCAATAGAAGAAGGACAACAATACAATATTGAGCTTTCGAGCAATGAATTATATCAAAAAAGAAGGTTGTCCACTTGTCATCAAGAATTTCTCCCTCTTCAAGAGCATTTGTGCACCATCGACAATAGGCTTTATGACAATTCCTTGGAGGGAGATTTTGTAGTGGATTTTGGTCCCCTTGATGAGGTGCCATCAATTGATGAATTATTTACATTGGGAGGTATACTGTGGAGGTATGCTCATGCCGAGGAAGAGCACATCCCAGAAGATGGTAGCAATGAAGGCATACTCCTTGAACCTCCAAATGGTGATGCCCTAGACTTTTCGGATTGGGAGAGGGGTTCCTTCTCCATCTATAGTGATAGTGAACAAGGGGAAATGAGTGAACGTCATGATGAGATGCATGAACAAAAGAGAGAAGAAGACAAAGGTGAGGGTGCAGAGATAGCTGCCAATAGAGATGAAGCATCCGGTTGACTAAAAGATGCAACTTGGAGTCCTTCTGCCATGAGCATTGTTGATCCCCCTCCATACTCAAATGGCTGCAATAGGACAGATTCACACATGTCATTGTCCCATGAAATCGAACACCACATAAATAAGGACAACACTTGGGAAAGGAAGTGGGACAACATGCTACCTATTGAGGAAAACAATCAAGTGGATAGCAGGTTTGTAGAAGATCAACAAGATGAAGTATATCTTCTAGAAGAACAACTCCCAGGGATTTTTTATCCCACACATGATGTGGAAGAAGTGTTTGCTGCCCTATGATCCCTACCTTATGCAGGCTTGGTGCCTGAAATGCTGTAAGATCTTGTGCTACCCTCTAAGACTGTGGATGCAATGATTGACAATGCAATGCTCACTCTTGACTGTCAAATGCTACCACAATTGGACAAGGAAATCCAGGTTCTATCCTTCCTTTCTCCTGTTAATTTTCATAGTTGCACTTATCATTTTGATTAGGGGAATGGGGGGAACTAATTTTTTTATGGATTAACCATGGGTTTAGTGAGCCTCCTCAATTTCTTATTTTCCCTGATAGAGTGATTGAACTTGAGTGCTGCAACGTTGAACTTTTTTTAAAATATAAAGATAAATTTGCATGGTTAAGAATGATAACAATTTCCCATTTGCTTGTGCATGCACAATGAAATCCAATGAGAATTTATGGCAATTCATGTTGCCTGAACATAGTGATTTGTAAATATCTCTTTGTACATATCTCATTTTTTAGTAGTGTAGGTTTCCTATAAATACTCCGCTTTCCTGCTTTCCTTAGGTTAGTTGGTTTGTTGTAGGTCATTTTCATTAGGGTAGTTTCTTGGATTTTTCCATTTTTGTTTTCCTACTTTGGTTAGTTTAGTTTGTTCACTTTCCATTCATTTTTCTTTTGTTTTTGTTGTCGATTTGCCTGGGGGCCCTCTGCTTTTGGCTTGGCACATCTGTGCACACAACAACCATAATTATCACCTAGGGTTGTTCTATGTATTTCTTTGTCAAACTCGAATCAAGTTTTTAGAGTGGATGGTGAGGATCTTCTATTAGTGTCAAGTGGGTGTTTGATTCAAAGAGGATAAGTCCTTGGTTGATCTCATTCCCAACGTATTCTGAAATCTTACATCTTTGACATATATTAAGAATCTGGAATTCATTGTAGGTCCTTTGTGAAGTCTAGTTAAGTGAAAAATCTAAAATTTTGCTTCAACGCCACTATGATTCTTAGCCTTGAGCACGGGCTTCAATTCTTGTGGGTTGAAATAAAAGGAAATAAACAAAAAAAGGAAAAATATTGAAAATCAAAAGAAAAGAAATTCAGCTTTTCAGGGGTATCTGAGCAACTCAATCACGACTATGAATGACCGACCACCAATAGAGCAATGTTTGGGAGAATCACCGTGAGAACCACATTGGGGCTATCAATGCCTTACTGGTAGCGAGGTAATGTCCCAGATTCTTTTGGAGTTAGAATAAACTATCTGGTTGAACTTGATAGAGCTTGGGTTCCTGTAGACACTAAAGGATGGGAATTGACGCAACTGTACACACTTGTATTTTTAGCATATTGAATGTTGGATTAACTAGTGGTTTTGATCCTTTGGTTAAGTGTTTGGATTTTTTTCCCTAGTGTAAAGCTCGGAACTAGAGATTCTAGGTTCGTGATTCAAGTTTGTCATCAAAATGCTCTAGAGAATTTCCCCAGTGAGTCACCATTTTTTGTGCATGTTTTGAACACATGCCCCACCATGGGCAGGGACCCTCTCTTTTCACTCCAGATGAGCTTCTTTTCTCTCATCTCATTTTGCATGCCCCTTTCCTAGAGCCTATATTGGTCATGTGCCTTCAAACAATCAAATTCCCTAGACCAAATTCACCTACCTAAATTTCATTAAGTCTTCTACTTTCACAAAAGTGCCCCTACAGGTTTCCCTTCGCTCGTTACCTCGGCATCCTCCAGGCCTCATCCCTACTCACTCTACTTGATTTTTCCTTCACTTTTTGACTTTGGGAAAATTTTCTCATGGATTTGGGATGTTTTTGTGGTGCCTATGTGAACTGCCAAGGTTTCATTAAGTTTCGAGAAGTTGTGGGAACTTTCCTTCCAAACCTTCCACTGTCGTTCGAGAACTTCCCTTGTGGATTGTTGCTCGTCGTTGGCCATTTACCTTCCATCTGCTGGTTGCCATCCTTCTGGCCTCTAGGTTTCAGACCTTTTGCCATGGTCTGGGAACTTCCCTCCTGGATTGCTGTCCCTCCACCGTCGTCCATGAACTTTCCTTTCGGACCTTCAACCACCATCCTGGAACTTCCCTTCTAGACTAGTGTCCATCGTTGGCCATTTTCCTTTCATGCGATGGCTTTCGTGCTTCCGGCCTCTAGGTTCTAGACCTTTTGCCACCATCTAGGAACTTCCCTTCCAGATTGATGTCCCTCCACCATAATATGAGAACTTCCCTTCTAGACTGTTGTCCATCATTGGCCATTTTCCTTTCATCTGTTGGATATCATCCTTCTGGCTTCTAGGTTTTGGACCTTCTTCCACCATCTGGGAACTTTCCTTCTAGACTGCTATCCCTTTGCTGCTATCTGGGAACTTCCCTTCTAGACTATTCTCCTTCCACCATCTTCTAGGAACTTTCCTTTTGGACTGCTGTGCCTTCGCCACCGTCTGGGAACTTCCCTTCTAGACTATTGTCTACCATTGGTCATTTTACTTCTATCCATTGGATTTTTTCCTTCCATCCTTTGGGTTCTGGACCTTCCTCCATGGTCCAGGAACTTCCCTTCTAGACTATTGTCCCTCTACCATTGTCTCAGAACTTCCCTTTTGGAATTTTATCCTATCGTTTGTTGTTTGCCTTCCGTCTGCTAGCAATCGCCCTTCAGCCTCCAGGTTCCAGACCCTAGAACTCCATCCCTGAGATGTTGCCTCAGCCTAGTTGTTACAAACAAAAAAATCTAGACAAATTTCCCTCTTCATGACTCAGAGAGCCCCAATGATGATCCAAATGCCTCCCAATCCGAAAATGAGCTTTGACCCACATATTGAAATTGGACGCTCTTCCCCATGGACTTTTTAAACTACCTAAATTTGAAGGCAAGAGAAATCATCTAGGTCGGCCTACCCTTATCGCCTTTTGAAACAACATTCTAGCCAGGGAAAGCTAACCTTCGGGGCCCAGACTATCCATCGCCCTTTCAAAACAACATTCTAGCCAGGGAAGTCCAACTTCTTAGGCCTAGACCATCCAAACTCCCTCTAGTAAACTACTCATGGAAATTTAGACTAAATATTATGATCTTTTGATGCTTCATGGGTAAATCTAACAAGGAGTTTGTAAGATTTGACTAACGCTTGCCTTGATTTGAGTATGAAATTTTTTATGACACTTCATGTATGTAGGATTCAAGAAGCCTACCATGGGTCCGACAGGGAGACCCATTGAGAAAGTTGAACAAGGAAAAACACATAGCTCCTTTCACCATTCATTTTATGCCCACCTCTCTTTGTAGCACCCATCTATAGGGTTGGCATTAGAAGAGGGTATGTGCCAATGAATTCAATGGAAAAATGCAAGGGGGTGGCCATGAAGATGTATAAGGGAGCTATCCTACTTTTCATGAGATGATAATGATATTTAAGGAGCTGTCCGCTTGAAGCAAGGGCAACCAATCTATTGATTCCATTCATTGAGAGGCCCATTTGATGCAATGAAGAATGTTGCAAGTCCATCAAGCAAAGGGTAGCTTTCAGGTAGTTTCAGCTAGAGTAAAAGGGAAATTAGCAAGAGGACAAAACTGTTATATCACCTCGGCACTAAAAGACAAAATAGAGAAAAAGACAAAGGATGTATTTTAAATTCTTGAATATTGTGGGGTAGGTAAATCCTTAGTACAATCAAATATGGGCCACATAATGTAATTCAATCCTAGCCATTTATTCGGGCTTTGGAGAACTATAAATAGGGGTCTACTCTTCATTTGTAAATGGTTGGAGAGCTAGTGTAAAAGGCATTCTGCAACAATAGAAAGAAACATTGCAACATTGTAAAGCTAAATCCAATGATAGAACAGAGTTCAAGACTATTGTTTGAACTTGTAGAAAATACACAACAACTCTCCCATCTTAAGAAATCCATTTGTAGATCCAATTTCCCCACTTTGTGACTCATCCGTATGTCCACATTGTGATTCTAGAAAATCACATGAAGGAACTGAGATATTCCAAGCACTGTCGAGACCTAACATTAGAGACCTTGGGATAGTGTTCTGCAATCTAATTATGGAAGATTGTCTTTGAGGAGGGGTGATGCACCTATGCATTACCTATGTTGATAAGTGCATAAAAAACACATCAAAATGAATGAGAATGGTGGCGGCCAATATTTAGATCAAAGAGTCCCAATTTATTATGCATGTATAACCACACCTCCCATTCACCAGCTGCCCATCTGAATGGAAGAGTGCCATCTTTATCATATTCCATCTCAACCATATTGAAGTCCCCACACAACATCGAGGTAGCAACTAGAAATGAGTCAGTAATCCAATGCCAAGGCAAAGAGCATTCTATAATATCATTAGAGGCATAAACATTAATAATCCCAAAAGAGTGATTATCAATATTGAGGAGGATCTAGATGAGCCGATGTGTGGGGTCAGACTCGTGGTCAACCACACAAGCATTCCATCGTAGGGAAAAAAGGGTAACGACTCTACCACGTCCAACATCATGAGTAGTAAAATACATGTGACTGGTTGGCCAAATAGAAGGACAAGTCGAAGAAAGCAAAAAACAAGAATTTTAACTTCTTGGAGACAAAGCACTTCAATACTAGTGTACTTCTGCAAAGTAGATCCCTAACAAAATACTTCCTAGAGAGGTCTATCAGACCTCAAACATTTCATGAGAGGAAATTCATGAGTGCAAATCCTCCATATCATTAGAGTCTAGCTCTTCATCTAGTGTGGAGAAGCGACTCTACATAAAGTCTGGTGGAACTAACTCAATTTGAATATTCAAAGAAGAAAGCCTTTTTTTCTTCTGAATATATTCTCCTTCTTGTAATGGCAGAGAAGGATTGCAAGACCACTGTTGGGCTCGTATCACAAATTTTAGTTGTTCGATCATAATGGTAGCAAGCTAAGGCATAGCCTTCGGCCTAGGCCATGCCATAATATTATCAGCTCTAACCGGAGCTTCTTTCCCCTTTGCTGAAGGGTTTGAATCTTCTTTAGCAAAGCTTAGGGAGTTTATAAATTGTCCTAGAGCCACTGGAATTGTGTTTACAATTTGTAAAAATGGTCCATTTCTCATCAAGTTTACCAACAAAATTATGCACTTGATGGGGATTTTCATATTCCGATAGTGGGGAAGGAGTACGAGGCACTGCCAAAGGGAAGTCCTTGATCTTGTGGTTTGTGGACTGACATCTATATCACATGTTTGTCAAATTAAAACAAGTAACCTTCTGGGTATTCCAAAAGTCTCCAATTTGAATGTGAATGGATTCTTTCAAATCTTGTGAGAGGTGAACCTCCACAGAGACCCATTTCTGGGGTCAGCCTTGGAAAAAACCTATTTGACTCAACAAAGATGACCTTCCCCAGAGATAATGCAATATGACTCAAAAAAGGCACACAAGGTAGGGGTAGCCCTAGAAAATCAATCTAGATCAGGATCCACAACTTGGTGTCATCTGAGACAATGAAGTCCGATGTCCATGATTGTAACACTAATAGAGAAGACCTGACATACCAAGGACCATGATTAAGGATTTCTTGAACATGATTGACCTCCGTAAAATGGAAAATAAAAAAACCCTTGGTTAAATTTTGGACCATATCAAGGTAGACCCCATGAGAGGCCTAGGCCTTGTGGATCCATTCTTTAAGCACACTTTCAAGTGGAGTCCTCTCCACAAAGTACCTAACAAGGGTATGTTGCTCAAGCCATTTACAAGCAACATCAAAATTAGGAAATGGTAAAACCACATTAGCTAGGGAGACAAAAGACTTACCTCATGACACACTTTTGGAACAAATTTTTGGGGTCATTTGTTTGGAGGAGGAGCCATTGAGTAGAGCCATAGAATTTCCAGCACTAACAAGAACTATTGGGTTAGATATGGTTGAAGGCATATTAAAACAAAAAATCATATGTAGTAAATGCGGTCGTACACACAAGAAAACTAGAAATTTCTGTGCAAAGAGTGTAGTATGATGCAAGAGGGGACAAGAGTGACCACAGACACAAGAAAACTCTAGTAGAGCTCATACACCTTCCCTCAACTCTCACCCAAAATTACATTTTTCTTAATATGTAATTTAAGAAAACAAAAAATTATAAATTATTATATACAATATTCTCGTGTGTATCTTGATAGTTTCATTATTTACCTATAACTTTATTTTACATATAATATTTAGGGTTTGTTAAGATATAGGAAATTTCACAATAAATTTTAATTAGATTTATACATAATGAATTATTTTCAAAATAAAAATGACTATCTTCAAAATAAAAGCCAACCTACTAAAGTGGATTAGAGCATTCTAAAATTTATTTCATTTTAAAACTCTTAGCATGAAATTGTGCAAAATATAAGAATTCTTATTTTATTTACAATTACTTGTTCTAAAAATGAAGAGAAAACATAATATGTAATTCATGAAACACAAACCTTTGCTAAATTTTAGTTATTTTCCATGCATGAGAATTTTCTTTCTTCTTATATTGAAATTATCTATTTTCTTATGCTGAAATTAGATTTTATATTTTGGAATATGTTTCACACATTAATTTCCTCACACATTTTGATGTAGAAGCTCCCTTGATATTTTCACTCATGCAATGCATTTGTTTCATAGAGAGACTTGAAAATATTAATAAAGATACTTATAATTGGTCAAACCCTTCTACTAATTCTACTCTTGATTACATTTTAGGATGCTCAATTATTCAATCAAATCACTAGGATTTGAAATGGTGAAAAAGACTTGTATTTATATGCATTAATTTGTTTTCCTAGAAATTAATTATCAAAAGTCGACAAATGAATTTTAATTTATAAATGCTCAAATACTAAAAATAGTATATTTAAGTTGGGGGCCAAAATAGGCTAGATAGGGGAACTAGCGCCCTAGTCCAAACCTATTTTTGGTTTGTAAGTGCTATTAAATAAATATAATATGATAAATATCAATTTAAGATTTTTTGAAGATCATAAAATGGGCAATAAGAAAGCAAAATTGCGTCTACGCACATAGGGGGAGCTAAACCTAATGTGATAAGGGTAACAATTTACAAGACTATATTTACCCCCCACTTTAGTGGGAGAATGAATTTATGCCCATGATCACACTAAAGTAAGGATAATCCAAGAAGGATTATTTTATCTGAACATTTTAAAGAGATGGAATATCATCAAATCTATGGGATGCACTAGCCCCCAAGCTCAAGATCATATGCCACAACAATTTAAAGAAAAAGGAGCACACACATGAGGTGCAATGACAAACACAAAGCATACACAATGTCAACAAAAAACTAACATAATGGAAAAAAAAAATATAATGAAAATATTTCATGATGAAAACATAATGTAAACATGCAAAGGGGGTATGAAAATAATGGACTAGGAAGCTCCTCAAAATTCTTACTAGAATCCACACCCAAGGTTTTCATGAATCAAAAAATAGAAAATTTTGATATTTTCTAGGTGACCCATGAACAAAAGCATCATAGGCTAGTGAAGTTTGATATTCACTAGGTGAGATTGATAAGAAAAAAAGAATGCTAGTGAATTTTGTTATTCATGAGGCAAGTTTCATCCATGGTAGCAAATGAAAACATACAAGTGCTAGTGAAGTCTAATATTCACTAGGAAAGTTCTCATGTCATCCATACCAAGAAGTATAGTCCTAATATGGCGCTACAAAATGATTAGTCGAAAAACGGATGCTTTATGGTTTTGGACATAGAACATCAATTTTCTCCAACTAACATTCAAGAACAAACCCTTGAGATCTCAATGAAAAACAGAAATAAATCTTGCAAGAGGGTTGTCCTAGGGGCTGAATATGATCTAATGATGGGGTTACCACCAAGTTCAAACTTGGAAAGAATAATGCAATATAAGATGCAACACTAAACCCTAGTTTGATGTAATGACCTTAAAAAAGACCTAGAAAAGTGTATAAAACAAAATAAAGAGTTGCATAAAAGAATGTGTGCATCTAGAAACTTGTAGAGACTTGAATGGAGACTGGAAATTTTACAAATCCTAAAATTTTGGCCTACTTGGACTCATTCACCATTCTGGGTGAATCAGTCCCAATTTTGTATTTCTACACAAGAGCAAGTTTCAGGAAAATGGGTATCCAAATCTGAAAAGATCTCTAAAAACAACTACTGTGGGACTCATTCACCACTTGTGGTGAATGAGCCCAGTTTGGATTTTCTGGAAATTCAAAGTCTGAATTTTCTATTCTCAATCTTCACAATCTATTCCTCTAGGTTCCTGGGTCCAAAACTTTGATTTTGAGGTTGTAGATGACCTTTTAGTGAAGATTATTCCCTTTTAAATGGGCAGATGACTCCAAAAATATTGTAACCTAATCTTCAATGATCTTTCAAGCTGCAAGACACCCAGATCTCCAATCACACAAAGAGAGAGAAAAGTGTTGATTGTTAGAGAATAGGGGTTTGCCTTGGTGAAACCCCTTTTAGGTAATTAAAGCAAATGATGAGACAATGAAATGTGAAACAAAGAACATGAATCATGGACAATAATACCCTAAGTTATGTCTTGTAGATGATTCTTTGTAAATCTTCAACTCAACATGAAATGGCCATGAAGGTGTAATTGAGGATTTATTCTGCAAGATCAGATCATTAGCAACATGCATATATATTAATCAAATCCACAAATATCAATAGAATGCATAGGAATAAATAAAATAAATAGATGAAACGAGCTCACAAATTATTGTATCCTCCATCACTGATTTCTATTGTACCTTCTATCTTCAATGAAATGTAAAGTATGCCCTCAGATTGTGATGAGAAAACTTCTATGCTATGGACTAGTCCTAAGCTAAGTGTTGAAGGATTTCCTATTAAGCTATGCAAAAGAAATTAAATTCTAAAGGAAATAAAATAAAATGACACAAGATCAAATTCTAAGGTGCAAGATTAAATTAAGAGATTAGATTAAAAGATGTCGAAATGAGAACAAAATTGAAATTTTATAGAAACTGCAATTTTGGATGGACGGATGAGATTGAAGATTGAGAAACTCCCTAAAATCAATGGTCAAGATTCAAAATGACAACTCTCAATTAGCATTAGGGTAAGATTCCCAAATGAGTGGAAAAGATTTAATTTAAGAAATTAAATAAAGGATGGAGAATAAATGTGATAGTGAGATGAAAATTAGTAAAAATCAAAAGATAAAGATGAACAAGAAGATGAGATTTAGAAAATGACTAATTTTAGCAATTACTTGATTTGTAGAAGAATATTACCATTTTGAATTAAAATTAATTCAAAAATATGGATTTAGTGAGATAGTAAATAATTTATTTTAAGATTATTTACTAAAAGAAGTGACAGTTAACCATGTGAGGCTATTTTAAATAAATTATTTTATTTAAAATGAGGGAAATGTCAAATAAGGCAATTAAATAATTAAAAAATAATTATTTAATTTAGAGAAGGTGATAGATTAATTAAATAAAATTAATAAATATATTCAATTATAAGAGGACTTTTGAGAATTAGTGACCTATTAAATAAATAAATAAAATATATTTATTTAATAATCAGAAGGACATAAGTGGCAAAGATTAATTAAATAAATTGAGAAATTTATTTAATTATGAGAAAGCATTAGATAATTAGTGACACATTAAATAAATAAATAAGATCTATTGATTTAATAATCATGAAGAATAAAAGAACATGAATTAATTAAATAATTATGAATTATTTAATTGATAGTTGAAGGTGGACAAAGACACAATTAAAATGTCATAATTATGCTAGGACGAAAGAAGTTGAAAAATAGTGCTTGCAGGGTAAGGTCGTTTTGATGTGTTTACATTTTCCCCTCTTTGTCATAATGCAATTTATCACGTTATGGAAAAGAAAACAAGTCAAGAATATTCCCCAGCGAAGGTACGGAGTTCCTATACCTCCTCGGGAGTTTTTTTGAATTTTAGCCCGAGCTCAAGAAAATTTGGAAAGTGTCCCGATTAATCAATTTGATGACCAAAAAAAAAATGGTGCGATCAATTTCAGAAATGGAGGATGTGGAGCCAACAAATATGCCAATCAAAGGTGGTCAAATGAGCCTCTAGTACAAACCTATCAGGTCAACCCATAATTTTCAACCTATAAATAAGTTGAAAAAGCCAAACCAAGTGTCATTTTCACATTTTCTATTCATAATTTTTGGAGATTAGAGCTCGAGGAGAAGATGGTGATTCCCATGACAGACTAACATGGCTACTATGTGCAGACATTTCAATGACCCAAGGGCATAGAGGCACTGATGAGCACCCTATCCAACCTTTAAGTTTTTTGATTTTTCTACATTTATTAGGGTTCTGGGGGGAAAAAAATGTGTTGCGACACAAATATTTTTGCGTAAACCGCAATCGCTTTCCCATTCAACTTATTTGATTGCATCATGACACAAGTGCATTGGGTAGATAGGTTTAGGTTTAAAAGTGCACAACTGCTAGGTAAAACAACCCATATGTCAAAATGCATCGCATATGCAATATGTCATGATGTAAGTGACATGTCGTGACACAATTGTGAGGCCGATACAATTGTTATAAAATGATGCAATCGCCTTGTGGAAAGACACAATCATTGTAGAGCTTCACAATTGATAGATTAATCAATGCATTGATGAAATTGCGACACAACTGTGAGATGCAGAGCCGCATGTCATATAGCGCAACGCAATTGTAGTTGACCAAGTTTGACCAACGTTGACCATTTGTAGACTATTATTTTAGATGAATTTTTGGTTCCTCAGATAGTAACAATGTGCTAACTTGTTGACTCAAGTGTGCTAAACCTTGGTTTTGCATGTGTAGAGGCACCTAGTGCCCATTTATGTACATGAGAGTTCAGGCCTTCTACCTATTCTTTCAGAGATCAACTGAGTGACAGGGAGAGGCGATAGTTGATGAGACTAGGGTTGTACTAAGTCACTTATATGCCAATCATTCAGGAAAATAGGGGACTATTGACGACACTATGCGAGAGGTGGCACTTACAGACATGTTCATTTTAGTTACCTACAGGAGAGCCTACCATTACATTGGAGGATGTCTATCGTATATTGCACATCCTGATCAGAGGGGCGAGAGTAGTTTACGATCCCCACAAAGGGTGACAGGCACTAGGATAGATGTATGACGATGCAGATGGTATCGGTCTAGGCATCCAAAGGTATGAGATTGCATGGGATTTTGTGACTGAACACTATCCATGCTAGGATTCCATGCTAATGACTTTCATAGCCAGAGTGTTGATTCCAGATCGTCACAGACATGGGTTTCTGATTGGATGGGGGGATGTACTAGTCTACATGCGAGTGTAGAGGATAGTATTTGCTTTAGGGCCCTACTTGTTAGCCATGCTACATCATCAACTTCATGAGATTTTTTACCATGAGGGACAAAGTATCAATTGTGGGACCACATTACTTATGATCTGGGCATGCGAGAACATTCTCATTTTTTGACCATCAGTATAGATGCAATAGTTGTGTGATGGGATGCCCTGTGTTTACCTATATGCTGGTTCAGTTAGCCAGACCCGTGTAGGAGATACTGGGTACAGTGGCGACATCGGGTTGACACATTGATTAGTTTTGTCTGGAGGCCTTACAAAGATTGCGCCCAGTGGCTGGATGAGAATGGCCATTTGTCATTATGCAGATAGTTCAGATACCTTATTGGCCATATAGTGTAGAGTCAGCATATCATTGAGATGTACTTGCCTCAGCGAGTACTATGACAGTTTGGTGAGCAATAGGTTATGCTAGTAGGTACAACAAAGTATTCACGGTCATCTAGGGAGACCGTATGGGGGCCACCAATAGTAGTGGCAATGGAAGAGCAACAAATAGATGGTCTAGTCGTGCAATAGTGGATATGGGGAGGAGGTGCAGTAGATGTAGGGACATTTGCTAAGTTTGACGCCTAGTGGCAGATTCACAGGCCGATTCCATTAATAGATCCATATGGTCTACCTCCCATAGATCACAAATTAGTTATCTTATGGGTACGGAGGTGAGGTTGGGGTGGAAGAGATGGAGGGAGAGATGGTAGGGGGCTAGAAGGAGAGATAGAGGAAAATATGGAAAGGGGGGCGAAGGGAGAGATGGTGGCTAGGGAGATGGAGGCAAAGGTGGAGGAGATGAAGGGGGTGGCGGGGAGGAGGTGATGGCAGAAACGAGAGGGGTGTGAGGAGGAGGAGGGGTGATGGAGGGCAGAGGTAGCCCAGGAGAGTTAGGCAGAGAGTGGCTAGTGCACCATTGTCACCCATTCGAGAGGAGACTGAGGAGAGAGAGCAGCCAATTGGGCAGGAGGCAAAGGTGGGAGCAGAGGAGGTGGAGGTCAGAGTAGAGGAGGTGGAAGTGAGAGCAGAGGAGGATCCATTCATAGAGCACCATCATCTTGAAATTGATGTGGAGGAGATATGAGGATAGGAGGAGAGGGAGGATGAGAGGGAGGAGGATGATGAGGAGGGGGAGGTTGAGGCCAAGAGGATACTGTGAGAAAGGATGATTGACGGGGTGAGGAGGAGGACATACCACCCATTTTTCCAGTGGATGCCACTGTTGATCAGAGGATTGCCAATCTTCAAAGAAGATTAGATGCAACCTTGTCTCAAAACAAGGCCCAGGCAGCCGAGTTGGAGGTTACCAAAGTGGAGAGAGACCACGCCGTTATTTGATGGAAGGAGTTAGACCGATGGGTTACAAAGTTTGTAGAGTTATGTGCAGGGCCGATAGGGGATATGGCTAGGGAGCTAGCCAGGATGGTCGAGAGCAGGGTCGATACAAGTTGCTATATGATTAGGTTATTCCACCAAAGAGATGAGACCCAGGATTGTCCCAATCATACAACAAGATTGGTAGTGGCACCCAAACTCACAACAACAACAGATCACATAGTAGTAGTCATACTAGTGTTGGGGGATCCACTACATCAGAGTAGTCATAATGCCATAGGTCACATAGTTTACATAGGCAGTCATCAATCCATAGCCACAAGTCAGGGCATGGTCACAGATCAGTGTCATTAGGACACCAGGCAAAGCAATGCCAACCTCCCGTTATTGAGCCCTTGGGATCCCAGAGTCAGACTTTAGACATCACTCATATCTAGGTTACTTTTCACATGATGAGTTAGTCACAACCACCTCATGATTCACCTCCATGGGATGATGGAGGCACACCATAGGATGCATTTTGATATTTGTATTAGACATTTTCATATATTGACATTTGAGCCTACGAGCTCCATTTTTGGGATATCCTATGATTCTATCCTGTGACATTACATTTTCTTTGAGATTATATATATATGTGATGCAGTTTTGATGCGACCTATATGAGTTTATGTGTTATGGTGCTATATGCTTTATTAGATGCTATGTGATGTGATGCATTTATGATGTTATGAGATGTATGGATATTGTGGTTTATGTTTATGAATGCAATTATGGATATGGTTATGTATGTATGCATTGTGCAATGTATGATGATATGATTCCTATATGTTAATGGAAAATGATGTTTATGTATGCCAGATGGATGGATGATAATGTTATGCAATGTGAATTATGGTATTTGATTTATGCAAATGTGAAATATGAATATTAAATCCTCGTATGATCATTTATGCAACTTTGTTTTTGTATGTCACAAGATGTCATCAAAGGATGAGAGAAGAGAAGATGAAGATAGATATTAGTGCGAAGAAAGATATGCATGTTAGTGCAGAAACAAAAAATCCTTCAACACTTACCATAGTACTATCCTAGGTGTTTCTCTTTAATCATCATTGGGCGAAAATGTCATGATGGTCAAAAAACACTATGATATGACATAGATCAATAGTGTGCAAGGTCGAACCATCACGTCGATCAACAGTCGCAGACAAGGATGATCATGACTCATACAAGGAACACAATTTGCCCCTAGTCATTTTGTTACAAGCAACTGCAGACAAACAAGGCTAGTCATGGAACATTGTTGCTTCTCTAAATCTTGATGTGAGGACATCCTCGAGAAACTAGTCACATGATAGTCAACAAAAGACAAGAAAATCATCATACTACATCATTGTTCCTATAAATCCTGACGTCGGGACATCCTTGAGAAACTAGTAGAAGGATGATCATTATGATACGTTGTGGTTCTTTTGACATAAAGAACTAATATCATGATAATCATCAAAAGATAGAATAGTGTTTTCCAAGTGTTCGCCAAGTGAATAGAATGTCAAGTGTTGAAAATTCCAATTGTTGTAATGTTGAAAATGTCAAGGTTGATGAGGTCAAAGTTTTCAAATGTCAAGTGATACCAGATTCAAGAAGGACACATCCAGAATGATTATCAAAAGGATCGCTTCTCGTGTTCGAGAGAATCTATCAAAATTCCTAGTGATGATGATGATTCTTAGGAAGGACACATCCAAAAGCATAAATAAATGATGAGAGTTGCTTCTCAGAAGGACACATCTGAAGAAGAACCCAAATTTTGATAGGTTTAATTGTCTTGATAGAATTTGAATACATGTCATTGCTGACATATTGATTTGACTGAATATGTTGATGGAACACATTGTTGATAGACTATCCACTCAGGGTTGATAAAAGATTTTTTTTATTTGAAGATACTTGGATGTGTGTGAAAGTGTAGTGCCCCTGAACCCTAATGGACTATCCTAGTGCGGCCTTGAGGGCTCATCGATTGATGGTCTTGCCTACGTTGTGCACTCAAAGACCTCGTAGTTTGACATAACTAATGAATTTGTCTGAAGGATAGAGGATTGAACCATGATTTTACTTTTGACAAACCTAGAAGGACTAACCTAATGTCTTGAGGATTCAAAGATGAATCTTTCCTATGTAGCAAATGCGTAGAGACAACGTAGTTCAGACAAATGACAAAGACTAACTAACTTGACAGAATTGACAAGATATGAGTGAATCTAACTATATTTTGAGATTTTGACATTGATTTGGATGTTTTTGTATTTTCTCAAGACATTTTTCAATTTTTATGTCATTTTTTAGGACTTTTTATGAATTTGTTTTATGACTTTTTCAGATTTTTCAGGACTTTTTACAAATGAAAAATCATGTGTGATAGCCATTGTAGTTATATGATAAAGTCCTTGCCCCCAGATAGGTCGAGGATGATGTAAATAGGCAGACATGAGGCAAAAGGCAAGGATATGCAAGGTGTGATGTCAACTCATGCTAGCCATGGCTGGAATTGACAAGACCTATGATGAATGTCATGAATGTGCCAAACTGTCATGATTATGCAAAGTGGATAAAGGTTGATTAGAGTAACAGTAGATGGCAGAGTAACGATCGACTACGCATAGCGCCTGTTTGCTATGTTTTCACCATGGTACCTATCCAAAGTGCTTGTTTGCCAGGTTTTCACTATTGGACAAATTTATTTCTTTTTAGTATATTTTCCATTTTTTTTTTTTTTTGGTGTCACCAAGATGCCTGTTTGCCAGGTTTTTATCAAGGGATGATTTTTTCTTTATTTTTCAATTTTTTGGTATTTTTAGGTTTTAGCCAAGATCTTTGATGCTATGTGTAGAACTTTCACAAAATTAGGCCGTTGATGGGTCTGTCAATTGTTCTCCATCAGGTGTGGCCAACTGATAATCTCCAAAACTGAATGCTACAGTGATAATATAAGGATCGAGCCAATTAGGCTCAAAATTTCTAGGCTTTTCATGGTTGGCTTGATTTCTTGGATTCTGCATGAAGACTGAGTCGCCAATTTCAGATTTTCTCACCATCACTCTTTTGTTATAGCTCTGAAAAATATGATTTTGATATGCCTACAAGTGATTCAGGTCATTTTGTCATCTTTCTTGTAAAATTTCTAGCTCATGTAGGCAGGACTGTCTGTATTCTTCATCATCGATCATTCCCTTCAAGGAGACTCAGAGAGAAGGAATTTTGACCTCGATGGGAAATATAACCTCAAATTCATAGACAAGGGAAAATGGAGTGGCTCCAATGGGTGTATGAATGGTTGTACAGTAGGCCCACAAGGCAAGATTAACTTGTAGGTGCCAATATCGACCATCATCATTGACAGTCTTCTTAAGAATGCGAAGAGTTTTTTTATTTGACTCCTCAGCTTGACCATTACCTTGTGGATAATATGGGGTGGAGAAATGATGTTGGATGTGGAATCACTGACAGAGTTCACGAACACCCTGATTTTTGAATGGAATCTTGTTATTTGTGATGATGGACTACGGAACACCATACCGATAGATGATGTAATTTAGGATAAACTTGGATATCTGCTTACCGGTGATGTAAGTGAGGGGGACAACTTCAATCCACTTAGTAAAGTATTCAGTGGCAATGATGATGAGTTTATGGATGTTAGAGGAGGATGGATGGATCTTGCCCATGAGGTTGAGTCCCCATTATGTGAAGGGCCATGGATAAGTGATTGGTCTCAACTCTTATGCAGGTGCGTGGATTAGGTTGCTATGCACCTAGCATTTCAAACATGTTCTAACAAACTGAAGAGCATCTTTTCCTAGTGTCAGCAGTAGTATCCAAGTCAGGTGACTTTCTTAGCTAAAGTCAGACCACTTGAATGAGATCTGCATATACCCTCATGTACTTCTCATAAAGTTGTTTGGGCTTCATCAATGTTGAGACATCAAAGAAGGGTGTTATCAAATCCATAATGATATAGGGTATCACTGACGATGGTGTGTTCGACGACTTTTTGTAGAAAGGACTTTCTATGGTTATTAGAAAGATTGGGTGGTAGGGTTTGGGAATTAAGATAGTCATAGATGTCTTAGTACCAAGGTGAGCTGGGCCCAACAATCTCGCAAACCATTTCTAACTCTGAGATGTCATATGCTAGTATCAATAGTTGTTCAACTAATAACTCAAATTGTGACACATTTTTGGGGATGTCTAAGAGAGATCCAATAGTAGCCATTGCATTGGCTTCCTTAATCTGTGTCCTGGGGATTTGTTCAAAGACAATCAATTTGAATTTTTTTAGGAAGCTATCCACCATTCTCTTATAGGGGAGAAAATTTTAATCATCATTCACTTGGTTGATAACTAATTAGGAATCCCCGAATACTAGCAATGTTTGAATTTTCCATTTAATTGTGATCTTGAGTCCTATGACCAATGCTTCATATTCTGCAATGTTGTTAGTATAAGGGAAGGTGATCCAAAATGCCTTAGAAATGGAATGCTCTTGTGGTGTGATGAACAAGATACCAAACCCTGAGCCATGACCAGTATGAGACCCGTCAAAATACAATTTCCATGGTGACATAGGCTCTGCATGAAAGATAGACTCATCAGGAAAATCAATTATCAGTGGATGAGTGCCTTGGATGGGTGCATTTGCAAGCTGATCTACTATTACACTCAACATATTGTATGTCATACTCACTTAAAATCATGAGCCACTTTGCTAAATGGCCTGTCAATGCTGCTCGACTTAGGAGATACTTTAGTGGATCAATCTTAGCTACTAGGTGTGTTTGGTGACTCAGCAAGTAATTTCTTAGTTTTTGTGTTGTAAAGACAACTACAAGGCATGCACATTCAATGGTTGTGTAGTTAAACTCATATCATATCAGTGTGCGACTGATATAGTATATGGCTCTTTCTTTTTCCTCATGGTAATTTTGTGCCAATAATGCCCCCAGTGTATTTGTAGTTGGCGAGACATATAGGATCAATAAATTGCCTTCAATGGGTGGCATTAGGATAGGTGGTTTCAATATATATTCTTTGATTTTTTTGAAGGTTGTGTAGCATTTGTTTGTCCATAAAAAGGGAATACTTTTGTGTAGCAGGTATTAAAATGGTTGGTACTTGTTTGCCAACTGTGCGATGAAGTGTCTGATGGACCGCAGTCTACCCTGAAGTGTTCTCAAATCGTTGATTCCTTTTAGTGGAGGCATGCTTATAATTTCTTTCAATTTAGTAGGATCAACTTCTATGACTCATCATGAAACTATGTAGCCCAACAATTTGCTTGAAGTAACCCTAAAGACACATTTTTTTGGGTTCAAACAAACCTTGTAATCCTCTAGCCATCTAAAATTTTTGTCCAGGACCTCGAGATGATCCTTTGTTGTCAAATATTTGGCCAAAAGGTCATCCACATAATATTCCATTAGGATATGCATCATTCCATGAAATATTGTTTTCATAGCTCTTTGGTATGTGGCACTTGCATTCTTTAAGACAAAAGGCATGACATTCCAACAATATGTTCCCTATGGGCATGTAAATGTTGTTTTGTTCTGATCCTCTGATGCAATGAGGATTTGGTTATAGCCTGAGAAACCATCCATGAGAGACAACATCTTGTATCGTGTTGTGAGATCAACAATCATGTCTATATTCAGCAATGAGAAATAATATTTTGGACAAGCCTTATTTAAATCTCTGAAATCTGTACAGATGTGGATTTGTCTATTTGGCTTTGTGATAGGGACAATATTGGATATCCAGTCAACATAGTCTATTGATCTTATGAATCCAACATCTAGTAACTTCTTTAGTTTAGCCTTTACAAGTAGTGCTATCTATGGATGCATTTTCCATAATTTTTGTTTGACTAGTTTTATACTCGGGATTAGAGGAAGGTGATGCAATACCAATTCGGGATCAAGACCTGGCACGTCAGCATATGACCATGCGAAGTTAACTTTCCTTTTCGTGAAGAATTTTTGAAATTCAGATTTTTCTTCTCCTAAATATGAAGCAGCCAAGAGAACCATTCTGAGATTCTCTGGTGTAGCTATGTTAATTTCTATGGTATCTTTGATAAGCATAGCTGATTTTTCTTGTGTTATGGGACGAAATTCCAATCCTCCATCCTTAGGCACCTCAGAGAGGTTTTCACCTTCAGATACGTCCTTTATTTTTAATAGTTTATTGTCAGAAGGCACCTTGCGGTTTTCACCAAAAGACATTTCTTTTTTAATCGTATTCTTTGTATTTTTGATACTGGAGGATTGCACATTCTCCCCGAAGTAAGCTGCACAATCTAGGTCAATGGAAAATCCTGCTTTGTGATCACCCCATGGTATGCCTTGCCGGAGTCCCGTGAATTCTGCTATTACCTCATCATTCTAAAAGATATCCATAACAGGTGGCTCTTGTTGGTCCTAGTTAATTAGTTGTGGGTAAACAAGGGCAATCCCATCATCAGTGCTAGAAAAAGATGGGGAAGATGCATAAAGCATGCAAATTGAAGCCTCAAGTGTAAAGGAAAAGTTGTCAATTTCAACTTTCATGTCAGATGCAATGGATGGACCATATTTAGATTCAAATGAGTTGAATTCATAGTCATAATAGGGCACACAAGTATCAACATCATGACTACTGGATGGAATTTCAGAGGCATGGACAGTAGGTTCAGGCATGTCAAGCTCATGGGTGGGCTCGGGAATGGGGTGGGATAATTCAAATGTTGCCGATGACAACTTATGTTCTTCTAAATCCCAATGAATGCTTACCCATTCCTTATTTTTAGAATGATGGTCAATAGGATCAATAAGGTATTCTTGTCAAATCGTTCTTAAAAGGGGGTTGGCTAGGTTCTAGGAATAGTTTGTCATTATCATAGTTGCTCAGGGTTTTTTCAGATCCCCATTCCCATTCATTAGAGTCAGTTTTGGTAAGGGATTCTTTGCGTGTCTCAACACTTTGTGTAGCCATTATATCCTCACTTAAAATTTCATAAGTACATCGATCATTAGTTCTAAGTTGGTCAAACCCTAGCCTAGTGTACCTTGGTCTTGTAGATATAATGACAAGTTCTCTTCTTCCATTGTTGGCCTTTCCAAGACCACTTGTGCTGTCAAAACCTAGTGCCTTGTATATGTCATAGACTTTCCATAGAGATGCACTGGTAGTGGAGGTAATTCTTTTGGGTCTTTGTAATTCTAGTTAGCTATGTCGATAATGACTTCATTACCCATATCACCCCATAGTGTAAAAACACTTTTTTGGTGAAACCTTGAAAGTCGTTTTGGGCTCAACTGCGAAACATGGTTTGCCATAGACTTTAGGTGGCTTAGGTATTGTGGTGATAAATTAAGCTATATTCAGTTTGAATTCCCCACAACCAAATTCCTAGATCTGAAGGTCCTTACCTAGTATGGAGGCTGAGGAGGATGGTGCAGCGAAAGTTGATGGAATGGATGATTTGGTGAGTGCAGATGGGTCAATATATTTGGAAGAGGTGGAAGTTGAGGCTTCCCGATTAATGGGTACCTGGTGCTTAGCAGTGGCTCTCAGATTGGTACAATATTGAAATGGATCAAGATCTCCTGGGATAGTAATTTTAGTACCATCAAAAGGGAACTTCAGGCATTGGTGGTATGTGGAAGGAATGGCCTTTAGGGTATGAATCCATGGGCAACCAAGTAAGATATTGTAATGTATGTCACGATCTAGGACTTGGCATGTTGTATCTATAATAACTGGTCCCACATGAACTGGAATTGTGATGATGCCTTTAGAAGCACGTTCTTCATCATCATACACCTTGATGATAATGCTCTTGGTAGCATCAACACATGCATTAGAGAAGCTAGGAGCTTTAACCAATTTTAAAGAGCAGATGTTCATTCCTTCTCTGCCATCTACTAAGACTCGTCTAGCCTTATGTTTGTGGAAAAAAACCTCGATATGAAGGGAATCATTATGAGATGGTTTTGGTGAGGAATAGTCACTGTGCAAATAGGTAATGTGGTGAGGCGAAGTCAAATATCCGACCATGGTTTCAAAATGATTGACATCAATTTTGTTTGGGATGAAAGACTCTTGTAGAACCTTATCCGAGATGGCCTTATCTATGGGCGAGATGTGGAGCAATTCAAGGATGGAGATTTGAGTGGGGGTTTTGTTCAATTGCTCAATAAGGTTGAACTCTGGCTTAGAGTTTGACTGCCTGGCAGATGGACCAGGTATGGTAATTTTAGGCTGACGTGTAGAGGGACCTGGGATGGTGACCTTTCCTTTACGTGTTGTGACATTGCATTCTGGGGCCTTTTTAATGGTAATAGTATTGACACACTTGTCTTCATAAACAATGTGAAGATTTTTAATGATGGTTCCACTAGAATAATTGAAGGTAGGATGGACGTGATTGGCTTGATTATTGTTATGCTTTATGCCAGATGAGGAGGGGTTACCAGAACCATGATCTTGTAGTGGGTTCTTGTGGATTGTATGATCTGCATTAGAAGCAAATGATTGACCTCCTAACTCAATGGTATGGTTTTCAATAAGGTCTTGCACAAGATTTCACAATTGGTGGCAAGAGGAATTTTTGTGCCCTTTGACACAATGGCAATCACAAAATGCATTATGATCCCACCATGATGGCTTCAATTGACTAGGGTCATACAATTTAGGTTCTTCCAAAGTTATGACACCATTTTGGATAATTTTATTTAAGATAATTTTGATAGGCTCACCTAAGGGAGTGTATGTGCATTTTTGAAATTTTCGTGGTTGACGCGACTACCTTTGATTAAAGTGAGAAGGATTATTTTGAATAGCATTGGACATTGGTGCGGGTGTGGTCACAGGTGCATTTTGATTTTGAACTCCTTTGATAGTGAGTACATGACCTGTTGCATTAACGATTTTTGAATCGACCACACCATCATTGGTGATGTGTTTATTCTTAACCCAATATTTGGTTTTGTCATTGGAATTACCTGGGTTAGTGTTTGTGGTGGTGTTGATCATTTTTCCACCATATTTCAATTCACCTTTGGCGATCAAGGATTTTTCAAGTTGCACACCCTTTTCAAAAAGGTCAACAAAGGTGGTACAACAATGGAGTTGTAATCCATATCTTCGCGGTCCTAGGATATTTTGTATAAACATGGTGAATTTCTCCTTTTTAGATATTTCTATCGGACATCTCCTTGCTAAGGTTTTCCATCTTTGAAAAAATGGGATAACAGTCTCTCCTACCTCCTCTTGGGTAAGTTTGCATAAAGAGGCAATTTCAATATCTGTGTCAATGTTATAGGCATAGTTTTCAACAAACTTTTTTTCCAATTCATCCCAAGCTTTTATTCCTTTAGGCAATAATGAGAACCACTCCAGTGCATGGCCTACGAGACTTCTAGAGAATATTCTCATGATATAGGTTTGTTCATATGAAATGTACATGCAACTAGTGGTGAATTATCTTATGTGTTCAATGGGGTTTGTCTTTCCTTTGTATTTGGGGAAATGCAACACCACATATCCTTGAGGAAATGGTGGCATATACAAGGTTGTGTCAAATGGATATGGACATAAGTCATGTGACATGTAAGAATTTTTGGTTGATTGTTGCAAGGTCTCCACTTGCATTTGAAGAGAAGAAAGTTTGAGTGTAGTGCCTCCACAATTGGGTTGTTGGTAGCATCACACATGTTGGTGATAGGTATGGATTGGGTGTCCACCTATTGTGATGAGATGTGTTGATTTGGGATTTGTTGTTGGTGAGAAAAATGAGTGTTTAGATTTTGTGGTTGTTGGAAATGAGTGTTTTGATGAGGGGTATGCTATTTTGTATGGACTTGAGACGCATAAGTTGGGATGTTGGATCCGATCATGTTGGATTGAATTTGGGGGCCTTGTTGGCCTTGAGCATGTTGATGCCCAAATTGAGTGGAAAATTGGGTGCCTTGATTGCCTTGCCCAAATAGGTAATTATGGCCTTGAGGAATGTGGTTATTTTTCCTCAAAGGAATGCGAGTATTTACCTATGAGGAATTAGGTTGGGTGCCTTGAATGACAACTCTTCATTTATTCTTCCCAAGGGAGGTAGCATTAATGGTGTTAATGACATTTTGTGATGTGGCTCCCATGGAAGTATTGTGTGATTGAGGATTAGGAGATGTTTATATAATAGTGTTGAGGTCAAATAATTTTGGTAACCTAGCCCCTTGGTCAAGGAGCATGGCTAGATATCTGGCTGAATCGTTTAAAATGAGTTCTTCCACAAAAGAGGCCTCTTCTGGGTTTTGGGGAACAACTTGTATGTCTTCTTCAATGACTTCCCCATTTTGGTCTTTGTGGAAAAATTGTTCGAAAGAATTGTGTGAAGAGGGTGGTAATGAAATCTCACTAAATGGATTGATAGAAAAATTTCCCATGTCATTAGAAAAGGTATTTTTGTCATTAGGGAATGAATTCATGTTGTTGGTGAAATTGAGAAAGTTAGTGTTTTGACCAAAAGAACCCACGAGTCTTTTCTTTCTCTCTAATCTAGTTTCAACGATAAAAAGTTTTCCTCAACTTTGGAAAATGGTGGAGGATGATCTAAATATGCAAATTTTATGACACTATGTTTTTTGGGTTTTTTGGAATGAAATAATGCTATGCAATGATGGTGAGTAGTAATGCAAAATGAGACTAAAAGGAAACTAAAGGTATGTGAATTGCAAATGATACTACTATAAATGGGATGAGACCAAAAGTGAAAAGAATAATGGTATGCAAAGGATTCCAAGAGGCACTCACTAATGGTAAATTTAAGGAGATGTAACCTTGATCACACTAAGTTTTGGCAATGATTTAGGTTTGGAAAATCAATGGGTTGTAAAAAAGACTAAATGAGGGCAAAGTGAAATTTCCACACTAGACTAATGAGTGAGAAATAATTCACAAAAGGTATTGACTAAAGACAAAAGGTTGATATGAATCCAATGGTATCCTACTGTTGAATGCAAAGGTTTGACAAAGGGTGATAAGGAATGTACTCCTAAAATCTAAAAATAAATGAGTATCCAAGGAGATAGTAAAGTTTAAAATGCAACTAATGAAATGCAATGGGATCCTATGGTGACTTAAGAATGCTACCTATAATGTACTAATGAGGGAAGTTGAGCAATTCAATGTTTGGTTTGACAAAAATAGTAAAAAAAAGACGTGAATCTAGTAAAGATAGGTTTGAACCTCAGTTTTGATAGTGATTTTATTTTTTTGAAAACTGGAAAATGCATCCCAATAGATGTGTTATGATAGGGAAGATGTGTTTCAGTGAGGTGAATACAATGTTTCCACTGGAAAATGTGACTCGAAATGGTGAATGTGGCTCAAGATCAATCAAATAAGGTATGGAAAAGAGATTGTGGTGTATGAGCAAGCAAATGTGGTTTGATAAGGTGATTGCACTGAAATATAGTTGATTGTGGTGTTTTATGTTGCATATGCATTGTAACAGGGTGAGTGCGGCTCAAAATTTAGCATTTGTGGTCTGAAATTGTATTTGTGTCGTAGAAAGTGGTTTTGGAAAAAATATTCAGAAGATTTGTTTTAGTTTGACCAGTTTGTTTCAGCTTTTGGCAAGTTTGGAAAATTTGATGTTCATTTTTTTAGATTGTCTAAAAACACTTGGAAAATGCATGATTTTGTAAAAATGAAAAACAACCACATAGAAAACATTTACAAAAGCCTATGGCTGCAAGGATAATATTCTTTTGGATCCCACACAGATTTTATTCCAACCACGTATTCTTAGGGGATGAATTCAAAAGCTTGGCCCCACGGGCTCCCCCTTATAGTGCACTCACTTCTCAGGGAAACCAAGCTTCCAACCTCCATGAAACTCCCATGGTAGATTGATCATCTCTACTAAAAACTACACAGGTGTGGGTGCCTTGGCAATGACCGTTGCTACACCAAAGAATAGAAGGTTTTTGGCCACTAAAAATAGAGGTTTTAATTTGGGCACCCATTCAAAAGGCTACGTGAGAGGCAATATTATCCCAGTCTGTAGAGGTTATGCTCTATAGGTTTTGATGCACCACAAGAGTACTATTTGTAGGATTTTTTGTAATGCTAAGCTTTCCTTAATATTAAAATTTGTAAACCGATTGGGCATTGCTTGGATTTAGCACGTTACTGGTTTGAGTTACTTTGGGGTGAGTAATTTTTCCAACCAAAGTTGGCCCAATTTCTAAGGCTAACAATAGCGAGCAAACATATTCATAGCTCAATCAATCTTTGTTTAAAAACAAAGAGAGAGCATGTCATGAATATATTTGACTCACAGTCACATGTTGTTCTTTTTAAGCCCAAATCAAAATGTGAAAGTGTGATATCTAACTAAATCACAAAACAAAACAAACACTAGTTCATTTTAACTATTTGTATTGTTAGCAAACAAAGGGTTTATTTTAACCATTTGTAGTGTGAGCTAACTAATAGTTTATTTTAAACTCATGAAAAATGTGAATATTATTTTTAACCTCATGCAATTGCGTGATTGTTCTTTTTAACTATGAGTAAAATGCATGATTGATTATTGCAAAAAAAACAAATAGCCTTGGTTAGCCTCTAGCTTGAAACATGCTATAACAAACAGATTAGTTAAAAAAAAACAACCTTAAAAAAAACAACTTAAAAAAAATAGTAATCTGAAAGACGACATTGGAAAAATTATTTTACCAGCCGATTGCATCGCAGTAGAGAAAATACATTGCTTGAGTATGAAAATGCATCTCATATTGTCAAATGCGGTCTGATTTATGTTGATCCTGTCTCTCGGTCAATCGTATGTGGCTCGGATTGTCATTTATGTTGCATGTAGTGTCAGTTGCATCATGACATAACACATGTGTGATGTGAGGTATCAAATACAGTGCAGTAGAGTGTTTGCATCGTGGGATCTATCGAATGCATCATTTCCTACTTGTACCTACAAAACGACAAAAAACGTACGAAAAACTTGCAAAAAGTGTGTCAAAAAAAATAGTCAGGTTCACCATTGTAATTGAGGATTTATTCTGCAAGATCAGATCATTAGCAACATGCATATATATTAATCAAATCCACAAATATCAATAGAATGCATAGGAATAAATAAAATAAATAGATGAAATGAGATCAACAATTATTTTATCCTCCATGACTGATTTCTATTGTACCTTCTAGCTTTGCTGAAATGCAAAGTATTCCCTCAAATTGTGATGAGAAAACTTCTATTCTATGGACTAGTCCTAAGATAAGTGTTGAAGGATTTCCTATTAAGCTATGCAAAAGAAATTAAATTCTAAAGGAAAGAAAATAAAATGACACAAGATCAAATTCTAAGATGCAAGATTAAATTAAGAGAATAGATTAAAAGATGTCAAAATGAGAACAAAATTGACATTTTATAGAAAATGCAATTTTGGATGGACGAATCAGATTGAAGATTGAGAAATTCCCTAAAATCAATGGGCAAGATTCAAAATGGAAACTCTCAATTAGGGTTATGGTAAGATTCCCAAATGAGTGGACAAGATTTAATTTAAGAAAATAAATCAAGGATGGAGAATAAACGTAATAGTGAGATGAAAATTAGTAAAAATAAAAAGATAAAGATGAACAAGAAGATGAGATTTAGAAAATCAATAATTTTAGCAATTAATTGATTTGTAGAAGAATATATTCATTTTGAATTAAAATTAATTCAAAATATGGATTTAGTGAGATAGTAAATAATTGATTTTAAGATTATTTACTAAAAGAAGTGACAGTTAACCATGTGAGGCTATTTTCAATAAATTATTTTATTTAAAATGAGGGAAATGTCAAATAAGACAATCAAATAATTAAAAATAATTATTTAATTTAGAGAAGGTGATAGATTGATTAAATAAAAGTAATAAATCTATTTAATTATAAGAAGACTTTTGAGAATTAGTGACATATTAAATAAATAAATAAAATATATTTATTTAATAATTAGGAGGACATAAGTGGCAAAGATTAATTAAATAAATTGAGAAATTTATTTAACTATGAGAAAGCATTAGATAATTAGTGACACATTAAATAAATAAATAAGATCTATTTATTTAATAATCATGAAGAATAAAAGAACATGAATTAATTAAATAATTATGAATTATTTAATTGATAGTCGAAGGCTGACAAAGACATAATTAAAATGCCATAATTATGCTAGGATGAAAGAAGATGAAAAACAATGCTTGCAGGCCTAGGTCATTTTTATGTGTCTATGGAAGGATGTAGATCTTGATCATGACAATAGGTGTAGAACAATGCTTGATTTTGGATATTTAATGCTAGATCAAAAAACTAGATCAACAACATGCTTGATTCTTGATGTCCTTGACATGATGATGGATCTTGAATTGCTACAACAATTTATAGAGAATTCTACCCTCAAATTCCTTAAGATTGATCTTTTATGCTATCTTGATGATCTTGGAATGCTTAACCCTTGCTTACTTGACTTGATAACATTTAGGCTTATGTTTCTTAGATGAAATAAGGATTTGAAAGGTTCTTTATATATGAAATGCACTCAAATGACTATTTATTAGGTCCTGAAGGCCTACATAGAAGAAATTTGAACTTAAAACCTAGTTTTTCTCGCTCAAGCCTTACAAATAGGCTGAATGGGACTCATTTTCCAAGTTCGGCGAATGTGTCCCACCTTGATGTGACTCATTCACCCAAAGTGGTGAATGGGTCCCATAGGGGCTATTTTACCAACTAAAGTGTCAAGGAGTTAAGAAATTAAGTTTATATGTTCATCTTGTTGAATTTTTTATTAACATATGCCTTGAGATGCATAATATGGGGTCATAGGGGCATATTAATGATGATATAAAGGTTATAAATTCAAGGGAGCCCAAAATTCAATCTAAAAGTGTAAATAAATACATTTTACGACATTAACTTGAGGAAATATTGTGTCTATTTATACTAGAAGGGCCCTAAATCCCATGTGAATATGTAAAACACATTACAACACTAGATTAGTTCCACCTTAGTTTACAAGCCTCCTAAATTTAATGTTCAGGTGTAAATAGATACACTTTATAACATTAAATTAAGTGAGAGTTAAGTTAATTTTTCTTAAAAAGGGCCCAAGACCTAATATGGATGTGGAAAACACCTCACAACACTAGATCAAGGAAAAATTAAGTCTAATTTGTCATTAATTATTCACAAATCAAGTGTGAAAATGTACATGACAACATTTTTTGACACTACACAAAATATGATCAATATGCCAAAAATATATTGATCACAAAGTTCAACACATGTGAATAAAGTGAAGCACATAACGAAATGTATGTCCCCGCATTAAAGTAATTGATAAAATCAATTGGGAGAAATTTTCTTTAAGGTAGAATAAAATGATACATGATAATACATAAGAGCTTTCTGAGATACTCTATTCCAAATGTTATATTCCCAACAAAGTTGAATCATGAAAAGGGGTTTCCCCCAAATCAAATCAACATAATGAATAAGAAAAATACATAATGCTTAGAATCAACATCATCCATAAATATGGGGTTAGTATACATGAAAGATAATGTATAATATGATCATGCTCAAAATCAACATCATTCCCAAAATACTTATATGGAATTACGAACACAAGGGAGGAACAAAAAATGAAGACAATAAAACTTTTAGGTCAGCATGGAAGAGACCTAAATGTCTCAACACTTTACATCATTTTCAAAAGGAACAAAGACAATACAGTCACAACATAAAGAAAAATAGAGATACAAATAGATGAATGAAATGATAGTTTTGTTTACTTTGTATCCGTGTGCCAACATGAACAAAAAGGGACATCCTAAGAAAACTAAAAAACATTATTAGACACCAAGTAGCATTTTATGGGATATCACATTACATGCAAGAAAACACATAGAGAAATAATAAGATACTACACATGTGAGTCAATCTATAAAAAATCATCTACATCTTGGAATATTTTTCACCATAAATGGAAGGTAGATAATAAACTTAAGGGATTACAACAAGTGTGGTACAAAGAGAAGTATTGGGTTCAACACATGGTGGGTAACTCTCATTAGGAGGATCATCATCTAGCTTCCTCCATCTAAATTCATTGGTTTCAAAAAAAAAAATTGAGCTAATTCATTATGGTCTTCTTCTTGTTCTTTTTTCTTAACTTTTGACTCACTATCGGAATGTATCATGATAGGTTGTATATTCATACTATCAACATGATTATGAGTACAAAAGTCCATATTTTTAAGCAGTGAACCCTTTATTCTTTTTTTTTTTTGGAATATTTGAGGAAGATTTTTCTTCATGGTTTGGTGAGGGTGATGGGGTGGAGTTAGGTGATGATAAGGATGGATGGGTGGGAGATATCTCATTAAAATTTGGTTGTATGGATGGAAAATCATTAGGTAAGGTTTTATTCTCTTCAACAATCTCACAAGCCATAGCTTGACATATTCATTTACATTCTTTTTCACTTCGATTTTGTGTCACATGAGCTTCAACTTGTGAAAGAGGAATTGAGGTATTTCCCAATATTGGCCCATTTTCCTCTTTTGTAGCAGGAATAGATGGGATAGTCAAAAGATATGGATCCATAGTATTCTTAGGGTTTTCTAGAAGAATTTTCTTTCATTAGGAGGCACAAATTTGATCCTTGAAGGATTTGTCTAATAGTTATCTCATAGTTCTTTATATTTTATAAGGTTGAGGAAGAATGAACAAGGTTCAAGCTAAGGTTCCATCACTACCTGTGAATTAGGAGGAACAACCATTATAGCCACAAGAGACCCAGTGACCTCAAGAAAATTTTGGTAAGGGATAATTGGGCTATATGATTAGCTTTAAAATTTTCATATAACACAAATGAATAATCCTCATGATGTTTAATGTGTTGTGTTGATTAAGGCCAAAATTAATCTAATGAAATTTTTCATGAGAGATCAAAGGTTTAAATCCACTATGGTAAATGGTATGTATATTTTCTTAAAAAAAAAAGATATTTATGAAGAACTGATGGGACTATTTTCATGGAGCTTAACCATGGATGGCCTAACTTCACACAAAATTGGTTTGACATTGAGATTATGGTAAATAAAAAATCTAATTATTTAGGTATAACTTTCACTAGGAGAGTTATAGAACGAATCATAGGGAAAATAAAACCATCATGAGCCTTTAATAATTCTTTCAACTATTCATAATCATATTTATAACGTTCATACACATACAAGAATTATTTTGTGATCGCATTCACTACATACGTGAGATCAATGAGTATTTCCCTTGTGGGTTTATCATTGATTCTACCAGTGATATAAAGAGGACCATCAAATATAGTTATAGAAGCATCAATATATATGAAAGCAATATTAAAAATTAGATTGGTTTGATCCTTATGAGGATGAACATAAATCATGTTTATGTCATTAAATAGATCATAAAATTCTTCTTCATTATAAATTCTTTGGATGAAATTGGTCAAATGACTTGGTAATGGGTTTGTGAATATTTGAAGTTTTGATTGGGTGGTGAAACCGATTTATTTAATTTTTCATTTACACCATCCAAAGAGATAGTATTAAAACCGATGAGGTCTTACACTTGGTGTGGAAGATGCATATATATTTCTATATCATGCTTAGTTGTACAACGATATTGACAAAAGTCTTTTGCATAAAAGCATAAAAAAGAAAACTATAGATGAGGATTTGATTAGATTGTGAAAGTGTTCTAATCTCATACAATGAGATAACTTGTCCTATATTTAGTTTGATATAATTAATAAAAAAGTAACTCCTAAATTTAGCTTAAGTAGTTAAGTTAAAAGGCATCTAATAATTAATTGATGATTAATTAATTATGAAATAATGAATTACTTATTCCAACATAAAGAAGATAGAAAGAAGGAAAATTCATATTAAACACTAATTTACCAAAAGATGAATATTACAATGAGGATATATTTACTTTTAGAGAAATAAATAAATGGGTTCTAAAAGACACCTAGAATTGAGACATAAAAGAAAAATATTAAAGGATGGAAAACCATATCCAACACTATAGGAAAGAGAAAATCTATGTGTAGTATCTAAGGTACAAAAATACCCTCCAAGAAAACCTATTCTAATTAGAAATCTAAGTTGTAGGGAGACCCAATAATTGAAGAACTAAACAAGAGATTGATAATATGTTGATCATCAAATCTTGTGCCTCTCCTATAACCTTATGGGAAATTTAGAAAGTGGGGGACCAATTTGTGCCTCACTGAATAACTCTGAGATTTTTATAGAAAGCTGACTCTTCTTTGAGTTTGGAAAAAAGGTAGAAAGAAATGTAACCATAAAACATGAAAAGTGTTGATGTGCCAATGCTTTTACAACATTTTGAAACCCAAATTATTTTCTATGAATGATATAATAGACACAGGATGCCACAACCCTTCATTGTTGGGAAGAGAACGAACAACAAAGGCTTAATACAAGCACAATGCAATCATTCAAATCTACCTGCAAGAAGTGTTCGTTAAGGTCTGAACAAGCATAAAATTTCTAAGAGTTAAAAGAAAACATTCAAAAGCTACATAAACCCTTCCTCTCAATACAACATAAGACAAATAAACAATAACCTTAAAGAAAACATAGAAGTCAAATTACATAATCTAATTTCTACAGGCTATCATTTTATCATATAAGCTTACATCATAAAAATAAAATAATCAAACTATTTGGATTAAGCTAGACACAATGTTCTATTTTGAATGAAGATATAAAGAAGGAAACATTGAAAAAGGCCATATCATGCACAATTTTGAATATTTCTCCCAAATATTTCATAATTCAATAATCAAATGAACTTTAAAACAGAGGTTGGATTCCAATCCGACAATTTTTTGAGTTAAAATAGATATAACATGCTAGAGTGAAGAAATGTTCTACAAAATTTAATAAAAAATCTTCCTATAACTACGAAAAACTAAAGAATTTCTTTTCAAAAGGGAAAAATTCAAAAACCCTTTTCTCTTGTTGCCGCCTCAAATTTATAGTCGAAAGGAGAGAGAAAAACTACCTCAACCCAGAATTAATTAATATCAAATGTCTGCACTTGATAGCTCACAATCCAATTATAGATCTTTTAATTAGGTTGTGGTAATCTTTTCTCATCAACTCTCAACTCCTGCATTAATATCCTTCAGATATTTAGCAATATTTCCCTCCATAAATGATCAGATCCTAGAAAATAGTGTGGAAAATTTTCCTATTGACCAATCACGTGGCTTGGTGGCACCAAATCAAATCTACCTCCTAAAAACCAAATAAAAAGAATGCTCTTACAAACTCTAAAGCGAAAAATTATTAAATCACAACTTCCTTGTAGCGAAGAGATGACGTGTCGAGAGGGTGAGTATTTTGAGATTTGTGAAAATCGTTCTTGATAAATTTTCCACTGAGCTGACATGTGGTCTGACTTTCTCCCAAAAGGAAAGTGATAAAAAAATGAAAGCATCCACCACATGGTGCATTGCATGCTTTTTAGAACTAATTTTTATTTTTTACGCAGATCCTCCCGAAGCCAAAAAACATAAAGCCAAAAATCAAAAGACTAAGGAAAAACTTGCTTCACAGTTTTGGCAACTCACAGGGGGCTTTCACTTGTGAAGGAATGAACCTACACCTCTGGAAATTGTTGTATTTTGAGGAAAGTGGAATGTTGCATCTCCCAATCTACATCAATCATTCAAAAAATATTACACATAACCTTGTACACTTGATCTAGCTCAAAGAATTATTTACAGGAAGTGAATCCCCATCTTGTTGAAATAACTCCTAGTTGATAATAGAGATGAGAAATTAGAAGGATCTCACACTCGACATCATTGATAGTGGGAATTGCACTTGAACCTGGGAGTTCTATAGAAGTTTGGACCTTATGTCTGATTTTATGTTTAATATACTCGATCGATAACACATCTCCATTTGGTGAAAGGAAGGGAGGAAATATGAAGCTATGTGAGACACCGAAATATTTATTTATTTCGTCGACCCTCTTATTCAGCAGTTCCTAGCATTCCTTGCTCTTTGTTGTGATCTTTTGACAGTGGGTGAATTTTCTTACTTTGCTTGAGGTGACCCTTCGATCTGGAGTTCCTGCACTTCTCAGAGCTTCATCATTGGCCACACACAACTTGGAAATAAAACTATGGGACTCGACTACTTAGGGACCATACTCCTACAAACTTTGGTCAGCCAATGGGCCAAACCTTTCATTTAATTCCCGAGCATCCTTTAGAAACTATAGAGTTGGTTTGAGGATGATGAGAACAACTATGATTCACTCCCAATATGTGGATATCAACCATTTTAATAAAGGAAGGGTCATAGACCTTTGTGCAACTGTTAGCTTTTGATGTAATAGAACCTCTTTTGTTTTCACACTCTCCTCCATTTGATTCTTCTCCTTGAGGACATTCGCCAGCTTGAAGCCTAATTTTTCGATCTCATGATCATGAGCCTGTAGAGCGGACTCGACTTCTTGCTTTCCATGTCTTAAAGTTTTTGCTTCCGCCTAGGCCTTTTGAAAATTATCAAAAGCCTGAGATCAGATGTCGTCCAACTATCTATTTATGCTTTCTTGAGAACATTGATGCTCTACATTTGATTGGTGCTCAACAAAAAGCTCAAATTCCAACCTATAAATCTCAACATACAATTGAACCTGCTCACCTTGGGTCTCCATGAGCAATCTTGTTGCTTTCTCCTACCGATCCTATATTTTCCTTATGCGGGCCATTTCAACATCTCTAGATTTTATTTTTGTCTACACCCTATTCACTATTTCCCTTACATTCATCAATTTTGTCTCACACTTCTTCAATTTCTAATCCATCCTCTCATAATCCACATATAATACTTTCTGGGTGGTCTTGGCTAGATCCACCTTGTCGCATGGGAAAATTTCATTCAAACTCAGACCCATGGCCCTGATGTTGTAGTCCTCCATTTAATTTTATCCTTTGGATTGGAATATGAGTGGCTTTATGGTAGTAATCCACAAAGAATTATACTCTTCATAGAAGCAAGTTTCAATCTTCTTGGCGATCAATAGCTCAACATTCTTTAACAACTGTTTCTGATTCCTAGCTTGTTGAGCCTGGTTAGTTTCTTTGAAATTCTCTTGAAGAGTCCACAGGGTGTCAATGCTTTGTGTTGCAATGAAAACACCAAGAAGAAGACTAAAAAGAGTAACAAAAGGAGAGACTTCAGTAGTATGAGCATGTGGGTAAGAAAATGGTAGCGTAATCATGGAAAATGGTGGGATGCCAAATTAAGATTGGGCTCGAGAGAAACCAATTGGAGTAAAGAGAGAAATATGAGGAATGAGAGAGTTTTTCTTGAATGAGGATGGACTTGGGGTAATGGGCAACATAGATGATTTTAATTTTTCAATAGGGGCCCTGGATAGGGCGATTAAAGAATCAATAATGGCTGAAGTGGATGTTGTTCGCGTGACATGTGGGGGTACATCATAGGATATACTAAAAATAGTGGGGGGTTCATTTAGGACCAAAAGCTCAAGGTCCATGGATGGAGGGTTCTCTTCAATAGATGGGGGTAAAGGTGTAGCTAGATATGTAGAGGTAGGAAGAAGAGGGGTAACAAGACTTACCATGACTGCAATAGTCAGAACATTTTGTAGAACAGACTCTATTTCTTCTTCTTCCTTGACTGTTAGCTCAGGCACACTTGGATCTTGGACTCACATTCTCTTTGCATGACCTGAACTAGCTCATTTTGATCCTTAGCGGATGATCCTGCTGAAGCTTGGCCCTCATCAACTATAGAGGACCTTCTTGGGGACTGTTAGACTCTTTTTCCCTTGCTTCGAAAACTTGAATAGGACATGTATTGTGAGTCCTTTTTCTTTGAGCTCCTCTTCTATCATAATCCTAGGGTCGGGAAGTATGATGGGAAAGCCACTCCTCTTCAATCTCGTGGCTAGTCTCTAGGTTGCTATTGTCGGTGTCAACCTCTTGATCATAAATTTCCTCAAACTTTTCATCATGTGGCCTAAACTCTCCAAGAAACTTATTTGGGAATCTCATCTCTTGTTGGAACCTCCAAAAATTTGTCTTCTTTCTTTTCAAACATCCCCAAAACTTCATTTGATTGTTGAGGTTTTTATTTATCAAGAGATTCCTTTGATAATCCACCTATGATGTATAGAAACTGAGCCATTTTGACTGTATAATTGGTATGTGGGCCAAGTTAATGTGTACTTCTGCCCTTTCCTAAGTTGGATTCCTCCTCGAATCCATATACTCTTGACTCTCATGTTACAAAGTGAAGTGCCTTGTCGGATTGTAGTCCCACATGTCATAGATGAGGACTAAGCCTAGGGCTGCCAACAGATTTGTAAGTTCCTTCTCTGCCTTCCACTTATCCAATGCCACCTAATAGTTGGAAATGCAAAGGGGAAGTAGATATAACTTTTTATTGTTTCTTCCACATCCATAGGTGTTGTCAGCAAAAGTTTCCTCAAGACATGCCTCCAACGAGAAAAATATATCTATTACAAATCTAGGGAGTCGGAAAGGTTCTTTGATAAAACCATAAAATTTGATAAATGTGTTATCCTCTCCTAAGAAATAATCCATTAGAGTCAGCGTAGTTTTCATCAATTGCAAAAACTTAGGAGAAAAATGGCCCATAGGACGTGGTAAGAAATCTTGAAGAACCAATCCCAAATTTTTTTTTGCAAACTAATAATAATTGTATGTTTTTGACAATACATAGGTCCACACAAAAAATGGCTGACATAAACCATTTGCATCAAGCCTAGATAGTGGAAAATTTCGCTCCAAAAACTCAGAATTTTGAAGCAAAATCAAGTGAGCCAAGAAAGAAGAATACCTAAATTTATATTCGGTATGGTAATTCCTTAATTGCTCCAACATGTTTACACCTACTACATCAGCGAAGTCATAATATTTATAATCTTTCTCCCTTTTGAATATTAAGGCCAATCTCATTTTGAAGGGATGGACTTCTTCATTATTATCAAAGCCAAAAAGTCAAGCTAGCATTGAGAAAACATCTTGTGTGTTTCTCTTGAACTTTTTACGTGCTAGAGGAAAAGAAAAACAACCTCTCAATGGCCTTTCCTTCATCTCACTCTTATAGAAACTTTCTCTTTGGTTTGCTTCTTCCCAAAAAAATTCTATATTTTCCTCAACAAATGGCTCAATGCCATAGTTGGTAGGGATACACAACATATCTCGTATGGCTTCGACAGAGATCATGACCTTGATCCTATTGAATATAATGGCCCATGTATCTCTGTTGAATCTTTTGGCACATGCATCTACTAACTTTGGGCATGGGTGTACAACATACAACATGAGCTATGGAAACCCACAATTCCGGGGCTAAGAGGAGAAACCCTCAGATGCACCATGCTCTAACATCCTTTGAAATTCCCCCTCCCTAAGACTCTTAGGGTTAGTCGACAATTTTGGATCAAAAATATCGTTGGCAACATCTCGCACCACCTCTCTGGCAGCACTGCCATCTACTTGTACCCTTCTACAAAACTAAATCGGTTGTTCCTCTAGCACTAGGGGATTGGAAAATGAGTTCTTCCCAAAGATATTAGCAAAACTAGGCATTTTGGATGAAGCTCCATCATTTCTAAAAATCGTTGACAGCTTCTGCATGGCTACTTCAAGAAGTTGCTGAGAGTTTCTTTACTAAAAATGGTAACTTTCCTTTTGCTACTTTAGAAAAATCTAACTTTTGAGTGCAGTTAATTCCCTTAGCACATAAATGTAGTTAAGGCTATGTCATTACCGTTGGTCAATTAAATGCTTCCAATGAGGTGATACGTGTGGAATTTAGATCTGTATCCCTTGAGAATGCCAAAATCTCTACAATAATGGAATTAGTACATTCTCTTTGCTGCCTCTCTTCACAAATAAGCTTGTTGTCTTATAAAGTGTGATTTTAGCTATGAGAAACATGCTTAGGTGATGTAAGGTAACTTTGAAAAGATGCACCCATTTAATTTTTCAGATTTTAATGCATTAATCAATGTCTTTTAACATAAGTGAGCTAGCTAGTGCTGATGATGGAAAATGACACATGTCAATAATGGAATAATGTGAGCATTTACTTCCAATGCCCAAATTTAGTGTTTAGGACCTTATGTTAGATTCTCCATATGATTTATCCCTTGTCCTTCAGTTGCTTTGATACTTTTCGATTGTCATCCGACCAAAAATAGACTTTTCATTGTTTGGGTTTGCCAAGACCTCGTTTCTATAAATATCCATACCAACTTAATGCAATATTCATTTGGGAATGTATCTTTTCAAGTTTAGCAAGCCTTTTTCTCTATCTCTGTTCTGCCCTTTGCTTTGCCCCTTTTAGCTATATCTATTGGCCTAGGAACTCCTGTTCATTTGATACCACAAAGGGCACAATACACCTTCACTGGGAAGATCACTACTGATAGAATTAAGCATCTAGTGAAGAAGTGTGACCACCTTGGGTTAATTCCATTCCATCGGGTAGTTGGCTAGGACTCTATCGAGTACGAGAACTAGATGAGAAGCAACTGCAATGTCGTATCTCACTTCATGGCATCCCTCTTGGACTTGAACATTGCAAAACCCATGATTGTTGACCTATGTTGCTAAATGTTTGATTCCTTCTTGTTGGAAGGTCTTGGTGAAATTGTGCAAGTCACTGTCCCGGGTGTCGGCATTTTGAGTGCAATGGACCTCTGTAGGCATGTTGATCATGGGATGGATGTGCCCTAGCTACCCTTTTCGACTGAATTCCGCACTATGAACCTTGAAGGTCATCGCTCACTATCTCTACCTATGGCGACTTATTTCCTACAGGAGTATGGTGTAGAATGCGGTCCTGGGCTAGAATTTTGGAAGCATTTTGAGTTTCTAGCATACAACTGCAAATATTAGAAGCTGATGTCTATGTGACATGTGTGTTGTTTCCTCCATTTTCCTATCAAAGAAGAAGAAGAAGAATAAAAATTGACTACAGGAAACTTTCCCATGTAACTATGATTGGAGGCCTAATCTTTTCATTTTTTGTACTTTGCCTCCATTTTTTTCTTTTTGCTCTAGGACTCTTTTTGGGTTTTTCTTGATAGAGCTTCAAGTTAAAATTTGAGCCTCAAGTTGTATTACACTTGTAAATTTTTGATGAATATATATAATACAATACTTTTCTACTTCTCTTTTGTTTCCACTCATGGATTATTCTCAAAACTAAAGTGTATTTACAAAAAAATTACATATGTTACATAACTATAATTTTTGTTAAGAAATAATGTACTTTAATGGAATAATTTTATGTAAATATCATTCAATGGTATATTTAAAATATTGCCTTCCATATCTTCAAGTATTAATGCATTTTTTTGTTTGTATGTGCTAATTCAGAAGGGTCCCTTCCAAAATGCTTCGAATTTGGTATACTGCCCTAGTTTTGTAGTGCACTCATTGCACTTTAGCACTAGACTTCCTTCCTTGAAATTTGGATCAGAAGTATTTTTATCGAACTACTGCTTAACTATTTGTTGGTGACCAATCAATGGCTCCAAAGGCCTTTTATTTGTCTTCCTCAATTTTGAGGATCTCCACTAACCGTACTTCCATTCCACTACTTTCCTCTATTTCTAGGGCTTTCAATACTTGTAAAGTAGGGAGCTCCATGGAAATAGGTAACACTACCTCTTTCCCATATACTAATTCATAGGGAGATGCCTTCAGGATTTTCTTTCGTGTAGTTTGATCTACCCACAAAACAACCCCCAGGTGCTTGTTCTAGTCCCTTTGTCACTCAGACCTAATCTACTTGATTAACCTAATTAGGTTTTTATTAGTTGAATTTACTAGCCCATTTCCTTGTGGTATTAGTTTGATGAAGTCTTGATCCCATTTTTTATAGAAAAATATGACATCCCTAAACATACAAAGGCCTCAACATTATCGAATATGATGGTCTTTGGTGAACCAAATGTGATCACCAATTCTTCGGGAAATTGACAATCTCGCCCTTTGTAGCATTTTTCAGGGTGATGACCTCTCTCCACCTTGCAAAATAATAAGTCGCCATGAGGATCCATTTGTGGCCAACATTGGAGATAGGATTTATCATTTCAAGAAATCCAAACCCCATTGAGCAAGAGGTTTTTTGGTTGTAATTGGACTTAAGGGAAAGGCAAATTTTTTTTCTTTTGCCAACAAAAAATTGGTACTGAGTACATTTTTGCACCAAGTGGTGCACTTCAAAAAACATTAAGGGCGAATAATATCCCGCTCACATTATTTTCAAGGTAGTGGTCTTGGTAGAGAAATGTCCACCCTCAAAACTACTATGCATTTCCTTAAGAACCCTTTTTGCCTAGTGCTTACCTAAACATCAGAGCAAGACACCATCATAATTTATCTTAAATAAAGTCTCTTTAATTAATACATAAATAGTGCCTTGCATTTGATAGTATCACCTTTTGTGGAATGGAAGGCTAGTTAGGTAGTGCCCCTTTCACATATATCAAGTTTGATCCGCCACCCAGAACTCATCAACCTCAAACTGATTTGAATAGACCTCGTCGATCTTCTCCTCAACCTTGGAACTCATTTCCTATGCAAGGTACTTGCAAATATCTCTTCCTTGAACTAGCTTAGTTGGTCTAATTTCCACATCATACTGTAGGATCTTAGTGATCCAATTGGCCCTCTTCTCGATTATCTCTCCTTCCGTAATATATTCTCGTACACTAGGATCAGAATTCGGGATGGTAATTTTTTTGGCTGACACTAGGTGTCAAAATGTTATAAGGATTTTAACAATGGAAAAAGCTTTCTTTTCTACAAAGTTATACCTGGTTTCATAGCCCTAAAGGTTTCTTGAGTGAAACGCAATCAAATGTTCCCTGTTATTCTCTTCATCCTTTTGAGTGAGCATAAAAGCTATGCTATGCTGGCTATTGTACACATAGACCAGGAAATCTTTGGAAAAGTATGGGTTATTCAAAACCAAGGAAACAAAGATAGATATCTTTATTTTCTCAAAATATGCAAGTTTCCCTCAAGGGTCCATTTAAATATTAAGTTCTTCCCGAGCATTGAGGTGATAGGTCTTGTGATGCCCACAAAGTATGAAATGAATCGACTGAAAAAATTAATCTTCCCTATGAAATATTGCAGCCCTTTATAATTCACTAGTAGGGCTAACTCCATTATAGATGTCACTCTTTTGATATCTATTGCAATTCCCTCTTTGGATACTACAAAACCAAGTAGCTTATCCTGAGGTACTCTGAGAATAGATTTTTTGAGATTTAAAGAAATCCTGAACTTTTGACACTTTTGGAAAACCTATTCTAGATGATCAAAATGATCAAACTTTGACTTTGAAAAGACTGTTAGGTCATCCAAATAAATTAGAATGATCAAATTGATCAATCCTTTGAAAGAAATTTCCATTGCTTGCTGAAAGGTTGCACCAACATTTGAGAGTCTAAAGGGCATTTTTGCATATACAAATGTTCCCCACTTGTGGTAAACATTGTTGTATCCTTAGGAACTATCAAGAAATGAAAACATCTTCGATCCAACCACAGTCTATAGAATCTACTCCATTGATGGTAAAAGGTAACTGGTCTTTCAGTGAAGCTTTATTAAGATCTCTAAAATCAATACAAAGCCTAATGTCACCATTTTTCTTCCAAACCGGTACCAAATTAGACAATCAGGTTGAGTGGTTAATGAGGTAAATAATTCGGGACTCAATCAATTTGGTGAGATTCTACACCATCAATGCCTTGAATTTTGGATTGATAGGCCTTTTCTTATGCCAGACTTGCTTTGATCCCTCGGCCAAGTCAATGGTATGTTGAATTATTCAAGGATCGTATCCTCTAAGATCATCATAGGTCCAAGCTATAACTATATTGTATCTAGAACATAGGTCCCTTACCCTTTCGTTATCTTCCCATGGAACATTTCTTATGACTATTAGCTTTATGTTGTTTTTGACATCAAGCTCCTCATAATCCTTTTCGTCCATGGTGAACATTTTCTTGTCATTCCTTACATCTTCACAATCAAAGAGATTTTTGAGGGAGATTAAGCCTCAAGGGAGCTTATTTCCTTTTAGCAAGATAACCTAATCTTCGAAAGGGTGGGCTCCTAGTTGTGAATAGTTGAAAACTCCTTCTGACTTCTAGATGAAGGTGGTGATCTGAATTTCATCTTCAAACACTTGCTAGTTCTATGCATTGTTAGGGATTGGTGGTTGGATGATGATTTGTACTACATTTTGCTTTGTTGTCAAATCAGAAATAGGTTCAAAATGTGACTCAATTGATTCCATCCAATAAAATATGTTTTTTTGGGATCAGGGAATGACTTACACATTAAAACCCTCAAATCCCTAAATCAGATCCCATATCTGATGTCTTTGACCTCATTCTTGTATTTTTAGTGGCCACTTTCCCATGGACCTGCCTCACAATCAACTTAGAATCTTTGAATGCCTGAAAGCTCTTTACACCCTTTCACTCAACAAGAATCAAACTATGGATCAAAGCTTCATATTCCATATCATTATTAGAGCATGAGAATTAAAAATAATAGGCCTCGAGAGTCACCAATCCTATTCGGGATAATAGTCTGACTCCTGGTCCAAAACCGAGTTTATGTTTAGCACCATCAAAGTATAAGGTCCATAGATGGTTATCTTTCGGATCATCATATTATTCTTGATTCTTCATCAATTTTGGGTAGATCAGATCATCATCGAAGATCACATATTTTCCCAATCCTGTGGCATGAAAATTTCTCAATGGGTCAGAGTCAATGAACTGGTTGAGGAGAACCTCCTCTTCAAGGGTCTAATCACTTGTGTCATCTTTGTCCTCCAATATCTCTACGCAATATCCCACCTATTTTGAGAAGGATGTATGTGCTACTTCAAAACATAAGACTGCATTGTCCGCTATATGTTCAGGGTGCAAAGACTCAGACATAATCTTCATCTTCACCCTATGCTTGGTTCTCAATATCAGATGGGACCAATTGAGTGCCATGTATTTGCCAAGATTTATGTTGAATTATCTAGAAATACATATCTTGAAGACTAGGGAAATGTCTATCACCACTACTTCTTGTGAGACTATTTGGCTTGGGCATGAAAAGAGGGTTAAAGACAGATCTTTTATTTGAGCAACGGTCAAAACCTTCTTTTCATCCAACTGAATGATTCCCTTCTCAAGTGGCTCATACTTAAGCATCAAGACATCAACCACTTTCTTTGGAACTACCTTGGCTCTTGAATCAATCATATTATTATGCAAAAGTTTATCTCCCACAATCAATGTTAAAAAGAAAGATGTGGGATTCAACTTGCTTACCTCCTTCTCTTTTGCATTTCTTGCATCATTTGTATAAGCTAAAAATTTCAAATCTTGAGGGTCTGATGTAGGTCCTTTATATTTACTTTGATTGCATGACATAGTTGCATCCATCTACAGTCTTTGTTCCTCATTTTTCAGTGCTTTCTGAAGCAATTTCTTTTGTTTGGGAATAGGTGTAACATCCCATAGGGACACGTTGGAAAGTGCCTTCTTCAGCTACTCCACCACATTTAGTGCTCTGACTAGTTGAACCTCAGGTTTAAACAGTGATATCTCCCTCATCTTTAGAGGGAAGTGATCCATCGTGAATGGGTTTGGCATCTTATCCAACTCCTTTGCGAGCAACTATAGAATTCATTGTTAATGAGTTGGTCGACTAATTGGTTGTGGGAGTTGTTTTTCCTATAGTGCAGGTTGGTGTGGTTGAGGATGGGGTAAAGCTTGTTGCGCATAATCTCTAATGATCCTTCTCTTGGATCTTTTGTTGTAGTCTGACTACACCTATGGAGCATTGGTCATCAAATATTCTTTTGAAAATATCGCATCCTCTTCCTCCATCCATAAAAATAACACTTGATCAAGTGCAATGTCCAAATCTTGCTCTATAGAAATTCATTGCATTTACACCCTAAAATGAGAATTTTCCATTTCAAGGACTCATATCCTTCCGCATTTAGAAGCGTGCCTTTATTTCTTTGCTTCACTACTTTTAGTTGCATATTTCCCCTTGGAAAATTTTGGGGGATATGACTGTTGTTGCATGGGAAGCACCATGCATTTTCATCTTCTTCTAGGTTGTTCTACCCTAGGATTAACTCTTTTCTCTAGTTGTCCTTGACCATCTACAATGACATGGTGACTGGAACTATCTGGTTTGTGGATTATGCTTGTTGACCTCCCTGAATCGAGGGTCCTTGGTATGTGTTCAGCTAATAAGATGGCCTTCCTCCCTGATAGATCTGAGTATCTTGCTTCAGAGGGACCTCTTGATTCCACTTAATGAGAACTAACTCATTAGAAAAGGACTGTAGGAGGCTCTTCATATAATTGATGTCCACTTCTCTAGAGGAAGAACCTGATGTGGTTGGTTGTGTGGTGGGATACACATACATGGATTGTGGTGGACCCAAAACTATCATTTGCATTATGGAAGTGGTCAAAGAAGCTTCCTCTCGAGACCCAACTGATTTTTTTGCAAATATAGGCATCAGAAGTTGTGGTGGAAGCTTCCCTACATCAATTAAACTATTCTCCATGTGTACCACCAAATTGTATGCATAAGCTAAGATATCTCCTCCCATAGAGGTTATCATCACCACAATATCTAATTTGAAAGCCTTCAAGTAGAACATAAATGCCATCACAATTTGAGGTTGGGTAGTCACAAGGATCCTGTACCAGGTTTTGTGAAACCTGGTATTGAAGTCACTCATGGCCTCTTGCGAATCTCTTTTGATAGTGATTAATTGATGTAACAGTGAAGAACGATCTCCTTTCTCTGAAAAACGTTCAAAGAACCTTTCTTTGAGTTGATCCCATGAGCTCATAGAATCAAAAGTCAAAGAACAATACCAATCTTGAGCCTCCACTTTGAAGGAGGCTACCAAAAATCTCAAAGAAATATTTTCCTCCACTATGTTGTGCACCCTAAATACCTTTGCTATCTCATGGAGGTGTTTGGAATGGGGTTTGAAGTCCATTTTGAAGAATTTTGGAATAGCCTTGAGGGCATTAGTAGGTATGGTGGACCAGACATCTGGGGGAGCAGGTGGCTATAGCAGACTACCACTATCCTAGGTTATAAAATTTCTAGGAGTAGGAGGGTGTACATGAGGCATGGACAAAAGATTTCTATGAATCGGGTAAACTGGTATTCTTATTTGGAAACTTCGGCCTCTAGTCAGAGTAGATAAAGCTCTAAATTATGGGCTCTTACTCCTCACTCGATTGCTTCTTACAGGTGATACAAAACCTATAATTCTTCTTCTCATACATACCAAAGACGGTGATTGGGAATAATGTAAATGACCCTTTGAAGATGCTCTTGTTTGGACTCTGAGTATGAAACTTTCAATTTCTTTCCTTAGCCTAATTTAAGAAATATTGTGAACTTCTAATCAAATGTTTGGAAAACTTTTGTCCCACTGGGTGTGCTAGAAAAAGTTTTTGATCATCAAATTTTTCACCTCTCTAATAGCCTTATGGGAAATTCAATGAGTGGGGGAAAAATTTGTGATTCATTGAATGCCTCTAGGATTTTTATAGAAAGCCGACTCTTCTCTAAGTTTGGGAAAAAGGTAGAAAGAAATGTAAACATAAAAAATGAAAAGTGGTCATCCGCCAACACTTTTACAACACTTCAAATCCCGAATTATTTTCTATGAATGATATAATAGACACAAAACTCCACAACCCTTCAGTTTTGGGAAGAGAATGAACAACAAAAGGTAGATACACATATAGTGCAGTCATTCAAATCTACCTACAGGAAGTGTTCATTAAGGTCTCATCAATCATAGAATCTCCAAGAGTTAGAAGAAAAAATTCAAAAGCTACATAAACCCTTCCTCTTAATACAACATAAGACAAACAAACAATAACCTTAAAGAAAATAGAGAATTCAAATGACATAATCTAATTTTTACAGGCTATCACTTTATCATATAATCTTACAACATGGAAATCAAATAATCAAACTATTCAGATTAAGCTAGACATAGTGTTATATTTTGAACAAAGATATAAATAAGGAAAGGTTGATAGAGGCCATATTATGCATAGTTTCAAATATTTCTCCCAAATAGTTTGTACTTCAAATATCAAACGAACTTTAAAATAGAGGTCAAATTCCAATTTGACAATAGTTTGAGTTAAAACAGATATAACATGCCATAATGAAGTAGTGTTCTGCAAACTTTAATGAAAACACTTCCTATAACTATGGAAAACTAAAGAATTTCTTTCCAAAAGGGAAAACTTCAAGAACCCTTTTCTCTTGTTGCCACCTCAAATTTATAGCCGAAAGGAGAGAGAAACACCGCCTCCACCTAGAAGTAATTACTACTAGATGTTTGCACCTGATAGCTCACAATCTGATCATAGATATTTTAATTAGGTCTCAAAAATTAACACTCATCAAATCTCAACTACTACATTAATATCCCTGAGATATTTAGAAAGATTGCCCTCTATAAATGCTTGGATCCTAGAAAATAGCCTAGAAAAAAGTCCCATTGACCAATCACATGGTTTGCGAAACCAACTCAAATTTTCCTCCTAAAAACCAAATCAAAATCACACTTTGACAAACTCCGAAGAGAAAAATTCTTGAAGAACAACTTCCTCACAGCGAATAGATGATGTGTCAAACAGGTGGGTATTCTCAGATTTGTGAAAATCATTCTTGAGAAATTTTTCGTTGAGTTGACATGTGGCCTGAATTTCTCCCGAAAGGAAAGTGATAAAAAAAAGTGCACATCCACATCATGGCTCATTGCACAACTTTCATAAAAAATTTTAATTTTGTCCGTGGATTCTTCTGAAGCCAAAAAAATATAAAGCTGAAAATCAAAAGACTAAGGAAAAATTTACTTCACATAATCTACAACAAAACTTTAAGAAAGTTACAAACCAATAAGATTCTAGGGTAAGAAATCAGGGGAAAAATTAATTACTTAAACAATGGAGACAAAGGCTCTAAATTATTCTTTAGATGGATTAAATAAATAAATGTACCTAAAAATGTAGGATCAATATGGATACAAAAATACTTGATAAGTGATCCACAAGAAGTAAAAAGGTAATTCTACTTCTACAAAAAAGAATTTTCCATAGAAAGGGATAGTATGTAGAAAATCAATGCTATAAATCAATGCAATATATTAATCCAAAAAATAATCTCTAAAGAGAATGAAAAATTGATAGTGAATGATATAACTAAGGAAGAAATTTTAAATTCCATATAGACCCTCAGTAATGATAAATATTTGGGGGAAGATGGCTTACCTATAAAATTCTATAAGAAAAATATAAATTGGGTGAGTGAAGACCTAACACAATGTTAGATTGAAGCAATCAAAAGAGGATCTCTAGGAGAAAATATTAACAAAGGGATAATCAAACTACTTCTAAAAGAGGGGGATAAATCTCTAGTTAAAAATTGGAGAATGTATCATACAAGATATTGTCAAAATTCCTAGCTTTGAGACTAGTTGATATACTCCCCACCTTTATCATAAGTACTTGAACATGCTTCATCAAAGGTAGATACATCCTAGAGAATCTAATAAGAAGCTAGGAGGTAATGGAGTGGGAAAGGAAATCTAACCAAAGTATGGCCATGCTCCTTCCTGACTTTGAGAAGGCTTATGATAGGGTTGAATGGCCATTTATATTGATGGTTCTAGAAGCTTTAATATTCCTAAAAGAGTTTTCCCAAATGGTTAAAACCTTAATGCAATATGTTTTGTAACATATTGATATAAATGGGTCACTATCAAGCTATTTTTTTTTTTTTTTTTCAATTAGGTAGGGGTGTCCTCTTGCCCTGACCCTATTTGTGATTGCTTTAGAAGGTATCCATTATCAATTAAGAAACTCAACTAAAATTCCAAAAGTTAGAGACTAACCCTTCCCATTGAAGGAGATTTATTAAACATCAAATTTGAAGATGACATTGTACTATTTATCAAACTTGTAAAAGAGAATTTTGAAAACTTAATGCATAAATTGAACATATTTTGTGTAGCTTCTAGAGTAAAAATATCTAGAGAAAATTCCATTATGCTAAGTTTGATAAATAACCCCCCTCAATGGTTCACCTATTTTCAATTCTAATAGGGAGGATTGGGTAAAAAAATTAGATACCTTGGTATTCCCTTTCTTGTTAATCCTTTCTTAAAAGAAATATTGAACTAGGTAAACAAGAACATTAATTTAAAAAATTGATAAATGGAACAAGCATTACCTATCCTTTTCTAGGACACAAGTGTGCCATAAAATTATATCTACTCTTATAATCTGTATTACTCTTCCATATGGCTATTTGGTAGTTACCAAATAGATTGAAGTCAAAAAGAGAATAAAAAAATTCCTATGTTCTGGTGGAAAATGAAACAAGAGGAAGAATGCAATAAAATAGGACTAGTATCATCTTGAAAAAAATGATGGAGGATTTGGACTAAAAGATCTAAAAAAAAGGAATTTCCCTTGCTCTTAAATGGCTATTTAAAGTTGTAAAAGGTAATGAGCCATGGAAGATTCTAATAAGGAATAATATTCAATTAGCAACCCCAAAGAAAGAAAAATCATTAAAACGTCTCCCTTTTAATTACTTACTATTTGTAAACTTCCCTATTACCCTTACTAGATATAATATCTTCAAAAGCCTATGGAAGGCTTGGAAACAAATTAGGCACTTATTCAGATATAGTAGCAAAATAAAAAGTAAGATGAACAAAGTTGTTGCAACCAATTCACTTTGGTGGAATTTATATCACAAATAGAAACCTCTACCTCTACTAAAAGGATGCTCAGCTAAAAAATGGTGCATGAAGGCATCAAATGCTTCAAACATATATTAATAAATTACAACCTAAAATATTTGGTCTCCCTTAGTGAATAATTTGACTTACCTTCATCCCACTTGAGAACATACTCTATTCTTAGGGAAGCATGTAAGAGGGTTCAATTTCCTATTTAATTTGAGACCAACAATTATTGTATTAGCTAGAATACATTATAATTGTTAGCATTTTTTTTGGTTTACCATTAGTGGTTAGTTGAATGTCAAATTTTTTTTGTTATAATTGGAAAAAGGTGAAGGTTAATTTTTTTTTGTCATAGTTAAAAATTTGTAAAAAAGAGTGAATTTTTTCTTTTACAATTAATGTGACAAAGAAAAATTATTTATAGGGGTAGGTTTAAATTATTTACGATAGTTAAAAGTTTGTAAATGAGAAACAAATTTTTTTCTTTTACAATGAATTTGACAAAGGGATAACGTTTATAGGGAGAGGTGTAATTTTTTTCCTTAGTTAAAAATTTATAAAAGGAGTCATTTTTCTCTTTTAGAATGAATTTGGCAAAAGGAGGTGGAGGGGGGGAATCATAATAGGGTTTCAATTTTTTTTTTTCTTTTATTGAGGTTTGCAAGATATAACTTAATCTATGTTTTCTTAATCCACCTCATGACAATAAGCTTTAAAGAACTTGTAACAAAAATGATTCTAAACACACTCATATAAATTTCCACAAAATTGAATGTGTGCTCCATGTGGAGGGAATTCAGAAAATTATTGTGCTAACACTAAATTATAAAGTGTAATGGGGGGCTATGTAGAGCCTTAATTTGAAATCACAATTGTGTATCCTTGTGATTTAACATCATAACAATGTCTCCTTGTGATTCTAACCTCATTTGTGTGTGCCTTGGAGCACACCCTTTCTCCTTGTACATCTCTAAATTCCTTGCACACTCTCGATCTCAAATTTTCAACTTATTTCTCTTACCATTTATGCGGGACTATGATGTGATATTCCAATACTTATTTTAATGAATTAGTGGAGGAATCTTCTATTTAAGAGGCCTTTTGAACCATCTATCTTGATTTGTTGAATGGAGGATTATTTTAGTGGATCATAATTTGAGATACTAGTACTCCTTATCATAGTAATATCTATATTATCAACTCCACAAATTTTTGGGATTATAATGTGTTATGCTAATGCTTATTTCAATGAAATGGTGAAGGAATATTCTTTTGTGGGAGTCCTCATGAACCTTCTACCTTGATCTCTCAAATGGGGGATTATTTTAGTGGATCATAGATTGAGATTCTAGTACTCCTTATCATAGTACTATATTTATTATCAACTTCACAAATTCTGATAAACATTGTGTACATTGGTTGAGTAGTGTTCATATGTTCACTCATATAGTGTTTTGTATCTCTCATCTTGATCAACATTTAGATTATAGATTCTTTGATTCTAGAAAAACTTAGTTGATCATCAATAGAGTTTATAACTTATACATTCTTCAAGATTTCTTCATCATCGCATTCCTATCATCAAGGGACATAGTTTTTAGAAGGTCTTAAATCCTTCTATTTCTCTTTTTTTTTTATAGCAGTTTTGTTCTCACTAGGTTTTCTCCTTTACTCCACTTTATGAGAGACTGAATTGTACATGGGTACCTAACATGGCCTCTAGCTAGGGCCTATTTCTATATATTTGCACTTTTTTTTTATCTCCCCAAGTATCACTTAAGGGTGGTGTTAGTGTGAATAATTAATCTATTCACTATACATAAATGTACTTATGTTGATGAGGTTAGAAAACATCTTGTCTAATTGAATATGCAACATTTTATACCTCTAGAGGTTACCAAGTTATTTGGTAAACCTCATGCACATACCTTTTGAGGTTGGAAGAATTTCCATCTCACCTCAAATATCACTCAACACTTGGCACACAAGGTTGATGACTTGTTCATAGAGGTTGTTCATTTGCACACTCTAAGTGTTCCTAATGTTGACATTGATAGGACATGTTTCTACTCATTTATGCCACATTATAGGGTAATTATCAATTTACCTCATAGGTGGATTGCATCATCTATGTCTATATATGCAAGTCTTTGTACTCATTGTAATTTGGGTCAACTAAATACAATTTTTTGCATTGTTCATTGTTCTTGTATTTTATGTCCTAGATTATCCTATTTCTAATAGAATAAAGTCCTAGGTATTGCCTCTTCCTATCATATGAAAATATACAAAATCTACTAAATTTTTGAAATTGTGTTGCATATTTTATATGAATTTCTATTTGATAAAGAAATCTAGAACTTGTTTTGTACCAGTATAGAAGGGTGGGGGGAACAAGGTAAGAATAATTTGTACGAGATACTTTTTGGTTTTATAGATGGATTAGATAAAACACTAAATTACTTCTCCTAGTTGTTATCTACTAAAATACTATGGTTTTTATGGAAAAATAAGAAGAATGGTTCCAAGATAAATAAAGGACACTTAATTAGTCTACTAGAAGAATCAAACATTTCAATATTTTATAATGGGTTATAATAAAAATGGTGATATCTAAATACATATTCATAAAGCTATTGAATACTGGGAAAGTGGAAATCAACAAAGAGGACATCAAATATGCAAGACACTAGTCATTCAAAAAGGAGGAAAATATTCCATTCCTAAGAATCTATATAGAGTTTAAAAAGAAGCACAATAAGAAGTATAAAGAAGAAACATTGAAGAAAGATTTGAGATTTCATTGAGGGACAAGATTCTTTCTGAACTACGGAGAAGAATTCACAGTGAAAGTGGTGAGATCAAATGAAGAAATATCAAGGATTAATCCTTCAAATTGGTTGGAATGACCTGGATGAAGGAAATAAAATTGTGTCCACTTCTAAAAGGATAAAAAATGAAGATAAATCTTGTAAATTTTGTAAAAAAAATTATGCAAATCAGTATTCTAATAGATCTAACAAATATAATTCTATGTATTATACACATGTATGATAGGAAATTGTATATAACCTTTAGAATTTGACACTTTGTTTGGATCTCTTAATTTATTGGACTTAATTAAGCTTCTGATTCAAATTATCATTCCAAATCCTTATTATTCTCATTTTATAATAGGGAAACCAACATTTAATTAATGCAATTTATATTTTAATCACCTTAGATCATGAGTGTCCTAGAAATTTATGCTAGTACCCATTTGCACAAGGGAGAATGGGTCTCCTTTAAGTTTTAGGATTCATTTTTAAATATGATTTTGGTGGTCTTTCAGTGATTCAAATTAAATATGAAATTGTTAGCTTTAGAATCTAATTTTTATGAAATTATATAAACACCTATAAATACATAGTCATTTTATCAATTCAAATCTAAGAAATCTAAGGCACACAATCAAGACTTCATATGAGAAAACATTATTGTCAAGAGCATTCAAGAGTAGATTTATCAATCATTTGTTGCATGAATCAAGTTCCTATCATCATGTTCAAGCTTATGTGTGTTCTTGTCATCTTGTGAAGGATAATATGAAAGCATCTAAGCATTTTCAAGTTTAAAAATCCATCGAGAAAAGAAAGATCAAGTTCCTTGGAGTGATCAATGTGTTTGTCTTTAGTTCTCGATGAGAAGCCACCAAAGGTTTTGTGAGTTGTAGCAAGAAAGTGTTCATTCATCATTTCCTTCTCCATTATCACTATCTTTCTATCAAGGTTTAAATTTGAAACGTGGGGTTTGACTAATGCAAACCCCTATTCAAATAAACACTTTTCCATCTCTTTGTACATGCACAAATTATAGGTTGAAGAAGAATTGAAGAACCTGAAGAGAAATCTTGCATTGTTGCATAAGTTTTCATCATTGTTGTCAAGTAATGGAAACTCAATTGTAGATTTTATTTTTGGCTTTCCAATAGTGGAACTTTTGCAAAACAAAAGCTAAGATCCTACCTTAGAGGATTGCGAAAATAAATTTTAGAAGCCCTAACTAGAACCTATTAGCCCTAGGGTGAACATGTCCTTCTATAGAGCTCAAAACCTACTTTTGGTGATTGGTAAATGTGTCTTTAGCCTTATTAGCCTTCTTATAATTCATTTACTTTGAGCATTTCATATCATTTTTGTGTCACCAAAAAGTGTAGCCTTGACACTTTTCACTCAGTTGGGCCTTTTCCCTTGGATTTTGGCCTAATTTTTCTTTGATCTAATGTTGTCATGTGGCCAATACATTCACATTAGGTCTTGAACACTTAAAAATCAATAACAACCTAATGGTGTTTTACAAAGGTGTTGTGAAGTGTTGTAACACATATTCCCACTTTTTTAAGACCCTTTCAACACAATTTACCTTAACAACCCCTTTTTACCTCTTTCCAAGCCTTGTGCCAAAGTGCTGTAAGGTGTTGCAATATAGTTTCACACTTTCTTAGGCATTTCATCACTAATTCAACCCTTTCTTATGTTAAAATTTCCCCTTTATGTAATTTTAGGCCTAACTTGAGTGTTTCGGGAGACAAGCCCATTAAATATCATTAAATACCACTTACTTCCCGACCACCACTTGAATTTTTCCATGAGGACTAGGTCACCACCTTAGGAAACCTAGTCCCTTTTTGAATAAAACTCAAACTTAAAACAAAATTATAACGAGAAATTTCCTCCAAAACCCTAAGGTCAACCTATCATGTGTCATTTTTAGGGAATTACGGCATAACACCTATAAGTAATGGTCTCCATCTGGATTTACCTCTCCTACTCTTTCCTCCCTAACATCATTTCATCTTCACAATAACTCAAGAACTCAATATTCTCAAGGAAGCATTCAAGCACTTAGCATTTCAAACATAATCCATTGGAGTTGGTTTTTGCATATCTTCAGACTTTTTCAACAAGGACTTGGTGAGTGTTTAAACTTACATGTTATTCAATCATCTTTCCTTTCCTATTTCATTTCATCATTTGGGGTTTGATTACCAAAATGGGGTTTGACTAAGGTAAACCCCTATTCTCTTACCCTAACTATTTTTCTCCTCTTCGCATGTATGCTTTGCAGGTTTTTGTATGCAATTTTGCCAAGGAGAAAGGTGCTAAAAAGGTGTTGTTAACTCATTAAAGTCACTCAAGTAAAAAAATCCTAATTGAAGCTTGGAGATCTCTTTCAACCTATTTTGTGTAGAACTTGGACCAGACACCTATAAGAAACTAAAGTGCAGATTGAGGTCTTCCACTTCCACTCTCAAATTTTCAAAGATTCAGAAGTGGACTAATTCACCAATAGTGGAAAACTAGTCCCAATGAACCTGGTTTCCAGAGGTTTTTGTAAATTTGGACACACATTTGCCAGAAACCTATTTTGGGAAACTTTCCTAGGAAGAGGACTAGGTCACCAATTCTGGCGTCAGTGTCCCAGTGAGCATTTTTAGCAGATTCCAGAAGATTCCAGAGCTCCTCTTCTTCAACCTTCAGTTTCCAAATGCACCATTTCTATATATTCTAGTTTCTTTACAAATTGCATACATTTTAGGTCATTCTTAGGAGATTGCATATAGTTTACATTTACTTTAGCCTACATTTTATTGTTAGTTTATTTCATTACATTGTAGCACTTAAGCACAAACATCACACCCATTTCCAAACCCCCAAATCTTTGAATGAACTCACCAAGAATACATCTTTAGTGTGAAAGATAGCCATTCTTCCAACTCTGCTCCTAGGAGAAAAAAACCCTAGGAGCCTAATTGGGGAATCCTCTTTCCCTAATTTCATTTATTTTTGGTGGTTCATTTTGGTGAACCTATCCTTAGAACACTTCTTAACTTCTATTTTTGCATCCTAGGAAAGGCTTGAATTCATCATGCATTAGGATTTTGCATTGTTTTGCATTCCAGGATTTTTATAATTGCATTAGTGAAAAGTTCCTTTACCTTGCATTTTTGCATATATTTTCATTGAAAATTTCTAAAATTTTGCATTTGAATCTTAAGACGACATGATAGAACCAATCAAAACTACCAATTTTTTTGAAAGAAATCCTTATTGGTACTAATGCACCATTCTGGGTAACTTAATCACATTTCACATTTTTAATTTCCTGTTACAACATCAGAAACCTCATTTCTATGATTTCTTAGCCTCCTAGTATCATATACTATAAGTTTGGAAATTTTTAGAAGCATAGGTTATATGATTCAAACTCAAACTCATCATTTTAGGGTACTCATTCTTGATACACCTTCATCATTAGATCTACAAAATGATTACATTTATGAATTTGTGCTTAACATTGATAAAATTTATTTTCAATTTTTCCTATACAATGTTTAAATTCATAAAACTTTGCTTAAGTTTGATAAAAGTACATTTCATTCTTTCATATATACATTGTTTACATTCTTAAGACTTAGTATACATTGGATAAAAATGTTTTGTTTATGTGCATATACATTGTTCATATTGTTGAAACATTGCATGAAATGGTTACATATATTTTTCATTTTTGTTCAAACAATGATAGTATCGTACATATCTAGATATTATAAGCAACCTTCCCTACCCTCTCCCTATGAGAGTGTTTTAGTGATAGAAAATACAACCTTGGGGATTCCTAACGATCATATTAGTTCTCCTAATATCTCTCCCATGATTGAAGAGGATATTTTGGTGTTCGAAGAACCAATCAATGAGGGTTATGAGAATCCTTGTTGTGTATCTCCTATTACCTCTCTTAATGACCAAGACAACACACCCTTAAGGTATCATGACAATAAATTTTTTACTTCTCCTATTATCTCTCCTAGTTGTGAAGACGATACTTTGCTGCTAGAAAACATAATCAATGAAATTAATGAGTATCTAAGTTATCCCCCTTCTCCTAGGGAACCCATTATTAAACAAGAAAATTTAACCATCGATAATTCTCCTACTTGTGATGAAGTCCCTTTAGAAGAAACCACATTTAAATGTGAAGAAATTTTTTTTTTCAGTTCTCCTAAGAACTCTCCTCCTAGGGAAAATATCCTGGTGCAAAAACATCTAAATGTTGACACATATCCTTCAAACACTACACCTTCCCTAGGTTCAAATAACCAAGTGAAATTTGAATCCCATTCACTAAAAAATCATACAAATAAAGACAAGATTCTTGAGGTTATGACGACACAAGTGGGATCTCTTTTAATTAGTGAGACTCCTAAGTCACTTCCCACGAGTGAATCACACAAAAAACTAAGAGAGTTCTTGAAATTCATGATGCAATCTAATCATAACAATGTTTTTCAGCCACTAATTGTAACCTAGTGATTCAAACATATAGGGGATCACACATCACTCCTACATAATTACCCTTTTCTCAACTTAGAGTCCCTAGTGTTGATGATCTTAAAAGACTCCTACTAATCTATCTATATGGTAACTCGTTCAAATATCACATATATACAAGTGTCTATTTCAAGAAATGTTGCAAATACAGATGGATGAGATCCAATCTTACATCAAATCAAATAATGTCACATCGTCCTCTCTTCCCATGCAAGTAACCCAATCCGAAATCACATTCCCTAAACATGAAATAACCTCACTTGAGATTCAAAACAAAAATGATCCCTTAATGATAAAGGTGATAATTAATGAAACTTTAGTTAGGCACACTCTCATAGACAATGGAGCATAAATTAGTGTTTGTAGCATGGACCTCCTCAACAAAATTGGCATGGACACAAATCTCATTCACCTTAATGGTGTTCATATTCCTGGCTTTGACAATGTTAATAGGCAACCACTAGGGATGACCACATTAACTATCGAGGTCGGACCTGTAGTGTTTCCTACCTCTATCCATATCATGCAAGGAACCCTTCAATATAATATTCTCCTAGGGAGATCATGGATTCATGCTATGAAATGAGTCTCATCTACCCTTCACCATATAATGAAATTTGAGTACAATAACAAGATATACACAATTGATGTAGACGAACGAAGCTATGAATCAACTAATCACAACTTTTCCAACTCCCCTAATCCTTTAATTCCTAGATAACAACTTATACAAGTTGATGCTAACCCTTCACCTACAACAAAAATATTTCATAATAATTGGGGGTCACTATATTCTACACCTCCTTTCACTAAAAATTCCAACATCTCACCCTCTTTGTCCAAAGAGTCATCTAAAAACAATTCCTTTTTAGATACAGGTTCTAGTAATGATTGGGGTCTTACGCCTCCCTTTAAAGGAGATTTTGAAACCTCACAACCTAAACCAAAAAAAACATATTTTCTATATGCTCAACTTGGTTCTACATCAACAACATTACCCCATGATGGTGATGGGGGCTATATAACTCCCATCCCTCATGAAGGAACATCACATAACACTAAAAAGGATTTGTGTTCTTGTACAAAAACCAATCCTTTTCAGAAACACACAACCCATTCATTTAACTTGGAAGATCAAGTTATGGTATCAGATACAATCTCCCTCCTACACATGGATGCAATGTGTAAGTATGCGCAGGATCATGATGGGCCAAAAAGTGGTGATATCTAGGTGATATGATGGCCCATGTGGCTGATGACTTTTTTTTACCCAAAATTGATGAAACGAAAAGGTATTTTAAAGGAGATTCTCAGCTTTCCACCAATATAAATTATTCTTTACTTTCAATTTAATAAATAATTATTATTCATTTTCTATTTGAATTATGACTAAAGTCCTGATTGATAGGCTAATTGAAAAAAATCTATAACTTTCAAATGGTATCACATTTTTTGAATCCAAAACATGCGTCACATTCTATTCTTCACATACTATAGGATTAAAAAAAAAGAATTGAATTTCATGAAGTTTTGATGGAGTTAAGGTGGTCAAACATATGATTTTTTATATTTTTAAAAATTTGTAGTAAAAAATTCATAATTAATTATTTACTTGGAAAAAAATTACAAAAAAATATGCATCCCATCGGGACATGAGTCCCATAATTATATCTAAAATATTATAAAAAGATATTATCATTTTATTGTGGTTAGGGTGGTCAGATAGACACCTACTTCTTATTTTTTCCCTGAAATTTAAGTATTACTCGATAGAAATTTCAGATTTTGACCAAATAGATTTAAAATAAAATAAAATAAACCTAGTAGTTTAGAAACTCCATTCAAGTTGTTACAGTTTCTATTCTTACATATTTTTGAAACAATATAGATAACTTGTTCAAATTTTTACGTTAAGTTTCCTAACCCTGATTTTCTGAATTTTATTGCTACTTAAGGGCCTGTTTTTTCCATGATGATCTTGCACATACCCATGCACATGACACCAACTAACATATCATACTATTTCAAGAAATATTTAGGGTTACTTCCCTTCTCTCCATTTCCTTCAAACATCTCACAAAGTGTGGTGCTGTTCCTTATGTTGAAGCACCTAATTCCTCTCCCTAATCTGTACCTTCATCCTATTCGACTCACCTTTGTCCTGCACTAAGTGGGGGAAAGGGATTTGTTATCCTTTTCCCCATATGCCATTTGTTGTTGTATGTTTTGACTCGTCGTTAAACTTTCATGAACATATATGAGCAAGCTTGGGATGTGGACGACATGTCTTAAGTTGACTCTCATGTGACATACTATCCTTTCCATGACGTAGCCTCACTTGGAATTTGGCTTTCCAAGTTGTCTCTTATGTCCTTCTCTCTTCTTTGCATTCTTTTCTTTTCTACTTTAAAGTAATTTCTCATAGTGTGATGTGTAGCAATTCCTTTAAAGTGGGGGCATACATTGGCATTATTTATTTTTCATTTTCTATTCTTTATCCATGGTTCCTAGTATAGCCTTATTACTTCATACGATGTGTTTCCCACTTTGTGGATGATATTGGGTATAATTTCCTTCATGAAAGTGACCTATCTTAGCATATTACATTCCTATTAGTTTCTTGATGCAATACATTGCATCCCTTAAGCTGTGAATTTTATATTCTTTGATTGGTCCTCTCTTGGAGACATTAGAAAAAATGTTCCCTAAGTCAAAGACCTCGCATGAACTAAATAAGACTCCTTTGAACATCCCTTTTTCATTTTACATTTTACTTTTTTCCATTTTTGATATATGGCCACCTTGCATAACACAACTTACATGCCTGTAGTGCCATCCTACACTTGTTCATGAGTTCTAAGCATACAAAGATTTTATTTCCTCATGAACCACGAACCCTTGTCTTTGGTGGCACCTTATAAAATTTATCAGGAGGTATAAATTTGGTATGGTTAAGCAAAAAGCCCAACTAGTGGCACAAATTTCTCCATAGCCACCTTTGTGTGTGAGAGAGTGCATACCAACTGAGTGTATCTTTCTCACCCTTTTGGGCCTTCTCACCTGGTGGACAACTAAAATTCTTGTTGCCCTAGAGTGAGTACACTTCCTTTTGAAGAATCAACCAAGATCTGATCCACAACTAGCTAGACAAACGTTCGAAGCTTAATTTGACTTTCCCTCTCTCTTTACTCTTTCACATCACTCCTTGTGTGATCTTTTGTGCTTATGTTTGGTTCGCCATAGGATCTTGATCCTGGGGGCTTGATCATCCCTCTTGATTATAGTCATCTCATATTATTAGCATGAATACATTCATATCCCTCAAGATATGCATGTCTCAGCTACTTTAGTGTGATTTTGAAGCAAGTTCATACTCTCACTAAAGTTGAGGCTAAAAGTGTCACCAAAAAATGTAGCCTTGACATTTTTCACTCATTTGGGCCTTTTCCCTTGGATTTTGGCCTGTTTTTGCTTTGATATAAATTTGTATTGTGGCCAATACATTTACATTAGGTCTTGAACGCTTAAAAATCAATAACAACCTAATGGTGTTTTAAAAAAATTTTTTGAAGTGTTGTAACACATCTAAGTCCAAATTTTCTAAGACCCTTTCAACACAATTCACCTAAGAAACCCCTTTTTACGTCTTTCCAAGCCTTGTGCCAAAGTGTTGTAAGGTGTTGCAATACATTTTCACACTTTCCTAGGCTTTTCATCACTAATTCATTCCTTTATTATGTTAAATTGGCCCCTTAATATACTTTTAGGCTCAAATGGAGTGTTTTTTGGGAGAAAAGCCTATTAAACATCATTAAATACCACTTAATTCTCGACCACCACATGAATTTTTCCAAGTGGACTAGGTCGCCACCTTGGGCAACCTAGTCCTATCATGTGTTATTTTTGGGGAATTAGGGTATAAAATATATAAATAATGGTTTTCCTCTCATTTTACCTGTCCTACTCACCCCCCCTAACATCCTTTCATCTTCACAAGGACTCAAGCACTCAATCTTCTCAAGAAAGCATTCAATCATTTAGCATTTCATACATCATCCATTGGAGTTGGTTCTTGCATATCTTTAGACTTATTCAACAAGGACTTGGTGAGTGTTTACATTTACATGTTATTAAATCATCTTCCCTTTCCTATTTTATTTCGTCGTTTGGGGTTTGATTACCAAAATGGGGTTTGACTAAGGAAAACCCCTATTCTCTAACCCTAACTCTTTTTCTCCTCTTTGCATGTGTGCTTTGCAAGTTTTTGTATGCAACTTTGTCAAAGAGAAAGGTACTAAAAAGGTGTTGTTATAACTCATCATAGTCACTCAAGTCAACAAAGCCCTAATTGAAGCTTGGAGACCTCTTTCAACCTATTTTCTATAGAATCTTAACCTGACACCTATCAGAAACCGAATTGCAGACTAAGAGCTTCCACTTCCACTCTCAGATTTTCAGAGATTTAAAAGTGGACTAAGTCTCCAATAGTGGTGAGCTAGTCCCACCAAACCTGGTTTCTAGAGGTTTTTGTAGATTTGGACACCCTTTTGCTAGAAATTTGTTCTAGAAAAGTTTCTTGGGAAGAGGACTAGGTCTCCCATTTTGGCGTAAGTGTCCCAGTGAGCATTTTCAGCAGATTCCAAAAGATTCCAAAGCTCCTCTTATTCAACCTTCAGTTTCCAGGTTCACCATTTTTGTCTCTTCTAGTTTCTTTATAGATTGCATTCATTTTAGGTCATTCTTAGGACATTACATATAGTTTACATTTCATAGTTAGTTTATTTCATTACATTACAACACTTAAGCACACACATCACACCCATTTCCAAACCCCCGAATCTTTGAGTGAACTCACCAAGAATACATCTTTAGTGTGAAAGAGAGCCATTCTTCCAACCTTTCTCTTAGGTAAAAAAACCCTAGGAACCTAATTGGGGAATCCTCTTTCCCTAATTTCATTTCTTTTTGGTGGTTCGATTTCAATTTGGTTTCAGATCTATTGTATTGTCTTAAGGACCATGATCTAGGTCTAATTGACTCACCATTGAGGCTGAAAGTCAATCTTTACACCTTGTGATGTCTTTCCTTATGAAATTACTTAGGTAATGGTACAAAAAATCAATACCCCCTTATTCATTAAGGATCTCCCACCTTTCCCAACATTTCAACACATTCTATACTCTATTATCTAGCTAAGTAGTATGAACTAAAAGGAATGATGTAATTTTTTGATATTAACATTAAACTATAATCAATTCAAAAAAAAAATTGAGTTCAACTAGCTTGGGGCTTCTAAAATTAAAATTCTCCCTAAATTTAATTTACTTTTATGGATATCTCTACAAATAATTTTAAACCTAGACAACTTGATGAGAAGGGAGTTTGAACTCCTCAAAATATGCATATTATGCAAAAATAGTGAGGAAAACATATAGATTTTTCTTTTCTATTGATCATTCTCATATCTAGTCTAGGGAAATATCTTAGATCATTTATAGAGTACCTTTTTTATCCTTGAAGACTTAAAATAAATGTTCATTAGATAGTATCCCCAATACAAGGGAACTTTGGTTAAGGAGTTATGGAAGTTTACTGCACCACATGTGTATGGAACGTATCGAAAAAAAAAAAAAAAGTGTTTAGGGATAAGGGGTTGAAGGTAGAACAAGATTTATTTGTTATTATAAATTAAATCTTTCAACATATGAACAGTAATAGAATAAGAATAAAAAACACCCTAACAATTTTTTGGAGGAAAGGATAATAAGGGATTGGGGTCTTTCTTTGGGATCCTATCTTAGAGTTGATAGCTCTAAAACTAAGGGATATATTTCTACCTAGAGGAGGGAAAAAAAGAGCTAGAAAAAACTAAATCTTGATGGATTAGGGAAGGGAAACCTGCAAATGGTGATGACTAGGGGTGTCTAGGGAGACGATCAAGGAGAACAAGTTGAATTCAATGTTACTCAATTAGGGAATAACATTAGTAATGAAGTAAAATCAATAACTACTTGGTGGGGAGTTAGGAGGGCCCTCCACAAAAATATCAAAAAACTTCACATGGAAGGTCATTATGAAATTATGATTAACCTAATCAAAGGTGTAAAGGTTCAACCTTGGATATTGGTTGATCATATAATAGAAGTGATAAAATATATTAATATTTTTTAAAGATTTCATAATTACCCACACATGTATAAGGAAGGAAAAAGTGCCATAAATATTGTTGTAAATGTTAGAAAATTGGTGTTTAGGTAGATCTATTGGTACACACTTCAAAAAAACCTTTTTCCATCCAAAATAAATTTAAAAAGATAAAATTTGTAAAACTTATTAAATTAAAAATAAATAATGGAAAAAGGACATTCATTGCCTTAAGGATGTCATAAAGTCCTAGCTACAAAGAAAGTATTGAAAGTACCAATAAAGAAATAGAAAATAATGTGGTGGATCTTGTAACCTTAATTATGCACATGAAGTAAATGATTGAAGGTATGTAAATAATATTACACTCTTGTAATAATTTATTATTACCCTAGGCCACCTCCAATTCCTATAGTTGCAATCCTAAGAAAATATAACGAAACTCAAAACAAAGTTAAAAAAATAAAAATTTAGTTCCCATTTATATTTTTGTGAAAGAATATCATTTTATCCAGGATCTGTGGGTGAATAAAATAAAATAAATAAATGGGAAGAGAAAATATCAGAGTGAAACCCTCTAATTGTGAGTTGTTGATGAATAATAAATAAATTTGGAGGATATTTAACAAGGAGGAGTTTCGAAGTACTTCAAGAAGATATAGCAACATGATTTGGTCCTCTCTAAAAAAATTGGGAGTCCTTGTAACCCATAGGAGGTTAAATTGTTGGAGTGGATTTTGTGGTCTCTAAGGAAATGATTGGGGAGGTCACTGGGATCACTTGTAGTGGGTGCAAAGTGAAGTTATATCATAAATCTTAAGACACTTGGAGATCATATAAACTTTCCTCAAGAAAGAACTACTAGACTACAAGTGGGAGGGTTTTCTTAGGCCCTAGGATGAGGTAAGACTCCAAGTTAGAGGGTTTAGTTAGGCTCTATTTGATGGGACTTTTAAAATTTTGTCAAACTTTTGCCTAGTTTTGGGCATGTCTTTTCATCTTTCGTGACTGGGGATCTAATGTTTAGGGTTTAGGGTTTTGTTAACCATGATGAAATTAGTTTTTATCAAATAAACCCTCACATTATAATTTTGTGTTGACCTGTTATCACGAGTTTTCGATCTTTTAAGTCATTTGGTTGAAGCTTGTTTGTCATGTTGTTACCAACCCCTTTTACTTGACCTGTCGGTTATTTCTCCACGTTCGGGTTTTAATATTATTTTTTCCTAAAGCGGGTGGGTTTTCCTAATGTTTGGACTTTGGCCTAAAATTTTGTTCCTCCGAGGGTTTTTTCCCATTCTCCTAGTCGAAACCACTATTATAAATGACCTTTTTTCCATGTGTATATTGGTAGGCCGTTAGATAAAGGGGTTCAAATCTGAACCGTTCCTCGTAGACCTCGCAATGTTTCTTCCTGACATCACTAAACTGTTGTGAGGTATGCGAGATGCTGCCATCTATCGCGTACAGTGGAGTAGGGCCTATCTTGATGCGCCAACGGTGATAAATGGATATCAAATCAAAAACGATTGTTTAATGACGGGGATTAATTATGACCATCCCTCGCCAGCCCTACATGATCGGATTAATATTTTTGAAAGTGTTGTGAGGTTTTCGAGCAAGTGACATATTTCCTCGCTCCGTAGTACATGGTGGATGGATGGGTGCCGATGTTGGTTAACGTGTCTTTGATTGCAAGGTATATTATTGATTGTCGGGTTTTCAAGTGGTGACATGGGTTTTTCAATGATCTTTGACTCGATCTGATTAATCCGACATGCCAAGTCCTCATCACATTGACGGTCTGAATTCAATTTTTTTAATCCACCCATGTGAGGACTATTTGCGCTCTGCAAGTTACAATCATTACCAGTGCAAGCTTTTAAATGGATCTCATCCTCATTTCCATGTGTGAAAGTGGTATTCACCTGGTAATCATGATGGGTTGTACGTAGTTTTCCATGAGCTTGGAGATATTCTGTGATGGAAACGTTAGCCACTAATTGCTCACTTTATCATATTGCAATTGAAGCAATTAATGTTCCTTGGACTTGCTTGCTCAATAAATGTGTGCTACTTTCTCATTAGCATCATTACATTTCTAATTTTATATTCATTTGTAGGTGATTTTTTTTCTTTCTAAGTTTGAGGTTGCAAATTGGATGGGTAAGTCATTGGTTCTTGCTTCCCCGATACGAAGAAGCACCAAGATGGGCACAAGGAATTTGTAGCAGGAGGAGAAGCAAATCGAACAGAGTATTGTTCCTTGTGCTTCTGCGGTAGCTGTTGAAGGTTTGGGGTCCGTCCCAACTTGAACCAAAAGAAGTCCTTTCCTTAAGGAAAAGGTCATACGGGTTGAAGTGGCAGATTATCCAATCATGAGGGAATGCGAAGATGACTATAGGTTGGTTGGGGTTGAGACGAGGTATGGGCATTATGAATCAACTATTGAGCTTTCTGCTTGCTCTGGTGGTGAAGGGTCCGAAACTGATTCGAACTACCATGATTACCTCGTGGCCCTGACTGAGCTAGGTGGAGCAGATGAGGAGGTCCTTGTAGCTTCTCCAATTGTTGCGGTGGCACCATGTGATGTTTTTAGGTTTAGATTTGGTGCAAGAAAAGGTAAAATAATGGTCTCACCTCATACTGAAGCGAGGACAAGGAGCGATCGCCTGTATCGGGGCCGTATGGTTGTTTGTGGTGCAAGGTGATGATATGGTCATTGGGGTTGTGCCTTTTGTTTTTGGTGTTGTTTCTACTATTCGGGTTGGATGTGGACATGCATGTGGGTGATTTGGTGGCTTTTGTTCTATTCGGCAGGTTACAGGGGTGTAACCTTTTTGATTCCTCTATTCGTAGTATGGTTACATTTTGATGATGGGAAATTTTGAAATGTAATCCAGATTTCATTTGGTAAAGATGAAATTTGGTTGAAATCAATAATTGAACCCGATGCTTGTTGCTCTGATCTACAAAGGAGATTTCAAGGCTCTTTGTTGAGGTCGAATTTTTGAGTCCTGAAGTTTAGATGGTGTATAGTTAGGAATATATTGTAGTATCTGGAAGGTTTTTAGCTAGGAAGTCATTCTAGGTTGGGTATGTGCATAAGATAAGCGTACTATTCTTTTTTAAATTATTCATATCGAAAGAAATCTAAAAATTTAAGAAAATTTCTCTCCTGTGTATGTATGACAGATTATGAATGAAGTTATCAATGGTTATTTCATTCATCTTCAATGGTATATTTGAATGTGTGATTTATTTTCTTGCTTTAACTTAATGAGTTAATCAAATTCTTGAAAAGGATTTACAGATCTGTGGTAATGTGCTTAGGATTTTCTAAGGAGTATTATTTTGAATACTGGAAAACCTTATAAAAGTAAGGCATTATGAAGATAGTACAATGATATCAAGGTTATGTTTTATGTGACTCTCGCCCAGTTGAATGAGGCACTGGTTAATTCATTCAAGATCCTTTTGAATGTACAAGACTGCCACCCTAAATGTATGGGTTTGAAGTCACAACATTGTAAAATTGAATTCTATCTCTCTTGAGATGCAAATCTCACATTAAATCAGTTTTCCTAGCTCTAGATAGGTGTTCTTATTCTATGGTTTTCCAAAACCCTAGTAGATGGTATCTAGTTGCACTGATAAGAATGTATCTGTGTATAGAAGTGTTCTTGAGACCTGAAGCATCTTTATGAAAACATATAGGAACACCCTCCTTGGTTTCACAGAGCCAAAAGTGTAGGAGATCTCAATCTTTCACTGAATCTTGTCAATTGGCCACTAACTTTATGAATTCTTGAATATACAGGTTGGAAACCTCTTAGTGAATTATAAACCCTAGTGGGGAAAATTAAAACACCAACACTATTATGAGGTAAGATTTCATTAGAGCTCCTTGAAGCTTAATATGTCTCAAAAATTAAACCAACATAGGAGGAGGAATTATAGAACAACTATATTTCAATTTTCATAGATTCCAACCTACCCTTTGAACCTTCTAAGAGAAAAAAATGTTGAGAAAAAGGGAAAAATAATATTGCGAGTATTATTAACAAAAAGAGAAACAAGTGGATACAAGCCAAAAAAGAAAGGGTAAATTTTGGCTACTATGAAGGAAAAAAAGACCTTAATGGGCAAAAAAATTATCCAACTTGAGGAAATGATGGTTAGATTTATTTCTATAACCAAGGACATTATGTAGTGATTTAATATCTATATATATATATTTTGTGAGGATTATACTAGGAGGAAGATAATGTTGTAATAGAAAAGGAACAAAGCAAAGAAGCTGAAAAAATTTAAGTTGCAGAGAGAAGCAATGAATAAAATGAAACTAGCACATGGAAGGATAGGTTGTGATGGCACTCTCAAATTTTGCAAATTTCAGATGCCTATTTCAAAATTTTTGCTTCTGCACTTTCAGAAGTGCACCTGATGAATTAGTCTAGGGGACCCACTTTGGAAGCTTTTAATTTGAAGCCTATTGATTGTCGTGCAAAACCCATTTACAAATATATTTTATTGACCTATGTGAGCGTGTGTGTCAGTTTTCAACTTCTCACGATGAATTTTCATAGAGTTTCGAAAATTGAAGCTGGAGGGTTTGGACACTATTCTGTTGTTTGCAAACTGTTTGTTTTGTGAAATAACATCCTGTTTGAGCTTGGATTTCGCTTCCAGTTGACTATCATGTCAGAATGAATGTTGTTCCATATTTTCCATATCAAGATGATCTCACATGTCAGTTTTCAAAGCCTCATGATCTTATTTGCTATTTTTAAATCCATCAAAGCACAAAGGTGTTCTATGGAGAAACAGGGGAAGACTAGGTCAGAGAGGCCCGCGCATTGCATGAGAGGCGTGGAAAAATGAGGAAGTTGGGGAGTGAGCAACATGTAATTGAGGAATTGGTGGCCCAAGAATAGAATGTAGACCCGTGCAAGGCATGAAGGAGGTGCATCAAAGTGGTTGAGAGGACATGCACTGGGCATTGAAATAAATGCAATGAAACAGAGGGGCTCAAGTGTGTTGTCTCAGGTAATGCCATGATTGCTCGTTATGCACAAAATCAACCAAAAGGAGGTGAGCATGAAGGATGTCTCCAGGTTGGAGAGGCTTGATGGAGGAGCAAGAATAGAAGCAAAGCACAGGAGCTCCCAAAAAATGAATTTAGGGCCAACCTTACTGACCTCGGAGGAGTTTGATGACGACATCAAATTTCTTGCGAGGTGTGCGAGAATGCATAGGAGGTTCCAATTTTAAATTTTTTGAAAAGGTTGCATAGTTTGAGATTTAAAGTGAGGTGGGCCCACTGCATTTTTTAAATGGTCAAGCATTTAGAGGTAAAATAATTTTCCCGAGGAGGTAGACTATGAAATATTTCAAAGGTGAAATATTTTAATGATGTCCAGGGGTAAAGTTTATTTTGCCTAGGTAATTGGAAAGTGAACAAAATATTCACTATTTGGGAATATTTTATACTAGGGTGTGGAATTCTTTATTTTCCTATAGTAGTTTATTACATGAGTAAAGATAGGAAATATGCCTCGTGCATATTTAAATGTTTCACTATTGAATGTAAAATGTGAATGGAGGTGAAGTATTTTTATTCACGGGGGTGAGAATATTTTAATATTTTCATTGGACAAAGTGAATTTAACTATTCATTTTATTCACTTTATGATTGAATATTTTGTGTTGGGCTGAAAAGTGAATTTATTCACTTTGTAAACAACGGTTATTATTTGCTAAAGTATGAGCTGAAGCAGTTTTTGAGGGAATAAGTTTGTTGCTGCAAAGGAAGAAGAGGAGATATTATTTTCAGTTTGATCAATGATGGATGGAGCTTCCAGATGGCATCACCAGATCAAATTTAGGGCTGCTCCTACTTGCTTCTCTTCTATTTTTTCTATTATTCTCTCATTGTAAAAGGGTTCTGAAAAAGGTTCTGAGTTTTTGTATTGGGTTGGGTAGATAAAGAATTGTAATTTTCGAGTCATTGTTTGAGTCTGTAAGTTGTAATTTTGTGAATGTATGTGTAAATACAAGTATTTTATGCAATTAACATCATGAAGGTGTTTCCACATTCATGAATTTCATCGGATTGTCTACATATTTGTATACTTTCAGTCATGTAAATTCAATAATACAAAGTGTGTTTGAATTTATCATCTCAAATTTCATGAGGTTGTTTTGTCTATTCATTGTTCTGTTTCAAGGAAATGGTTAAAATTCTTTGAGCAAGGTAATTGTGATTTCAAGTGTGCAAATGGGAGTTGATAATGATAATATGGTTGATAACAAGAGAGGGATTTTTGGTGCAAGACACTAACAGTTGATGCAAAGCATCAACAATTTAAATCCATTGGTTGAAGACTGTTTGCTTGGAAATTCATTTTATGTGTTTGACTCCATGGCCCAAAAGTGGCACTGATCTTTTAAGTAGTTTTGTGCATCTTAGAAAAAAAATTGAATGCAAAATCATTCTACTCTTACTGTTTAGTTGGTTATGTCCTGCTTTCCAATGGTTCAGAGAGGGTTGAGTTACTGAGAATTTAGCCAAGTTTGAAGTTGTTAATGCCTCCCTTAGTGTATTTTCATTGGGAATTATCTTCTTTATAAAGCAATGTTAAGTGTATGAGTGATTTAAGTTTCGGGCATTGTATAGGTTTACCCACCTTGGTCCTGCAGAGCCAGAAGTTTAGGAGATGCCAGTCTTTGAATGAATCTTGTTAGGTGGCCACTAGCCTTTGTGGTTCTTTAATATAGATGTTGGCTACCTCCTAGAGAATTGCAAATCCTAGCTGGGTTGTATTTTTAAACACCAACAAAATGGCGACTCTGCTAGGGAAAATTCTCAATCTCTAGTTGCAGATAGTTATAGAGTCATATTATTGTTTGTAATTCTGATTTTAGTTCAAGTTTGAAGGATTTCAACCCTGGAGAAGAATTTTTTATAGTGAACCTGAACAGTTTTGTAATCTTTGGTGTTGTGTTGGTGGAAAGGAACTCAAAAAGAAGTTTACATGTGAAAGAACTTCATACTGCTTGAATTTCAGTCCTCTGTGAAAAGAGGTGGTGACTCTGTTAATAAAACCTATTGAAAATTTGAAGAAAGTTCCAGATCTACAAATATTACCAACTAGGAAGACAATTTGCAGCATTTGCAAAGTCTCCAGGTATTCCTCACTTTTGGTTTTCAAGAAACTCTTGTGTGAAAACCATATTTGAACTTCTAAGAAGAACCTTTGCTTCCCTATTTAGTGAGTTAGCACTGATAGAGGGAAAGAATGGTAAATTAAAATTTGCACACTCCTATTTGTTGGATTTGTTGAATGTAATTCCAATTCCATTGAAAGATTATGTTTAGTGCTCAAATATCTGCTAAGTTTGGATGGTTAGAATGCATTTGTGTATTTGAGGGGTTTCCATCCATTTGTATTGTCATAATTTTCAAGCTCGGGTTGTCATTATGTCAATAATTATCCCTGTTGTCCATCATGTGGTCAGGCTTGTAATTATGCATAATTAGTGAGCCTTAATCTATAATATCCATGGATCACCAACATAAAGTAGCTATACCAGTGAACACTTTGATTCAACTTGTCAAGAAGTGTCAAAAGTATAATAATATTCAAGCATCTAATACCTCATAGTGTAAGAACCCAAGAGTTAATAAGCCTAGGTTCAGTCCTGAATGGAATGATGTATTTGAAAGAGGACTTAAAGAAATGGATGAAAGAAACCAAATGTTTCAACAAGCCCAGTCAAGAGACCATAAAACTGTGTCTACTTGTGAATTCATTGTACCTGTTGTCAATTCCTTTGATCCATTGTATAGTTAGTTAGATTTTTCATGGGTTGATTATGAAACTGAAAGTATGTCACCTCAAGTTTATAAGGAGATGCCTAGATTTGATGGGTATACCGTATGTGAAGGAGATGCACATGTTAAAAAAATTTCCAGCTTCATGGAGAAACATTCATTCAAAGATCAAGATATGTGAATGAGATTTTTTGTCAGATCTCTTGAAGCACGAGCTCGGGATTAGTATCTAAACTTTCCTGAGAAGTCCTTTTCTTATTGGGATAAATTAGTGGCTGCTTATAGAGAAGAATTTTCAAGAGATCCCTCAAACCTTGTCATGTGGTTAAAGCATATCAAGAAACAAAATGAAGAGTCAAGTATTGATTTCAGTCATAGATTTGTTGTTGCCTTGTCACTAATCCCAAAAAATTTTAGACCTAGCACTCTTGACTGTATCCATATGTATTTTGAAGCTTATGAAGAAGGATCTAGTGCATTGTTAAAATGTTTTGAAATACTGAGCATGCAGCTGGCATACACAGTTTTGGATAATTTGGAGAAACAAAGGAATGAATATGTTCAAAGTTTGTTGTCTTCATTTATAGGAAAACATGCTGATGAAATCAGAAGTTCTGTGAATACAAATGACTAAAGGTCTTCAAACAAGTGGACACTTGAAAAGGTAGAAGATGAGAAGAATGCATCATCAAGTGATGAGAAATTTGTTAATGAACAAATTATAGAAGAAATATACCCAACTGCAAATCAATAGCCGAGTCTTTCGAGCCAAGAACCTGAAGAAGAATATCAGTTGGATTTACTCTTTGAAGAAGAGATATATGATCAGCAATATGATGATACAATTGATCAAGTCAAGCTTACATGTGTTGAGTGTAGCAATGATGCAAGTCTGCATAGTGAGACAAGGGAGTTTTCTGATTTAGGAAATGTTCTTGAGAAAATTAGTGTGTCGGCTGCAAGTCAGGAAGTGTGTGATGAATTTCAGTTTGAAAGACAAGCCACAAGCAACTGTAATGAGAAAACCATTGATAGTTTTCAGTCTGATAGTGAAGACATCTTTGTTTATCCTCAAGAGGATGCAAGTGACAAATTCAGTAATGACACCGAATCTAATGTTGAAATGCAAAGTGATGTGGATTGTTGTTATGACAGCCCGAAAGTGAGTAAGAATGAACAAGTGGACAGTCTATTCTCTGTGATGGATAGTGACCATATTTTTGACAAGATTTTCACTAGTCCAATCTCTTATGATTGTGGAGATCCTATTTATGATCATCCCATTGAGTTCTCAGACTCTGAAGATGATGATACGTTGATATGTCCTGATTTGCAATTTGATAATGCAGTCAATTCAAGTGAAGGTCAAGGAGAGGAAGTGGTTGAAAAAATAGATCAAAACAATGATCTATTGAGTTGTGAACAAATTTTAGATCTGTTGACCACAGGATATCAGAATTGTGCACATAAGGACAATTCTCAGTTGTTGTGTGCAACCCCTATTGATTTTGATAGTGGTGATGACCTTCAAGATGCAAGGTATGATGCAAGTGAATCTAATTTTCTTTCCAATGATGAACCAGTTGATCATGATGATGATAATATGAATGAAAACAAACAACAATGTGAGGATGCACTATATGATGAATATGAAGATATGGACACTGATGCAAGTTAAGAAATCTCTTTTGATGAGTTTGAAACAACAGATGACCATTAGTTTTATGCATCCAATGAGTCGAATATTGAAGATTGTAATACAAATTTGAACAAGCCTTTATTTTCTGACTTGAATGAGCCTAGACATGAGTTTTTTCATGTGGATGTTAATGCTGATTTTAATGAGAAATCTGATTATTCTTCTAAACCAGAATTTCTCATTGAGAAAGATTGTGATATTGAGGAGGTTGATACATTATGTTCAGAGGATGACTATATGATTATAGATGATGATGATTCAAAAATCTCTGATGACTCTCAATACCAACATGATGAAGAACAGTCACAAAGTGTGCTAATGCATGAGTGTATTTGTTTGCATACACTTGGAGATGGTTTGCATGATGAACAAGATCTATTGGTGAGTTCTTGTGATAGTTTTAATTCTGATATGCAAACTAGTAATCAGTTTGAGTTTAACAATTTTAGCCACAAGGCAGAATGTGAATGCTATTTTTGTTAGCTGGAAGAGGTTTTCATAGAATGTGGCAATGTGAAAAACACTAAAGCAAGTTGTTTTCAGCTTGAGAATGATTTAAATGATGAATATAATCATTTGTTGCCACATGATAATCAACATTTTGAAAGTATGTTTGACTTTTAGATGCATTGTGGTTATGAACATGTTGATAATGTTGTGAATGATTGCCTATTAGGAGGTACTAACATGTTTAATCAGGCAGATGATTGTGATCAAACTGTGCTTTCATGTGGTCTTGATCACTATTTTTCAAATCATGTCACTTGATGCAAAATCAAAAATTGAAGAGAGTGGCATTGATGATGCCTATGTAATGTGGTTTCCACTTGATAAAAATCTAAATAGAGAGCAAGTTCACACTTGCACAAAAGCAGCCTGATTCTTGAGTTTGCAAAGATGTAGTCACCAATGTTGTTGTGGTTTGATAGAGGCAAGCATAAGTTGAGGGAGATGAATTGTTTCTATAAAATTGTGTTTGACAGAGGTAGAAGTTGACTCCCCTTTTTTCATTTTGGCAACCTGGGGTCATCAAATGAAGTTGAAAAAATAAGATTGAATAAAGGAGTAATTTGAGGACACTTGATGGACTCAACTTTTGGTCTACTCTCCAGAGATCTGGAATCTTGCTATTCCCACAAGGGGCATACATCCCCAGTCAGAGCCACTGATGGCAATCTCAAATTTTGCAAATTTGAGATGCCTATTTCAAAAAAATTGCTTCTGTACTTTCAGAAGTGCACCTGATGAATTAGTCCAGGGGACCCACTTTGGAGGCTTGTAGTTTGAATCCTATTGATTATCATGCAAAACCCATTTGCAGACATATTTTATTGACCTATGTGAGCGTGTGTGTCAGTTTTCAGCTTCCCACGATGAGTTTTCACAGAGTTTTGAAAAGTGAAGCTAGAGGGTTTTGACACTATTTTGTTGTTTGTAGACTGTTTGTTTTGCGAAACAGCTTCTTGTTTGAGCTTGGATTTCGCAACCAGTTGACTGTCATGTAAGAATGAATTTTGTTTCGTATTCTCCATATCAAGATGATCTCACATGTCAGTTTTCAGAGCCTCATGATCTTATTTACATTTTTTAGCAGATCAAAACCGAATGCAGTTTGTTGAGTTTCACATTTGCATTCCTGAAAGCTTTTCTGAGTGGTCAACATTGATCATTAATAAATTTCGATCAGTGATGATTTAAGCAAATTCCTTTTGCACACGTGCTCAGGGTATCTTAATGTTCCACTATGTCTGATGGCAGTTCGCCAGGAGCTGATTCACTATTTTTACAAATTGGCAGTTGAATGAGTTTCAACTGGTTCAGAACAACTGTTATTTCAGAAAATCCTGACTAGGCAACTTTGCCAATTAATATCTTTCACCTCGTGATAAATTTATTTGAGGTGTCTTTTGCACTATACTTTTGGGTCAAATGACTATATGCTTGCAAGTTTTGATGTCTCTCGGAGGTCGTTTGACTAGTTTCCCAGATTGATTCCAGAGCCCACTAGGTCAGTTTTTCTCATTTTTGTAAAAGTGTGAGAAAACAGTTTCTAATTGCAAGCCAGTTCATTTTTCAACTCTAGATTCATCCAGATGTAGTGATAGATTGTTTGAAAATGAAAAAAAATTAGCCGGACCCACAAGGGGTCTGACATGCTTTGCATAATTATGAAGTGCTGCTTCAAGTAAATGGTTGTAAATGAAAAATCTTCTGTGTTATGGAAGCAGAGGAATATGAGAAAGTAGTGTTTCACTTGAATGACAATGGGTCTTGTAGCTATTTTCCGGGCTCATAATGGATCAAAACAAAGAAGAATTGAAACATAAAATAATGAGGTCCCTTCTAAAGTAAATGGACAACTCAAGGTTTTGAAGCACTCTTTTGTGAATCAAAGAAGTGAATGTACATTCTCCTATTTTCCTAACAAATGCAATATCTCTAATATTTGACAAGAGCATTAATGGTATTAATATTTGGTGAAGTGGTGGCCAATGAATTAGCCAGGAAACTGGTGAATGGGGAGTGGGTATTGTTGCTCTTACACTATTTTATAATTGCATCTGCTGCATGGGGAGGCCATTGTGCTAAGATGAGTGGGATCTATTGATGATGGCAAGTGAAGGATATAGACATCCATCAAATCAGAGAGAAAATTCCATGGTAATGGTGCCACCGTTTGGAGAAGGATATGCTTATGTTGCAGGGCATATGATGGAAATCCACCAAAGCACAAAGGCGTGAGGACTGTTAAGTTGACAACACCTTAACAATGTGATCTCATGGAATACCATATTGCAGAGTATGGATAAAATGCATGTTAAAAATACTTTAGAAAATTTTCAAGCAAATGCGACTGGAAAGTGAGATGCACCGTCTAGTAGGTGAGTTGCGGACAGGGAGGCCCGCACTAGAGAGGAGAAGCCTCCCATTTGCAGCTGGGCGCATGATAGATATGTTAAGAGACACTTGAAACTTTCAAAAAAAATGCAAATAGCAAGGGTGGTCGTGGCCAATGAATGTGGAGTGTGGCCAGGCTTGCAAAGTTGTGCTGGCCACAAGATGAGGAAGCCTGCTTGAAGAACAGTTACTAGCCCGTGCCATGTGATGGAGGACCAGGAATGGGGTGCAAATGGGTAGCAGGTGTTGGGAACTTCCAACAAAATGGAGATGAGATGGGCGCAGCTGGCAGGGATAAGCACACAATAGCAAGGAGCTCGATGGAAGGCCTATGCCAAAAGATGGAAATCCATCAAAGCACAAAGGGGCTCTATGGAGGAATAGGGGAAGACCAGGTGAGAGAGGCCCATGCATTGCATGAGAGGTGTGGAAAAATGAGCAAGATGGGGTGCGAGCAACATGTAATTGAGGAATTAACAGTCCAAGAATGGAATGCAGACCTGTGCAAGGCACGAAGGAGGTGCATCGAAGTGGTGGAGAGGCCATGTATCGGGGAGAGAAATAAATGCAATGAAATAGACGGGTGCGGGTGTGTTGTCTCAGGCAATGCCATGATTGTTGGTTATGCACAAAATGAACCAAGAGGTTGTGCAAATGAAGGATGTCTCTAGGTTGGAGAGGCTCGATGGAGGAGCAAGAACAGAAGTAGAGAACATGAGCTCCCAAAAAATGAATTTAGGGCCAACCTCGCTAACCTTGCGGGATTTTGATGACGAAATCAAATTTCTTGCGAGGTGTGCGAGAATGCATAGGAGGTGCCAATTTTAAAAAATTTCAAAAGAATGCATAGTTTGAGATTTAAAGTGAGGTGGGCCCACTGCATTTTTTAAATGGTCAAGCATTTAGAGGTAAAATAATTCGACCGAGGAGGTAGAATGTGAAATATTTCAAAGGTGAAATATTTTAATGATGTCCAGGGGTAAATTTTATTTTTCCCAGGTAATTGGAAAATGACCAAAATATTCACTATTTGGGAATATTTTATGCTAGGGTGTGGAAATTTTTATTTTCCTACAATAGTTTATTAAATGAGTAAAGATAGGAAATATGCCTCGTGCATATTTAAATGTTTCACTATTGAATGTAAAATGTGAATGGAGGTGGAGTATTTTTATTCACGGGGGTGAGAATATTTTAATATTTTCATTCAACAAAGTGAATTTAAATATTCATTTTATTCACTTTATGATTGAATATTCGGTGTTGGGCTGAAAAGTGAATTCATTCACTTTGTAAACAAAGGTTATTATTTGCTAAAGTATTGCTGCAAAAAATAAAAGAAATAAACAAAATTTTCACGGGAAAGAAGATATGAGCAACTAGATAAAATAATGAGATTCTCCACATGGGCATGCTTTCAATTACTAGGGAATGATGAGCTGAAGCAGTTTTTGAGGGAATAAGTTTGTTGCTACAAAGGAAGAAGAGGAGATATTCTTTTCAGTTTGATCAATGGTGGATGGAGCTTCCAGATGGCATCTCCATATCAAATTTAGGGCTGCTCCTTCTTGCTTCTCTTCTTCTATTTCTTCTATCATTCTCTCATTGTAAAAGGGTTCTGAAAAAAGGTTATGAGTTTTTGTATTGGGCTGGGTAGATAGAGAATTGCAATTTCTGAGTCATTGTTTGAGTTTGTAAGCTATAATTTCATGAATGTATGAGTAAATACAACCAGTTTATGCAATTACCATCATGGAAGTGTTTCCACATTCATGAATGTCATCAGATTGCCTCCATATTTGTATACTTTTAGTCATGTAAATTCAATAATACAAAGTGTGTTTGAATTTATCATCTCAAATTTCATGAGGTTGTTTTGTCTGTTCATTGTTCTATTTCAAGGAAATGGTTAAAATGCTCTAAGCAAGGTAATTGTGATTTTAGGTGTGCAAATGGGATTTGATAATGCGAATCTGATTGATAACAAGAGAGGGATTTTTGGTGCAAGGCGCTAACAGTTGATGCAAAGCATTAGCAATTTAAATCCATTATTTGAAGACTGTATTCTTGGAAATTCATTTTATGTGTTTCACTCCATGGCCCAAAAGTGGCACTGATCTTTTATGTAGTTTTGTACATCTCAGTAACAAAATTAAATGGAAAATCATTCTAATCTTACTGTTTAGTTGGTTGTGTCTTACTTTCCAATGATTGAGAGAGGGTTGAGTTACTGACAATTTAGCCAAGTTTGAAGTTGTTAATGCCTCCCTTAGTGTATTTTCATTGGGAATTATCTACTTTATAAAGCAATGTCACTGTATGAGTGATTTAAGTTTTGGGCATTGTATAGGTGTACCCACCTTGGTCCTATAGAGCGAGAAGTGTAGGAGATGCCTGTCTTTGACTGAATCTTATTAGTTGGTAACTAGCCTTTGTGTGTCTTTAATATAGAGGTTGGCTACCTCTTAGAGAATTGCAAATCCTAGCTGGGTTATATTTTTAAACACCAACAGGTTGTACTAGATTTAAATGAGGGGAACACTCTTATGATCCTCCATTAAATTAAGACCTCTTAGTTAGCTATTGTGTTTTGGCTCTTTCTTTTTATTTGTTTATAGTTTTTTATTCATTTGTTGGTGCATTGGTGCAATCGGTTAGCACCTTTTTTCTAATTTTTTTAATCTATGTTATTTGAAAAATTATGGGTGTGGGTCCCTCTTCCCATCTTATCTAATAAAAAAAACATATTAAATATTCATCTCAATATTACATACAACATATTAAGTGGCCTTAATAATATATAACCTATATGATTAATGCCTCTATAGATTCTCTAGGTATAGCATACATAAATTTTAATTTTACATTGTAAATAACGTGAAAGTCATGCAACATATATTTTACCATTGAAAAAATAACTACACAAAATGGTAGTAAACCTTAATCTTCAACCCCACAACATGTAAAGTCCCAAAATTTCTTTCAACACTAATAATGACTACTAAACTACTACAAAAGTAGTATTTATGCTCTCCACAAACCACACACCCTACACAATTTTTTTTAATGATATTCTTAGAGAACTACTAGTACACATATGGAGACATGAATATAATTCTAACTACTTTACTTATTAACAACTAAGTTAAACTATAATAATCAACTCAAAATGAAATCTTATAAATTTTGTACAATCACCACCATTATATGTGAAGATAATCGAGATCCATTCAACAAAATAACACCCAAAAATATTATTGACATTAACATAAAAATAAAAACTATATAAAATAATAGTAAACGTTTAATTTCTCAACATGCAAATCCCCAAACCTGGTCTTGAGAATAGTCATACCATTGCACTATAATAAACAAATATATTTTATATTCTAGAGCTCCAAATCTTATAACCTACTATATCATAATACATTTCACCTAATATTATACATTCCCATAAGTTTTTACTTTTCTCAATTTTATTTGAATGATCACATAATAAAATGTTTAATCTTAGGCTTCTATAAGGGATCAAATAAGTACAAATTACACTCACATCAAAAAAAAAAAAACTACATGATCCACCAAGTAGTACACTACAAACACTCACCATATCTTATTTTAAATTCTAAAATGTGATTTTGTATTTTTAAAATGTCACTTATTGAACCATTTCAAAGTAATTTCATCTTCATACACCAAATTTGGATATAAATAGAAACATTTAATGAGAAAATTATATATTAGGTAATTCTCAAAGAGATTTATAATGCTTACAAGAAGTCAAAAATATGATATTGTAGGTGACAATTATTCCTCTTTAAAATAATATGATATATTAGTTATTCAAACATATTAGGTAGTTGCTAGGTGGCTTCTTGATGGTGCTACCTATGTTAGTAGAAGGCAAGTGGTGGAATAGAAATCAAATAGTATGATAATTATCTCTATAATAATGGACCTCAAATATTTTCATACCTAACCTTAACAAATATTCATGTTCTTGATTTTATAGAAATAATATTAAATGAAATGTAATGTTCTGTACCTATCTTGTCCTAGGATTTGCTCATTGATTAGGTTTAGGGTTTCTTCTTCTCAAAGGAATGTTCTCCTAGTTTCAATAATCCTAAATTTGAGTCCTATATTCGACATATTAACAACATAAATGTTAGCATTAACATATAGTATCCCAAATAAGATATAATCAAAAATGCAAATTAATAAACATAAGAAAAAAAGTCACTTAACCCATCAAAAGAGAAGAATTCCCTAAGGGGCCAACAGTCTACCACCTTTTATTGCCCAACCCTTATCTTAGGCCAATGGGGCAATTATATGTGGAATCCCCCATCCCTCCAGGACCCAACCCTTGCCTTGAGCCAGCGGGGCACTATGCCCAACTCAGGTTTTAGGGCCAATGAGGTGGAAGCCTAGATGGGGTTTATAGACAAACCACTTAGATCATGACTCAGCTCTCTTGGTGGGATCATATATATTTTCAGGGGTTTAGTTATAGTTACTGTTCCCAAGTATGTTGATGACTAGGTCGATCAATCATAAACCCGGGGTTACACAGTCCAGTGGTTCCAATTAGTTTCACCCAGTCGCACTAGGCATGTGCCTCATTGCAAGTTTAGCCTGGGAAATACACTTCTAAATGGCTATGGCTTCCCATGCCTCTTTATTCCTTAATTGTATTCCTTCAACCTTATATTGGATTGATCATAGGATGAAGAAAAAATATGCATAGTCTACTTATGTTCATATTAAAGAGTCATAATTATTTATAAGGCTTAATAATTGCTGCAAGTATCATTATTGTATATTCACCAGTGATTCCCCTATCTACTTACCCATATATATATATATATATATATGATTACTATATCCATTAGTATTCATATATATATATATATATATTCTTTCCTTATTCATATATATATTCTATATTCATTGATAATGATATTATTCATTATAAGATTTATCTATATCTATGTATATATACTTGTATGCCTATTAGATAATATATATATATATATTAAATGACTCTATATTCCAATGCATAACAATCATTGTTGTTGCTGTTCTATTTCTCCATGTCTTCCCCTTTTCCTTATTTTCCTTCCTTCTATATATACCATTCAAAGTAGGTGACTCATGGGGGAATGTATTGTTTGGTGAAAGAGGTGACTTTTCATAAAATATATCCCTTTGTTAGATTTAATTGCTGCCCTTAAAGACTTATTATCACAATAATATATATTTTTGAAAATAATATATTATTACTAATAATTATGATATTTCAAATTATATACTTATTTTATTTTGATGTTTTATTGAACATATTTTAATATTAAAGTATAATAATAAAACCAATTTGCTAATATCTTATTATTATTTTATTCTAATGCATTACAATCTTTGATGTGCAGTGATTATAATATTTATTTATTATTATTATTTTTGATATTAAGTTATTTAATACTAGAATGTAATAACAATAATTTGCCTATATATTATTATTATATTTTGTTATTTATATATGTTTATATTGATATGGTACACATTTATTTTATATTTAATCTTAATATTTCTATTTATTTTATTTATTAATTTATTAGTATTTTAACACTTGGTCTTTATGGTATTGCTATTTTTGGGACATGACAGTTCTCCCCGCCCGAGATTGCTTGCCCTCAAGCAATCATGATCTAAGATGTGTGATTTTAAGATGTTTCTTGTGGTGATGCTATTATCTTTGATAGGAGCTGGAAATTCTAACCCAAGTGAACTGGTTATGAGGATAATGTATTGACTAATATTCTTAAATTTTACTATCTCTCCATAACTCTCAAAAGCAACAAGTTAGAGTTTGTGATTGAGTACAACTTAAAACCACATGAAAAAAATTAAAGCAAACACCCAAGTAGCTCAACCAAGCAGGCAAGTAGTTCAACTAGGCAAACAAGTAGCTCGAGTAGGAACACAAATAGCTCAAGTAGGCAACAAGTAGCTCAAGAAAGCAACCAACCAACTTAAGCATGCAGGTAAGTAGCTCAAGCACACAGGTAGCTCATAGGTAGCTCAAGCACATAGGTAGCTCAAGAAAATAGGCAACTAGCTCAAGTAGAAAAGAAATGAGCTCAAGCAAGTAGACAACTAGCTCAAGTAGACAAGGAGGTAGCTCAAGCAAGTAGGCAACTAGCTCAAGTAGACAAGTAGGTAGCTCAAGCATGCAAGCTACTAGCTCAAGCAAGTAGGCAAGTAGCTCAATCAAGCAAGCAACTAGCTCAAGCAAGTAGGCAACCAACTCAAGCAAGTAGATAACCAGCTCAAGCATATAAGCAAGTAGCTCAAGCAACAAGCAACTAGCTCAAGCAAGTATCCAACTAGCTCAAGCACACACAGGATGGCAGGAAAGATGCTCTGATACCACTGTAATGTTCCGTACCTATCTTGTCCTAGGATTTGCTCGTTGATTAGGTTTAGGGTTTCTTCTTCTCAAAGGAATGTTCTCCTAGTTTCAATAATCCTAAATTTGAGTCCTGTATTCAACATATTAACAACATATGCAAATTAATAAACATAAGAAAAAAAGTCACTTAACCCATCAAAAGAGAAGAATTCCCTAAGGGGCCAATGGTCTACCACCTTTTATTTCCCAACCCTTATCTTAGGCCAATGGGGCAATTATATGTGGAATCCCCCATCCCTCTGGGACCCAACCCTTGCCTTGAGCCAGCGGGGCACTATGCCCAACTCAAGTTTTAGGGCCAGTAGGGTGGAGGCCTAGATGGGGTTTATAGACAAACCACTTAGATAATGACTCATCTCTCTTGGTGGGATCATATATATTTTTAGGGGTTTATTTATAGTTACTGTTCCCAAGTATGTTGATGACCAGGTCAATCAATCATAATCCCGGGGTTACACAGTCCAGTGGTTCCAATCAGTTTCACCCAATTGCACTAGACATGTGCCTCGTTGCGAGTTTAGCCTGGGAAATACACTTCTGAATGGCTATGGCTTCCCATGCCTCTTTATTCCTTAATCGTCTTCCTTCAACCTTATATTGGATTGATCATAGGATGAAGAAAAAATATGCATAGTCTACTTATGTTCATATTAAAGAGTCATAATTATTTATAAGGCTTAATAATTGCTGCAAGTATCATTATTGTATATTCACCAGTGATTCCCCTATCTACTTACCCATATATATATATATACCTTATTCATATATATATTCTTTATTCATTGATAATGATATTATTCATTATAAGATTTATCTATATCTATGTATATATACTTGTATGTCTATTAGATAATATATATATATATTAAATGACTCTATATTCCAATGCATAACAATCATTGTTGTTGTTGTTCTATTTCTCCATGTCTTCCCCTCTTCCTTATTTTCCTTCCTTCTATTTATACCATTCAAGGTAGGTGACTCATGGGGGGAATGTATTGTTTGGTGAAAGAGGTGACTTTTCATAAAATATATCCCTTTGTTAGATTTAATTGTTGCCCTTAAAGACTTATTATCACAATAATATCTATATTTGAAAATAATATATTATTACTATAATAATGACATTTCAGATTATATACTTATTTTATTATTTTATTTTGATGTTTTATTGAACATATTTTAATATTAAAGTATAATAATAAAACCAATTTGCTAATATCTTATTATTATTTTATTCTAATGTATTACAATCTTTGATGTGTAATGATTATAATATTTATTTATTTTATTATTTTTGATATTAAGTTATTTAATACTAGAATGTAATAACAATAATTTGCCTATATATTATTATTATATTTGTTATTTATATATGTTTATATTGATATGGTACACATTTATTTTATATTTAATCTTAATATTTCTATTTATTTTATTTATTAATTTATTAGTATTTTAACACTTGGTCTTTATGGTATTGCTATTTTTGGGACATGACATGAAAGCACCAAGTCATATTAGATAAATCATGCTCCTAATACCATTAGTTTACAAAACCATGTTCTTATTTAATTTTATGTATTATTTTTTAATATTAAATATTTTCCGAATGTGAAACCCATAATAAATATTTATCTCAGTGCTATCTATAACATACAAAGTGGCCCCAATAATTTCTAACCCATGTGATGCTTGCCTACCTAAATTCTCTAGGTGCAACACAAATAAATGTTAATTTTATAGTATAAATAGTTGTAAAATATAATTTTATCTCCACTAGGGTTTAGGACCTAGGGCAACAATCTTCTATGCTTCACATTCAAGGACGGTCCTAGAGATCTAACCCCAAGGGTGGAATAGAGCCAAGAGATCTGACAGTAGGGTATCTTAGGGTATGATTTTAGATTACCAAAGGGGTTCACCACCAAGTTTAAACTTGGAAAAGATAATGACATGCAAGATGAAATGAAAAGCTTAGTTTGATGCAAAATTTAATTAAATGACTTGAGAACGCAAGAAGAATAAAACAGAAAGCTATAGAACAAAATGTGTGCTCCTGGAAATGTGTTGAAGACTGGAAACAACTCTAAAATTTTGAAAAACTTGATTTTTTGGCCTAGTGCGATTCATTCGCCATTCTATGCGAATCAGTCCCAGAGCTAAATTTTTGCATGGTAATAAGTTTCAACCAAAAGGGTATCCAAATATGCAAAGATCTCTAAAAAAATCGTACAATGAGACTCATTCGCTACAATTGGGGGATCAATCCCATTTTGTCGCGAAGTGTCCCAAGAGTAGAATCTTGAACTAAAAATTTGCAAGCCTTTTATGATGGATAAAATAAAAACTTTCCCACTAATTTCATGCAAATTTGATGGGTATTTTGCCCTAGATCTGAGTTTTCGTGAGTCTTGACAAATTTTCATGACAACATTTACAACTTCATCATTTTGGTACTTTTGAAGGCATCAAATCCACTTTTCTTCAATCTATAAACCTGCAATCATGCATTAAATAAGGGAAGCCTTGTTGATTGTTAGGGAATAGGGGTTTGCCAAGTGGTCAAACCCCTTGTAGGTAATTAAACCAAATGATGAGATAATGGAGGATGAACATGAAACGTGGAACATATGACATAAAACATGAACAATGATACCTTGATTGATGTCTTATATATCTGCAACTCAACATGCAAAAGCCATGAAGGATGTAGATCTCGATCTTGACAATAGGAGTTGAATAATGCTTGATCTTGGATCTTCAATGCTACATCACAACAATTGCTAAATAACATGCTTGATGCTTGATATGCGTGACATGATGATGGATCTTGAATTGCTACAACAATTGATAGAGAATTTTTCCCTTGAATGCTCTTGAAGATGCTTGAATGCACTTGTAAACTCAAAATTGCTATAATGATAAATGCTTGAATGATTGGGGTTAAAATGAGAGAAAGAACCTTGTATTTATACTCAATTATGCAAGAATTCCTGAAATTGCAACACTATAAGCCGACCTTAGATCCAGGAGAATAAAATCCCACCAAAAATTTGATTTAATTTTGATTTTGGGCCACAAGGGACTGGTTCACCCAAGATGGCGAATGAGTCCCATTTGGCATAATGTATGAGACCAAAAATAAAAAGTGCTTAAAAAGGTGTTAAAATAGGTTTGGAACCCAAAAATCTAGGTGGGACTCATTCAACCAAGGTCGCGAATGAGACCCAAATCACTAAATCTAGGCCACACAAGCCAAAAGAACCAAAATTATGGTTGATGTCGGGATTATCCTTGAAAAAATGTAATAAATGAGGCTTGTGGATGCAAAATAGGGCCAACTAAAGCATAAGAAAGCCCAATTATTAATTAAAAGCCTAAAGAAGTGTGAAAGTGTGTTACAACACTTTACAACACTCCAAATAAGGTAATATTAATGTTAATTATGATTAAAATTATGTTTATTATGCTTAGTTCTGTAATAAAACCCTAGAAAGGTGTGAAAGTGAGTTACAACACTTTAGCAAGGTACCATTAAAATCCATTAGTTCACAAGGGCCCAAGACCTAATGTGAATGTGTTATCCACATTACTACACTAAATCGAGGCAACATTAAGCCAAAATCCACAAGGAGGACCCAAATAATTGTGAAAATGTCAAAGAACCCATTTTTCGACACTACAATAGTATGCAAGGTGTACAACACACATTTCCCAACAAAAATAACTATATTAAATTTTAGTCTACCTTCAACCCATCACAATTTAAAGTCCAATAATTTCTTTGATGAGTGGTCCTAATTTTTACACCATTAAAAAAGGAAAATTATGCTCTAACCAACCACACACCCTACACAAAATAAAGTTGAATGATACTTTTAGAGAGCTAGTGGTATGCATATGAAGACATGAATATAATTTGAATTGCATTACTTATTAACATCTACTAAACCTTAATTCTCAATCTTAAATAAAATCTTTTATTTTTTTTATAATCATCAACACTAGAAGTGAATAAAATATAGATCCTTTAAAAAAAAATAACACGCAAGAAAATATTTACAACAATGACATGAAAATAATTATATGAAATAATAATAAACCTTCAAACACTCACTATGCAAAGTTCCAAAATTTGGTCTTGAGACTAGCCATGACCATTATACTCTTTAAAAAAATTGCACTCCAAAGAAAACACACAATTTGTACAAAATAAAAAGACAATCATAGATAAGCATCATAGGAAAATCTCATTCAAACAATGAAAGATCATCAAACCAAACAAAAATTATATATAAATACTTATTCATACAATTAGAAACCTTGAACAAAGTATATCTTATGCTCACAATATTAGGCTCTTGGGTGCCATTTGAGTTTGTTTCCTACCTCCACATTTTACATTTATGTGTATAATGCAAATTATCACACATATTTTATGAAAAACATAAAGAAAAAACCTTGTTTTTAACCATATAATATTAATTTGATGAGGTGACAATTCAATAAGGTGCATGCAATATGTATATATACAAACATTAGAATATAATGTATGTTCTAATGTAATTTCTCCAGTTTCTGATTATTCATTTTTCCTCAGTCAGTTCTACCAATACCAAACCCTACGTTGAATGGATAATTGTCCCGAAAAATAAAAGATTAAAAATCTAAGCGACTTGTAAAGTCGACCATCAAATGTAATGTCTCGATAGAACATGTAGTTTGGATAAACCAAGGTCGTTGTCACCGTGTTAGGTAGTTAATCACCTAAGACGACCCAATGGTCGATTTCGAGGGCCGTATGGACCATTTAAATAAAATACAATAATGACCAATTTTTTTTAAAACTTTCCCAAAACTTTAAAGTTTTCTTATGAAAATTATAATTTTACTGCCTTGGGTTTCTACATTTATTCCAGTTGACCAGGAAAAAAGAATTTTGGTGTTTCATGGCTTGGTGTATATTCAAAGTGAATATACAAATCATGCTATAAAATAATATTGTTCAGATATCATTGTAAATATTTATTCTTTACTAAGAGTAGAAATACTTTATCTAGTAGTGATATGAATAACACTGACATTTTAAATGTTTAATAACACTGAGATGTGTCTATGGGGAAATTTTTTGAGTAATATATAATTTTGATTTGTATTGTGATTTATTTGTCTTTGGAAATTTTATTATTTAAGATTAGTAACATTTAAATTTATTTTTTAAGGATTATTATTATATTATAAGAGGATTTATTATTTTTTTGAAATTTATATAATTGATTATAGACTATCGATATCAGTTATACAAATGTTATAGAGTGAGAGTTCTAAACTAGATTTATTATAGTATATTAAAAGAAATGTTTTCAAAATATGTTTATAATATTAAGGATTAGATGTGAGAGGATGTTCAACTTGTAAATGTATGCAATTGACTATCTTTTAATACAACGATATAACAATAGATCATAGAGACAAAGAAAATGTAGCTTATGTTAATGAGTGGAGATCTTTTACATGTCATTAAGGAAAGATAATTATAAATCATCATAAACAAAAATGAATAAGATTTCTTATATATATTTTATCTGGGAGAGGATGTCATAACTAATAACTACAAATTGAATCATCACTCTATGAAGTCTATGTCATTGAAGAATGAATTAGAATTAAAATAATTACAATCTAGATAACCTTCAGAATTATATCTTATGTATTTCAAAATTGAAGTAAAAAATTTGACAACATAATGAATTATTAACTATTCTATTGTAACTAGTCAAGTGTTTTTATGAAATGAATTGCATATCAGTAAAATTGGTATGAGTATTATTGTAGAGGAGAAAAGCACATACATATATACTTTTTTCTATTCATTTAATTTGTCTTCTTTGGCATACTTGTTGGTCTTGAATCGTTATTTGATTCTTTGTTATGTCACATTACTTAGTTTAGAGCATCACTAGTCCATTTGTACCTACTTGTCTAGCTAAATTATTTATATAGCTAAGTTTATATTTGAGAGGTTTGTTCTCATAAAAACAAATGTCAAGTTTTGATTTCCCTCAACTTTCAAATTGATAGAGATGTTCAATATTTACCATGTAATATTGAAACAATTATAAATATTCAATTGAGAATATTATGTTTAGACAACTCATATTAAAATTTCTACCCATTCATATGAGTTGTAAAGATCTGAATGCCTTGATGTTGCAACATAATTTATGACAATTTTCCAAAGATGCTCAAATAACTAGATTTTGCAACCTTGTAGTCCAAGCTCTCTTGAATGAATCTCCTTATATTGTCAATTCTATAGAAAATGATACTATGAGGAAAAATGAAACCTGATTAAACTGAGATATGAAAAAAATTGATCCTAGTAGTTGAGTGGGTTTCAGTAATCGTGAATAGAAACAAATATATTTTTTCTTCTACTAGACAATCAAATATTTTGATTATTCTTCTAGTGATAGCATTTATTCTTTCAATGTAAATATTGAAATTTGCTAACCAAAAGACTCAAATCCTTTCATAAATTTTATAATTAAACATTAATCTATAAAAATATTATATTGTATTTTAAAAATAAATAATTATAACAATCAATATTAATTAATCCTTCAATTTCTAAATTATCAACAATACTTTCAACTATATCTTTATATAATAAAATTTTCACAAATATAATAAAACAAAACAATTTTTCAAAATTTAACATAATTTAACATAATTACCAAATATATTTAAAAGAGATACAATTTACCGAAGTGTATATGGTGATATGTACAAAAATGTGAAGAAAACAAACGCAAGCCTTTCGACCAACTAAATGTTACCCCATCAACTAATTCAAGTCCTAGACGGATCTATCTCACATCTGAATTAACAGAACGTTTGCAATCACATAGATATTGTAAAATTTATAAATAAAAATGTAATCTCGCGAGTAGCCCGAATGTAATTACGCTAGATAGAATCATAATGAGCTTCTTGCTAAACGAAAAGAGGCATCGACTTGATGGACCTCCGAGTAGACGATTAGACAGTAGGATTCATTTCAGATGGAGTTGAGAATATCATGCCAGCAGTTCCGTCAGAGGTCGATAATGAAGATGACGACAGGGTATCAGGAGGAACACGGCTCCTCTTTCAAATATACCCACCACTTTTTCCATGCTTGGTCGGCCATTGGGATCGGGATGAGAACACAACAATCCCACTTTCATAAGCCGTTCCATTTCTTGGGCATTTAAATTCCTACCCAGTTTCTTATCTGCTGCATGAAGAATTTTCTGTTGTCCAAGTAAGTGCCAAACCCATTCCACCACTGTGGAATTCTGTTAAGTCAAGCTCCATTCTGTCGGTTGTCTTCCACAGGCAATTTGGAGACTTAGGGCTCCAAATCTGAACACCTCCATCTGTCGAGTAGTCTGTCCCATTGTTACGAATTCTGGCTCTATGTACCCAATTGTACCCGCTGCTGTGATGGTATGGCCTCCTTTTTCGCATTCCACCATTCTGGCAAGGCCTAAATCCCCCAGCTTCGGTTTGAAATTTGAATCTGGCATCACATTTCTCACTTTGATGTCTTTGTGTGCCACGGTCTCATGCCGATCGTCGTGAAGATAAACCAGGGCGGAGGCTACGTCACAGGCTATGCTGTATCTTCGATCCCAATCCAGTCGAGCTTCCTGCATTGAAAAATACATTTCTCCAGACTTCTGTTTGGGAGTAACTCATAGACCAAAAGCAGGTCGCCCTTTCGATGGCACCATCCCAAAAGCTTCACAAGATTATGGAGAGTAAGTTTACCATTTATACTAATTTATGTTTTGTACTTATGTTTCCCTTGCTTGGAGGATAGAGATATTCTCTTTATTGCCACAACTTCGTTTGTGTCAGGCAACGTGCCTCTATACAAACATCCAAGGCTGCCAACCTCAATCTTTTCGTTATCTCCGAAGTTGTTCGTGGCGGCACTGAGCTCAACATATGGAAACTCCCGAGCATATTGGGTTGTCTCGCGAACTGATTTGTTGAACTCCTCATCACTCTCCCCTCGGTCACTCCCAACACAACCGCACTCGTTTTTCCTTTTTCTGATATACCACCACCTTCTAACCTGTTGCAGAAACAAAAACATAATACTCACAAACTTAAAAAATATTGCACCACAAGTTAATTGCGAAGAAATAATAGGAAATATTTAACAAAATAATAGAATAAAAAACTTTGACAATATGTCAAGGAAACATCTAAAAGGCAAAATATCACTATTCTTATTGCTCAAAAAAATCGATTACAATCTTCACGTAGCTACTACTCTTTAAATACAATTAATTTTCCTTCAAGACAACAAGATATATATAATATCTTCAAGATAACAACCGCTATTAAACTTAGAAAAATGTATTTTTATTTTATTGCTTTATTTTTTTTTTGTTTTATTGCTTTATCTTTTTCGTAAGACAAGATTTTTTATTTATTTCTTTAATTGTTGTCTTTATCAAATAATCTCCACCTTGATACAAATTTACCTGTTACTTGCCCATGCCCATTCATCATCTTTTCTACAAGCCAAAAGAAGCCAAACTCTACTTCAGCTTCTCCAACTATATTGGTTTTTTAAACATGTCTACATAATTTTCTGGTGTATGAACCTTCTCAAGAGCCACTCCACCTCCATCAATAACCTACCATACAAAATGGTGTTTAATCGTAATATTTTTGGTCTTACTATGATAAGCTAGATTTTTAGCCAAATGGATATCACTTTGACTATCACAAAATACAATCACCTTGTCTTGCACTTTGCCAAACTCACCCAAAAAACCTTTTAACCAAATCGCCTCTTTGCATGGATGCGAGATAGCCATATACTTAGCCTCAATAGTGGATAGAGAAATAATATCTTTAGGCTTTGAAATCGAACAAATAGGTCCTCATACAAGAATAAAGACATAACCTTAAGTAGATCTCTTTTTGTCCAAATCACTTGAAAATTTTGAATCAACAAAACAACAAACAAAACCATTGCAACCATCAAAGGTGATACAATAATCACTTGTACCTTTAAGATATAAGAGCACACATTTCACTAATGTGCAATGGTCTTTATCTGGATTTTTCATGTATCTACTAAAAATACCTGTTGTGACCTTTTCACACATCGCCCCATTCAAATGGGGACCCCCAATTTTTGCTCCATTCTAGTATTTTGGCTTTGGTTTTTGGGTTGCTTTGTCTCTCTCTCTCTCTCTCTCTAATCTTTCTGTCCTTCTGGGGATGTCCCATCATTTGACCTAATTGGAAATTTTGGCTAAGTCTGCAAAATTAGGGTTTTCATTCTTCAGGCTTATTGGAGGTTAAATTGAGTTATCAAATTGAAACCTGAACTTAGCACTACGATCAAGATGCTTCAGGCAGAGTCCCACTGAATTTTCACTGAATTCTGGCAACTTACTGTTTTTAGTAAGTACTTAAATTGAGGTCTTTTTCTCAGGATTTTGGAACTCTAACTGCATCCACACTTCTTGGTGACTTTAGGGTGCCTGCACATAAAATTTGAACAGATTCAAACAACTTGCTATTTTTAGCAGTCCAGCCTTCAAAGGCCATTTTTCAGGGTTTAAACATATGATTTTCCAATGCATGATTGGAGAATGTATATGGGTTTTTCAAGACCTTCGCAGTGATGTAACATGCAAATCGGGATGGTGACTTTCAACGGTACAACCTTCAGAGGCTATTTTTGGGCTTTGCATGTAGATATTTTCATTGCATGTCCGGATATTCCATGTGGGTTTTTCGAGAGCTTCCCAGTGATGTGGCATGCAAGCGGAATGGATCAGTTTTCAAGGACTTACTATTTTTAGCCAGTGCCCGCATGTGGACCAGTTTTCTGGGTTTTTTGAGATGCCACGGGCAATTTAACATGCAAATTCATTTGACAGTCGGTTGGTCACTTTTCAGGCATTTACTATTTTTAGCAGGTTCACTCTGGTAGCCACCTGACACTTCAGTATCACGAGCAGAGCAACAGATGACAAAATCAAGTCAAACTGAGGTCATTTGAGCCACATGCAAGTTAGATTAGGGTTTCTAGTTTCGATGCCTAAAAAGAGCGGTAAAAAGCTAGAATTTTGAAAAATGAAGGTATCCCAGTGCGGTCAGCATCCTTCAGGCAATCTATTGGTAAGATTCGGGCGTAACCCAAGCACTTACTATTTATAGTAAGTCATCTCCAGAACAGGGCTATAAATAGCAGGTCAGCACGACGGGTAGGTGTGAACAGGTTCGCCAAGCGATGATGACTATGTGGTGAGAAATTCAAGTTAAACGAGGCTCCAGAAGACAAGCAATTTTAGGGTTTGCTAAAAATAGTAGGCAGGCTAAAAATAGAAAATGAGCTTGGGCAATAGGTATAAATAGGGTAGCGAGGCCACAAGGGACATATCATGCCAGCTCTAGAGTCAGAACAGGTGGAAGCCATGAGGAGTCACACTTCTCCAAAATTTGCTAAAAATGGAGTGGCAAGAGGTAGCTGAGGCATTGAAAATTTCCATGTTGAAATTGGCAGGAGGATGGGTGAAATCCACCCAACAAGAGAAATGATGATAAAAAAATTTCTAAGTGTTGAAGTTCCTCTAGCACATGCTAAATGGGCCCTTGGCAAGTTGAATAAAGTTTGGAAATATTTTTCTAAGGCAAGAAAATTCCTCCTCCATACCTCAAATGCACCCAAGTTAGAGAAATCACAAGGGAAAATGTTCTAAGTATAAAAATTCCTTCACACCCCCCTTAATGCACCCAAGGTAAAAGGGGCTTGGCCATGAAGTATTCTAAGGCGTGGGAATTTCCCTCACCACACATGAAATGTGCCCAAGATTGAAAGTGGAAGTGCATGGGTCAAAATGTGCCCTCAAGGTGTAGACAAGTAAAATTTTGAAGACAATTCTAAGTGCGAAGTGGAAGCTTCCCCTCTAGAATGCACCCTCAAGAAGGAAGGGACTTGAATTTTGCTAAGTCACAAAAAAAATTGCAGCTGCATGCTCCAAATGTGCCCAGAGAAGAACAAAGAAGTATGAAGGGAAAACTTAGAATATTTTCTAAGTATGAGGAAAATAAAGGTAGTGCATGTATAAAATACGCCTAGCTTACAAAGCTACAAGGAGGACATGGCAAGAGAGTTTCAAGGCAATGAAATTTCCTCCAGCTTAGGTGAAATGCGCCCAGCAAGAGAAATGATGATAAAATAATTCTAAGTGAAGCAAAATAAAAGCTCCCCATCTAAAATGCGCCCTTGAGGGAGAAAGACTTGAGAAAAGTTTCTAAGTGAAAAGGTAAGTTCAAGGAGTAAAATGGACCGAGCAATCAAATGGAGGTGGAGAAATTTCCAAGGCAAGGTGAAATAGGAGAAGGCCTTGTGAAATGCGCCCTCATGAAGGGGGGATGTTTATAATTTTTCTAAGTGTGGTGAAATGAAGGCTTCACCCCCTAAATGCACCAAGCAAGAGAAAGTTCCTCCAACACATGCTATATGCGCCCATTCCTTTAGCACATGTGAAATGCACCCCAAGGAAGTTGGAGCTTAAGGGAGAAAAAAATTGCCAAGGCGTGGAAATGCCTAGGGATTTGTAATGGAAGTTGCTACATCAAAATGCGCCCTTGTTTGTGGGAGAAATTGTATAAGTTTCTAGGGGTGGAAAATACTTAGGGAATTAAGGTGGAGGAATGTGTTATGAAGTGCACCCAGGGATGAGATAATTAAATTTAAAATTTTCCTAAGGCATTTTTCTAAGGCAAAATGTGAAATACGCCTAAGGAGGGAGGTATTGTTAAAATTTCCAGAGACGATCAAATGCACCTGGGAACTGGGGGGATTCTTCAAGAAAAAGGGGAAAACGTAGAGGCATGAAAAATGAAGACTGTAGGTGTGGAAGACATCCAGAATAAAATGGAATCAACCTTAGCAAATTTTATCATTTTTCAAAAATAATAAAAATTAAACTTACCCCTTCATCTGGATACACATAAAAACGATGAGTTCTGAGGGGAAATTTCTTCTGGGTATTGGGCATTTCCCACTAGGAGATGATTTGAATTTGTTCCACACCTTGCTTGCATTTTTTTGATGGATATTTTTTCCTGGCACCCGTTTAATGAATTTCCTAAGCGAAATAAAAAAATTCTCTAAGGCAAATGCGAGGAATGTTTCTACAAAAAAATGCCTTGGCTTGTCATGTCAAAATGAGTGCCTGGTTTATAGTGGGTGAAATTCATAAAGCAAATAAGGTTATCTAAGGAAAGAGAAAATGAAACAACAAGAGGTCAAGCACACTCACAGGGAAGAAATTTGTCTAAGGCATAATGAAGCTCAAACATCAAGCAGACCTTGGAAGTCAAAACGTGGAGATTAGGTAAGTAAAGTGAAGTTATATTATAACTGTTCTGATGCTCTTCTTTTGTTTGGCAGGATGAACATCAGAGCCAAGGCATGAGGACTTGAGGTGAGGAAGATGGACAACATTACAACTTTGGAAAAGGAAAAGGCATTGAAGATTTGTCTAAGGCATTAAGAATGTGGTGCAAAAGGGGCTAAATACGCCCAAGGTAGTGAGCTGAAGAAATGTGAAAGTTACAAGAGAGAAGTGCATCTAGGAATGAAAGAAATAGGAGGACTTAACGAAGAACTTTTTGCAAGGAGAATTTGAACCGAATGTTGTTGCCTCCTCCTAACGCAACAAAATTGGTAGGTAGAGCAGAGAAAGTCTTTCTGGGCGAGAATCTTTTGGAGGAAGATAGTGGGCATTAATTGCTCGTAGTGGTTCTTGCAGAGGAGTGGAGAATATTTTGTGCATTTATTGCCCCACTCCTCTCAGTGGTAGTTTTTAGGCCAGAAACCCTAATTAGGGCATAAGTGGCTCAATCTGAGCCCTTTATTGTAATTGAATCTGAGTCGTCAACTAAAATGGGCTAGCTATAAAAGGGGCATCCCCCCTCATTTGTAATCAATTAGATCAGATAAAAAAGTCAGGGAGTAGAGAAGATAGAAGTTAGAATAGATAGAAAGATAGTTAGAAGTTATCTTAGATTGGAGAGGAAAGAAAACTTTCCCTTTAAAAGTTTTGTAAACGGTTGTTGTGAACAATTTTCATAATATAAAGAGCTTCATTGCTTGGTGATTTATTCTTTTGTTATGAGTAGCTAGCGAGGCCCTTTCATTTTTCCAATTCATGTAGATAGAGTAAAGTAGATTTTATTTCATGCAAGTAGTCGTTAGTTGTGGAATGCGTAGCTTAGTTTGAGCAAGTTTCATTCATCCATACCACTAGTAGGCTCGCTGATGGTGAGCTCGCCTTGTGTGGTCAACTATATTATTTTGCACTTAACTTCGATTGTGATGATATGTGCATGTCGTGTCATAGTTTGAATATCCTTTCCATCTTTGAGTATTGCATCGATTTTTTAGAAGATGTCCGAAGGGAGGCAAAGCAGAATCTGGTTTGAAGCTTGTTGAGATTGATCCACGTATCCTTCCTTTAGGAGTAGAAAGTAGAGTCTCTATCCTTGTATCCTTTTACATTCGGCATTATCCGGCTAGTTTAAGAACCCGAGCATCATTGACAAATCTCCTAAAATTTGAGAATCCTTTTCTTCTGAATGAGCAACTCACGTAATTCCCCTTGGAATGCCCAGCATATTCACATCAACCAACTGAGTCTATTCATGACGTAAGGAACCTTAGAGTTGAATGCATTATCTTTCAAGCGATCTTAGCATGCAGAATACTTTGATCAAGAGAGAATAGGGTGACCGTTGGACATTTTATTCTGTGTTGCTGTGGTCATAAAACACTCATCAACAATACCGACTTCATCTAGGTCTTGTACATACCATCGCATACATTAAACTTCCTACTACATTAGCATATAGTACATGAGACATGGGTAAGTGCAAGAAGTTGAGTCCATGAAACGTGATTTTTTTTCTCTTAGCTAAGAAAATGAAATCGACATTGCAAAAAAGGGATCCCGATTTTCATAAATGGGATCCTAATTTTTAAAACTCGGGATCCCGTTTAGGTTCAGGATCCTGACCCTAAATTCCAAATGGGGTCCCATTTTTTAAAAATCAGGATCCCATTTTTAAGAGGGTCCTGAATAGACGAATGTGAAATTGGATCTCGATTATTACAAAATAGTATCCCGATTTCTAAAAAGCAAGATCCCATTTTTTAATAATCGGGATCCCATTTCGCGTAAGTATTTATTTTTAAAAAAAAAAAATTGTTTCACTCTGCATGAGATCCTGAATTCGTCTAGTGGATAATAGCGATAGTTGAGCGAGCTCAAAGTACGCCACCATCCCAATTTTTTATGTTTTTTTTGTGGTTTTTTGAAAAATTTAATACAAAAATGTGTGTTAGCCTGTTTTTATTAAATTTATTAATTGTTTTATGCATTTTATTTCTCTGTAAAGTAGAAATGAGTATTTGTAGAATTAGATGAAAAAATTCAATGAAACCCTAAAGAAATTGAATAGAAAGCAAAAATTCAACCTAAATTAAACTTGGAAAGAAAAAAAATTGCATTTGAAACCTAAATTATTCAATGAAACCAAAAAAAAATTCTTTTGAAACCTAAATTTGAATCAAATAAAAAACAATTGTTATTGAAAACCCTAATTGAACTTGGAAACAAAAAAAATTGCATTGACAATACCCTAAATTGAAATGAAATAAAACAAATTGCATTTCAATTTAATCCTAATTGCTTTTTGAAACGCTAAGGTCAAATCAAACGAAAAAATTGGATATTAAAACCCTAGTTTTATATGAAACGAAAAAATTCCATTAAAAACCCTAATTCGTTAGATTGAAACCCTATATTGAATTCAAACAATATTTCATTTGCTAAAACTCTAAATTGAAATCAAAGAAATCATTTTTCATTTGAAAACCTTGATTTCGAGCCGAAGAAGATTTGATAATGGAAAAATATTATTTACATTTCTTAAATGTTTTAAATTTAATTTGCATTGTATGGAGAATTTACAATTTATTTTAAATTTTACTTTCAAAGTTAAATTATAATTAGATTAAAAAACAATATGTTAAAGAATAGTTACAATTTATTAATTGTCAATGTTTGTTTGCAAATTTAGTTAGCAAATTCGTAAATCCAAGTGTACAATCTATTTTCAATTGTCACTTAATTAGATAATATTTGCATTCATTTCTATTTTATGTTTTGATCTATCTTAGTCATGCCTTGTTTCCATTTCTTGTTTGCATGTGTTGTCTCTTGTCTTTCAACAATCTTAATTCTCATTCTAGTCAATTAATTGTTAATTAGGCTTCTAGTTTCTAGTCTAAAATCTCAATTTTAACTAGTCACCTAGACAATAAAATAATCTAAATATTTTTCTTTTCTAAATTATTTTCTAGGTTCTTTCAATTAAAAACAATCAAAAATAAAATAAGATAATTCAACATTAACTAATTTTATTATACATTTTATATGATAAAATTCATTTAAGTGGGAAATATTAATGAGATTTAAAAAAAAAAAAATCTTATATTCAATTAATAAAATATCAAGTTAAAATATACATCAAACTCAATCTTAATAACACATAATTATGTGTTTCTATTATGGAAATAGTAAATATATTCATAAAATAAAAATATTCATAAACTAGTTAGTCTATTACCCTAAACCGTAAACCAATGTCTTAAGGGGTCAGATAATATGACATTTCTTAAGGGGATCAAATAAGTTCTAAAAATTTAGTGAAGTTGCCGAAGGCAACCAAATTTAACAATTTAATAAGATCATGAAAGATTATAATATGAATGAGATTTCATTATCTAGGTTGGTGAGTCGAAACAAGAGCTATCTTAATCAACTGTTCCAGAAGAAAATTTTGTTCACTAACTTGCAAGTCCATTATTTGAAGCGCCACCCAAAATTCACCCTAAGTTCCCTAAACCCTAAACCCTGAACTCTAAACTCTAAACCCTAAACCCTAAAGCATTCATTTTATCCTAGGACCTTAAAATGAAATTTCGTTGCCTTAGGTAACTCGAACAAATTTTATTCCCTCAAGCCATGTCATTTTGTCCTAAGACCTTACTACATAGATCCCCTTAAGCCATCCTATTACCCTAAACTGTAAAATCTAAACCCTAAAGCCATCATTTTTTCATAAGCCCTTAATGAAATTTGGTTGCCTTGGGAAACTTCACCAAATTTTATTCACTTGAGCCATGTCATTTTGTCCTAGGAACTCACTAGACATAGATCTCCTTAAGTCATCCTATCACCCTAAACCATAAACTGATGTCTTAAGGGTTCCTAATATGACATTTTTTAAGGGGATCAAATAAGCTCTGAAAATTTGGTGAAGTTTCCCAAGAAAACCAAATTTAACAATTTAATAAGGGGTAAGTGTACCAAGATAGTTCCCAGAAAGGGGACTTTAGTGGCCACTTGTTTTTTGAAATCAGGAAATACTGACCTTGGATGTGAAATTGAGGATAGTTACACTCAAAATTTTGAGATGGAACAAAAGCAAGGACTGAAGTAATCCAATTCTACTTTCTAAACTACTAATTTATTTTTAAAATGGTTCAGATTAAGGGGTTCAAAAGAGGGATGTACACAAATTAGTGATGTTTTTATCAGAAAAACATAACATAACTCTTGTACGACCCTCGTACGGTGAAATTTTTTTAGTATTTTTAAAATTGCAGCAGCCAGAAGTTAGCTAACAATACGTAGTTGATGCACAATTTTTCTGATAATTTTTTAATGAATATTTGATTTTTTTCTAATTTTCGAAGTGGACACTTCCTGAAAAATAGAATTTTGGCTATGCTACCCCTACAAATTTTGGAAACTAATTGAATTTTTTTATTTTTTATTTTTTTAAATTTGTAGAATGGAGTGTAGTTTCTAAAAATATAATTTATTTAAAAATTCGATGAACGGTTAATTTATCACAAAAAAAAACCAAACACTATTTTTTGGAAAAAAAGAGACATACAAACAAAATAATTATGGATGAAAGGCTTAACATTGTAAAAAAGTGAAAAAAATTGCATCGTTAGATAGCTAAGAGAGAACCCAAAATTACCCATGTGTTCGATTTTTTCGATATTGAACCACATGCAATTGTGATGGTGAGCATGAACTCGATTATGTGAAATATGGTTTTTTTTGTAAAAACACGTCTTTGGTCATTGGGAATGCCCTCCATGCCTTTGGGTTGGTATTCCAAGGAAAATACCAATCCTAAGGCTTGAATATTCCCAAAGCAAGATATAACGCGAGCGCGCTATAACGTGCTTGCGTTATATCTCAATTTTGACATGGTTTTTTTGCCTCTATGGGAAACATGTCAACTAAGACATAATGTGAACTCATTAGAACACACTCATGTTATGTCCTCCTTTATGTTAAATTCTAGTCTATTGAATGTATGCTGATATATTTGTATGTCATGTATGTATGCATGTATGCATGCTTGTATGTATGTATGCATGTATGTATGTTCGTATGTATAAATGCATGTATATTGTATGTATGCCTATATTTATGTAAGATTGTATCTACACATGTATGTATGTATGCTTTTATGGATGTAGGATTGTATGTACTTATGTATTATGCTTGTATGTATGTAAATATGTATGTATTTAGAGGGAGCCTGGAGAATTTAGAGAGAGAGAGTCTAGAGAGAGGGAGAGGGGGTGGAAGGTAGAGCTTAAGAGAGAGGGAGTGGGAGAGAAGGGGTTGGAGTGAGAGTGACTTAGCTAGGTAGGGTGGGAGGGATAGAGGGAGGGAGAGAGAGAGATAGAGGGGGGTCGGGATAGAGAGAATTGAGAGAGAGGGAGAGAGAGAGAGGGGAGAGAGAGAGACAAAGAGAAAGAGAGAGTTATGTAGGTAGGGTGCTAAAGTGAGAGACTTGAGAGTGTGAGGGGGTGAGAGGGTGAGACTTGAGAGATAGGTAGTGAGAGGGAGTGGAACAGAGAGGGAGTGTGAGTGAGAGACATGAGAGAGGGAGAGGGTGTGGGAGGGAGGTACCTAATAGAGGTAGAGAAAGAGGGGGTTGGCGTGAGAGGGAATTATCTAGGTACGGTGGGAGGGATAGATAGAGATAAGGGAGAGAGACAAAGAGAGAGTTACCTAGGTAGGTTTCCAGAGGGAGAGACAAGAGGTGGGATGAAGAGACATGAGAGAGAGGGAGAGAGAGGGAGTGGGAGAGAGGGGGAGAGAGTGGAAGGACATAGAGAGAGATGGATAGAGGAACGAGAGAGGGTGGTAGGGATTGATTGAATGAGAGGTACATAGAAAGAGGGAGAGGGTAGATAGAGACAATTAGAGAGGGTAGGAGGGAGGGAGGGAGGGAGAGGTGATATGTATAGATAGAGAGAAAGTGATAGGGGTTGAGGGTATAGGGTTGAGGGATTAGAGTGGAGGACCTATAGGGTTGATGGTTTCTAGGGTATTAGGGTTTAAGGGTTGAGGGTTGAGGGAATAGGGTCGATGGTAGAGGGTATTGGGTTGAGGGTATAGGGTAGAGGGTTTAAGGGTTTAGGGTTGAGGCTTTACCTGGTTGATGGTAAAAGGTTTAGGGTTTAGGTTTGAGGGTATATGGTTGAAGGATTAGGTTCAGGGTCCAATGTAAAGGGTAGAGGGTATAGGGGTTGAGGGTTTAGGTTTTAAGGATTGTGGGTTGAGGGATTAAGGGTTGAGGGTTGAGAATTGAGGGTTGAGGATTTAATGTATAGGGTAGAGGGTAGAGGGTTTAAGGGTTTAAGGGTTGAGGATTGAGGGTTTAAGGTTGAGGGTGGAGGGTTGAGGGTATAGGGTATAGGGTTGAGGGTCTAATGTATAGGGTAGAGGGTATAGGGGTTGAGGGATTAAGGGTTGAGGGTTTAGGGATTAGGGTAGAGAGTTTTCTTGGATTTAAGGGTGTAAGGGTTGAGGGATTAGGGTTTAGGGTAGAGGGTATTGGGTATTGGGTTGAGGGTAGAGGGTAGAGGGTAGAGGGTAGAGGATTTAAGAGTTTAGGGTTTAAGGGTTGAGGGTTGAGGGTTGAGGGTTGAGGGATTAGGGTAGAGGGTTTACTTAGTGGGTTTAAGGGTTTAAGGATTAGGTTAGAGGGTAGAGGGTAGAGGGTGGAGGATTGAGGGTAGAGGGTAGAGGGTTTAAGGGTTGAGGGTTTAGGGTTGACGGATTTAGAGGTTATAGGGTAGAGGGTATAGGAGTTGAGGGAATAGGCTTTAAGGGTTGACGGATTAAGAGGGTATAGGGGTTGAGGGATTAAGAGGGTATAGGGGTTGAGGGATTATGGTTTAAGGGTTGAGGGTCAAGGGATTAAAAAGGTATAGGGGTTTAAGGGTTAGGGTTTAAGGGTTCACGGTTTAAGGGTTGAGGGATTAAGAGGGAATAAGGGTTGAGGGTTTAAGGGTTGAGGGATTAAGAGGGTATAGGGGTTGAGGGATTAGGGTTTAAGGGTTGAGAGTTGAGGGTTGATGGATTAAGAGGGTATAGGGGTTGAGGGATTGGGGTTTAAAGGTCAAGGGTTTAAGGGTTGAGGGATTAAGATGGTATAGAGGTTGATGGATTAGGATTTAAGGGTTGAGGGTTGATGGATTAAGAGGGTATATGGGTTGAGGGATTAGGGTTTAAGGGTTCAGGGTTCAGGGTTGAAGGATTAAGAGGGTATAGGAGTTCAGGAATTAGGGTTTAAGGGTTGAGAGATTAAGAGGTTACAGGGGTTGAGGGATTAGGGTTTAAGTGTTGAGGGTTGAGGGATTAAGAGGGTATAGGGGTTGAGGTATTAGGGTTTAAGGGTTGAGGGTTGAGGGTTGAGGGTTGAGGGTTGAGGGTTGAGGGATGAAGAGGCATAGGGGCTGAGTGGGACTAGGGCTCTTAAGGGTTGAGGGATTAAGAGGGTATAGGGGTTGGGGGATTGGGATTTAAGGGTTGAGGGTTTAAGGGTTGAGGGATTAAGAGGGTATAGGGGTTGAGAGATTAGGGTTTAATGGTTGAGGGTTGAGTGTTGAGGGATTAAGAGGGTATAGGGCTTGAGGGATTAGGGTTTAAGGGTTGAGGGATTAAGAGGGTATAGCAGTTGATGGATTAGGGTTTAACGGTTTAGGGTTGGCGGTTGAGGGATTAAGAGGGTATAGGGGTGGAGAGATTAGGGTTTAAGAGTTAAGGGTTTAAGGGTTGAGGGATTAAGAGGGTATAGGGGTTGAGGGATTAGGGTTTAAGGGTTGAGGGTTGAGGGTTGAGGGATTAAGAGGGTATAGGGGTTGAGGGATTATGGTTTAAGGGTTGAGGGATTAAGAGGGTATAAAGATGGAGGGATTATGAATTAAGGGTTGAGGGTTGAGGTATTAAGAGGGTATAGGGGTTGAGGGATTAAGAATTGAGGTTTTAAGGGTTGAGGGTTTAGGGTTGAGTGTTTAGGGGTTTAAGAATTGATGGATTAAGGGTCAAGAGGGTTGAGGAATTAGGGTAGAGAGTTTACTAAGTGGGTTTAAGGGTTTAAGGGTTTAAGGGTTGTGGGATTAGGCTTTAAGGGTTGAGGGTTGAGGGATTAAGAGGGTCTACTCTTAAACTATTAACCCTCAACCCTTTATCTCTCTCCCACTATCCCTCTCTCCCACTCTCCCACTTTCTCCCACTCTCTCTTTCTCCCACTCTCCCCCTCTCTCCCTCCCTCTCGTTCTCCATATCTCTCTCTCTCCTACTATCTCTTTCTCCCCCTCTCTCTCCCTTCCCTCTAGCTCTCTCTCTCCCTCCCTCCCACTCTATCTCACTCTTATCTATCTCACCTCTATCCTTAACCCTAACCCTTTAAACCCTTAACCCTTAAACCCTTAACTCTTAACCCTCTACTCTTTATCTCTCTCCCAGTTCATCTCTCCCTCCCTCTCTATATCCATCTCTCCCACTATATCAATCTCCCCTTCTCACTCTCTCTCCCTCCCTCCCTCTCTCTCTATTTATTACCCCATCCACCTCTCCCACTCTCTCCCACTATCTCTTTCTACCCTCTCCTCTCTCCTCCTCTCTCCCTCTATCTCCCTCTCTGTGTCTCTCTCTCTCTTTGCCCTTCTCTCCCACTCTCTCTTTCTCCCACTTTCTTTCTTTCAACTATACACCCTCTACCTTTAACCTCGACCTGTTAAACCCTAAAAAAATTATACCCTCAACCCCACCTCCCTCTCTACTATATATTTGTCCTCTCTATCTACCTCTCTAATATACTTGTATGCACATTAATTTTTTTGATGCCAATGCTATCATATTATTTTACTTTGCCTATTTTTAAGTAACCTATTAAATAGTGATTGTTGTCCCCTTGCAAAAAATGCAGATATATGGGCCATCCAAGAGAATGTCAGCCAAAAAAACAATGCAACATCCTTATTTTGATGATCTTAACAAATCTCAATCGTGATTTTAAGCCATTACAAAAGTGTGTGCAAATATTGGTGAGGGAATTTCAAGTTATTAATTCAAATTTAACCTTATCATGATCAGCTATGATGTAGACATTATAAGAGCATCTCAAATTTGAACTTACTCTATTCATGAGAGGTGTTGTGTGCAATAGGTATCTTGGAACTCCCAACGAAGATGTATGACCGTGAGTGACTAATTTGTGAGACCTTCATGCCTATTTGTAAGTTCCTTCCATCTATTTTCATTTCATTTCCATTTTGGATGCTCTTTCTTTTTCTCTTTTACTTTGTGTAGTTGTAAGTAAACTACTAAAAATTGATTAATCCCTCATTGCAAAAAATGTTGATTTATTAGCCATCAAAGAGAATCTCATTCAAAAAAGAAATGCAACATCCTTATTTTGATGATCTTGACAAATCTCAATTCTGATTTCAAGCCATTATAAAAGAACGTGTGAAGCTTAGAGAGGGAATCTCAAGTTACTCAATTGAAATTAACCTCATAATAAGCACGTATGATGTAGACATTTAAAGAGAATATCAAACGTATGGTTGAAATTCTAAAATATTTGTGAAATGAAGTACCTAAGGCATTGTAATGAGATTTACTCAAATACTATAATTTTGGAGTTCATGTTTGGTGTAGTAGCACCTTGTTCTCTAAATGCCTTCAATAGGCAAATTTGCAAAATTTGAATTTTGAAATGTAAAAAATGTGAAAAGGATCATGTGAAGGTCATATGTAATGTATTCAAAGTCTCAAAGAGGTCATTAGGTGATTAGAGAAGTGATATAAAGCATGTAAGGTCGAGCAAAATAGAGATCTTTTGTAATATTGAATATTTACAATCAGTAAAGTCCCTATTTTAGTGATTTTATGAGTTTAGATCAGTGGAGTAAGTTAGTCTTATGATGTTTTAGGTGTGTGTGTTTATCTATGCAAGGGAATTCAAGAAACAAAGGTGGAGTTGCTGCTACAAGGTTCTATGATGAATTTCCAAGTGAAAAGTGTGGCTCCAAGTGTTTTGAGGAAAACTTCTCAAATGAATTCACAAAAAAATGACTGATCTAGATAGCTATTATTGAGTTACAACACATACCTCAAAATCAATAGTGACTATCTTGAAACATGTGCATAAAAAATGACTTTTTTTTTGCTGTCCTCATTAGGATAACTAGGCCTAATTTACAAAATAACATACCTTTAAATATTCAACAACCCCCTGAAATTTTGGTGGCAGAAATTATGATGTATCCAAACCCTAAGATCCACAATTTATCCTAGGAGAAACTCACTCCACCATGCCAAACCAAAACCCTTATTTTATGCTAGTATAAAGAGGGTTTATTGAAAGGAATGCTTCCAAACCTCACCATAAAATTCCTTCACCCTAGAGCTTCTTGAAATCACCTGCAAAAACTCAAAATACAAAAACCCAACCTCTACATGCAATATTTTATAAAACCCTAGGGTGAAACCTCATTTTTCATGCCCTTTTCCATCAAAATCTACAAGGGTAGCAACACAAACCCCATAAAAATTATTCTATTTCACTTATAAACTTATTTTTTGATCCTATGGGATAACCTTGGGCCCCTGTAGCAAAACATCTCTTAGTTTTGGCTATCTTGGAGTGGTTTTCCCATCATGACGGATTTTCACTTGATGGAAAAAGCGTCAAATGCAAGTAGTGCAAAATTGCAAAGTGGTGCAACTTTCGTTCTGCAACTCATGTGACCAAGAAAACTATTGCAACACATTCATATAGGTATTTTTATGCTAGGAATGGTTCTCTTTCGCACCCAAACACAAGGAATCACTCTGAGCTATGTTCAACTGAATTGATCACTTAAGTGTCCAAAGTGCTAAATGGCTGTAAACTTCAACATACTGTTACTCGAATACCGTGATTCTTAGAAACTTCTCGTATGATCCTACAAGATTTCACTGGGACCCTCTACAAAAATGTCTCTCATTTTTTTCTATCTCAAACTGGTTTTCCCATGGCCACAGATTTTTATTTGATGGAAAAAGTGTCAAATTCAAGCCATGCAAAATTGCAAAGTGGTGCAACTTTCGCTCTGCAACTCGTGTGACCAAGTGGACTATTCCAAAGCATCTAAATAGGTATTTTTATGCTAGGCATGGTCCTATTTCACACTAAAACACGTGGAATCGCTTTGAGGGACATTCAATTGGATCGATCCCTTAAGGGTCCAAAGTGAAAAATGACTGCAAAATTCAACATACTATTACATGTATACCATGATGTTTAGAAAATTATCATTTGATCCTATAGGATCATTTTTGGCCCCTCTAGAAAAACCTCTCTCGGTTTTTGTTATCTCAAAGTGGTTTTCGCGTGGTGGCAAATTTTCACTTCATGGAAAAAGTGTCAAATTCAAGTTGTGCAAAGTGGTGCAACTTTCACTCTGCAAATTGTGTGACCAAGAAGACTATTCCAACACATATGAATAGGTATTTTTACACTAGGAATGGTCCTCTTTTGCACCGAAACATGCGGAATCGCTCCGAGCTATGTTTCATTGGATCGATCCCTTAAGGGTCCAAAGTGCAAAATGGCTGAAAAATTCAACATGCTATTAATTAGATACCATAACACTTAGAAAATTATCATCTAATCTTATAGGATCAATTTGGGCTCCTCTACCAAAACCTCTCTAGGTTTTAGCTATCTTGGAGTGGTTTTCTTGTGGAGGCGGATTTTCACTTGATGGAAAAAGTGTCAAATTCAAGCTGTGCAAAGTTACAAAGTGGCGCAAATTTCGCTCTGCAACTCATGTGACCAAGTGGACTATTCCAACACATCTGAATAGGTATTTTTATGCTAGGCATGGTTTTCTTTCACACCAAAACATGCAGAATCACTCCAAGCTACATTCCACCGGATCAATCCCTTAAGGGTCCAAAGTGCAAATTGGCTGTAAACTTCAACATGTTATTACTCAAATGCCCTAATTCTTAGAAACTTATCATATGATCCTACAAGATCTCGTTGGGCCCCTCTACAAAACCTCTCGCGGTTTTGGCTATCTCAAAGTAGTTTTTCCGTGGCAGTGGATTTTCACTTGATGGAAAAAGTGTCAAATGCAAGCAGTGCAAAGTTGCAAAGTGGTGCAAATTTTGTTCTACAACTCATGTGACCAAATAAACTATTCCAATGTGTCCAAAGAGGTATTTTTAAGCTAGGCATGGTCATATTTTGCACCTAAACATGTTGAATCACTCCAAGCTACGTTCAACTAGATCGATCCCTTAAGGGTCCAAAATGCAAAAGGGAAACAAACTTTGATGGGATAATACTTGGAAACCATGATGCTTACAACCTCTCCATCTAATCCTATGGAATCGCATTGGGCCCCTCTATAGTAACCTCTCTCAATTTTTGTTATCTCAAACTCATTTTCCTATGGAGTCCAGTTTTCACTTGATGGAAAAAGTGTCAAATTGAAGCAGTGTAAAGTTGCAAAGTGGTGCAACTTTCATTTTGCAATCTGTGTGACCAAAGTAACTTCTCCAATGCATCCTGACAGGTAGGTTTATGCTAGGCATGGTCCTCTTTCCCACCCAAAAATGTGGAATGTTCTGAGTTGCATTCAACCAACTTGATCCCTTATGATGACATGCAAAACAATGTAAAAGAGAAACATACAAATGACGGTTGAGAAGTCTAAGTATTCCACACAAAAAGCATATGATCAATGCTGCCCAATTGGTGCAGGAGCACCTACACCTCACCCTCAATCTTTAATTATCTAATGATGAATAGGTTGGTCAATAGGTTGTTGTGGGTATTTTCAGCATTCTTTGTCTTGAATAAGGTCAATTAAGACCATTAGGTATGTTTTAGGGTGAGTTTTGGGTCTAGTGATAAAAAATTTGAAAATTTCAATCTTGCACTAGAAGTTGTCTTTGTAGCCTTTGAAGGCAAATTTGTGAATTTGTATATGACTATGCGAGAATGGATTTTTGTTGATGTACTAAGGCTATTTATAAGTCATTTGTGTCGTTTTAGAGGTCATTAGTTGTAGTCATTAGGTTAGAAGAGTCTAAATTTGCAAATTTGTAAGTTGCTTAAAGCAACAAATTTGAAATGCAATGGTTACTTGTTTTGAAAGTTTGTTTTTAGTTAGTTGAGGGCATCAATTAGTTAGAGAAGGTTGTAAAAAACTATGTAAATCCTTGAGAGGCTCAAATGGAGGTTTTTGTTGAACTTTTGGAGATGATCTAATAATAATTATTCACACTATTCTCTATTTTTCTAATTTTTGATAAAAACTTGTTGATCCCATACTTGATATGGCATGTAGCTTTCCTGTACGGTCCCAAGGCTGACATGGATTGAAAGAGGGCTGAGTTGGATTTCATTTGGTAGTGATTTGGTACAAAACCATAAAGGAATAGGAGAGTTCTTATGATTTTTTTGTAAGTGGTCTGAAACCCTCAAAAACCAGGGTCATATATTCCATCTCCATCATGTGCTAAGTCTAGATCTGGGTGGAATGGAAGAGTACCATACCTATTTTTATTCCATGTTGGTTTCAAAGAATGTCTTGAAGGTGGGAGAGAGATCTTTGGCATTCTATGCCTGGCATCTCTATGTGACAGGCCTGATTTTGTGTAAAATCTAATTCTTGATTGTTTTCATAAGTGTTATGTGACAAGGGTTCTTGGGAGAATTTGATATGTGTTGGACAAGGTTGTAAGAACATATTTATGGCTGAGGGGTGTTGGGTGAACCAAGGTACTTTATTCCTTGTGTTAATTAGCCTAATTAGGCCTACCTTGTAGCATTCTATTTTGGCCTGTCATGGATTTGTATTTTGCTTTCAACACATGGTCCTTTAAGGACTTGTGGGAATTGGTATAAGATTCCTAGAACTAGTCTCTTTGGTCTAGTTAATTCCTTTTGAGTGGTTCTTGTGTTATTTGTCCTACTTGGTTAGGTTGCAAGGAATAGGAGGCCTAGTTTGGAAGCGATAGGTTAGAGGTGGTTCCCAAGCATAAGGTGAGTTGTGTTGAGTTGGTTTGTTAATGTTGGGAGGTTTCCAAGTTTGCTCCAAGTTTTGGTCATGTCTTGTTTGATAGATTCCATGGTTGGGTAGTTGAGTTACCCTTTTGATTCAAGTGAATGTTGGAGTCTTAGTGGGCATATTTGAGAGAAGTTGTGTCAAATCACAACTTTGTTGAGACTCTATCCACCACCAATGGTGATTTTCAATCGGAAGTGTGATTGAGAGTGTGTTGCTTTGTTAAATAAACCTATTCTGGGGTCTAGGACAATGTTGAGTCCATTTCTTATTTATATTATAAATTATAATTTCTTTCTCCCATGTCCATTTCATATATAGAAAATAATATTGCAAAAATTTGACATATAAATATTTCAACGTGTTTCTATGGTGACACATCGAGGACATATTGGAATCTTTTTATGAATCATTTCATGGAATACCAATTGAAAACGCATTTTTTTCTTTTAGATAAATTTGTTTAGCATCAATCAATTAATATTCAAGACAAACTATGAAGGACAACAATGATCAATTCTAGGGCTAGCCAATTAATAATTATACACATGAATAATTCAACCATGTACATGTGAATAAGGGAAGCACAAGTACTCAAAAAAACGTAAGCCTCAAAAAGTATACACACAAATACATAGTATACACAAATTAATACAAAGTACATGCACAAATACAAGGTATACGCATGAAAACATGTAAGCCAAAAAGTATACATTGGAACACATGTAATTCAAAAAGTATACAAATAAGTTGTAAAATATACACTTGAATACACGTAACTCATATCTATTAAATCAATTTAGAATGCAAATATGGACACCATTGATAAAAGATATTTGTATTAACCAAATAGCCATGTAGGCATACATCAATATATGTCGATATAAGTATGAAATATATCTACAAAATAGCCATATAGGCTTACGAGAATGCCATATTGGCATACAATGTCAAATATGTCCAATAAAAAATATGTAAAAAACTGCCACGTAGGCATACAACAAAGGGCTCTGGAATCAAAAGTCATTGCTCTCCATGCTCTGGAAATAAATTATTTCCCTTTCCTTTTCGATCAGATGGTGATAGGTCTGTCACTCATTTTTTCTGCGCTCGAGGAGTGCTCGTGCTACTCCTCCTAGGGTTTAGTTCATGGTGAAGTTTAAACTCTTACAATAAGAAGTAAAGACATGAATATATAGAAATTACATTATAAAAAATGATATATTTGACAAAATAATCACTTACCACCATCTCATGATCTCTCTCCATGAGGGAAATATTCTCACACCCATGCTCAAGTGTGCTCAAGCCCTGTATAAACCATACAAATAGAAATTAAACTAGGTGAATCAATAATGGTTTGATTTTTCACTAATTAACATCTATAACAACGAATGTAAATTAAAATTTACTAATTTTCCTCATATCTCCCCTATCAGAGCAATTGAGGATTGTAGAGCATATGACACACTAGTCTCCATTTCGCTCATCACATTCATAGGTGTTTCATCTTGCAACATCTGAAAATAAAACAATAAACTATTCAATGTAATCAATGATGTGCATATAAACTACACAAATCTATTAAGTACAATTCATTATTTAAACTATCTATTCTATTACCTCCATGTAGTTTTGAGTAAATCCACTGCCACTGAGAAGTGTTCCCTCAAAACGTCCAATATTAGCCTATTCAACATCCAAAATCGTATTTAAAATACCATTCGTTAAACAATTCTATTAACATGTAATCAATTTATAATTGTTTACTAGTTACATACCCCAGTGATAGGTGTACTACAAAAATAAGTAGGTGGGGGGCTAGTGCATCCAGTATCAACACTGTGACCCTACAATTTTATTAAAATCATAAAAAAAATTAGTTAATCTTGCATTTCAAAATCAAAATTTAATAAATTAAATTCAATGAACATGCTAAATTTTACCTGACTATTAATGCCATATGCCTCATGTAATATTTCAGCTTCCCTCTCCATCTCCATAGCTATAGATGGATCCTGCACAACAACCTACTGAGTTTCGGTGGGGTCATATGAAAAAGTCACCCCGCAAGATTGGCACACATGGGTTCAAAGGCCACCACTCGAAGACTCCCCTAGATGGTGTTGTAGAATAGGGCTAGTACGATGGATGATAGTCTGGGTCAAAGTGTTGATTTCCTCTAATGTCTCTACGTCAATGCTTTCCTTCATGATGGAAGGAATAACAACATAATCATGAGGTGGCCTAGTGAGAGCTCGTCTACCTTGCTGCATAGGATCTGGTTGTCCACCAGATATATCCTGAGTTGACTCCCTACCTTTCCCCTGAAAATCCCTCATATCAAAATAATTTGGGAATTTTTTCCATATGAAATCACTGTATAGTTTCCTAAGGAAATATTGTGGTACTTCACAATTGTTGCACAATGGGTAATCGAAGACCATGTACCACCTATCATAAAGCTGGTCCCTAATCTGTTGGTAGTGGCACCAATGAATAAGAAACCTCTTCGCATTGAGGGTAAGATTTTGATTTGTGCGTGGGTTAGTGAATAGTGAGCACAAATCACCTTTTGTAATTTTTAAATCCTTTATATGATAGTTTATTTGCATAATAATCCCTAGCCACCTGCCTCCTATCTTGCCATCCAATTATTTGTTTGCTAATTGAATCTACATTTGTTAGCATATCTTTCAATGAATTTTCTAGGGTCATTCTTTATGTGGTTGAACCATTTAGATCACTCAACCTACTGATTAAATCCTCAATTTTCTTTTTTTTGTTCTCAATTTCACTCATTAAATTTTGTTGAGTGCCAAGAGGGGGTTGAGTGATTGGTCGAGGAGGTTGTTGTTGTGGTTGATTTTGATCTTGAGGATTTTTTTCTTTAGGATTTGGTTTCTCTTCCTATTGAGGATCTTGAGGGTTTGTAGGTTGATTTGCATCTCCTAAAAAATGAAACAAATATATATCAAATTCAACCTAAAACTAACAAATTCAACCTAAGACTAACTAATTCAAAATAAAAATCAAACAATCCTTACCTACACCTGCTTGTCATCATGGCACCATCATTGTGAAGAAATAGAAATTGTTGGTGAAGAATTTTTTTGATTGGCTCCTCCTAGAATGCGAACATGAAAACTGGGAGTTTTGGCCGTGGGGAGAAGAAAAAAAAGTTGAAATGAAAATGACAGCATTTCACTTTCTTTTTTCTTTTAACAAGAAATAACACGAGCACATTATAATGCGCTCGTGTTATGACTTTTCAAAATATTTTTTTGATTGTGGCCACACAATGGCTACTCATTTCCATGCACCCACCCTAAGATCGTGCAAGATTATAATACGAATGGGATTTCATGATCTAGGTTGGTCAGTCAAAACAAGAGCTATCTCAATCATCTGTTCCACAAGAAAATTGTGTTCACTAACTTGCAAGTCCATTATTCCAAGGGCCATCCAAAATTCACCCTAAGTTCCCTAAACCCTAAACCCTAAACCCTAAACTCTAAAATCTAAACCATGAACACTAAAGAATTCATTTTATCCTAGGACCTTAAAATGAAATTTGGTTGCCTTAGGCAACTCCACCAAATTTCATTCCTTTAATCCATGTAATTTTTTCCTAGGACCTTACTACATAGATACCCTTAAGCCATCCTATTACCATAAACCGTAAACTCTAAAATCTAAACCCTAAACCCTAAAGCCATCATTTTTCCGTAGGCCCTTAATGAAATTTGGTTGCCTTGGGAAACTTCACCAAATTTTATTCACTTGATCCATTTCATTTTTTCCTAGGACCTCACTAGACATAGATACCCTTAAGCCATCCTATCACCCTAGACTATAAACCAGTGTCTTAAGGGGTCCTTATATTACATTTCTTAAGGGGATCAAATAAGTTCTGAAAATTTGGTGAAGTTGCCCAAGGCAACCAAATTTAACAATTTAATAAGATCGTGCAATATTATAATATGAATGAGATAAATCATGATCTAGGTTGATCGATTTACAATTTAGGGTGTAGGATGGCTTTAGGGGACCTATGTCTAGTAACGTCCTAGGAAAAAATGGCATGGCTCAAGTGAATAAAATTTGGTGAAGTTGCCTAGGACCTTAATGAAATTTGGTTGCCTTGGGAATCTTCACCAAATTTTATTCACTTAACCCATGTCATTTTGTACTAGGACCTTACTACATAGATCCCCTTAAGCCATACTTCAGGATGTCTTAAGGGGTTCTAATATGACATTTATTAAGGGGGATCAAATAAGTTCTAAAAATTTGGTGAAGTTGCCTAAGGAAACCAAATTTAACAATAATATAAGATCATGAAATATTATAATATGAATGAGATTTCGTGAACTAGGTTGATTGATTTATGGTTTAGGGTGATAGGATGGCTTAAGGAGATCTATGTGTAGTAAGGTCCTAGGAGAAAATGACATGGCTCAAGTGAATACAATTTGGTGAAGTTGCCTCGAACCTTAATGAAATTTGGTTGTCTTGGGAATATTCACCAAATTTTATTCACTTAAGCCATGTCATTTTGTACTAGGACCTTAATACTTAAATCTCCTTAAGCCATCCTATTACCCTAAAACCTAAATCCTAAACTCTAAACTATAAACCCTAAAATATTCATAAATTGTCCTATATTAATAGTTAATTGTTTTTTCATTCAAGTAGAATGCCTTCGACATAAATGAGGCTTACACATTTTATCATTTGTATTCAATTAGGCCATTTATATTGAATGGTTTAAGGGTATTCCCTAAAGATGTATCTTATATTTTGAAATTACAAATATAATGTAGGTTCACTTATATCTTAGAGATCACATGGATCGATTCAATAATATTCATAATCCACCTCAACGCCATCCATCTCCACCACCTTCACCTCCACCCACTCCACCTCATAACACCCTACCTCCACCACTTGAAATCGATGGTGCTCGCTTGCAAGCATGAATCAATGCCAATGTTAGAACCATCCAAGATCAAATCAACATTATTCAAAGTGAAGAATGTATCTCACCACCTTTGAGGATAATTGCATCTAGGATTCAAACTTTTGTTGATGTTTTTAGGTCTATGGATAGGATCTTAGATGAGCATCAAAAATGGCTAGAGGAGAGGATGAATTTTGATTTTGAAAAGGAAAACACAAAGAAATGAAGAGATGTAGTATAGAGACACAACAATTTATAAAGTAAGACAATGATAGATTATAGTTATGAATTTATGAATTTGATTTGATGGATATTTTGTGTGATGAATTTATGAATTTCGTTGGATGGATATTTTTAGTGACATGAATTTATGAACTTATAATTATGATTTTATAATAGTATATATTTTATGACCATCTACTAGATTGTGATTTCTCCTATTGGAAAAATATAATATATATATGCATTAGACATAAAATGAGCTTTTTGTGAAAGTTTCAAGTTTATTTTTTAGTATGTACATGTATTAAAATTGCATAGTTCTAGATCTTAAATTTTGAAATTTGTATGTATGTACATAGTTTCTAGTTGAATGATGTATGCTTGCAAATTATGCATCATATTTTTTTATTGTAAATGTATGTACATGTTAAATTTTTAAATGTGTATGTATGTACATAGTTTCTAGTTGAATGATGTATGCTTGCAAATTATGCATCACATTTTTTATTTTAAATGTATGTACATGCTAAATTTTCAAATTTGTATGTATGTACATAGTTTCTAGTTGAATGATGTATGCATGCAAATTACGCATCATATTTTTTATTTTAAATGTATGTAAATGCTAAATTTTGAAATTTGTATGTATGTACATAGTTTAGATGAATGATGCATGCATGCAAATTATGCATCATATTTTTTATTTTAAATGTATGTACATGTTAAATTTTGAAATTTGTATGTATGTACATAGTTTAGTTGAATGATGTATGTACATGCTTTAAATTTGATCTTGTAGGAATTTGTTACTATGAATTTCTTCCATGACTTAGTCATAGTTACACCTCAAGGAGGACATGCAAAGTAGGCTCGAGATATCATGGCAATTTTTTTATTTATTTATTTTTAAATTCAATTAAAAATTATATAGTATTAATAACTTTAATTTTAAATTTTAAATTGAATATATATATAATATGACCTAATACATGTTTTAAATTCTTTTTCTTTTATAGCATCAGACACATCTTGTAGTTGAACATGTACAAACAGGTCTTGGAGTAGAGGGTGCACAACCTCAGAATATGGTACAATTAAAATATGATAAATTATAAATTAAATTGAATCAAATCATTTTTAATTGTAGACTTACATCTAATTTCAATTTTCTTTGTCTTTTTTATGTAGATTGATTCAAATAATTTAGAGGTTGGTTCCGGTGCACCAGAGCATCCAAACCCAAATATGATAATTTAATTTTATGATGAATTATAAATTAAATTGTCATTAAATCATTTTTCATCATCCTACATCTAATTTCATCTTTCTCTTGTATAAAGTGTTTCAGGTCATATGTGTAGTCCACACGGTGTGAAGAGGTCTCTTGATTATAGAGACGATACATGACCTAAACATGATTTTATGGGTTATATTTAATTATTTCATGGACTACATATTTGGTTTCTCATGTACCATGTTGGAATTTTTTTCATGGGTCAAGTACTTTGTTGGACTTTATTTCATGGGTTGTACTCTAATGGACTTTATTTCATGCAATTAATATATTGGTTTCATGCACTTAATATATTGTAAATGATGGACTTTATTATTGTTCAATTTTAGTTTACACATGTACATTTATGCATTTATGTTCATAGTCAAGAAATTAGCACATAGGAAATTAATGTGAAAATAAATATAAGTATGAAATTAAATTTGACATTAATAAGACATTTTAGTATTTGTACTTTACAAATTTAGTGATCCATGTACATGATATACATGATATGTACATTCAATAATTAGCGATAATTAGTCAATGAACTTATTCAATTCATGTCCTAATGGGATGTCTTAAGGGGTCCGGATAGGATGTCTGAATGGGTCCTAATAGGATGACTAAAGGGTCGTAATACACAAGTTACATCTAATAAAATAAGGAAAAAAATCATAATCTACAAATGAAAGCAATTTGTTTATATACCACAAAGGATGGAATTTTAAGAAATAAAAAATACCATACAAGAGTAGAGAACAAAAGCATTCATACATTCTATAAAATAAACATAATTTATAGGTTGTCTAAAGGGGATGTCTTAAGGGGTCCTAATACGACGTCTTAAGGGGATCAAATAAGAGTATAATATAGGACAATCAATGTGATCTACATGATGTAGAATCTCCTTAAAAACTAAAATATATATTAGTCTATCAACCATTTTTTTGGATTTTAATCAAGCATGTTTATGTTCATGGACATCTAGTTCAAGAATAAGTCCATAGTGATAGGGTAGTGGATATCTCTCACTTGGTACTAATTATCCATCCCTTCTTTCTATTATGAATAGTGCTCTAGATTTATCCTAAAAATTAAATGATGAAATGAAACACCTAAAAATATGTTTAAAATTATTCCATAATAGAACTTTATCTAAGTGAACATTTGTTATGGAAATTCATAAGTTCAATGCATTTGTATTAACAACCTCCCCAAATAGATCAATTTAGAAACCCTTATCAAGTAGCTCATTTGTGGCACTTTATAATTTAATTTGTTACATTCCTAGGTTTTCAAAGTGTCCAAGAAAAGGATAAATTATTGAAATCATATTCCAAAATAAAATGAGGGAAATTGAGTAACATCATTATAAAGTACACAAAAAACATGTTGAGAATAAAATATATTTTAAGGTTGATCTCCTAGGATTTAGGTCCCATGGTTTATGGTTTAGGTATTATAGGGTTCATGAGATGCTTAGAATAAAAAAACTATATGGGTTAATGGTCTAGGGAACTCAGTCTTAAGAGAGGCCTGTAACTAGATAAAATTTCCTATGAAATCCAAAAATGATCATGAATAGTTGAAAGAATTTCAATGGAGAAATGAATCTAATATAAGAAAGACTAAGGTTAAAGAATTTTATAATATGCTAACAGGTCACACTGACTTGACTAATCATCTGAACCAAACTTGGAATCAACAGTGGGAAAAAACTCAATGGAATTTTTTTTTCAGAATAACTGGGTTAGATAGATTGAGGCTAAACAAGCATGTTTTAGATGGCTCCTTATTTTATAGAAACTTTATTTTAAATTAAAAATTGATGACATTACAATATTTAATTTGTGTAGAGTTCCTAAAACTCTTAATCATGTATCTTTTTTTAATGCATTTTTGCCAAGGAAGTTTGGGTTTTTTTTTGTAATGAGCAAGATATATGGGCATCCAATGGGAATTTGATGCTTGAGAAGATTCTATTTATGCATAATACCAAGATGGGGAAAAATTCTAAGCTACTTTGGTTGTGCTTGTCCTCCAATATTATTTGGCTTATTTGGAAAGTGAGGAATGAAGACAACTTTCAGGGGAGAAAAAGGTTGTTGGTTGAGTCTTCTAGGAGACTCATATTTTTAAAAATTTCTATGTAGGTTTATATCACTATGGAGCTATCTCAAAGTACAAGTTCAAGAGCTATTTGGAAACATGCAGGTTACTATAGACATAATGGAAGCAAGATATGGGTACTTATGGCCAAAGGGGCATCTAGGTGTTGATGTGTTCATGAGGGCTCTTCAAGCCTTCTGCCATGATATTGCAGAGGGACAAAATAAAAAAACTGAGAGCAAGAGTTAGGGTGATAGGCCTTCATAAGAGGGATTATATTTTGCACATGCTTTGGTGATCCTAAGGGGTGGTCGTGGAGCTGATTAGTGCACTCCATGGATAGTTTTTTTCATATCATTTTGATCAGTAAATAGTTGTTTATATTCCTATTCAGTGTATTATAAGGTCTATATATCTTGTAATGAATACTTGGTGCAACTAATCTCTTTTGATACATGACACTTGTTGGATTTCTTTTGGTTGCTCCCAGTTGAGGCAAAATGGTTTTTTGTAATGGGTTAATATAGGGGGTTTGGAAGCTGGTTGCTTCTCTTTTCTCTATTGTAAAGGGGGTTCTAGATTTTATTTTGTGGGGGTACAGTTATCTGATATGGGGATGAACATTAAGACTTTATGACTTGTATTTTTAAATTATTCTATAATTAATACCAAAAAAAAAAAGAGAGAAATTTAGTAAGATCATTATAAAGTACACAAAAAACATGCTAAGAATAAAAAATCTTTTAAGGTTGATCTCCTAGGCTTTAGGTCCCATGGTTTATGGTTTAGGGTTTTTAGGGTTCATGAGATGCTTAGAATAACAAATCTATATGGGTTAATGGGTTAGGGAGCTCATCTCCTACACTTTAGGTCCTATAGTTTATGGTTTAGGGTTTGTAGGGTTAATGAGATGCTTAGAATAACAAATCTATATGGTTTAATGGTTTAGGGCTCATCTCCTAGGCTTTAGGTCCTATGGTTTATGGTTTAGGGTTTCTAGGGTTTTTTAGGGCTCATCTCCTTGTCTTTAGGTCCTATGGTTTAGAGCTCATATCCCAGGCTTTAGGTCCTATATTTATTAATCATGAAAAGTGTTAGAGAAAACTTAAGAACATAAAAGTCATCTTCACCTCATGTTCCACAAAAAAAACTAATTTATAAGTTGTCAAAACAAATAATAGCATCCAACACTAGTTTATAAGATGTCAAAACAAATAATAGCATCCAACACTAATTTATAAGTTATCAAAACAAATAATAGAATCCAATGCTAATTTATAAGCTGTCAAAACAAATAATAGCATCCAACTCTAATCTATAAGCTATCAAAACAAATAATAGCATCCAACACTAATTTATAAGTTGTCTTAAGGGGATCAAATAAGGGTATAATTAAGTATAAATATTAAGTGATATAAACAAGTATTATACTTTAGGGTGAGTCATCATAAAAAATGATATAATTAAGTATAATATTTAGGATATGTGCTAATTACGACACATCTTAAGGGGATGTCTTAAGGGGTCCTAATACGACGTCTTAAGGATATAATTGATTTGATAATAATTTATACATGATATTTAGTTATTATACAATCAGATATAGAGTTTCAAAGTAGGAAAACATGCACATTTAACAAACAAAATATATAGAATATTGATTTTGATAAATAAAAGTATAAAGTATAATTGTGTATCTACATATATTTGTAATTTGTACAAAATGTTTAATTGTGTAAGTATGTATGTACATATATGTCATATCAAAACAATGTCTAAAAAATTTGGCTATGCCATCTCAACAACATCTCAAACTCATGCTCAAAATGTAGCAGGTCTTCATGCCACCTGATATCAAAAAGGCACAAACAATATCAATGAAATCATCAAAACATACATTCTAATTTATATAAAACTATTTATATGTACACAACTCAAGTACCTATATTTAAAATTATTCCACACATGTGTGTAGGTTGAATCCAGGCATGCTCTCCTTTTTTTTTTCAAAGTATGAGATGAATGCGATGATGGCTTAAGGATACAAAAAAGGATAATAAATCAATTTTAAATATTAATGTACAAGCACTATCAATATATAAACGAACCATGTATTTAAATATAATTTAACTAATAATTACCTATTTTTACATAGTATTCCATGTTTTCTAGGTTTCAAATCTACATGGACTCTCCTTTTTGTGATTATGGCTTAAGGATCTATAAAAGAAAAATTTAAATCAATTTCAACTAATAACACACTTGAGCAATATGTAAATATGTATTTTATCTATTTAAAAGGACCTGATATAGAACTAAAACTATATTTACCTGTATTTACTTATTCCATTATACCATCTGCATCCTCTCTTTTTTGCAACGCATCTATGATTGTCTCATTCTCTTCCATAGAAATTGTCCATAACACTTTATTTGTAGGTCTTCCATGATACCGATCTAGTTTTATATTTGTTGCCACCACCAAATTTGAATAGTGTATAATCCTTTTATGTGTTTCATAATCTTTGAATGCAAGTAGACCATTCTTCCTTATGAAGTTTTTTCATAGCCAAGCTCCAACAATCACCATCGATCCTATTCGAAAACATGAAAACCATCATAAAATAAGCTCTCAAAATTTTCTTAAGGGGATCAAAGAATTGTTCTAAAAAAATTCTTAAGGCTCGATCAAATACTTGTTATCAAAATTTGCTTAAGGGCATGTCTTAAGGGGATCACCGTACCTGTTGGATAATGATAGCCATCATCATCTTCTCGAGGTGCTATTAACTTATGTTTAGTCTCCACACAACAAGCCAACCAATATTTTGTTTCCTCTTCATTCCCCTCAGGTGCAACAACAACATACACATGTCCTAAAAAAAATTTTTTATTTAATTTAACTTTTACGTATCCATATAAATAATTTAGTATTACAAAATAACTTAATGAAGTGAAATAAAATAAAATAAATTGAATTAAATTACCTTCTTGTACAAAGTCTGAAACACGGTCATAGTATTAAGATGAAAGTTCACTTGATCATTTTCTTCAATAGTTCTTTCATATTGATTGTGTGCTTCTGCAGGTGTCAATGGTATTTTCTCCCACTCTTCAACCCATTTTGTATTTTCACATACTTCTCGATCTCTTGAGATACAATACAGACAAAAAAATGCAATCTCCCTTGTCTAGATAGTCCATGTGTTGGCTATCGAACTGCTAAATGAATTCCATTTAGTATAACCACTGATTGTCTCACACTCAACCCTAGGTAAGATTTTCTCTTCTTCAACCAACCAAAATAATCAATGAAATGTATAGTACTCACTCGAACTAGGTGCAAATAATATTGTATTGCACCAATCTACAATCCCACGTGCATCTTTAAATTTTACTACATATTTGAATTTTAATTTTTCTCTAGCAAGAATCCTTTTGACATACGCACCAACTCCATCATGGTATCCTTTACCATGCCTAGCTTCAAACAAACTCCATATATGTTGGACATTAATTTCCTTATGAACCCTACTTAACAAATAGAACATTCGAGAATTCTTGAACTGCACTGTACAAATATCTGACCATATGAGGTGTTATGTCATCTGGATTCCTCTTGAACTCTGAAATTTCTATAAAATATTTCAAAACAATATTGACCAAACTCTGACGAGTGTAACTGGTTGTCACTCAAATAAAAATGATACTCCCTCAAAAAATTATATCATCCTCTATGCTATAATATGCATGTCTATAAACAATATGGACAAACATAGCTACTTGCAGTGAATTATAATACTATGATTGAATTTCCTCTTGTAGAGCTAGAGTATAATTTTCCACAAAATCAACCACTAAAAGTAAACTACCAATTGGAAATGTGTTTCTACATGCACAAAATTGGACATCAAGCCATCGAGCATGTTGAGAGTGCATGAAATATTTTGGTACAATCTTATTCTTAAATTCACTCATGAATGCATGTACACTAACTTTTTCTGTAACTAAATCACAATGCTTTCCTATTTTTCGATCTTTTAAAGAATAGTCAACATTCTTAAATCTTTTAACATCTACTAATTGTTGTCCAAAATCATTATCAACACTTTCATGAATACAAATTCTTAACAATGAAATATTTCAACAGCTAGTTCATTGTCCACAAATACATCAGCTTAAAACAATTTGCCATTAGATCTTTCGAAAAACATACCAGATATAAACTTCCTTATTGTTTCAGGTGGCATATTAATACCACATTCCTATATAATCATGTTAGTATGAAAACTACAATGTATATATCGAAAATCATCATAAAAATAATGAAATTGAACATGCGTTTTACAAAAACAAGATATTCGTTGCTTATTAATTTTTACATACTAGGGTTTATGTTTTTCAAAAAACCTTTGACTTATTTTAATATTAGTAGGTAACACTAAATCACCACAAAATTCTCTATAAAATTCAGTTTATGTTGTATCTAATAGGTGTTTTGGATGAGGATCATGAACTTTGGACCCCACTCTTAGTTTAAAACATCTCTAGCATTAGATGATACCCTAGTATTATCATGCCAATATTTTTCAATCAAATATTTAATTTGAACATTCAATTTCATGTCAGACCTCGAGAGTCAACCACTAAAACTCCAACATTGGTTAATTGGATCATTTTCTATACTTTCTCTTCTTTTTTCCGCTCTTAGCAATGTTTTAGGATGTATTTTTAGAACTTCACTAATATTAAAGTTACCATTCTGTAAATCAAAGTTTCTTTATTTTACTATAGAATTTGTTATAGATCTTGTTGCTGCATTTTTATCTTTAGATCCAATATTTTTCCCAATAGATTGAATGGAACTAGCAACAATAGACATAACATGTTTTAATGATTCATCTTTTCTTATTGGTTTAACAAAAAAGCCTAACTTTTTCATTATTTTCCTCATTTTTAGCATTCTCGTCAATTGCATTATCAGTTGACATTGAAATGCAAGTTTTTTACGATAAAATAATTTTTTGTATATTTTATTCGCATGTGTTCTTATTTTCCTCCTTGAAATCTTACCAAGAGGATGATCTTAAACATCACTTTCAATTTTTAAAAAAGTATTTTCATTAAATTCAACATCACATTCTAGATTTTCATTTTCATTTTCATCTTCATTTTCATCAACAAAAAGGTTTTCATTTTCATTTTCATCAATAAAACGGTTTTTGTTTTCATTTTAACAAAAGGATCATTCTCATTTTCATTTTCATTTTCTAATGTATTTTTGACTAATTCTATAAAAATTTCATCTCTCTGAATAATAGCAATGTCAACATTGTTAAGTCTAGCATCTTCTAGAACTTCAATAAACAAATTTTCCATTTCACTAAAATGTGGATTTGAAGATGTACCTGGATTTGTGCCTATTGAAACATTCTACATAGCATTGAAAGAGGGATTTGAAGACATACTAGGACTTGTTTGTATAATCATATTATCAACCATTGTCTCCTCAATTTTTTCATCTTCAATAGTTCTGGAATTGGATGCTCCACCATCATTCATTTATTTAATTCTTATTCTTCTTTCTCTTTGTCTTTGTTTCTCCTTATCTCTCTTTTCTTGAATTTCTTCAGGAGTCAATGTCTTCCAATCTTTCCTCTTATTACGAGCTTGTGAACCCATGATTATTAAATTCTCAAGCATAAATGAATATCAATAGTGAAATTCTTCAAAATATTCAATCCAAATTGCAAGTTGAAGACCTGTAAGAAGAAAATTCTTCCGCATTTGTTCCTCTAAACAAGTACAAAACTAACACAATTCCACTTATAAAATTATTTACATGATTCCTCCTTTCAAAATTCAATCCAAATTGCAAGTTGAAGACCTATAAAAATAAAAGTCTTCCTCTTTTGTTCCTCCAAACTGGTAGAAAACTAACACAATTCCAGTTCAAAAACTGATCACATGATGCCTCCTTTGAAAAATTCAATCCAAAATACAAGTTGAACACTTGTTAAGACAAAATTTGATAGAAAATAGCTCAATATGTCACACTCGGTCATACATGTGAAATTGCAGACTTCACAGTAAAAATTTGCTAGTAATTTAAAAAAAAATGGTACAAAAATAAATGGGATCCCATTTATTTAAAACGGGATCCTGATTATTTAAAATGGGATCCCGTTTTATAATCGGGATCTTGTGTCCCAATATTGAATGTTGGGACCATTGAAAAGGAAATGGGATTTCATTTATAAAATGGGATTTTGTTTCCTTGTCAATGGTCACCACATTCAATATTAGGAAATGGGATCCCGATTTACAATACGAGATCTCGTTTCTAAAATTTTGAAATCCGCCTAGCTTTGTGGTTAGGTTTTTGGCTTGGATTTTGCTTCAAGAAAATCTTTGGGATTCCGAACCTAGCCCTTCAAATTGGTTTGACCTGCAAATTGAACGTTCTAACAATGTTAGAGAAAAATAGCGAGTTTGGACATATGGCTGATGACCATTTTTGCTAAATTTTTTGACGAAATTAAAACCCATTACAAATGAGATAGCGTAGATTCTGAATATGTATTTTTTTTACAACTACATTATTTTTTCTATTTTTCAATTAATTTATGATGAAACTGGGCCATAAACTTGAATTATTAGGGTTTTTTAATATTTTAATAACTTTTATTAACATAATTTTTTGACAAATGGATTGCACGAGAACGTACTTTAGAAAATTCCTTTCAATTAAAAAAAAAATCAAAAAATGATAAGTTTAGGTCATCTTATGCATGACATACACAATGATTTTTCAAAACACCAAATATGACCAATAAAAAACTAACAAAAAAAATTCAATAAGAAATTAGAAAAAAATATCAAAAACGTGCTTCAGTGAGTTAAAACTCTTTTCCTAAAAGTATTTAGAAAAATACAATAATTTAGGTCAAAATATGGATGGCATACACGTGCATGGTATGGTAAAAAAAAGTGACTTTTAAACAATGATTTTTAGAAACTCCTAATGAAACTCAATTTGTACCATTTGGGTATTGAGATAAATTACATATTTGGAAACTAGACTCTGAGTACTGCATTTTATGATCGATGATGTTTTTGAAGATTCCATCTCTAAGTGCTTCAAATTTTAAGGTCAAATGTGTTGAATTCTGAAAATCAGGGAAAACACTTCCACTTTTTGGCCAAAAAGTGGACTCATCTTCTTGCCAGCACCCACATATAATACTTTTCTTCTTTATTACTAGGACATAAACTTGAAGAAAGCTTAAAATCAGAATCTAAAGGGATATTTACTAGTTTCTCATTCATCATATTGAATCTTATGAAGATCTTCTCCACATACTTTTGCTGTGATTACCAAATCTTACCACCTTCCTTGTCTCTATGTATTTTCATACACAAAATTTGTTTTGTTTCTCCTAGATCCTTGATATAAAAAATCCTTTCCATCTGAGCCTTTAACTCACTAATCTCAACTATGAGTTTTCTTGCTACAGGCATACCATCAACATATAACAAGATAATGAATCAACCATTTTGTAAAATTTTAAAGCAAACACAGTGTCCATACTCACTCGTAAAATTTTGGCTCACCATGAATGAATTATACTTCTTGTACCTTTTTTTGCGAGACTACTTTAGGCCATACAATGGATTTTTTGAGTTTTCAAACAAATTTTCTATTGTGATCTTAAACAAAACCTTTTGACTATTCCATATATATTTCCTCATCCTAATCTCCATACACAATTTTTTTAAACATTAAATGCTCAAACTAAAAAGAAAGCAAAGAAACTAGTGCTAAAACAACCCGAATAGAAACAAGTTTAACAACTGGTGAAATTTTTTCATGAAAATAAATACCTTCCTTTTCAAAGTATACTTTTTCTACTAGTCTTTCTTTGTACCTTTCAACTTTATTATCAACACCCTTCTTCAATTTCTAGACACATTTACAACCAAAACCTTTCCTACCCTTTAGGATTTCTACTAGGTCTCATGTTTTATTCTTCTCCAAGGTATCCATTGCTCCTTTCAGTGTTATTTTCCAGTGATAATATTTAGTACCTATAATGACAAAAAATGTACTCCCTAATATGTTGCCTTGATTTAGTGTTGTAATGTGTTTAACACATTCACATTAGGTCTTGGTCCATTGTGAACTAAATGGACTTAATTGTGCCTTATTTAGGGTGTTGTAAAGCTTTTTATTACACTTTCACACTAATCTAGGGTTTTCATTAATTAATTGGGTTTATTTATGCCTTATTTGGCCTTATTTTGCATCCACAAGTCTTAATTAATGCATCTTTCTAAGGATAATCCTGACATAAGCCAACATCCAATCATGATTGAAGTGTTTTTGGATTGTATGGATAGATTTAGTGATATGGGACTCATATGCCACCTTGGCCATATGGTTCCCACCTAAGTATTGGGGCCTCGATCTGGATTTTAGATGAATCTAGACTTTTCTTGAAAAGTGTGCCCCATAGCCTAGCCTAATGGGACTCATATGCCACTACTAGCATATGAGTCCCATGTGGCCCAAAATTAAATTTAATTCAAATTATTGGTGGGATTTTATCCTCCTAGATCTGATGTCAATTTGTAGTGTTGTAATTTCTGGAAAATTTGGCATTTCAGAAAATTCGGCATAAACAACTATAAATACAAGGTTATTTCACTCATTTCAATCTAATAATTTCATGAGAGAATTCCTTGTAGTGAATTTGAGTTCATGAGATCATTCAAGTGTTTACAAGAGAATTTAAGAGCCTTCAAGAGTGATTATCAAGCATTTTGGAGCATTATTCAAGCATCAAGAATCATGTCAAAGTCATCATGCATCATGTTGGTTTTTGAGCTAACAATTATGATTTAAGGTTTCATGATTCAAGAAAGCATTCAATTCAAGATCCATATCATTCAAGAAAGGGTCACGATCTACATCCATTGGAGCCATGTCATACATGTTTACAACACTTTATTACTAGGGTTTGGTGAGTTGCAACAATATATTTTCTTCATTCATCATTCCTTTATCTCATTTGATTTCATTACAAGGTTTGATTACCAAAACAAGGTTTGACCAAGGCAAACCCCTTTCCACTAACAAAAAATAAATTTCCCCTCTCTTTAGTGTGTGATTTTCAAATCTAGGTTGAAGACATATTGAAGAGTAAGATTGGAAAGAGGTTGTTCAAGTTGCAAAGTCATTCAAGTTGTCACCTGGATTAGAAGATCATTGGAGGACATCTACAAAGTATAATATTCAAATTCAGATCCAGAAACTAGGTCAAAAAGATAGAGTAGAGATTAAAGTGAAAATTTAGATCCTAATTCTTTGAAAAATCCAAACTGGACTGATACGCCACTTTTGGTGTATGGGTCCTAGTATAGTCAAATTTTTCATTTTTGAGAGTCCTAGACTTGTCTCTACCAGATTTTTGTTCCTACCCAAAAACCCTAATCTGGGAATAAATCACCCAGTCTGGTGTATGAGTCCCAGTCTACATTAATTTCAATATTTTTTGTATTTTAGAACTCCATTCAAGCTCCTATAGATTTCTAGGTGCACACCCCTAATCTCTCTATTTTTTATTCTATTTTTCATTCATTTATAGGTCATTTGTTGTAGTCTTGCATACCATTAAGGTTTATAATTAGATATTGCATTTCATTTGTCTTTCCAAGCCCTAGCTTGGTGGTGAACCCTTTTTTAGTCATTAGTCATATCCTAGGATAGCCTTTAGTAGATCTCTCTCTTTCATTCTATCACTGGATTGAGATCTCTAGGGTTTACTTGAATGTGATAATAGTGAAATAGGACACCCCCTAGTACTTCATCTCCTAAAGGGTGGAGCACCCTATTTTCATCATTATAGTACCATCCATGCCTTCCTCATATAGGTTCCCCATAATTATAAATGAAAGCAACATAATCATCATACCTTTTAGGTGGATTTATGACCCATGTAGATCTCCTTACATCTACTTGTGGCATTTCCATATTTTCCTATAGATTTTTTGCATTTACATCTTCTTCTTTAGAAGCTTCTTCTTGCTCCATATTTTCTATAGAGGGATGAGTTTCCAACTGAATTTATGGATATTGATTTACTTGATCCTATTTCATTTCAACTTCTACTATATCTGGTTTTATGAGAGGAAATTCATCAAATACTACTTCTATTTTAATTATGACTTTGTATGTATTAGGATGTCACAATTTGTGTCCCTTAATTCCATCACCATAACCAAACAAACTATATTTATTCAATTTGTGGTCCAATTTAGAATATTGGTCTTTAGAAATAAGAGCATATGCATCACAACCAAAAAAGTAGATTTGTGTAATAACAAGAATGACCCATGCAAACCTCTTTAAGAATCTTACAATCTATTGCAACTGATGGTGACTGATTTACTAGACAGAAAGTTGTAGAGACTATTTTTTCCCAAAAAAATAGTTGCAACTTAGCATTAGTGAGCATGCTCCTTGTTCTCTCCAGAAGAGTCATGTTCATGTGTTCAACAAAACCATTTTGCTAAGGAGTTTAAATTGTGTTTTTATTCCTTTTGATCTCATCTTCCTTATAATAATTTTCAATTTCTAAAAATGTGAGTTTGCATTCATTATTTATTCTTAAGAACTTGATTGAATTTCCATTTCTCTCTTCAACCAAAGCTCTAAATTTCTTAAAATTACATTAGGCACATTATTGCTAATATTAAGAATATAGACCCACACCTTTCTAGAGAAGTCATTTATAAATGCCATAAATTACGATGATCCTCCAAAAGAAACTATAGGTGATGGAACCCAAAAATCTAAATGAATATAATCTAGAATACCTTTACTTGAGATGCCTTGATTTATTACATTGCCAACATTTTCCCTTACCTTTTTATTTTTTGATAGATCTAGATGTACCTCTTGAGCCTTCAACACTTTTTTTGTGGGTTGACCCTTAGACGCCATTACTTCATGTGTGGAGGTTTCTATTTTTTATTTCCTCCTCACCTCTTTAGAGAAAAAGGCCCCCACAAAAAAATCAAATTCAAGGGTATCAGTTGTGCTAAAGCTAATATAAGTGACTAAGTCATTCCAAGATTTCAGAAATGAAAAGAATAACACATTGCATTGTCTTCATATTAAATTTTGACACCCATGCTAGCTAATTGCAATTTAAGAGTATTGAAAATATTTAAATCATTAACAATTTTTTATACCTTCTTTCATTCATAAACTATAAAAATGCCTCTTCAAGTAGATTTGATTTGTCAAGGATTATATCATGTAAATACTCTCCATTCTACTCCATAAGCCTATTTTTGTTTCCTCTCCAACAATATTAAAAATAAGATCATATTCAAAACACAAAAAAATTATACTAAGAGCTCTTGTATTCATATCCTCCTTGTTCTCATAAGTCCTATTTGTAGGTTTGTTGTTGGTGTAAATAAGGTTTCCTACCCAACTAGTTCACCTAGTACCTATCCTATTCACATGTTAAGTTTACTTAGGCCTTAGGAATCTTTATAGAATTCTTGGGTGTCATGTGATCTTATCATATCATTTAATACTTTTTCCTAGGTCATTTAATGTTTGATGAGATAGTTGTTGTAGTGAACATTTTTGTCACCTCTTGCACCTCTAGGGTTTTGCACCTAAAGGGAAATGGACAAAGATCAATCACTTCATTCAAGAAAAAATCCTTGAGATTCCAATGCAATAGAGATTGAAATATTTTGAAGGAGATTGTTAGTGAGGCTGGAAGTTGATAAAGAAGATAAACTATGCATGCAAAACTAAAGAAATGTAAAGTGTTTGAAAATACACTGATATGCAAACATAAAATAAATGACTGAAGAATGTAAACAAACTATAATATAAATGAAAGGTAATCAAGAGCTGCACTTGGAAATGTGTTGCAGACTGTAATGGAGACTAGATATATTGTTGATTCTAGAATTTTGGCCTATTCGGACACTTACATCATTCTGGGCGACCTAGTCTCAGATCTGGAAAACTGCATTGAAACCTGTTTCATCCAAATGGGTATCTAGATCTACAAAAAACTCTAGAAAACATGTGCAATGTGACTAATTTTCCACTAATGGTGACTTAGTCCACTTTGACTTCTCTGAAAATCCAAAAGTGGAAGTGGAAGCTCTCAGCCAACACTTTTTGTTCCTCTAGGTATCTGGATCTGAAACTATGATTTTTGGCACTGTAAGAGACTTTTAGCAGATATTTTAACCTACCCAACAAGGATATGTATTCAAAAATATTTCAACCTATTCTTCAATGACCTTGAACCCTTCAAAGTACCTAAATTTGCAAACACACAAACACACAAAGAGAAATGTTGAATGTTAGGGCATGGGGGTTTGCCTCGGTCAAACCCCTTTTAGGTAATTAAACCAAAATGAAGAAATAATGGAGTTAGAAACTTTCTATGACAATAGCTCTTGAATTTCCTCAACAATGGTTGAAGAATTTTCCCTTGAATGCTTCTTGATGACTTCAAATGCCAAAACCCTACCTTGCTTGAGAAGAGTCGTGAATGATAAATGAAGAGAGATTAAGTTAGGGCTTATAGGTCCTTAGAGATGAAAAATAAGAAGAAAACATTGTATTTATACACAATTATGCCTTAATTCTCGAAAATACCTAATCCTAGGCCAACCTTAGGTCTTAGAGAATAAAAAACTACCAGAATTTTGAAATAATTTTGATTTTTGAGCCAATGGGACTAATTCACCCCAAGTGGTGACTTGGTCCCACTTAGGCATTTTAAGTGGGTGTCGGGGATTAAATAATATTAAATGATGTTTATCAGGTTTGCTCTCAAAAAGACACTTAAATAAGGCCTGTAAGTGCATAATGGGGCCATTTAAGGTATAAGAAAAGTGTAATTATTGATGACAAGCCTATAAAAGTGTGAGAATTTTTTACAAATCCTTACAACACTTTGAAATAAGGCTTGGTAATTGATAAAAAGAGGTTATTTAAGTAAATTGTAATGAAAGGGTGAAAGTGTGTTACAACACCTCACAATACTTTTACAAGACACGATAGAATTCTTATTGATTTACAAGGGTTCAAGACCTAATGTGAGTGTGTTAACCACATTACAACATTAAATCTAGGAAAATCTAGGCTAGAATCCACAAGAAAGACCCAAATGAGTGTGAAAATTCCCAAAGGATACATTTTTCTACATTAAGTTTAGCCCCCACTTTAGTGAGAGGATGAACTTACTTCAAACTCACACTAAAGTATCCATTCAAGAGGGGGGGTCCAATTCTACTAATGCGGATGGAAAAGGATGAAAAACATCAAAGGAGATAGTGTAAGCCCCCTGGATCCAAGATCCTAAGTCAAACCAACATAAGTTCAAGAGAACACACACGAGGTGAATGATTTGCAACAAGATACACTATCATGCAATGGAAATAACTAGAAGGAAGAGAAGAACGAAAGTAAAAAGGTTGATCATGCTTCGACCATTTTCCAACACATTGTGGATTAGATCTAGGTTGTTTGTCCAAAAATGCATAATCACTCTGAGGCGATAAAAATATTGGTTGTCTGCCAAGTGAGAAATCCAAGAAGGTGATAAACATACACTCATGGCTAGTATGCACACACACATGCAAGTGGCTATGGGTAAATTCATATCACTAGTTGGGCTTCCCTCTTAACCATACCAAATTTATACCTCCAGATAACTTTGATAAGGAAACACAATCAAAATGGTTTTGATTGTCATGTAAAGATTTTGTTAAAGAATATTTTTCGTTGTTCATGCAAGGTCTCATCTTAAGGAACACAATGCTTAATTTCTCCAAGAGAGGATATGTGCAAAATGTCTCATCTTGTTTCCAAGAGAGGACAAGTGCAATGTCTCATCCTGAGAAACATTATACCTAATGTTTCTAAGAGAGAAAATCACAAGAAAAAGAAAATCACAAAATGAAATGTGACTGTCAATGTATGCCCCCACTTTAAAGAAGTTGCTAAAAAAAATATTGTGAGAAATTTCTTTACAATAGAAGAATATATGAGAGCTTATTCGAAAATCCCTATGCCAAGCCATGTGTTTTTGATAAATTATGTCATGCAATAGGTAGTATGTCACATGTGATTCGTCTTAAGGCATGTCGTCCACATCCCAAGCTTGCTCTTATAGGTTCATGAAAGGTTAACGACTAGCCAAAAGAAACAATGATAAGTGACATACGAGGATAAGGCTAACTAACCCATTGCCCCCACTTAGTGCAGGACAAGGATGAGCTGAAATGATTGATGAAGTGCATGGTAGAGTGAAAATTAGTATCAATTAGAGGAATGAGGAGCCCCAACTTAAGGAAGAACACCAAAATCCTTAAGATGTTGGAATTTAATACTCAAAGCCTTACATTAATTATCAGAATGTTCGTAAGAACTCTATGATATGTGCAAAAGTAATTATTGTCATAAAATTTCTTTCAAGTTCTTGGAAGAAGGGATATCAAGTGATCTTGGAGGAGTCTCGACAAGACACCCTCTTGATCAAAGGTAGAAGAGGTTCCTCTATCTTGTGACAAAGAGATCTCTTGCTTAGTAGAAGATTTCATATCTACACAAGGCTCTATAGATTATGATATTTTGTACTCTCCTTTGGAGGAGTGTGTAAATTTCAAATCATTAGTGTTTTGCGAGATATTGACATTAAGCGAAGATTTATTTTCTTGTTTTGTTTCAAGGAAAGGATAACACTAAAGAATAGTAGTGCCATTCAGTTTAGGATTCGCTATTGTTAAAGTTAGTTTAAAGGGATGGTTTGGGATGGTGTTGATATTGAGTGAAGACTTGGTGATTTCTATCAAAGGACAATAACCAAGACCATGAGTTTTTTCTTCCATGTGAGGTTCGATGGGGACATGGATACCTTGTTCTCTAGCGCCACATACTTTTCCATAAATATTTTTCATTAATTTTGGACCAAGTGGTTGTTTTTGGTTGGAGTTGGTGGGCATGTGTAGGATCATCATGGAAAAAACAAGCCCTTAAGTGGTGATAAAATTCAAAAAAATCAAAGTTAGGCAACTTGAGGTAAAAATTTGAATAAGTTATCTATATTATTTCAAAAATATGTAAGAATAGAATCTGTAGAAAATTGAATTTAGTTTCTAAACTACTAGGTTTATTTATAAATAAATAAAATCTATTTGGTGAAAAATTGAAATTTCAATGCAGTAGTACTTAAATTTCAAGGAAAAAATAAGAAGTGGGTGTCCGTCTTAGCACCCTAACTACAATAAAATGATAATATTTTTTTATAATATTTTAGATATAAGTAGAGGACTCATGTCCTGATGTGATGCATATTTTTTTGTAATTTTTTTCCAAGTAAATAATTAATTATGAATTTTTTATTACAGCTTTTAAAAATAATAAAAACTCGTATGTATGACCACCTTAACATGGTCAAAACTTCATGAAATTCATTTCTTTTTTTAATCCTATAGTATGTGAAGTATAAAATGTGACGCATGTTTCAGATTCAAAAGATATGATACCATTTGAAAGTTATAGATGTTTTTCAATCAACCTATAAATCAAGACTTTAGTTGTAATTCAAATAGAAAATGAATAATACTTATTTATTAAATTCAAAGTAAAGCATAATTTATATTGGTGGAAAACTGATAATCTCCTTTAAAAACCCTTTTCATTTAATCAATTTTGGGTTAAAAAATATTCATTAGCCACATGGGCCATCATATCACTTACATATCGCCACTTTTTTGCCCATCATGATCCTGCACATACCCTGGTTGCAGAAGTTGCATTGTCGTCTAAAGTGGTTGAGGTGGATTATTTTGAAGGATCTTTCGAGTTTTGTGTTGACAAGTTTTCTTTTCCCTTTTTAGAGTCTTTGTTTATGATTTAATATTCTCCCATGTATGTTGGTTCAAAATTCAACGATCCCAAATCATCGATTGATATCGTTGTGAAGGGTTTAGGACATGTGAATTTTTTTTGTTCTGGCCTAGTTTCTACTTGTTCCATTGGTGTGAATGTGTTCAAGAGATTGTCCTTTTTTTTCTCGAGTTGTAAGACACTATAAGGCTCAGGATCATCGTCAAGTGTGTACAATTTGTTGTTGTAGATGTATTCCATTTTAAGATGAAGAGTGGAAGGAACCCCTTTCATTGCATGAATCCATGGTCTACCTAAGAGAATATTACATGAGAGTGTATGAGGCATAACATGGATTAGTGTTTCTAATGTGGCCATTCCAACTATAATAGGAAAATTAATCACACAAAGTGATTTATTTCCGACGTTGTCAAATCCATTAATAGATAAAGAATCAGGTTGAATGCTTGATCTATCAATGCCAACCCTATCTAGAGGGCTCACACTACACACATTAAGGTCAGAGTTGGTATTGAAAAAGAGTTATCTTGATCCCTTTTCTTTTGTATTGAGATATTATTAGGAAAGCTTCATTTTTTTTTTGCACTTCTAAAGGAGGGAGCTCACTTTGGTGAAAAAAATATCAACATTTATTCCTTGAATTATAGCTGCTATGTCATTTGGTTGCACATTATAAGGGATAGGAACTTGTTGTAATTTGGCTTGAATGATGTTGCGATAGTGAGGGGAGTCTTGAAGAATGTCCCATAATGATATCTTGGTAGGAGTGTTCCTTAGATGTTCAACAAGATCATACTCCTTAGGAGATAATCGAGGAGCACTAGGAAAGATGGGATTAGGAAAAGGGAATGGTGTGGGGGTGGGTTGTTGTGGCTGCTGATTATTTCTAGTGTTATATATATGAGCAATGGTATTATGACTCAGTTGTTGTGAAACATTATTCTTAGGTGAGTAGAGGATGAGTTTGGGTTTGTGTTGAGTCTAAGGTTTGTGTGATGGTGAGTAAAGGATAAGTTGAGGTTGAATAATATTAACATCCTGTAGTGAGTGAGAGGCTAATTTTGTCTCTTTATCTTTGTCTAATGATATGATATTACTTTTTTCATTGTTATCCTTATTGTGTATCATGATATCCTCCCTTGGAGGAAGGGATTTAGAAGAACTAAAAACCAAATGCTCATTACAATAAATATGGGAATGATAAAAGGTTGAATTATCTTGCTTCATAAGGGTTTCTCTAGGTGAAGGGGGACAACTAAGATTCTCATGACCTTAATTGATTGTGTTTTCTAATAGCAAAGCATCTTCTTCACAACTATGAGAGATACTAGGAGAAGAAAAAATGTTATTGTCATGATTACCTCTATTTGTGTTGTATGTATACACTTAAAATTGGTCTGGAGAATTTTGATTAATTAAATATGAATTATTTGATTAATTATCCTTATTTCCTCTACTGTTTGAATAAATAGAAATATTTATTTATATAGTTCACGTTCACATTCACATTTAAATTCTTCTAAATCTTAATTAAATAAACAAAATTAAATACTTTGTTCGATTTAATTATCATTTCCCTATTTTATTCTATCACATCAATCTTAAATTAATTAAATAAAGATTAAACACTTTATTGATTAATTGCCATATTATTCTATTTAATTTAATAAACAAATTCTATAGTTTGTTTTATTAAATTATTTATCCATCTTTTGCTAATTTAAATAAATCAAAAATATTTTAATAAAGCCATAAGGAATATTCCTCTATATTTCCTCAAAATCAAATTAGATATCCTATGTCTAATTTATGTCAAAATCATGTCAAAATTAATTGATTGAAACTTCATGGGAAGAATTGGAGACAAATTGCAAATTTATCTCTCAATCCTCCTCCATCAATCCTTCCTCTTCTCTTGCCTGGTGTTTTTCATGGGTAGAGACAATCTCCAAAATCTTCTCAATCTCCTCCATCTCTCACCATTCAATCCTCTAGATTGAATCCAAGCCTCTCTTTGCTATCCCTGTGCATTTCTACAACCATGAAATCTATAAATAAAGCTTCATTGAAACAAGAAAAGGATCCTAGGTTATCAAGTTTACTCTACAGGAATTCATCAAGCATCAAGCATCCAACATTCAAGCTTTCACAATCATGGCTACCTCCTATAGCTAAATTTATTAGTTTTCATGTCAATCCATGTCGTATTAGTTTCTTTTATCATTTAGTATTATCATAATAGCTTCACATCATTGCATCAACATCATTTCGTTCTTTAGATTGCCATTTTAACAGTTGTAGTGTTATTTAAATCTAAGACCATATTAGCTTAGTAAATCTTTGAAGATAGGAGACAATGAGATGCTTTCAGTTGATTATTAGCTTGATCTTTGATTAAAAGATCATCTGAAAAACAACAAGTTAAATTAGGTCAAGAAATTCATGATTCAAAAGTGGAAGTCAACCACGTTTGTCAAGAGAGCAATCAAAATCACCAAACCCAAGAGACCACTAAGTTATCAAGATAATTTAAGAAGAAGGCATTCTCTATATTAGAATCAAAAGATCTTTTTACAACATAGAACCTTTATTCATAGATATCACGACTTTTCTAGAGGTCATACTCTTGATAACATAGTAGAACCACTCTATTCACAAGATTTCTTCCAAAGGAGAGCTCTCACACAATATCACAACTATAGGCAATGCGTACGTCAGTCCTATTTTCCACAACCCATGATAGCATATGCCACAAGGCCTAGTCAATTTTCACAATAGCGAGTCTTAAAAATCCTATTTTTAGCACTCTAGAAACCTTTTTCAGTGCTTCAAGTCACCATTTTAGCGCTTTCATAAAATAGCGCTTCCAATCATTGTTTTAGCGCTTACAGTCATTATTCTAGTGCTTCGATCAAACATCTCTTTCATCATATTTTTTAGCACTTTCGGGCACTGTTTTAGTGCATCTATAAAGATAGCGCTTCCATCACCTTTTTCAGCGCTTTCGAGGACTGTATTAGCACATCTATAAAGATAGTGCTTCCATCGCATGTTTCAGTGCTTTTGAACTCTATTCTAGCACTTCTATGAAATAACGCTTCCATCACCTGTTTTAGCGCCCTTGAACTCTATTTTAGCACTTTCAAAATAGAGAGTTCCAAATCATACCAGTCAGTCTATTTTTCATTTATCCACAATTTTTTATTAGAACATAAGTATCTTTTTATCAGAATCACTGTCTAGAAACCAAAATCAGATAGGTTCATACAAGTTTCCACTCTTATCAACTAAAACACAGATCTTGCAAATCAAAAGTGTCAAATCAAACACAATCAATTATTACGCTGAATTTTTATCATCAGGATATTATGATCCTTCATCATGAAACAAGGTATACTAATCAAATTTTTAACCTAGTATTATCAATAAGATTTATCATCTTATTCAACTTTGTTAAAAATTCACTTGACATTTCCAACATAGAAGATCAAATTTTGGAAGAAAGAACAAAAACTTGTATGCCAATCTTCATTAGGTCACAAAAAGAGAGACTCTTAGAACAAGAACTTGAAACATCACATACAATGGTAGAAGAAAATCCCTAAAACAGTTTGCATCAAAATGATAAGAATGAAATAATTCTAGAGGACATTCAAGCATGCCAACAGGATCCCAAATTCCATAAATTCATGGAAAAGATCTTAGAACAAGACATGGAGAAATATCTCTTAATGTTGGTTGAATCGGGTGCTAAACTTCCTAAGGAATTTGACGTAAACCATCTAAAAGAAGCACTTGGAACAAGTGAGACTGAAATACCACAAACCACAAAAGCTATATCTGGTTGTTGCTTTAACATCCCAAATGCAATTCTTACAACAACAGATATAGGATTTGACAAAAGGGAGTACCAAAAGGTATGCAATACAGGAGATTTGTCCTTATCCTTTCAACTCAACAATCGATATGATACCTTTTCCTAGACACTGTGAATTCCCCAAGTATGGAAAGTACAATGGATAGATAAATCCAATCGATCATATTTGGGAATTTAAAACCATGAGCCTAGAGTTTTCCCAAGAGTTGCATGTATGGAATGGTTTTCAAAATTACAGCCAAGTATCAGGACTTTTAAGGAACTTGTCAATAGGTTCATCTCCTAGTATTCTTTTAACATCCAATACGATGTTACGATAAAGGATCTATATCACCTGAAACAAAACAAAGGGGAGACATTCTTGTCCTCTCTACAAAGATGGGGACGATTGTTCGCTAGATATCCTCGATCCATTCCTAAAGAAGAGAAAATGGAGTTGTTCATTGACAACTTGACAGAGGAGATGAGTTACAGACTTGAATTGCAATGTCCTCCCACATTCGAAAAGGTGATAGAAAACGACCTTAAGAATGAAGAAGCACTAGTCAAAAAAGGGGTTATTAAAAATTTCAATGACAAATAAAATAACACAAACTCCTCAAATCAGTACCCCAACAGTGATAAACCAAAATTTTGGCAAAAGAACTAAAATACGACTACCAACGAAACAACAAGTGATTTACAAAATGCCAAACCAGTTTTCAACTTGACAACATCTACTTCATAAACAAATCAAAACAATGATCAATTTGTCAAGTCAAATGTCATTCAGAACAACGAAATCACAAAACCACAATTATATAAAAAACCATCAAGCCCTGCGTAGGTTTACACCTTTAGGCCAAACATTGGAATCAACAATGAAAGAACTAGTCACTAGTGGTCTTATCACTATGCAGGAAGCAAGATTTTGGGATCCAAAGGTAAAACCACCATGGTGGAATGACTCAGATTACTGCAACTTCCATAAAAATAAAGGCCACAAAACTAATGATTGCATGGAGTTAAAACACATAGTTCAAGATCTGATAAAAATTAACAAGGTATATATAGAGGGACCCCAAAACAATAATGATCATTCAGCCTTCATGGACCCTTTACCAAACAATGACAAAGGAGCATCATCTTCTATGAACAACAATGGTAAAAATATCAATCATATCTCTGATAAAATGATACTTTTTCTTATCAAAGTAGAGAGTGATCATATCATTGGTCATAACATAAACGAACATGATATCAACGACACTACCCCTTTGGATTTTCTCCCAAACATACAAGTCCCTGAAAATCAAATAAACGTCATGAAAATTAGAGAACGATAGGACTATCAACCCGCAAATGTAATGACAAGGGGGAAATCCAAGGTAGTGTTAAAGGGAGTTGGGTCTAAAAATGCATATCCACCTCCATCTCATTACAATATTTTTGATCAGATTCAAAAAATTCCAGCGTAGTTATCAATACTAGGAACTCCTCAAACTATCTCCATCACATAAGGAGGTTCTAGAACAAGAATTATTTTCCACTACAGTACTGAAAAATCTAGATGTTTGCCAACTCCAAGCTATGGTGGGGCATTTGTCTACCCCACATTATCTATCATTCTCTGAATAGGATGATGTCTCACTCAACCATCCCCATAATACTGCACTCCATATTGAATTCTTGATCCACAATCATCGTGTCAAAAGAGTCTTAATAGATGGGGGAGCTGGTTTGAACATTTGCACTCTAAAGTTAATCCATGCACTAGGGTATTCCAATGATGCTATTGATGCCTGAATGAAAATGATGATAAAAGCATATGATGAGGAAGAAAGATCTTCAAAGGGAATAATTATGTTACCAATTCAAGTGGGACCAATGATGAAACAGATAGCATGTCACATACTGGAAAAAGAGTTGACTTACAACATACTCTTAGGATGTCCCTGGATCCATGAAATGCAGGCAGTACCTTCCACATATCACCAATGCTTAAAATTCTTAGTAAATGGATAGGAGGTGACTATCTCTACTGATTATAATCATCCTCAGCATTATGAAACACTTAGAAATTCTCAAGATACCATTGTGCCTCACAATTGGGAAGCATCCAGTTCAAAGTCATCAAATGAAGAAAAATATCCAAATATCATCACCAAATGGGTAGAGAAGAAGGATAAAGCAAAAGATTCAAATCTTGTTGACACTCAAGTAATAGACATTTCAGATTCCCAAACTTCTTTATCACAAAAATCCCAAGAGCAGGTCCAATTGACAGACAAAGGAATGAGGCAATATTCTATGGAGCAATCACTTAATATTTCACAGTTAATGCCATCTCCAAAGACATATGGCCAACCATCAATCATTAAACATAAAACATCACTACCTATCACAGTTCTAGAAGTAAGGTTTGTAAAAGACAATACCATAAAGGACGAATCAAACAACAAAGCAATCCTTGATTGTTTATACAAAGATGAAGAACCATCGACATCAAATAGCAGTATCAAGAATGTCAATATCAATATAGACAAATATGGCAAAGGGAAAGCTATCCTAGAAAAAATGGGTTACGAGGGACAAGGACCTGTTGGTATAAGAAAGGAAGGAATAATTGATCCTATTCAGCCCCTCACTCTCCAATCAAAAGAGAAGATGGGACTGGGATACTCTAAAGAAGAAAAACAGGAGGTGACAAGGAAGGTTGTAGAAAGAATCCTTCAGCTTAGAGATAGCTCTGAAATGGATTCAAATGAATATGAGTGTGATCTGTGTTCTGATTTATCTTGCACCAATATTCAATTTGATGTAATACAACAATATGCACCTATGCCTAAGGAGGGACAAATCTCTGGGTCTAGACCATTTGTATCAAGATCACTAAATATCGATGACTCAAGTGGGGACGAACAAACATCAAGTGAACTAGATGATCTTGAATAAGGTACCATCATTGACCTTGATATTCCAAATAAAAACTATGATGAAATGGCTGTCCAAACCCTTACATCCATCAACCTAAATGAATCCGATGACTTCATGCCATTAATCCATCCCAAACTAATTGACTGGGAACCTATCAAACCTCTGACTGTACCTATATTTTCAAACGATGATGCCATCATGAATTTCCTATGTCATGACAAACCTGGTACGAGTTCTATCTATAATACTCATAACAACGTGACTCGGTAGGAGGGTGTGAAATATTTCAGTTGCAAAAGTAAAAACAGGGATAATATATCTAATGGTGAAAACCATTCCATGGCAACATTAGATCTGGAAAAAGATAAAAAATAATAATGTATCTAACAGTGGAAACCTCTCTAAGACACTGAAAGATGGAAGATTTGACACTCTTCCAGAACATTATCATGAGCGGTCATAAGTTCTGGTAGAAACAACATAGTCTGTTAACATCGACACTAAAGAAAAAGAAAAAATCCTACATCTGGCAGAACCCATGACAGATCAAGAGAGACCAGAATTCATCAATTTCTTTAAGGAAAGAAGCATCAAATTTTCTTGGTCATATTCTAATATGCCAGGCTTAGATCCAAATCTACTCATGCATCATTTGTCTTTGCCTATAGGAATCAAGCCCTTGAAGCAAAAATTGAGAAAAATGCATCCTCATATAGCATTAATGGTAAAGACTGAGTTAAAGAAATTGCTAGATGTTGGATTCATAAGGTCTATAGACTATGCCAAGTGGATATCAAACATTGTAGATATCTCAAAGCCAGACAATAGCATCAAGATATGTACAAATTTCAAGGACCTAAATAAAGCATGCCCAAAGGATGATTTTCCATTACCAAATATCAACATCATTGTGGACTTGACGGTATGGCATGCCATGTTGTCAATCATGGACGGTTTTTCTAGATTTAATCAAATTAAAATAGCTCTAGAAGATCAGGAAAAAATGACATTTACATGTCCATGGGAAACCTTGTGCTGGAATGTCATGCCATTTGGTCTGAAAAATGTAGGAGCCACCTATCAAAGAGAAATGACAACAATATTTCATGATATGATGCACACCTTCATGGAGGATTACATGGATGATATTCTGGAAAAATATTGTACAAGGGAAGGACATCTACATATCCTGAGCAAAATCTTCACATGGCTAGAGAAATTCAATGTCAAGCTAAACTCCAAGAAGTGTGTCTTCGGGGTCACATCAGCAAAACTATTAGGGTACATTATTTCAGAAAATGGCATTGAAGTGGATCCAGTGAAAGTCAAGGCAATAATGGAAATGCCGCCTCCCAAAAATATTAGTCAACTCAGATCACTATAGGGAAGGCTCCAATTGATCAAGATATTTATCTCCCAGCTGGCAGATAAAAGTCATCCATTTAATCACCTTTTGGATAAAAATGTTGTTTTGAAATGGGATGATGGGTGTGAGACAATGTTCAATCAAATAAAACAATATCTAATGTCACCGCCTATTCTCATGCTGCCAACCGAAGGAAGACCTCTGATATTGTACATTGCAACAACAAATATATCTTTAGGAGCACTATTGGCATAGGAGGATTATGAACGAAAGGAACACGCCATCTACTATATTAGCAGGACATTAATTGGCTATGAAATAAACTACACTTTCATAGAGAAATCATGCTTAGCAGTGGTGTTTTCTACTCAACAGCTGAGACATTATATGCTAATCATACAATCAGGTTAATAGCAAAGATCTACCCCTTAAAATATTTACTCAGTAAAGCTTCCTTAACAGGTAGACTAGCCAAGTGGGTCATGCTATTAAGTGAATTTGATATTCAATATGTGGATATAAAATCCATCAAGGGTAAAGTAATCATTGAACAATTAGCTAAGGCTCCTTTACTAGATGACCGACCCATGACCATGGAGTTTCTAGATGCAGACATTCTAATAGTGATGCCACAACAATGGATATTATATTTTGATGGATCATACACACAGAGAGGATCTGGAGCAAGGATTTTGTTCATCAATCCCCAAGGATACACCATCCCGAAATCATATAGACTGATGTTTCAATGTACAAATAATGTGGCAGAATATGAAGCATTGATCATTGGGGTCAAGATAGCAATTGAATGGAGAATCATAGACCTACAAGTATATGGAGATTCTCAACTAGTCATTTATCAAGTAAATGAGGAGTATCAGACCAAGGATGAAAATTTGATGCCTTATAAGAAGAAAATAAATGATCTAAAGCAGTTTTTTGTCAACATCAAATTTGATCAAATTCCAAGGGTAGAGAACAAAGCTCTAGATGTCATGGCCACAATCGCTTCACTATTACAATTTCCAGAGAAATGATGTTGTTATGAGTTTATGGTAGAATAAGTACCATGTCCTTCTCACAATAATTCAGAATCTAATACCAGATGCCATCTAGAGACCATGGAAACCTCCATCTATGAAAAAACCTATGCATACCTGAAAGACAATATCCTCCCTCCAGATCTTTCTAGGAACCAAAAATGTAATTTTATCCCCAATCCTCCTGACATACTTTAATCACTGACATCCTTTACCATCGAGGTCTTGATGGTACCTTACTCTGATGTTTAGCACATGAAGAATGTGAGATGACCTTACGTGAAGTTCATGAGGGTATTTGTGGCACTCATTCGAGTGGAATAAATCTAGCTAAGAAACTCCTCTGTTTAGGATATTATTGGCCATGCATGGAGAAAGAATCTTATCAGTTTCTAAAGAAATTTCAAAAGTGTTAGATTCATAGTAATCTAATTCATGCACCAGCACATGAACTGCATCCCTTCACATCCACATGGCCCTTTTGTCAATGGGGCCTAGATCTAGTAGGAAAAATAAATCCCTCTTCATCTGATGGACACAAGTTCATTATAACAACTACAAAATATTTCACAAAATGGATAGAAGCAACGCCTCTTACAACAATCACGGGGAAGTAGATCTCGTCCTTCATCTTGAATTACATAATATGTCGGTATGGAATTCCTCAATCTATTATCACTAATAATGGAAGGCCTTTCAAAAATCAAGATGTTCAAGAATTGTGTGAAAATTTCCATATCCAACACTGTTTCTCAACACGGTACTATCCACAAGGAAATGGCCAGGCAGAGGCCTCTAATAAAACAATTCTAAAAATCCTCAAGAAGATGGTAAACGATGTTGGATGTGATCAGCATGTTCAACTCAATCCAGCATTGTGAGCCTATAAAACCAGTATCAGAACACCAACAAGAGAAACACCATATGCCTTGGTATACGGATTGGAGGCCAAACTACCTATTGAAGTAGAGATTCCATCACTTCGTGTATCACTCAGAGGAATCATCTCAGATGAGGACTATAGGGTATCTAGACTTCAAGAACTAGAATTTTTGGATAAGCATCATCAACAACCTGTTAATCATCTCACAACATATCAACAACGAATATCAAGGAGTTACAATCATAGGGTAAAACCTAGGATTTTTCAAGTTGGTGATTTGGTTCTAAAAGAAAACCCGAGAAATCAATAGGACAGGGAAAAGAAAGGGAAATTTGAGCCTAACTGGCTAGGTCCTTTTGTCATCATATCAATGTACGGATCAGGGGCTTATCAACTGTCAATGTCAGAAGGGGAATTGTTTGATGAACGTATCAACAATATCCATCTCAGAAAGTTCTACACCTGAATTCCTAGTGCATGGGTCAAACTTTTGAAAAAGGGTTTCCTTGATGAAAACCCGGCAAATAGGTGTCTTGGCAACAAAAAATACAAAAAAAATATATATAGAAAAAGAAAAATATACAAAACAAGGAGTGTAATCAAAACATATGGTGAAAACCTGGAAATAGGCATCGTATGTGATTCTAAATCAGCTTTCCCATCTATTTTAATACAGATTGAGATCATTAGTCTGACAGTCATTACCATTTCATATCATGTCACGAGTCTTGCCATCATTGCATACATTATCAAATCATGTCACATGGTCATGTCTTACTCTATCTTGGGGGCAACATCTGGATATCACTGGAGGCAACTAAAACATCGATCTCTCCAAATGGGAAAAAAATAGTACATCAAGAAAAACAAAAATAAGATGAAAGCACAACATCAATCACCATTAGAAAAGCATCAAGCATCTATATCATATCATAAAATCCAAAAAAAAAAAAAAAGTCAAAAAGTCAATCTAGAAAAGAAAAATCCAAAAAACATAGGTTTGTGTTAGTAGAACTAAGTGGTCTCTGCCTGCGTAATGTAGGAAAGGCTAATATTTGATCAGCCCCCGAGATCCCTAGGATAAGTTAATACGTTAGGTCTTTGGTCAAAATCTTGGAAAATCGCAAAAACATCACAAAATCAGGATGGATGATCTAATCTGAATAATGATTGAAAAATCTAAGTAAAAGGTGGATAAATTGTATTTTTGGCTGATATTATCATTTCTATGGAGTAACTCGATGATGTAAATGAACTAGAGAAACAAGGAAGAAGAATGATATTTTTATTGTCTATTGTCTGCAAGTTAATCATATGAATGTATGAATTGTCGCGGGATGTGCTATGCAAATGTATCACCGATGACATTCAAAATTCACACATTGAAATTATTAATCACTACCTATTTATGCAATGAATGCTTAGGTCATCTCAGTTCAATTATACCTACATGCTTGTGTTCACTTGCAATATCAAAAATCATGAAAGTAGTATTCAGGTCGTCATTGGTCTAAAATATACCATTAATGCTTGTACTCACTTTCAACATCCAATAAAAGCTCTATGATGATACCAAGAAAAAAGTACTATTAAAATGACAATGGTGTGCATATAGTTGCATGATAAAATTAGATTGCATTCATAATAAATTCTACATCTGTAGAGTGATTGTTGCATAAGGAATTCCAATTAATGATTATCTTTTCTACAAATATGATTGAGTATACTTGACATTTAAACCAAAAATCATCAAAAACATAATAGGAGCATCATTTCATCATTCATGCATTTAATATCAAATAGTTATTTATTTATCATACCATATTTTCTCCACATCATATAATACATAAATACATCATTCATGACATTATCATACATCAAAATCATATCATTTAAATAACTACATCATGTTTCATTACATCATATCATTTGTTACATTATTATCATATGCATTTGATCAATTTTTAAACCATACATCATTTGTCATCCATTATCATACATCACAAAATCATCATTTTATTATCATTATCAAATTTAAAATAAAAAGCATTATTACCATCCATCCATACATTTCATCACATTAAAATAAATACAAGTTAAATGTCATTATCATCCATACATTTCATCATGTCATTGTTATCCACATCCATACATCATATGTCATCATTTAACATCATAAATAAATACATCCATTATCATACATCATAGATCATCATTTAGAACATCATACATTATTAACATCCATACATCATATATTTTGCATATGCATTCATCCCATGATACATCATCACATAAAATAAAAGCATTCATCATAGAATCATAAACCATCATAAATAGAAATCAGTGCATATCATATATATAATCACTATCAAGTATACAATGAAGTCTGGAATAAGAAAAGATACATCGTCAAAAATGAGTTGACTCAAAATATACATCATATCTAAAAAAGGAATGTCTTGAAATCACAAAAGCAACATCTATGATCTGTTGCTACCAGAATGAGCAGGCCCAACAGGACCAGTACCACCACCACCCCCGAAAGGACTAGGATCTCTTGGATATCTCCATGGAGGCTATGTCACACCCTCGTTAACTATCTGGGTATGTGTCCGACCAGATCTCAATGGGGAATAGTTGACTCTACACTCAGCAGGCACTACATCATGGTATCTACCCCAATAAAACTCTGCCTCGTGGCCAGCCTATAGAACCTCCCTCATGTAATTTGCAACAAAGGTACCATCAACTACCCTTTGCAGTGTCTCAGTATCTCCCGTGCCCTCTCGGAAATCTGTCTAGCACTATCTCGCTCAACTATCAAGGTATCAACTTGAGTCTGAAAAACTACTAACTATCCATGTACCTGTGCTAAGGCCTGGGCATGAGCTTGTCCCTACATCTACATTTGAGTCTGCATTTGAACCAATAAACCTTGTGCCTATACCAACTACCCCTACAAAGTATGTATATGTGTCTGTAGACTAGCAATCTACCTCTGATGATCAATTGACGGTACTACCACTGCTTGCCTCTTGCGAGGCCTGCTCGATGATGGTCCAACACTGACCAGACTAGCCCCTCTACTACCTCCACCACCACCATCACTATCATCACTACCACTCTCAGTACTACTGCCTAACGCAGTATCATCCCCACTGCTCTCCTCATAACCCTCGACAACATCATCCTCCATGGGTAACGATGTTGGCTCATCAAGAATCGTAATACGAGGATGTGGAGTTAATGCCAAAAATGCTACATACTCCTTTGTCACAGGTGTCTCGGAAATATCCCTATGCATATCCCAGGTGGATGGTTATAGAGCCCTATACCCCTCTACTAGTGTATCACATGACAAGCATGGCCCCCAATCAACTACATCACTCCATCATCAGGCATAATGGGCTGCCCCCTAAGGCATACACTGAACAATGCCATACTACCTATACACTTACCACAACAAAAATCTCTCCAAAATAAACAGGGTCTTTCCAATCAGGTACATGGAATCACAAAGATACCCAACCACTACATCATCCTCATCCCATTGCTCATAGTCTAAATACGGCCGCCATAAAACACTCTTTGTATCATCCAATACCCATCTCCAATGCTCTAACTTACCCATCCAAGCTTTGGTAAGCCTACCTCTGTACCCAAAAACATACGATCTACCGGCAGGTCTGTCGAGAAATGGAAATGGTTGAGCAATGGAAAAATGCTCCCATGCCCACACCTGTAACAGGCCCATACCCGTTGATAAACTACATGCTCCCAAGTATACCACTGAATGTAAATAGTGGTAGATATGTGCTAGCATACACATCCCCCATGCACAACCATGCTCTCCAAAAGTTGGCCCCAACCCACAGAGAATCCCTTTGATCTACGATCAGGACAAAGGAAACCTTTGATGAATCCAGCTAATACTGCTCGTAGTGAACCATATGCATCAGCAATCATCCACCATCGGACACTCGGACCTACAATGTGCTAATCCTGAAAGACTCTACAAAGAGCATCTCTCCCATCAACCTCATGTGAGTCGTATACAACAATCTCTCCCATGAATGGAATCCGTAGTATTTTCCACACATCCTCGGGTGTGATCATCATCTCACTAGTGGGTAAATGAAAAGTGTTATGATCATTATGCCACCTCTCGACCAAAGCAATAAGAAGACTCGGATGAATCCTAATCTGGGGCATATCAAGTAGACTCGTAAGACCACATCGACCTATGATCTGAATCTCATCCGAAGTCAAATGGGGAATTAGATCGGTGGTCCAAGGAAACCACTCTCGCATCTGGAGAGTACCCAAATCCTCCTATCATCATAAAAAGTTTAAAATCAGTGTCCTATGTCAAGAATCAAAAGTATTTCTATGTCCAATCAAACTTTGGTATGAATTTTTGATCAAAATTCATGAACAAACATCAACAAACCTCACCTATCATGAGGTTTATCACAAAAATTATCTAATATCACCTATCATGAGGTTTATCAGATATGAATCATTCCTTGCCTATCATGAGGATCATCATAAATAGGATTATTCTTGCCTATCATGAGAATAAGTCTTATTAAATCATCAAAAAATAGTTATCAAGAAATTTGAATAATCAAATCATACCAAACCGAAGAATGGACATGATTGAAATTAGCAAAAATCAAAGTTATCTATTAAAGATATCAAGTTTCCACAATCCATAATGTTCTTTGCAATGATTTCAGGATTTGATTGTGTGAGAATTTTTGCATCAACGTTTCAGATCACACTCTGTGATCCATCATCAGGATGAGAGCAGAGCTAAAGGGCAGAATGAAAAGATGCAGACCAAGAGCTATTTAAAAAGAACAAAAACAAGGTGAGGAGAGAGAGGGGGCACAAATACCAAGAGGAACAAGACAAAAGAGAAAGAATTTAATTAATTAAATAAATAAATAATTGAAAACCAAATAGAATAACAAATAAGTTGGACTATAAATAAAATTAATAATTAGAACAAAGAACACAACCAAGAGAAAATAAAAATCACCAAACCAAAACAATTTCCATAATAAACAATACAAAACCACCAACAACAAAAGTGCAAAACCACCAAACAAAATAAAAACCAAAATAGGAATACCAACCAAAAAACACACACATAAAATATACATACACACAAAACAATAAACATACATACACGTATACATATGCAAATACATAAGCAAATGCATAAAAAAATAAATGAAAACAAAAAATAAGTAAAGAGAGAACAACATAAATTAAAAGCACAAAAACAAAAACAAGGAATAAAGAAAAAATTACAAAACAAATAAAATGACAAATAAGCCAAATGCAACAAGAAGCAAATAGAACAACACAAGAACAAAAACAAAAGACACAAACACAAACAACAAAACCAAATTACAAGAAGATAAAATTACAAAACCATAAAAACGCAAACAACAAAACCAAATACCAAAAAGAATAACGAAGCAAAAAATAGATATATAAGAAAGGTATGCAAATATATATTGAATGTAAGAAAAAACAATTAAAAACATATAAAGGTGGGAGAGTGAGTATATGTATAAGTGTATGTATATGTGTGTGTATATTGTACATTTACATATACATATACTTATACATGAAAGAGAATGCAAAAATAAGAAAATAAAGAAAAATAAAAATTTAAAGCACTAAAACAAGAAGATCAACAAATAAAAATTGAATTATACGAAACAAATAAAAAGACAAAAAAGCCAAATGCAACAAGAAGCAAATAGAACAACACAAGAACACAAACAAAATACACAAACACAAACAACAAAACCAAATTACAAGAAGATAAAATTACAAAACCAAATACCAAAAAGAATAACAAAGAAAAAAGTAGGTATATAAGAAAGGTATGCAAATATAAATTGAATGTAAGAAAAAACAATTAAAAAAAAATAAAGGTGGGAGAAGGAGTATATGTATAAGTGTATGTATATGTGTGTGCGCATTGTACATTTACATATGCATATACTTATACATGAAAGAGAATGCAAAAATAAGAAAAGAAAGAGAAAATAAATTTGAAGCACTAAAACAAGAAGATCAATGAATAAAATTAAATTACGCAGCAATTAAAAAGATAAATAAACCAAATACAATGAGAAATCACAAAGCCCACACATTAAGAAAAAATAAAATTGCAGGTGTATGAGTATATGTATATGTGTATGCGAAACATACATACATGTATACATATGAAAATACATAAGTATATGTGTAAACAAATAAATCAAAACAAAAAATAAGTAAAAAGAGAACAACATAAATTAAAAGAACAAAAACAAAAACAAGGAATAAAGAAAATATTACGAAACAAATAAAAAGACAAAAAGGTCAAATGTAGCAAGAAGCAAATAGAATCACACAAGAACACAACCAAAAGACACAAAAATCAACAAAACAATAGACGCAAAGTAAGTAAAAAACAAAGAAAATATGAAAAAATACAAGCACAAATATAATTACAAATGCAAAAGTATATGTACATATACATAAACCAAATACAATTAAAAATGCAAAAGAATGTGTATGTGTATATGTATATGTATAATAAATAAATATAAAGACAAATATAAAGACAAATATAAATATAAATATAAATATAAATAAATGCAAGTGTATGTGTATGTGTATATGTACATATAAATGCAAATGTGTATGTACATTATACATTTACATATACATACACATAAACATATACAAATAACCAAAGCACCAAAACACCAAAGGAAACTCCCAATACATGGGAATTGAGGCAAGGACACCCATTGAACAAGGGAAAAAAGGGGTATCAAGGAGAGGAGGGGAGGCAAAGGGTTTGAAGGTTGGCTAACAAGGGATTCCAAGCTTGACTCAACCTCCACCCTTCATCTCGATTAAGGTTCAAAGGGTGGTTGTTGATTTCAATGGCTTCTTTCAGCTTCCTTTTGACAAAATTATCTTCTTTGTGCGGGATTTGGGTGCTTTCAATACAAATATGATGTTTGGTGGAAGAAGAGTGGTCGGCTAAAGCAGATTTGAGGAAACGCTCATGTCTAATGTCCGTTATGTGCTCTTTGATTCTAGTGTTGAATGATCGACCGGTTTCACCAATATAAGGTGTCCCATAGGAGCACATAACCTTGTAGACACCCGAGTGGAGAAGGATGTCCTTGGGGTGTTTGAGAGAGGGGATCCGATTCCATACAGTGGAGAGGGGTTTGAAAGCACATTGGAGACCTTTTTTGCAAAGGATCTTGGAGATTTTTTGGGATAAGCCATCAATGAAGGGGAGAGAGGCAATAGGGAGACTAGATGAGTGGATGGGTTTAGAGTTGGAGAGGAAACGAGCCTTGGCTTGGTTAAAGGCTCGAGAAATTTTCTTATTAGAGTGAACACGTGATGAAGATGATTTAACTCAGAGTTTAAGTTATCCTCATCACATATTCAAAATGGCCTCAAGGCAAGAGTTTGAAGGACACCACTTTTTTGGCAGGGGTGGTGATGAGAAGACGAGTGAAGATAGATATCGGTGTGGGTAGCCTTGCAATACACCCGACGTCCCAGAGAACCATCAGGAGTTTTGAGAAGAATAATATCAAGAAAAGGGAGGCGGTTATCCACTTCGATCTCTTTGGTGAAGGAAATACAAGGCATGAGTATTTCCCACCTTAATAGCCATTGGGAGTTGTACTATAGAGGTATGCTCATGCTGAGGAAGAGGACATCCCAGAAGATGGTACCGATGAAGACATACTCCTTGAGCCTCTGAACGGTGATGCACTAGAGTTTCTAGATTGGGAGAGGGGTTCCTTCTCCGTCTATAGTGATAGTGAAAAAGGGGAAACGAGTGAATGTTGTGATGAGATGCATGAATAGAAAAGAGAAGACAAAGGTGGGGGTGTTGAGATAGTTTCCAACAAAAATGAAGGACCTTATTGACTACAAGATGCAACTTGGAGTCCTTCAGCCATGATTTTTGCTGATCCTCCTTCATATTCAAATGGCTACAATAGGAAAGATTCACACATGTCATTGTCCAACGACATTGAACACCACATAAATAAGGACAACACTTGGGAAAGGAGGTGGGACAATGTGTTTCCTTTTGAGGAAAACAATCATGTGGACACTTAGGTTTGTAGAATATCAATGAGATGAAGTCTATCTTCTCGAAGAATAGCTGATAGGGAGTGTTGATCCCACACAAGATGTGGAAGAAGTGTTTTCTGCCCCGTTCTCCCTACCTTATGCAAACTTGATGCTTGAAGTGTTGCACCATCTAGTGCCTGCATCCGAAGCTTCCAATGTAAATATAAATGATGCAGTGCTTGCTATCGATGGTCGAACACTTCCCAATTGCACAACAAAATCCAAGTTCTATCCTTCCTTGCTCCTATTAATTTTCATATCTGCACTTATCATTTTGATTATGGGAATGAGGAAAAACAAACTTGTTTATGGATTAATCATGAGTTTAATGAGCCTCATTAATTCTTGATTCTTCATGATGTTGGGGTAGAATTTGAGTGCTGCAATATTGAATTTATTTTCTCTAAATATAAGGATAAATCTGCATGGTTCAGAACTATAAAAATTACCCATTTGCTTGTACATGCATTGCAAAATCCAATGGGTGTGGCTATCGGTTGGCCTTGCCTGAACGTAGTTCTTTGTAAATATCTTTGTACATAGCTCATTTTGAGTAGTGTAGGTTTCTTGTAAATAATTCGCTTTCCTAATTTCCTTAGGTTAGTTGGTTTGTTGTAGGTTGCTTCCTTTATAGTAGTTTCTTCACTGTTTTCCTTCATTGTCCCGCTTTGGTTAGTTTTGGTGTTTTCTTTTCATTTGCTTGTGTTTGCTCTCATTTTTTTATTGCTTTTCTTGGGGTCCCTCTGCTTTTGGATGGGTGCATATGTGCGCAAAAAAACCATACTTATCAACTGGGGTTGTTCTAAGTATTTCTTTGTCAAACTCTAATCAAGTTTTCAAAGTGGATGGTCAAGATCTTTTGTTAGTGTCAAGTGATCTGGATGTTTGATTTAAAGTGGATAAGTCATTGGTTGGTCTGATTCTGCAGTATTATGGATTATTATATCTCTCACATATTTTAAGAATTCGATGGTCATCGTAGATCCTTTGCTAAGTCTAGTTAAGTGAAAAATCTAAAATTCTGCTTCAACACCACTGTGATTCTCAGCCCTTAGCACGAGCTTCAATGCTTGTAGGTTCAAATAAAAAGAATTGAAAATTGAAAATGAAAAGAAAAGAAACAAAAATAATGAAAATAAAAAAAAGATAAATTCAACCTTTCAGGGGTATCTGAGCAACTCTACGGGGGCTATGGATGCTTGCCCGACAGTAGAGCAATGTTCATGAGAATCACAATGACAACCTCATCAAGGCTATGGATGCCTGACTGGCAGTGATGCAATGTCCCAGATACTTTTGGAGTTAGAATAAACTGCGTAGATTAACTTGATGGAGCTTGGGTTCCTGGAGAAATTGAAGGATGGGAATTAATGCAATTGCACACACATGGATTTTTAGCATATTGAAGGTTGGGTTGACTAGTGGTTTTGATCCTTTGGTTGAGCGTGAAGATCGTAACCAAAGATTTTGGGTTCGTGATTCCATTTTGTCATCTAAATACTCTAGAGAATTTCCCTAGTGAGTCACCATTTTTTGTGCATGTTTTGCACACACGCGCTGCCGTAGGGTAGGGACCCTCTCTTTTCACTCCCGATGAGCTACTTTGCTCCTATCTCATTTTGTGTTCCCCTTTCTTGGAGCATAAATTGGTCATGTGTCATCAAGAAATCAAATTCCCCTCACCAAATTCACCTAACTTAGTTTCATTAAGTCTTTTGCTTTCACGGAAGTGCCCCTGTGGGTTTCCCTTCACCCATTGCCCTGACATCCTCCGGGCCTTATCCTTGCTCGCTCGATTCACTTTTGACTTTATTATTAAATTTTGGGATAGGTTTGCTATGGATTTGGGATTTTTTTGTAGTGCCTAAGTGAACTGCCAAGGTTTCGTTAAGTTTCGAGAAGTTGCAAAATTTTCATTCTGAAACTTCATCTCTCCAGGGCTATTCCGAAACCCGGCCCCTCTATGGTTGTTTCTGGAACTCCATCTCTCCTTTGTCATTTTTTCATCCATCCACCCCTAGCGATCCGGATTTCGGAACCCAACCCCTCCATGGCTATTTTGGGAACTTCGTTCGTCCCTGGCTATTTCGGAACCCGATCCCTCCACGGCCATATCCAGAACTCTGTATCTCCTTTGTATCTTTTTCATCTATCTGTACCCAATGTTTCGACTTCCAGAAACTGGCCCCTCTGTGGCTGTTTCTAGAACTCTGTCTCTCTATGGTTGTTTATGGGAACTTTGTCTGTCCCTGGCTATTTTTGGAACTTAGTCCCTTTGTATCTATTCCAGGAACTTTGTTTGTCCCTGGCTATTCCATAACACAACCCCTCCATTGTCATTTTTGAAACTTCATCCCTCCTTTATCGTTTTTTCATTCATCTGCCCCTGTCATTCTGGCTTCCAAAACCCAGCCTCTCTGTGGTCATTTCTGGAACTCTGTCTCTCCATGGCTGTTCTGGGAACTTCATCCATCCTTGGTTGTTTTGGAACCCAGCCCCTCCATGGCCGTTTCCAGAACTTCATCTCTGCTTTTCCATTTTTACATCCGTCTGCCTCCGACATTTCGGCTTTCGGAACCTGACCCCTCTGTGGTCATTTCTGGAACTTCGTCCCTTTGTGGTTGTTCCAAGAACTTTGTCTATCGCTAGGTGTTCTGGAACTCGGCTCCCCTAGAGAATGCGTTAATGTTTATGGTCCAAATGAGCTCCAAATATGAATATTATGATATTTTGATTATGCATGGGTGAATCTAACAAGGATTTTGCAAGATTTGAGTAACATTTTCCTTGATTTGTGTATGAAATCAATTACAACACATCATGTATGTAGGTTTCAACAAGCCTATAGCGGGTCCGTCAGGGAGACCCATTGAGAAAGATGAACAAGGAAAGCACATAGCTCTTCTCATCATTCATTTTATGCTCACCTATCTTTGTAGCATCCATCAACAAAGCTCGCTTTGGAAGAAGGCCTGTGCCAAGGAAGTCAATGACAAAAATGCAAAGGGGTGGCCATGAAGAAAGCATAGGGGAGTTGTCCTACTTTTCACCAGATGATGATGATCTTTAAGGGGCTATCTGCCCAAATCAGGGGCAACCACTCCATTGACGCCAGTCGTCGACAAGCCCATTTTCTCCAATGAAGAATGTTGCAATTCCATCAAGCAAAGGGTAAATTTTAGGCAATTTCAGCTATGGTAAAAGGGAAATCAGCTAGAAGACAAAATTGCTACAACACCTAGGCACTAAAAGACAAAATAGGAAAAAGACAACAAATGTATTTTAAATTGCTAAATATTGTGGGGTAGGTGAAGCCCTAATGTAATTGAATCTAATTCACACAATGTAATTCAATCCTAGTCATTCATTCAGGCTTGGGAAAACTATAAATAGGGGTCTTCCCTTCATTTGTAAAGGGTTGGAGAGCTGGTGTAAAGGCATTTTGCAGCAATAGAAACCAACATTGCATGATTTATGGGTGTTTCCTTTTGGTTTTTCTCATTATGTGTGCATGGTTCTACTTCCCTATTAGTTTAGTTGTTAGTTTCTTGAATGGAAGTGGTAATGGTGATTGTTGTTTCAGTATTTGTTGAATTTCTAGCCCATACTTTTGGCACTTTTTGATGACAAGTTGTTGTGCAAAGTTAGCCTGGGCTTCCATATTTCATTGCTGCAACTTAGCTCAATTGCATGTTCATGATGTGCATATACAATCTGAAAATCAGCAGTCCTTAGAAGATTGCACTAGTTTTGTGTAGTTGTAGGTTTCTCTTGGTCAAGCAAAACCTTGTTTAGGGAGTTTGTCTACTATAGCAGCCTTTGTGATCACTGTTCATTCATAGTTTCAGATCCAAGAACCATATCTCTTCACTACCCTTTTTCCTCTTTTTAATAAGTAACCTTAGGCAAGGTTCATTGCACATTATAAAGCTAAATTTGATGTTGAAATGGAGTTCTAGACTGTTGTTTGAACCTACAGAAAATACTCAGCAACTCTCCCATCTTAAGAACCCCATTTGCAGATCCAACTTCCCCACTTTGTGACTCATCCCTAAGACCACCTTGTGATTCTATCAAATCACATGAAACAACTTATATATTCTAAGCACTGCCAAGACTTGACATTAGAGACCTTGGGATAGTTTTTTGCAATTTGATTGTGGAAAATTGTCTTTCAAGAGAGGTTATGCACCTATGCATCGCATGTGTTTAGAAGTGCATATAAAAACACATCAACAAACCCCAAGAACTCTCCCTTTGGCAGATTTTAATCTTCTTTGCATTGAAATCTGAAGGATTATTTCTTGAGTGGAATTTAGATTTGTCTCTCCTTTTAGGTGCAAGCGGTGAGAAAAATCTATGATTCATTTTGGTGAACCTAACTTTTGAGTACCTTCCTTTATAATTTAGTGTCCTTCTTCATCCTAGATTTAACTTGCATTAACTTTGCATTAGGAGTTTGCATTAGTTAATTTGCATTCTAGGGTTTCAAATTTTTGCATTAATGAAAGTGCATATAATTTTCATTGTTTCATCTCAAATCATCTCAAATCATACAAAATCTGCATTGACATTTCCTCTTTCAGTCATCCAACATAAAAAGCATCAAAACCAATTGAAAATTTTCAGAGAATTTTGAAAAAAACCCTACCTAGGACTAATTTGCCATTCTGGGCGACTTAGTCCCAGTCTAGATTTTTCACTCTTTTTTACAATGTCAGATACCTCATTTATGTGCTTCCTAAGCCTCCTAGTATGATATTCTATAAGTCAAGAAATTTTTGGGAACATTTGTTTTGTGCATCTAGATCAAAAAACATCAATTTAGAGTTAGTCATTTTTGAAATCATTTCAATAACAAGCATCATTAGATTTGAAATTGCTCACATTTCTAAAATTTTGCATAACATGGATAAAAAGTACTTCACTTTTGCATACACAATGTTTCTATTTATAAAAATTTGCATAAGATTTCTAAAAGTGCTTTTCATTCTTGGATATACATTGTTTACATTCTTAAAATTTTTCATACATTGGATAAAAATGTTTTGTATCTTTGAATAAACATTGGTTATATTGCTGAAACATTGCATGAAATGGTTACAAGTTCTTTTCATTTTTGTTCAAACAATATTAGTAACTTACATATCTATACATGCTAAGAAACATTTCCTCTCCTCTCCCTATGAGAATTTTTTAGTGAAAGAGGATACAACCTTGGACATTCCTAACGATCATATTTGTTCTTCTCCTAATATCTCTCCTCTTGGTGATGAAGATATTTTGGTGTTAGAAGAACCAATCAATGAGATTTTTGAGAATTCTAGTTGTTTCTCTTCTCTTAATTATCCTAGTGGCCTAGAAATTAATGAACATGACAACACAAACATAGGTAATCATGACAATAAAATTTATTCTTTTCCTAGTATCTCTCATAGTTGTGAAGAAGATACTTTGTTGTTAGAAAACACAATCAATGAAGGTCATGAGACTCTTAGTTTTCCCCCTTGACCTAGAAAAACCATTACTAAGCAAGCCAATTCAACTATTGATCATTCCCCTACTTGTGATCAAGTCATTTTAGAAGAACCAACCTTTGATTGTCACAAGAATTTGGTTTGTAGTTCTCCTAAAATGCTTTCTCCTAGGGAGGATATATATCATGATACATGATAAGGATAACATTGCAAATAATAATATTGTATCCTTAGAAGAAGATGACGAGACAACATTAGCCTCTCACTCACTCAAGGATGTTAATATTATTTAACATCAACTTATCCTTTACTCACCCTCACATAAACTGCAAACTCAAAGCACACTCGAACTTATCCTTTACCCACCTAAGAATTATTTTCCGTAGCTGTCAAGTTATAATACTGTTGCTCATACATATCACACTAGAAACAATCTGCACCCACAACAACCAACCTCCACACACCTTCCTGTTCCTAATCCCATCTTGCCTAGTGCTCCTCGATTATATCCTAAGGAGTATGATCTTGTTCAGAGACTAAAGAATACTCCCACTAAGATATCATTATGGGACCTTATTCAAGCCTCCCCTCACTATCACAACATGATTCAAAATGCTTTACAAAAAGTTCCTATCCCTTGTAATGTGTAACCAAATGACATAGCAGCTATAATATAAGGATTCAATGCTGATATTGTTTCTCCACAAAGTGAGCTCCCTCCTTTGGAGGTGCAAAAACTGTAGGAATTGAGAAAATACAACACCACAAATCCTGAAGATCACCTGCATGCAAATAACCTATCACAGAAGAAGAGATGGAGACAAACAAGCAAGGGTTCTCTAAAAACTGAAAATGTATATATCAGAGAGAATGAGAGAATGAATTGATATGAAATACAATGGGATCAATCCTTATAAAAAGGAGATCATGCAAACCCTAATAAAACCCTAATAGAAGCCCTACTAGGATAACATTTAATAATTAATATAATTATTAAATGTCACATTATGCAAACTAACGTGAAATATTAAGAAGGGAATAAAGGTAACTTAATCAACATAATTAAGTTAAGACCTTTACTCTAACACCCCCCCTTAAGATGAGCAACAATGTAGCTACAAACAAGTGCAAGAAAGCAAAGGTAACTACAATGCAAGAAGGCAAACATGGGTCCCGACAACTAGGCCAGATCAGGTACCCAAATACAACCAAATCTCTGTAAAATGGAGAAATAGAGAAAACCTCATGGGAAAAAGCTCTACTCCAAAAAGAGAAGAAGAAAGCCAAGAAGACACATCACTGAAGTAGAAGAAGCTGTAAAAAGCTATCGAAAGATGACTGCTATGGTGCTGAAGAACCTCCGTTGAAGATAGGATGATCAAAAACAAGAAGACAATAATTTGCATAAGTGCCCATACGACACTACTCGAATCAGATGGAAAACAAAGGAAAACACCTGGAATGAAGATACAGATGGCACAAGAACCAATAGTCTGAAACATTGATCAACTGAGAATGGAAGATCCCTTCCAAGGCGAAACCAAGGAAGAATTAGCACAAAAAATATAATAACCCCCCCATAATGCTGAACTAGGAGAGCCTGACAGATCCACTGAAATGATGTGAAACACCCTGTAGTGCATAAAGGAGAAGAAACATCTGAAAGTGCGCAAGATAGCACCTGCAACTGAAAAAGTGGTGTGCAAAAACAAAGCACACATGCATGAGGCTGGAATTTTATGGATCCATGATCGTTGTGGAGGGACACTCACTGGACATAGGTGTGATGGCAAACAAAGGAAAACTACACAACCCCCCATGGTATGGATTCAATGTCATCATGGAGGGATACTCACCGGACAAAGATGTGATGGCAAAACAAATAAAAACTACACAACCCCTCATGGAACTTTATAATATCAGTGCGAGTACAAAATATGGCACAACCTTATGTACAAAATCCCAAAAGATGTATGTACAATAGTGTGGCACTTTATCTCAGTGTGTTTACATAAAATATAGCTTACAAATGATGCTCAAAATGTCCTTTAAGGACAAAAAGCTGGAAATACATGAAGAACAACCAAAAATGAAGCATCCCATGTGAACAAAAAGTTTCCAAGAGCAAATATGTCTAGGTAATCCACCAGAGTGTGAAAACACAAATAAGTGAATAAAATATACCTGAAGTGAAATCTGGAAAAATAGCATGGATGAAACTGAAGAGCTCTGAAATGCAGTTCCAATGCCACTGAGATTGTGAAAAACAGAGAAATTGATCAAAAGTTATGAGCTTGAGACTGAAAATATCCCCTTTGTCTTCAACTTGCTGTAGAATGCACCAATAGAAAAAAGATGTGATGAAACCCATACCACTGGAAAGATGAGAAAACCAGCTTTCCAATGATATCTCGTTTGCGAAAAAATGATATCATATGCCCAAGTTACGGCCTCTGGAATAAATCAGCTCCAAAGAGGGAAAAAACCAGCGCTGGGTTAAATTTGACGGTCATATGGCCGTCACAGCAAAATGACTGGATTAAATTTGACTGCCAAACGACTGTCACTGTAAAAGTGCGATTGGGGCGGCACCCAAGGGGCCACCGCCTGCCATAATGGCAGGTGGCGGTACCCTTGGGTATCGTCCCTACAACCGCAGGGTACACAGGAAGGCACAATGGCCGGAAAACAAACAGCGCTCGGTGGGAGTGGAAGGAGGTCGGCAGGGGCTAACAAGGCAGGGGAAAATGTGGGGTCGGCGGGTGATGTGACCGGCTGACAGGGGTATGACCAGTCTGCAGAAAATAATCAAACCCCCATACAATATTATTTTACCAAAAAATATTTGCAAATAGCCCAATATTTGATAAAAAATTTCGACGAAATATATGTAGAAAAAAATAAATTTTTATTCTACAAAATAATCGTACGCTATACCTGGTGGGTCATACGGTCGAATTGCAAAAAAAAAATTGCCTCAAATTTTGACTTTGTCCAAAATGGACGAATGGACAGCCAATTTAGGGGTTTTGGACCGCTACGGACGCAATGTCAATGTCTGTTTGAGCTGAAAATGCTTCAAAAATGCAGGTGTGCCCTAGATCAAGAAAACAAGCCCCAAACCCTTGAAGCTCCAAAAATCATCAAAACAAGAACAAAAAGCAGCAGGTGTGGAGCTCTGATACCATGTAGGAGTTGAGAAAATACAACACCACAAACCCCGAAGATCACCTGCATGCAAATAACCTGTCACAAAAGAAGAGATGGATACAAACAAGCAAGGGTTCTCTAAAAACTGAAAATGTATATATCAGAGAGAATGAGAGAATGAAAATTGATATGAAATACAATGGGATCAATCCTTATAAAAAGGAGATTATGCAAACCCTAATAAAATCCTAATAGGAAAAACCCTAATAGAAGCCCTAATAGGATAACATTTAATAATTAATATAATTATTTAATGTCACATTATGCAAACTAACATGAAATCTTAAGAAGGGAATAAAGGTAGCTTAATCAATATAATTAAGTTAAGACCTTTACTCTAACAAAAACAAAATGAAGCTTTCATAATAATATCTCAATACAAAAGAATAGGGATCAAAAGAACTCTTGTAGATACTGAATTTTCCCTTAATGTGTGTAGTGTGAGCCTTCTGGATAGGCTTGGCATTGATAGATCAAACATTCAATCTAATTCTTTATCTATTAAGGGATTTGACAATGTCAAGAAGAAACCGCTCGATGTAGTCACTTTACCTTTTACAGTTTGGAAGGCCACATTGGACACAAAAATCCATGTTATGCCTCATAAACTCTCATGTAATCTCCTCTTAGGTAGATCATGGATTCATGCAATGAATGGGGTGGCTTCTACTGTTCATCATAAAATGAAATACATCTACAAAAACCAAGTATACACACTTGACATTGATCCTGAGCCATATAGTGTCTTACGACTTCATAAAAATAGAGACAATCCCTTGAACACATTAACACCAACCACACAAGTAGAACCCATGCAAGAATAACAAAAATCTAGATGTCCTAAACCCTTCACAACGATATCAATTGATGATTTGGGATCATTGAATTTTGAACAAAAATTCATGGGCGAGTACAAGATCATAAGCAAAGATTCAAATATGGGACATGAAAAAGAAGTCATTTCAATGGAAAATTTGGATGAATCTTCAACAACATCCACCTCAACCACTTTAGAACAAAAGAGAAAAAAAATTTGGTGACCTTAATCATGAACAACCGCCAGATCCAAAAGCAATGAAAAATCTTTATAGAAAAGGTTATGAGCTTATGACACAACTTAGCTACAATGGAAAAGGATGTGGTGCTTGAGAAAAAGGTATATGTTTCCCCATTTATCCTAACATTCCATAAAAAGATCATGGTCTTGGTTATTTTCCTCTGATAGAAATAAATAAACCCTCACTCAATATCAACACTATCACACAAGATTCCTCTAAGAAAACATAAGCAGAAGTGCATCCTGAATTGATAGACACTAGTGGTCTTGAAAGTTATCCTTTACAAAATATGAAACAAATAGAGAAATATTCACTTAGTGTCAATTTCATCTCGCAAAACACTAATGATTTGAATTTTACACACCCCTCTAAAGGAGCATACAAAATCTCACAATATATAGAGCCTTGTGTAGGTATGACATCTTGTACTAAGAAAGAGATCTCTTTATCACAAGATAAAGGAACCTCTTCTACCTTTGATCAATAGGTTATCTTGTCGAGACTCCTCCAATATCACTTGATATCCTTTCCTTCACGAACTCGAAATAAATTCTATTACAAGAATTTCTTTTGTGCTTATCATAGAGTTCACAGTCATTCTAATAATGAATGTAATGCTTTGAGTAGTAAAATCCAACATCTTAAGGAGTGTGGACCTCTTCTTTAAGTGGGGGCACCTCATTTCTCTAATTTATACTGGTTTTCACTCTACCATGCATTTCACCAATCATTTTGGCTCATCCTTGTCCTACACTAAGTGGGGGAAAAGAGTTAGATAGCCTTGTTCTCATATGTCACTTATCGTTGTCTCCCTTTGCTATTCATTAACCTTTCATGAGCATATAAGAGAAAGCTTGGGATGTCGACGACATGTCTTAATTTGACTCGCACATGACATACTACCTATTGCATGATGTAGTTTATCAGAAACATGTGACTTGGCTTAGGGATTTCTGAATAATATTTCATATATTCCTCTACTTTAAAGAAATTTCTTACAATAATGGTGTTAACAAACACTTTAAAGTGGGGGCATACATCGACACTCATATTTCATTACGCGATTTTCTTTTTCTTGTGATTTCCTCTCTTGGAAACATTAGGTACAATGTTTCCTAGGATGAGACCTTGCACTTGTCCTCTCTTGGAAACAAGATGAGACCTTTTGCACTTATCCTCTCTTGGAGACATTAAGCATGATGTTTCATAAGATGAGACCTTGCATGAACAAAGAAAAATCCCCTTTAACAAAATCTTGACATAACATTCAAAAGTATTTTCTTTTGTGGAACCTTATTAAAGTTATCAGGAGGTATAACTTTGGTATGGTTGAGTGGGAAGTCCAATTTGAGGCATGAATTTCCCCATAGCCACCTATGTGTGTTTGAGTGCATATCAACCATGATTATATGTTTCTCATCTTCTAGGCCTTCTCACCCGGCGGACAACCAAGAGTTATGTCACCTCAGAGTGAGTATGCATTTTTGGACAAACAACCTAGATCTGATCCACAACGTGTTGGAAAAATGATCGAAGCTTGATCGACATTTTTACTTTCATTCTTCTCTTCCTTTTACTTCTTTCCATTGCATGATCATGTATCTTGGTTTTTTGCAAATTATTCTTCCTTGTACATGTCCTCTTACGCTTATGTTGGTTTGACTTAGGATCTTGGGTCCTAGGGGATTGCTCAACCTCCTTTGATCTTTTTCATCTTTTGTCATATGAATTGGTACAATTGGACCCCTCTTGAATGTCTACATTAGTCTTAGTTTGAAGCAAGTTCATCCTCTTACTAAAGTGGGGGCTAAATGTCACGTAGAAAAATGTACCCTTGGACATTTTCATGCTCGTTTGGGTCTTTCTTGTAGATTTTGGTCTAGTTTGTCCTAGATTTAATTTTGTAATTTGGTCAACACATTCACATTAGGTCTTGGACCCTTTTAAATCAATAAAAACTTTATGATGTCTTGTAAAATTGTTGTGAACTGTTGCAACACACTTTCACACTTTTCTAGGACCTTTCTAATGTATTTCACTCAAATAACCTCTTTTTATCACTTACCAAGCCTTATTTCAAAGTGTTGTAAGGAGTTGTAACAAAATTTTACACTTTTCTAGGCATTTCATCAATAATTACACCTTTCTTATGCCTTAAATGGCCCCATTATGCACTTACAAGTGGGTGATCCCATAAAGCTGGTTTACAATTTCTAACAGATTCTGATTTTTGCTGAAATCACATATTTTTAGAAAATATAATGATTTAAGCTTTAAAAAGTTCCATTTTAAGGATTTCAATTGAAGAGGGTTTGATCAAACCACCTTAGATCAAACCCCCTTGGATAGAACCCTATCAGTTTTAAACCATACCTACAATGGAGTCTCCTTTACACCTATCAAAATGATGATAAAAAATCACTTTTGATTTACCTTTTGGGGGATTAAATGAATCCATTGAAAATTTATTTCAAATGATCACGGTAGTCCTCAGAATGAGCTATCCAACGAATATAATTTTAAATTTTTTTTTATTATTATGTATGTGTTTTTTTAGTTTTATTAAACATAGGTTTTTCATTGAAATCAAACTCTTTCTTCTACACATGTGGAAAAATAGCATATTATAAAAAAAAAAATTAAAAAAAAAATTTAGGCTAGGTATTGATTTTCTTGATCCATTAAAAAAATAAAAATTGAATTTTGCTACATACAAAAAAAGTTATGTTGTATACAATTCGCCTATGCTTCAATTGTAATTGGTTTGACTTCGAAAATTGATTAAGGAATTTTTTAATAATAAAATACTATGAAACCAAATAAAAGTGCTATATATCATAGTACAAATCCAAATTTTAAAAAAATAGAATTTTATCCTTCATACAAAAAAAATAATATTGTATACGATGAACGTCACTCCTTAAAAATGTTATTTAAAAAAAAAAATAGTTTTCAAAGGAGATTGAAAAAGAATTGCAATCTGATTGCAAAAACTTTGAAAAAAAAAATTAGAATCTATACAGAAAATGTAACAAATCACTAGTTTGCATCATCTTCAAATTCCTCACAGTTTAGCTGCCATAGGATCCTGAAAGTGAAGATTTAGTTAAAAAAAATCAGTTCAGTGTCCAATTTGCCCAAAAATTGTAAACTAGTATTGTGGAATCACCTAGGTCATACTTAAAAGTGTTTTTGAGAATAATCTCATTAAACATCATTTAACACATTTTAATTACCAAAACCGATTTAAATTGCCTTGGTGGGACCAAATTGCCACTAGGGCAACTTAGTCCCATTTGGCTAAAAAATTAAAACAAGTTCAAAATTCTAGTGGGTTTTTATTCTCTAGACCTTGAGGTCGGTCTTTGATGAGGTATTTTTGGGAATTAGGGCATAATTGTGTATAAATATAAGGTTTTCCACTCATTTTGGGGTCTAATTAGGTGTAAGTGTCCCAATAGGTCAAAATTCTAGAATCAACAACATTTCCAGTCTCCATTCTAGTCTGCCACACATTTCCAGGTGCACACCTTCTATTTCACAACTTTCTGTTTAGATTGGTTTACATTTCTAGGTCATTTAGTATCTATTTCCATACTACATTATTTTTTCAAACACTTTGCATATTCCAAGTTTACACTTGGTGGTAAACCCCTTTTATCAACCTTCAACCCCAATAACTCTCCCTTTGGAAGTTTTCAATCTCCTTTGCATTGAAATATCAAGGGTTTTTTCTTGATGGAACTGTAGATTTGTGTCTCTCTCCTTTTAGGTTTAGGCTATGTGGAGAATCATGATGGGCCAAAAAGTGACGATATGTAAATGATATGATGGCCCATGTGGCTAGCAATTTTTTTTTAACCCAAAATTCATTAAATGAAAAGGGTTTTTAAATGAGATTCTAATCTTTCCACCAATATAAATTATCCTTTACTTTGAATTTAATAAATAATTATTATTCATTTTCTATTTGAATTATGACAAAAGTCCTCATTGATAGGCTAATTGAAAAACATCTATAGATTTTGAACGGTATCACATTTTTTGAATGCGAAACATGCGTCATATTATATGCTTCCCATACTATAGGATTAAAAAAGAAAAATGAATTTCATGAATTTTTGACCAAGTTAAGGTGGTCATACATATGAGTTTTTATCTTTTTTAAAAGTTGTAATAAAAAATTCATGATTAATTATTTACTTGGAAACAAATCACAAAAAAATATCCATCACATCGGGACATGAGTCCTCTACTTATATCTAAAATCTTATAAAATTATATTATCATTTTATTGTGGTTAGGGTGGTCAGACAGACACCTACTTCTTATTTTTTCCCTGAAATTTAAGTACTGCTGCATTGAAATTTCAAATTTTCACTAAATAGATTTAAAAAAATAAATAAACCTAGTAGATTAGAAACTACATTCAGTTTTCTATAGATTCTATTCTTACATATTTTTGAAATAATATAGATAGCTTACACAAATTTTTACATCAAGTTTCCTAACTCTGATTTTCTAATTTTTTATTGCCACTTATGGGCCTATTTTTTCCATGATTATCCTACACATACCCTTCAATACCCTAGAGATGAAAGAGGTGACAAAAATATATGGTTCACTAGCTTTTTTAGTTCGTTTTATTTCTTCCGAAAGGAGACAAGTTGTTTGTCAACATTGGATCATGTGTTTTCTTCAGGCACTTGCCGTATTTGCAGGAGATTACAAATTATGGGTGGGCTACATAGTCTTTCTCTTTCCCTCTTATGTGGGGTTATTGATTGTAATGTATCCTTTCTATGGATTTATTTCATCGGGATATTGATGTTGATACCTCCACACATCACAACTTCTATCACTTGTACATGATTTTCATTGCACCTCTTTTTTGGAGAGGAGTTTTGTCCCACTAGGTTTTCTCCTTTTCTTTTTTTGTGAGATATTAGTTGCATGATTATTTTTACATGGGTACCTAACATGGCCTTTTGTTTGGGACCCATATTTTTATACTGGGTATGTGCAGGATCATGATGGGCCAAAAAGTGGCAATATGTAAGTGATATGATGGCCCATGTGGCTGACGACTTTTTTTGTACCCAAAATTGGTGAAATGAAAAGGGTTTTTAAAGGAGATTCTCAGATTTCCAAAAATATAAATTATGCTTTACTTTGAATTTAATAAATAATTATTATTTATTTTCTATTTGAATTACGACTAAAGTCCTGATTGATAGGTTGATTAAAAAACATTTATAGCTTTCAAATAGTATCACATTTTTCGAATCTGAAACATGTGTCACATTCTATGCTTTGCATTCTATAGGATTAAGAAAAAAATGAATTTCATGAAGTTTTGACCAAGTTAAGGTGGTCAGAGATACGAGATTTTATATTTTTTACAAGTTGTAATAAAAAATTCATAATTAATTATTTACTTGGAAAAAAATTACAAAAAAATATGCATCACATCAGGACATGAGTCCTCTACTTATATCCAAAATATTATCATTTTATTATGGTTAGAGTGGTTAGATAGACACCTACTTATTTTTTCCCTGAAATTTAAGTACTACTACATTGAAATTTCAAATTTTCACCAAATAGATTTTTTTTAAAAATAAACCTAGTAGTTTAGAAACTACATTCAATTTGATAAAGATTCTATTATTACATATTTTTGAAATAATATAGATAACTTATTCAAATTTTTACGTCAAGTTGCCTAACTCTTATTTTCTGCATTTTCATTGCCACTTAAGGGCTTGTTTTTCCATGATGATCCTACACATACCCTATTGCATTATTTGCATAATAAATACACTCCCTAAGTTTCACTTATGGGGGGTGTTGGTGTGAATGGGATTATTTTCTAACTATTCATTAGTAAGGACCTATTCAAATGATAAGTTTACTGAGGAGTTATGTTATCCTAGTTGTCATTTCTAGAAGTTAGTTATAATGGGGCCATGTCTCATTATTTACTTTTAGTCAGGTAGGAATTTAATATTTATCTCATGCATTTAATATTTGTATTGGGCAGTTAATGTTAGTATCAAGGGTAGTTATCATCCCTCATCACACCTTTCCTATATATACAAGGTTCTTGTACATTATAAATCATCTCATATAAGCTAGATCAAAGAATTAAACGAATTCAATATCAATATCATGATAAAATTGATCAATATCAATTCTAATCTTCATGTAAGCTCATGTTGAAAAAATTTCTTGTGGATAGTGGGTATGTGCAGGATCATCATAGAAAAAACAAGCCCTTAAGTGGCAATAAAATTCAAAAAAATCAGAGTTAAGCAACTTGATGTAAAATTTTGAATAAGTTATCTATATTATTTCAAAAATATGTAAGAATAGGATCTATAGAATTTAATATAGTTTCTAAGCTACTAGGTTTATTTAAAAAATAAAAAAAAACTATTTGGTAAAAATTTGAAATTTCAATGCAGTAGTACTTAAATTTCAGGGAAAAAATACGAAGTAGGTGTTTGTCTAACCACCCTAACCACAATAAAATGATAATTTTATTTTATAATATTATAGATATAAGTAGAGGACTTATGTACCGATGTGATGCATATTTTTTAAAAATTTGTTTCCAAGTAAATAATTAATTATGAACTGTATTACAACTTAAAAAAAAATTAAAAAAAAAGTATGTCTGACCACCTTAACTTGGTCAAAACTTCATGAAATTCAATTTATTTTTTTAATCCTATAGTATGTGAAGCATATAATGTGATGCATGTTTCATATTTGGAAAATATGATACCGTTTGTAAGCTATAGATGTTTTTCAATCAGCCTATCAATCAGGACTTTAGTCTTAATTCAAATAGAAAATGAATAATAATTATTTATTAAATTCAAAGTAAAGCATAATTTATATTGGGGGAAAGTTGAGAATCTCCTTTAAAAACCATTTTTGTTTCATCAATTTTGGGTAAAAAAAAGTCGTCAGCCACATGAGCCATCACATCACTTGCATATCGCCACTTTTTGGCCCATCATGATCTTGCAAATACCTTGGTATCTTTCTTGGTTGATCCATTGAAGAATGTAGCTTCATTTGGGTTAATTAATATTTCCAAAAAATAAACACAAACACGATGCAAACATAATACAAACACAAAGAAGACACACAAAAGAGACATCAAAAGACACAAGGTTAGTACTAAAGGGATTCAAGTTGGTAAGGTATAGATACCTCAATCTTATTTTTTCTCAAATACCAAACACCATTCATTGAATAAAGGAATGCTCCCATGAGTTCTAGCAAGTTGTGTTAAGTAAAATCACTCATGAGCCACATGGATCCATTGGATAGCAAGTTGTGTTGTGCTAGGTTTCCATACAATATGATGGGTTCCACAAGGCTAGCAAGTTTCATTATGCCAAACACTCATGAAACACATAAATCTACTAACAAGCAAGTTTTTTTATTCTTGAAGGCCATGTTAAGGCATTCACAACTCACACAATAGAAAAGTCCAATATTTTCTAGGTGAATCACAATGAGAAGGCATCGTGGGCTAGTGAAGTTTAATATTCACTAGGTGAGTCCCCAAGATAAGGTAGAAAAATGAGTAACACACTAGGTCTATTGAGGTGTGATACTCACTAGGTGTGCACCCATTGACAACCATACCAGGAGTTATAATCCCTAATAAAATTGATAAAATGATAAAAATATATCAAGATGTTATGCAAATGCAACAGTAAGTTCAATGCATGTGAAAAAAGTGAAGAAAAAAATACCAAACTCACCTAACAAGGTGCACAAAATTTCCTAAGGAGGCACATAAACACTAAAAAAAAATGCCAAAACCTCAAGGGGTGTTATAAGAAAACCACTGTAAAAGGTGATTTACAAAACAAAAGAGGGGCTTTGATTAATATATAAAATTTCACACCTTAGGGATCATCACACATGACATCACCACCAAGAGAGGAAAATTCATGGAATAGAAGATTCACACCTTAGGGCATACTAACCATAGCATTAGCACCAAGGGGAACATCATATGCCAAGAAAGGTCACACTCTTAAGGGATATCAAGCCCAATATCACCATAAAGGACACACTATCATAGATCAAGAAGGCCACACTTTCATTTCCAAGGTCACACTTCCTAGGAGATGTGTGATATCATCACTAAAAGGGACCATTTCACATGCAAATAATAAATGGGGGACTATGTTCCCTCAACATATTAGTATACTTGCTACACTAACATTTTAAGGAGAAAAAAAGGGATCCCTTGATAGAAGGAATGCACCCAACACAAGGATACCTAACCCCTTGCGCCCAAGTGTAGGGATAGAGATGAGTCTAAAAATGGATGATGATGTGTTTCTCCTTGTGAGATGAAATATGATTACATAAAGATTAGTTTATAGCTCCATGCATGGTAGTGAGTATTGTGTGATTCTACAACTACCACATGGCAATGAGCAATAACTAATTCTATTTTTCATGATTAAGTGAAGATATTTTTTATTTTTTCCTTCTTTCTGAAGGACAATAGCCAAGATCTCTTGTTGTTTCTTGTGTGTTGAGTTCTACGAGGACATGAACTCCTTGTTATTTTACACTACATAATTTTCCATTATAGCCAAATTATTTCAAAAGTTAATAACCTCTTCCATAAATGGCTTCCATTTATTTCGAAGAAGGTGATTTTTCATAATCAATTTCAACATAAGTGGATGTGTATTTTGTGTTTTCCACTTTGCTAGTAATTGTGGATGACTCAGTGAGAGATTGTGTTAATATAATTATGGCTTATTTCTCTTTTTCTAATTTTTATTACATGTGATCTTGTATTCTCCCATGAATGTAGGTGTGAAATCTAATGGTCCCCAATAATCATCCAACATTTTTTTCATGAATCAAAGAAATTCATATTTGTCTTCAATTTGTAAAGGTTCCACTTTTGAAGTTGGTATCAATGTTCTAAAATGAATCTCCATTCCTATTTCATTTTATAAACAACTTTCAGATTTAGGATCGAATTTTATTGTGTAAAACTCATTTTTGTAAGTGTATTTCATTAAACAATGAAGCGTTGCAGAAAATCCTTTCATCTCATGAATCCATGTTGTACCTAGAAGAGAATATTATATGAAAGACATGGGGCATGACATGGATGGGATTTTGTAACACAACCTTACCAGCTTTAATAGGTAATTTTATCACACCAAGCGATTGTCTTCCCATGTTATCAAAAGCTTTAATTGATAAAGAATCAGGTTGGATTAAGGTTTTTTCCACTCCAACTATGTCCAAAAGGTTAAAACTACAAACATTAAGCCCTAAACCATTATCAATAAGGGTATGCCTAATCCCAATCTTATTAGTACTAGCCATTACCATCAAGGAATCATTTTTTTTGTATTTCCAAAGTGGGTAATTCATTTTGATGAAAGACCATATCAAAATTAGCTTCATGAAAAGATTCCACATCATTTTGTTGAGCATTAGGAGTGAAAGAAACTTTCTACAAATCATTTTGAAGTATTCCATGATAAATAGGTAATGTTTGAATTAAATCCCACAAAGAGATCTTAGAAGGAGTGTTACAAAGTTTCTCAACAAGATCAAATTATTTACCACTATGATGCAAAATGTTAAGTGTGGGTGGGAGGAATGGTTGAGGTCATGGACTAGATATTGGTGTTTTTTTTGGTTTCTTATTATTTCTAGTGTTGTATGTGTGAGAAACAGTATGATAACTTTGTTTCTTTGACACATGGTTACTAGTAAGTTATTTTACAAAGCTTAGGATATGGCCCTGGAATTTAGGAGATCCTATAATGAGAGGTGATTTAGGAGGTCCAATAATTAGTGCACTTTTAGGTGGTCCAAAAAGTAAAGGAGTTTTAGGAGTTCCAATTAAAGGAGATATAATAGCCAATTATGAATTCATAACCTCAATGGAGCTGACTACTTGTTGATGATTTTATATTGAGGTGGGATCTGATGTCACATTAGCATCTTCATCTATGCAATCCATAAATGTACATCAATGATTTCATCCTCTTTTCCAACAATATCTTCCCAAGTAGGAGAGGTAGGTGAAGATAAACAAAAAATATTCTCAAGATGCTCCATGATTGGATCTTCCTCAAGGGCTACAACGATTTTAGATTTTTATAGACACCTAAGGAGAAGACCATTAAATGATCATCTATAAAAAACATCAACTAGAATTATATAACAAGCTGCCAAATTTCATTTGTGAGCCCTACTATCTTCGTGGTTGGTTCAAGAAATATGCTATCCTTTAAGTAATTATATATCAATGCATACCACTCATTAGACACTTCAAAATTACCAACCATTCTCTCCTTTGTATTTTCATTTATCGATGGTTTTGTGAGATTGCAAATGACAAATGTGAAGTCTAAGGAAATATCACCGAGAGATACAAGGGAAGAACACATTTTTCATTAAATTTTCATGTCAATCATCCTTTCACAAAAAAAAATCAATAGTGTATGATGTGAAACACTCCAATATTTCTAATGTGACTTATTTATACTTATATAACTTATCATGTTTTTCTTGATAAGATCCATTAATTTGTTTGATGATTAATTGAGAGTCTCTAAATGTATGAATGTGTTGAACACCTAGGGATAAGGTTGCAGGTAATCCTATGATAAGAAACTCATACTCAATGATGTTATTTGCACATGAGAAATTTAGATGGTAGAATGAAGGAATTGGCTTCCCTAAGGCGGGTACTAATAAAACCCCAACACTAGATCTAGTTTGACATTTCGAGCCATCAAAGTATATTACTATGTTTCATTATCATCAATTTTCAACACACATTCATCAATAAAATAATCTTGATTTGGTAATGCTAATGGTGAAGGGGCGTCAACTAAATGGTCGGACAATGCTTGCCCTTTGACTGCTATTTGAGAAATGAATTTAAGGTCAAACTTAGTTTACAACATAACCCATTTAGCTAAGCATCCTAATAAATAAATTTTAGTGAAAAGGTGTTTTAAAGGATCAAACTTTGTGATAAATTTTTTTTAGGAAACTATGTGATAACTTGTACCTTAGTGTTTAATAAATAATGCATCAATTTATTAGTTACAAACATAAGAGCCAAACATTGTTTTTCTATGGTTGTATAATGAGTTTCATAATCAATCAATGTTTGACTAATGTAATACATAGGATTTTCTTTACCATTCTCATCTTTTTGCGCTAATATCACTGAAAGGGCATGATTTGAAGCCAAGATAAAGAGGATAAAAGGTTTCCTTTCTATGGCTGGTTGAAAATAGAAGGATTGGCTAAATATTGTTTCAAGTCTTCAAATTCTTTACAAAAACTTTCATTTCATTTAAATTCCAAATCTTTCTTAAGGATTTGAGTGAAGGTCCAAGATTCTGATCTTCCAAAGATGCCACAAAATAGCGAATAGCTAAAAAAATTCCTTGGAAGCTATATAATTATGAAATGTTCTTAGGAGGTGGCATGCCTATTATTGTTGGAGTCACTGAAAAAGTAACCCTTCTACTTCTTCTGGCTTGTTTGGGCACTCCTTGTGAGTTAGGCTTAATGTTGCCTTGATTTAGTGTTGTAATGTGGTTGACACATTCACTTTAGATCTTGGGCCTTTGTTAACCATATTGGGAAAACTATTGTTAGTGTTCACATATTTGTTAAAATTATTAGTTACATAGTTTGTTTAATAGGTTGTTTGATTAATGGTTGTATGTTGAATTGTTAAAACAACTCAGTCTATTTAGGAATATTGTTTCCTAAATAATATGATATGAAAATCCTATAAATATATTTTATGTATTTGAATTAACTGAAACGAATGAAATCGTATTATCTTATGTTTAATATTTTGTATCTTCTCTTACTCTGCCCAAATTACCAACATGGTATCAAAGAAGGATCGTTTCCTCTGCTTGAGATGAGGAAAGAATATAGAAAGTGGGCGTAGGAGTAGGAGTCTCTAATTAGTTTGTTGTTGCTCGAGAGAATGCAACTTCCTTATTTTTTTGTCTTTCTGTGGTGACCGATTACAAGGCATAATTGGCACAATCTCATGCCCCGACTCGCAAAGCTCCGTCAACATATGTGTGTGTCCACAGGTGTCTGAGATTAGGCGCTCCTAATTATTTTGATCTGTCTATATCGTGGCATTTTTGTCATCTATTTCTCTATCCACGCACCATATATTTGTGCCTTCTCGCCATTTTTGCGCCTGTATTTCAAGAATTTTCACTGTTTTGTGCATAGCTTGCATCGGCGGCTGGGAAATCATCTTAGCTCATATTATATTGTGGAAGTCGATTGTGGAATAAGAAAAATCATGTTGAATTCAAGGTTTTAATTTTGTTCATGTTTTTTATTAAAGATTGGTATTCTAGAAATAATTTTTGTAGCGTGGATCTATTGGAGACTCGTGGCCATTACAATGTGAGGCCAAGCGATCTAAAGTGTAAATCCAGTACTTTTCTCTAGTCGCAGTCCATCAATTTGCCTGTGATTTCGTTGGCGAGTTTATTTTATTTTATCCGGATCATTTTGCAGTTCGTAACCATTCTTTAGGGATTGGTTCATATTTATTACCATCCTTATTACTATTCAGGTCAGTTGCTCATTCTTGGGTGACACTTCTTTGAGGATGAGTTTTTCTGCCAACCAACATCTCCTCATTCTTGCTCGTACCGAGGCCCTTTATATGGCCTGTGTACTGGCAGGTGTCTTAGCTAAAAAGAGTGGATCGACTGCGTTTGTATTTATACGCACATTAGAGAGTCTTTATGCAGATCATGGTGAAGAAGTTTTTGTTTGACCAGCAGTGAGTTTTTCTCAACTGACCTCCTCGTATTTTGAAATGGTTACATCAGATCGGGCACTTGTATCGACAAATCTTGTCTTGTATTGGTTGACATCAAGGGGGAGATATATTCTTTCCTCACAATTGATGAAATAAGTCTCAAAGTCAAAATTGCTAAGTACAAAACCTAATAGAGGACGAAGGCATCAAAGGCTGGAGGACAATCAACATCCTCTCATCAGTCACCAATGACGGGGACACTTATCAAATTTGGTGGCATTTTATTTTGTAGTATACAACATGATATGGTTTGTTCTTCAGTGTTCCTAGTTGTGTGAATAAGTGGAATTTCACATTGTCAGGGGAGAATATAACCAATGTTCCATTCCCTTTTTTAATATTAATGTTGATTCCTATATCACTTCCATAGTGTAAAATAGTGTAATGAAAAAAAGCACTAATGTAATGCAGTTCATTGATCTTGAAAGGGTTTGTGGGAGGATCCAAAAAACCACACAAGGTGGATAGTTGGTGGGTTCTTGTTCATGTCTAGGTTTGTGGTAAGCCTATGTGAAAACCATGAAAGGTTGATGGGAGGTCCCTTTCATTTTAAATCAAGATCATGAGCTTGAAGAGATTTGGGATTACTGCATGTGGAGTGTGAGTTCTTACCATGTTCACACTAAGGGGGAGAATGTTGGGAAATCTATTGTTAGCGTTCACATATTTGTTAGAATTATTAGTTACATAGTTTTTTTTATAGGTTATTTGATTAATGGTCATATGTTGAGTTGTTAAAACAACTCAGTCTATTTAGGAATATTATTTCATAAATAATAGGATATGAAAATTCTATAAATATGTTTTATGTATTTGAATGAAATGAAGTGAATGAAATCGTATTATCTTGTGTTTAATATTTTTTAGCTTCTCTTACTTTGACCAAATTCATAACAAACTAATGGATTCTAATGGTACCTTGCTAAACTGTTGTGAAGTGTTGTAACACACTTTCACACTTTTCTAAGGTCATATTATATAACTAAATCTAATAAACCTCTTTTTAATAAAAAATAATCTTTTAATGTTGCCTTTTTTGGAGTGTTGTAAAGTGTTGTAAAACACTTTCACACTTCTCTAGGCTTGTCATTAATAATTGGGCTTTCTTATGCTTTAATTGTCCCTATTTCGCATCCACAAGCCTCATTTATTACATCTTTTTTATGATAATCCTAATACCAATTATTAACCAATCATAATTCATGTGTTTCTAGCTTCTTTGGCCAAGATTTATGGATCTAGGACTCATTCGCCACCTTGGGAAAATGGGTCCCACCTAAATATTTTTGCCTCGAATCGGTTTTCACACATTTCTAAGAACTTTTGGTTTTTGGTCCCATACATTATGTCTTATGGGACTCGTTTTCCACCTTCGGCGAATGAGTCCTCTGTGGCCCAAAATCAAATTTAATTCAAATTTTTGGTAGGATTTTATTCTCCTAGATCGTATGTCGGCTTGTAGTACTGTAATTTTAGGAATTCTTGCCTAGTTGAGTATAAATAAAAGGTTCTTTCTTTCATATTCTCACATAGCATTCAAGAGATCATCTAGCAATCTTACAAACATTCACAAGAGAACTCAAGAGCATTCAAGGGTAGATTATCTAGCATTTTAGAGAAACATTCAAGCATCAATCATCATGTCAAGGATTTCATATGTCATGTTTGTTATTGTGCTAACAATTGTGATGTAGGGTTTATGATTCAAGAAAATGTTTTATTCAAGTTCAACATCATTCAAGAAAGATTCAAGAACCACATCCATTGTAGCCATTTGAAGCATATCTGTAGCACATTATTGCTAGGGTTTGGTGAATTGCAACATTGATTCTTTTTCATTTATCATTCTCTCTTCTTATTTTCTTTCATTTCAAGGATTGATTTCCAAAATGGGGTTCGATAAGGAAAACCCCTATCTAATAACATAACAACATTTTCCCCTCTCCTTTGTGTTTTATTTGCAAGTTTAGGTTGCATATTCCATAAGGAGAAAGTTTGGAGAAAATATGTCAAGAGCTCAAAGTTGTCAAAGTTGTTAACAAACCTTGGAGAGATTTGAAGATCATCTATAGGTCACAAATTGTAGATTCAAATCTGAAAACCAATCAAGAAGGGAAAAGTAGAAACAAAAGTACAAGATAAGCTTTCAAAGTTCTAGATAATCCCAACTGGATTGATTTTCCACTTCTAGTGAATGAGTCCCAGTTCCAGTCACTTTTTGGCATTTTGTAGATTCAGATACCCTTTTGTCTGAAACCTGTTCACGCATAGTTTTCCAGAAACTAGAATGATTTTCCCAGCTTGGTGAATGAGTCCCAGTCATTAGTTAAAGAATATTGTCTAGTGTTCCAGATCTTTATCTAGCCTTCTTCAGATATCCAGGTGCACACATTTTATTTTTCAATTTTCGATGTTGTTTCATTCACTTTTCCAGGTCATTTAGTCTTAGTTTTCATTAAACTAGGGTTTTTCATTTCATCTAACATTTCATTATCTTTTCCAAGTCTAAAATTGGTGGTGAACCCCTCATTAGATCATATCCAGCTCCTAGGACAATGCTATTGCAAGATCTATTTCTCTTTTGCATTGAGATCTCTAGGATTATCCTTGAATGGAAGCCTCAAAAGTGGGTGTGATAGTACTTAATTAAACATAATTTCTATCCACACATATTTTTATTAGTTCCATTTTGGTGAACCTACATTTAGAGCACAATAATTCTGATTTGGAGTACATTTTTGTCTTAGATTTGGCTTGTATTAACATTGCATTAGGATTTATATTGGTTAACTTGCATTCTAGGGTTTCAAATCCTACATTAGTGAAAGCTCATTTGGATTGCATTTTTTCTTCTAATTTCATTCAAAATAATTCAAAATCTACATTTGCATCTCAAATACAGATCATAATACATAGAAAGCATAAAATTCAATTTAATTTTTTAATTTTTTTTGAAAAAAGTCCTCACAGGGACTCATTCACTAGCTTGGGTGAATCAGTCCCTCTACATATTTTGCATTGCATTTTCTAGCATTTCAATTTTAGTTTCTAGTTTTTTGTTTGTTGTTATTGCCTTTGTATTTCAGTTTCCAGAATTTATGTTTTAAGCATTTCATTATTCTTAGCTTACATTGCATTTGCATTCACCTTGGATTTAGTATCCCTTGCATGAGTACTTGGTTTCCTATTTCTAATAATATAGTGAGATGAATTTCAAGACTCATGTCATCCCGCAATAGCACAATCATTATGGATCTTGGATTTTCTAGCTCTTTCACTCCAAGTATTGATAGTAGTACACTAGGTATTGAAAACACCTATAACAACTCTTTTCCTTCAAGTAGTATGCAAGTTGAACCAAGGAATGATAGTGTCCTGCAAGAAAACATAATTCAAATTCATGAGGACCTAGAAAAATTACATCAAGTGAAAAATAAAAACATTTCAACTACTACCATACCTACTATAGATAACATTCATCACATGCTTGAAAGTGAAGATGGGCTTGACCTTATAAAAAACATATTTTAAATATTTGGAAAACACCTCCCCCAAACCACTAGTGGTCCTTTACCAACAAGCAATTTCACAAGACAAGGAGGAACTCAAATTCCTTCCCCCATAATAATTTCCTCAATAAATACCTATACAAATCCTCAAGTCACAACAACAAAGAAACAAGTTATTAGTTTGATTCCTTCCTTGGGTATTCCTACTAGCATCCCTAGTTCCTATGTGGCATCACACATCATATATCTTGCCACCTTACCACCTATAAGCATTTCATTCACTTTTCATTCAAACACATACAATCCTTCACCATTTTCACTTCCATTTGATAACACAAGTAATGACCCTCTAATAAACAACTCTTCCAAACCATTTCATCCCTTTAAAAGAAAGTTTCCACCATGAACCAAAATAAAAAATGGCCCACCTACATATTATGTCAAAAGTAGCCCATTGTCCTTGGAGATATTGCAAACACCGATGCCACAAGGTGTAGAGGTGCCTAGATTTGAGAAATATGGAGGAAAGGGAGATCCTTCTAACCATGTTAATTCTTATACTCCCTCATGTAGTGACTTTTTCCTTGATGATAAACTTTTGGAATAGCTTTTTCCTAGGCCGTTAAAAGATACTCCCTTGGAATGGTTCTCCTCTTTACAGAACAACTCAATTAGTTCATTAAATGAACTTTTTGATGCATTTTTAAACCATTTCCAAGTGCACATGACTCCTAAGATGACCCTGGCTGATTTGATGAGATGTAAGAAAAAATAAGAAAAGATAACTGACTTTATCTCATGCTACCAATCACTTTATTCCCAAATTGATGTCAAGGTCATCAACCCTCACCCTCAAAAGATGTTCATAGGAAATTTGCAAAGTAAGATCCAAGATAAGCTCACCATGATGAAATTTCCATCCTTCAGGAACTTGTGTACTACCCTCCATGATTACAAAAATTCAGTTAGTATTCATGATACAAAGTTCACTTCTAGCTGAATTGAGAAATCTAAGCCCACAAATGAAAACAATTCCCAACCATTTAGAAAAAAATAAAGGGTTCCTTTAATTAAATCTCCCTCAAAAAACAACTCACAATGTTGATAACCAAGTATTTTTTGTTAAAGCCACAATACCCTTTAGCTATGGAGACCCGAAAAGACAATTCACTCCCTTACCCGATACCCTTCATAACACAATGTCCCAACTTTTAGACCAGCAAATGATTACCTTGCCTCCCATCAAAACACTCAATCCTAATAATCCTTTACCCCCAAGCTTTAAATCAAATTCTTATTTCCACTATCATTGACAAAATGCACATGAAACAGAACATTGTAAGCATCTTAAACATTTTGTGTAAGACCTCACTGATTCTGATTATCTTTCCATTGGAGCTATTAGTGATCAAGGAAATAATTTTGTTGCCCCTCCTAACAAAAACTTGCAAATATTTACCAACCCTATGCCAAAACATAATATTTAATTTGTCAAAGCTAGAGAAACTACAAAGAATGATGTGATGAATGTTGACAGAGATGATGATAACAATGATCCTATTCAACATGATGATATCAATAATAATCCTATTGGTTAATTAATTAAGTCACTTATCACTTTAGATTTACTTAAGCTAAACTTAGACACATTAATAATTAATTATTTATTAATTATTAAGTGTGCACACTAGGGTTTATTTTTAGGTTAAGATCTCCTTCTTAAGGATTAATATATTTATCATTGTAATTATTCATTCTCTTTAATGCATTTTTAGCTTGAGGCTTGCAAAGCATCTTTGTTGTTCTGGATATATTTTCTTTGTGATAGGTTATTGCTTGCAGGTGTTCATTGGGGTCTATGAGGTTGGTTTATCAGATTCTACATGGTATCAAACCTTCAGATCTATAGCTTCCTATTTGTCTTTTGAAAGATATTGCCTTACAGTGACTTTTAAGTGCAAGGGTTTCAAGCTAGGCATTTTTGTGCAAGATCTGGGGGTAGCCAAATTTTTTGGGCATTTTTGGGAAAGACGGAGGTCACCAACGCATTCATAGCACCCAAAAACCCTATGAACACCTATCGTTTGGTCAATTTTGGAGCTGCTAAAAAAAAAATTTCAAAGAGGCTCGTATGGCCTCCCCAGCATGCTTCACGAGGCAAAAAAAGTCACGAAAATCGAAAAAAAAAAAATTAAAAAATTAAAAAGCACTTTAAAAAAGTGTGGCCAATTCAAAGAAGAGTGTTGCTTGCCCCCTGCTTGGTGGCCACTAGGTGGCCACCTGCTAGCCGCTCAGACAAGCGGTGCCACCCCAAGATCGTTGGCTCCTCTTTAGCCCTGAGGGCTAAGTCGTGGTCATATTAGGAATGAGGGGCCCATGCCTAGACCCCAACAGTGGTTTTAGCCCCCTCCACTAGTCACATGGGTGACTAGGGGCTCCACCTAGTCCCTAGTCGCTAGCCCCCTAGTCTTGCATGCGACCAGGGGCCAATTTTTTTAGCCCCTATAGCGTATTGAGGGTCTACTTGGGGCAGTTTGGAGCACTTTCATGGAATTGGGCATAACTTTTGCGTACGGTATCATTTTTTTTTTTTTTAAATAGGATTCGGAAAGCTGTTTCTAGGAACTACCCAATGGTGTATGTTTTATTTTATGATTTTTATTTTTGGATGCTTTTTTCGGCCTCTGAAGTCAGAAGTTAATTTTTTTAGTCTGGGAGGCATAACTTTTGCATCTGGACTCTGTTTTTCACCATTATCATGGCATCAGAAAGCTAACCCTGTGCTTTTCACAGATTTTAGACTTGATGTTTCTAGAATTTTTACCAAGTATTTGATTTTTTGGCAGATCTCAACTTTTTCTTTCTTGGTTATTTTCTTGGGATACGTGCAATTCAAGCTATTTTTTTAGATCAAAGAGATTTTATGCATTGAGAATAAATAATGCTATTTTTATCATAGACTCACATAATATTTCACCCCTTATTCCATTCAACTACTTTGGTTGGAAAAAGCAAATGGAGATTCATTTAATGCACAAAGGGTTGTATAGAGTGACCATGGGTACAAAAGTTGAACCTACAAGTGCTGCTGAAAAGAGAAAGTGGTTTAATAGGTGTGATGAGGGTTGTGGTACTTTATGTCTGTCTATTTCTCCTAGTCTTATTTTTCATATTGGGTCTTGCACTACACCCCATTAGATTTGGACTACTTTAGGGTCTTTGTTTGGGAAGAAGGATACTATGAAAGGATTCAAGTTAGAGAATGAGATTATTGGATTAAATCCTAAGTATTTTGATAGAATCCAAGAGTTCTTCACAAAAATCAAGTCCCTTCGATTACATGTCACATAGTGTGGTATTCAAAAGAAAGACTCTCAGTTGATATTGTCCATTATTTCTAAGCTTGGACCAAATTATTCATTTTTTGTATCTACCTTTTATGCCACTAGGGATTCTCTTGGTAGTAGGTTTACAATGCCTTCCCTTGATAATTTTTCTTCCTCTCTCACTCAGGATTTGGCCAATTTCACTAGCATCGAAAAGTTGAAACCTTCTACATCATAGACACTTATTGCATCACATGAGCCCAAAGATCAAAAGGATTCTATAGGAAAAAGAAAGAAACAAAAAAAAAGGATTCCAAATCTCATGAGCAGTAAAATGAGTCCTCATATTCATGCCCCTCTTCTAAGGGGAAATCATATAAGAAGGAGAAGGTTACATGTGCATATTGCAAGAGAGAAGGACATGCAAAAGATAGTTTCTATAAGAAGGACATTGATAAGCTGAAGCATCTTCTTCAAAAACATCAAACTGATTTTCCTTCTAGGATTTCTACATGATCTCCTTCCCCTCATTCTTCTTCTTTAGAGTAGCATGGCAGGGGTACAAGTGATCTACATACTTCATCAGATATGAAGGGACATGCTCTTTGTGCTTATTCAGGTCTTGGATAAGGGAGATGACTTCTAGATTTAGGAGCATCTCATCATATGGCATCTTCATAGTCTATGTTCACTTCCTTTGAGCCTTGCACTATGTCTCCTATTTTGATGGGAAAAAATACATACATGAGTGTTATAGGGAAGGGGTCTATTAGTTTTGGGGACAAGACTTTTTAGGATGTCTTGTGTGTTCCTCATTTGATGAACAACCTTCTTTCCATATATCAAATCAAACATGGAGGCAATGGGAGATCTATGGGTTTCACACCTGATTCAGTTATCATTAGAGACTTGGAGAGTATAGAGGTTATTTCTACTAGGGTGGTGGATAAATCATCTCAGTTGTATTCCTTTGCATATTTTTCTTATGATTGTGCATATGTTCCTACAACTATTCATCACACTTCTAGTGTGAATCATCATTTAGAGGAGACATTTGGCTTCTTGAAAATTGGTGTTCTCACTTTGGATCTAGTTCTTGAGCCATCCATTCTATCTCATCCACCTACTATTGCATTTGTTGATACTTTTATAACTAGGGATGTGGTTTCTTCTATTTCAATGCAACATGACCTAGTTGATCATTCATCTATGGAGGTTTCTCTTTAGTCTTCACCTGCTTTTACTTATTCATTGGTTGAGGTCACACCTACTTGTATGGATAAATCTTGGGCTACACCTAATGCACCTTCAGAGATTGCATTCACGAGGCTTCTTCCCTCTCACTTATTATAGGAGATGTGGTTTCTTCAGTCTTTTTGGAGTTACTTCATTCTGGGGGGGTTATGTGGTCTCTTTATTCCTCTCTTCTAAGGGGGTTCATTCATGTATCTTTGTGATGGATGGTATCCTTGGGGGGTCTTATGGATTCCTCCATCTTTCATCACTTAGTTGTTTTTTGCATCCTATTTTGGGGAGGAGTTTTGTTCACACATGGTTTTCTCCTTTACCCCGTTTGGTTTAGTTTGGATTGCATTTGTACATGGGTATCTGATTAGGCCTTATTGTCAAGACCCATCTTTTCTTTCATGCATCTTTTCCTTAGTGTTTTAGCTACTTCCTAATTTCATCTTAAGGGGGGGTGTTAGAGTAATAATTTATTTAATTTAATCATATTGGTTAATTAATTAAGTCACTTATCACTTTAGATTTACTTAAGCTAAACTTAGGCACATTAATAATTAATTATTTATTAATTATTAAGTGTGCACACTAAGGTTTCTTTTTAGGTTTTGATCTCCTTATTAAGGATTGATCTCATTGTAATTTTTCATTCTCTTTAATGCATTTTTAGCTTGAGGCTTGTAGAGCATCTTTTTTATTCTAGATATTTTTTCTTTGTGACAAGTTATTGCTTACAAGTGTTGATTGAGGTCTACGAGGTTGGTTTATCAGCTTCTACAATGTTGACATAGATGATGATAACAATGATCCTATTCAAAATGATGCTATCGATAATAATCCTATAGATGAAATAGTAGGAGTGATAGATTTCATTCCTCATAAGGGACAAACTTAAAATCCTCTTGACATTGCTTTCTCCTCTGAGGATATACTTAAGCATGCACCCAATAGTCCTCTTTACATAGTCGTTTGAATCTATGACAAGCCAACTAATGGGATACTAATATATTATGGTTGTGGAGAGAATGTGATCACTGAGGAATTCCTAATTTTGCATTAGCTCTATCAAGATATATACAATAAACTGAAAGCATGGATCAAGAAACATAATTTTTTTTCTTCCCCATGATGGGATCGCTCAATCTTCCTTTACAAATAGGACCAAAAAAACTAGATACTTCATTGTCCATCATCCCACAATCAGACCAATTTTGTGTGAAGTTAGGCTACCTATGGCTTCACTCCATTAAAGTTGTCCCTTTGATTGTGCATAATTTCCTAAAGTTTCCCTTTGACAATGAAATATTTGGCATCCATCATAGTTTCTTTAACCCTTTATCCTCCAAAAGAAACTTTTCCTTACATTTCTTCTGGCCTAAACCCATGGAACCTATAAATCCACAAGAAGACTTCTTTTTCTTGTCCTATCAAAATTTTAAGGCAAAGAAGATAGCCGGATTTTCCATCTAAAATATGTCCCTACCCACCATCAAGCCTACCATCCTTGAAAAAACTATGCTTGAACCTAAAAAAGTCCCAAACAACCAGGGCCAACCTAAGACATAACCTTCACCTACATCCTAAAAATGACCAAGAGACAATGAAAATAACCTTGTCACACCTCCTAGAGTAAAAAATGTATACAAAGTCAAAGAGAAAGTGTTTGAACAACCTCCTATGGTTTCTTTTGTTCCTCTTTTTGGGGAAGAAAATAAATCTATGGTTGATCAACCCACTTCTACAAAAATGAAAATTGAAAACAAAATTAAAAAAATAGAGGTGCTAGGGAGAGTAGGCATAGATGTCGAACCCTTGCTCGCAAGTTACCTGAAGGATTAAAAAAAGAAAATCAAGATCCAAACTTGACCGAAGAAATGCATGATGACTCTACCCCCACTCCAAAACAAAAAAATAAAATACAACAACCACAACAAGAATTGAGCTCTTCCATGGGCATTAACCTCCAACCTCCCATTGTGATTAACCTAGATGATGATGACGAGGTTGCTAAAATTGATGAAGAGGTGCATAATGAATTGAATAAATTGTTTTCCTCTTCCATGAGCTTAGATGAAAAATCTCCTACAAAGAGTGTTGAACATGGTGCTTCTCCTATTCTGACACTTGCTCTTGTCCCTCTAGCTAGTTTTCTGCCATTGTTATACAATGAAGATGATCAGGATGCAAAAAAATTTCTTATAGGTTGATTTGCATGTCCCTTACTTGTATTTTTCATTATTTCTATTTCATTTTCTTTCGTGTGATTGGATGTGTGTGATTTGATCCCCCACGATGTTCTCTTGGATGTTCTCTCTCTCTCTCTCTCTCTCTCTCTCTCTCTCTCTCTCTCTCTCTCTCTCTCTCTCTCTCTCTCTCTCTTTGTGGCATTCCTCTATTTGTACCTTCATTCTTCTCTATGTCATAAACCTTTCCTTTTTCGCCTTTTACTAGTTTTCATTTGTCTTGTGTTTTCCTTTTGGGGATGATGCAAAGCATCAATACATTCATGTATCTTCCATGTTGACCCAAAATATTTTCCTTTTCTTTTCCTTATTCCTTTTCATTTTTCTTGTATTTTAATTTTAGGGATGACACAAGACATCGAGACATTCATGTCTCTTCGATGTTGACCTAAAAGTTTTATCTTTGTTTTCACTCTCTTTGTGTCATTCTTCTAGTTCTATGTGCATTTGGGGAGTGATGACAGTTCTGAGCTCTCTCTAAAAAAAATTGCAGCAAGAACATACAGACCCCAAATCCATAGATCCCTTATGTATTTGTGGGGGAAACCCTTCCTTCATATTTCATGATGTGTCTTTACTTAGAAACATATGACTTGGCATAGGGCTTTGTAGGTTAGCTCTCATTTCTTCTTTGTCTGCATTTATCATTTTCTACTTTAAAGTAATTTCTCACAACATGGTATTTAGCAATTTTTTTAAAGTGGAGGCATACATTGGCATTATTCTTTTCCATTTCCCCTTTTCATGGCTCATGGTACAGTTTTCTTATTTCATGCGATGGGTTTCTCACTTTGTGGATGACATTGGGTGTTATTTCCATCAAGAGTGTGATCTCTCTTAGCATATTACATTCCTCTTCATGGCTTGATGTGACACACTGCATCCCCTAAGTTGCAAATTTTCTATTCTTTGATTGGTCCTCTCTTGGAGACATTAGGCACAATGTTCCCTAAGTAAAGACCTCACATGAATTAAGGAAAATGCCTTTGAAAATTTCCTATTTTACATTTTTCATTTATAGTTATTTGTCCACCTTGCATAACATCACTTGCATTCCTCTAAAGCCATATTTTTTGTTCATGAGCTCCAAGCATACAAATTTTCTCTTGTCTCATGAACCTCAAAGATCATTTTGTGTGTCATCTTATTAAATTTATCAGGAGGTATAACTTTGGTATGGTTTGAGCAAGAAGCCTGACCGAGGCATGACTTTACCCATAGCCACTCACGTGCATGTGTGAGTACATACCAGCCATGAGTGTATGTTTCTCATGTTTTGGGACTTCTCATCTAGCAGACAACTAGGAGTTTTATTGCCAAAGAGTGAGTATGCACTTTTCGGAAAAAATGCCTAGATCTGATCCACATCGTGATGGACAAATAGACGAAGCTTGATCCATATCTATTTTATCTTTTACCTTTTCTCTCTTTCATCTTTGATACTACATGCTTGTGTTTTTCTCTCTTTATATCATTCTCACGTGTGTTCTTTTGTGCCTATATTGTGTTTCCATGGGATCTTGATCCTGAGGGCTTGATCACCCCTCTTGATCATTGTAATCTCATCTTACGGACATTGGTACACTTGGACCCCTCTTGATGTGCATTGGTCTACTTTAGTGTGAGTTTGAAGCAAGTTCATCCTCTCACTAAAGTGGGGGCTAAATGGAGTCACTGAAAAACTAACCAGGTTCTACTTTTTCTGGCTTGTTTGGGCCCTCCTTGTGAGTTTGAATTAATGTTGCCTTGATTTAGTGTTGTAATGTGGTTGAAACATTCACATTAGGCCTTGGGCCCTTGTGAACTAATGGATTCTAATGGTACCTTTCTAAAGTGTTATGAAGTGTTGTAACACACTTTCACACTTTTCTAATGTCTTATTAATTAACTAAACCTAATAAACCTCTTTTTAATCAAAAGTAATCTTAATCTTGCCTTATTTGGAGTGTTGTAAAGTATTACAACACACTTTCACGCTTCTCTAGGGTTGTCATTAATAATTGGGGTTTCTTATGCTTTAATTGCCCCTATTTTGCATCCACACGACTCATTTATTACATCTTTTCTAGGATAATTCTGACACCAATCATTAACCAATCATAATTCAAGTGTTTATGGCTTATGTGGCCAAAATTTAGGGATGTGGGACTCATTCACCACCTTGGTAAAATGTGTCGCACCTAGATCTTTTGGCCTCGAACCGGTTTTCACACATTTCTAAACACTTTTGGGTTTTGGTCTCATACATTATGTCTGATGGGACTCATTCACCACCTTGGGCGAATGAGTCCCATGTGGCCCAAAATAAAATTTATTGGTGAGTTTTTATTCTCCTAAATATGATGTTGGCTTGTATTATTGTTATTTTGGGAATTCTTGCATAATTGAGTATAAATACAAGGTTCTTTCTCTCATATTCTCACCTAGCATTAAAGAGATCATCTAGCAATATTACAAGCATTCACAAGAGAATTCAAGATAATTCAAGGGAACATTATCAAGAATTTTATAGCACCATTCAAGCATCAATCATCATCTCAAGGATTTTGTATGTCATTTTTGTTATTGTGCTAACAATTGAGATGTAGGGTTTATGATTCAAGCAAGTGTTTCATTCAAGGTCAACATCATTCAAGAAAGATTCAAGAACCACATCCATTGCAGTCATTTCAAGAAAATTTGCAGCACCTTATTGATAGGGTTTGGTGAGTTGCAACATTGTTTTTTTTCATTTACCATTCTCCCTTCTTATTTTCTTTCATTTCAAGGATTGATTTACAAAATGGGGTTTGACCAAGGAAAACCCCTATCTACTCACCCAACATTTCCCCCTCTCCTTTATGTGTGATTTTCAGGTTTAGGTTACATATTCCCTAAGGAGAAAGATTGTAGAAATTTTTTCAAGAGCTCAAAGTTGACAAAGTTTTTCACAAGCCTTAGAGAGATTTGGAGATCACCTACAGATCAAAAATTGAAGATTCATATCTGGAAACCAATCAGGAAGGGTAGAGAAGATAAAGAAGATAAAGATGAGAATTCAAAGCTCCAGAAAAGACCAATTGGACCGATTCACTACTTCTAGTGAATGATTCCCAATTATAGTCAATTTTCATGATTTTGTAGATTGAGATACCCTTTTTTCCGAAACTTGTTACTGCATAGTTTTCTAGAAAATACATTGATTCAGTCAGCTTGGCGAATGAGTCCCAGTCAACAGTAAAAGCATATTTTATGGTGTTTCAAATCTCCATCTAGCCTTTGCTAGATTTCTAGGTGCACACATTCTATTTTACAATTTTTTGTGTTGTTTTATATTCACTTTTCTAGGTCATTTAGTCTTAGTTTGCATTCAACTAGGGTTTTTCATATCATCTAGCATTTAATTATCTTTTCTAATTCTAAACTTGGTGGTGAACCCCTCAATAGATAATACTCAGCTCTTAGGATATCCCTATTGCAAGATCTCTTTCTCTTTTGCATTGAGATATTTACGGTTATCCTTGAATGGAAGCCTCAAAAGTGGGTGTGATAGTGCTTAAAATCAAACATCATTTCTATCCACACATATTTTTATTTGTTCCAAAGGCATAAATTTTATTTATTTCCAGCCTAATACATCTATATGACACTATAAATCCCATCAAATTTCCACTCTCCACACCAAAGACACATTTGTTTGGATTCAATCTCATGTTGTGCTTCTAAATTCTTTCAAATATTTTACGAAGGATTTTCATATGGTCTTGACATGTTATAGACAACCAAAATATCATCAACATAATATTTAAATATGTTGTGTATGAAATCATCAAATATTAAGGTCATAGCTCTTTGATATGTGGCTCCAATGTTCTTTAATTCAAAAGGCATGACCACTCAACAAAAGTTTCCCCAAGGTGTAGTGAAAGTTGTTTTATATTGATCTTGAGGATTAATGGAAATTTGATTGTATCCTAAAAGCCATCCATAAATGGTAACAAACCATGTATCGCAGTTGAATCCACTATGTCAATATTAGGAAGGGGAAAATCACCCTTTAAAGATTCTTTATTAAGATTACAAACATTTGTACACATCTGAATGCAATTATAAGGTTTTTCCACTGTCACAATATTAGATATACAAGGTAAAAAATCAATAGGGTTGACGAACCTCGCTTGTCAGAGATTTTCAATCCTAGCCTTAATCACAAAGGTTATCTTAGATTCATATTATGTATCTTTTATCTTATAGGTTTAGAATCTTTTTCAAGAACAATGTTATGTGTGAGTATCTTAGGTTCAATACTTTGCATCTTAGAATAAGTCCAAGAAAATATTTCAAGAAATTCATCTAGCAATGTTACATGATCCTCTTGTTCATCATCATCAAGACACTTTCCAATTTGAACCACTTTCTCTTAATTATATGCATCCATTGGAACATATAGGGTATATTTCCTACAAGTAATGAACTATGGGTTGAAAGATCAAGGATTTTTTTGGATTCATTTTGTTCATCATCACACAGTTCCTTTTCTTCCCAACGTATTCCTTAGAATCCAAACAATAGGAAACTCGTTGATTATGATTATTACTAGGTAAAGGATCACTCATACCAAAAAATTTCCCTAGGAACTCATCATTTTGAAACATATCCAATCACATATCCTCACATATAGTTTCTATCAATTTAAGATGCACTAAGGTTAAATTTGTCTTAGGAGAATGTTGCATGATAACATTGACATTGAGTGAAGGTCTCCTTGATGCTTTTGTTTCTTTTGAAGGACAATAACCAAAACCTCTTGTTTTTTCTTGTGTATTAAGCTCTATAGGAACATGAATCACTTGCTCTTTCACTCCACTTCCTTTTCCATTTTAATTGATTTTTTCAAGAGTCGGTACCCTCTTCTATAAATTGCTTCCATTTCTTTCGAGGAGGGTTATTTTTCATTAACACTTTCATCATAAGTAGATGTGTAACTAATTTTTTCCTCATTACTAAGAGTTTTGGATTATTGTATCTTGGATGTTTCAATATCAGATTGTGTTGATACCACCACAAATTCCTTCTCTTTATCTTTTTCTGGTTTTGATTGTGTAATATTATACTCCCCCATGAATGTAAGCATGAAATCTAAGGAACCCCAATCATCTGCCAACAAATTTTTCATTGATGAGAGACTTTCCTCTCTATCTTTAGGTTGTAAAGGTTCCACTTTTATAGCTGGTGTCAATGTTCTTAGAGGTTTTTTCACTCCTTTCTATGTTTCTAAATAATTTTCAAATTTTGGATCATCTTTCATCGTGTAAACCATATTCTTGTAAGTGCATTTAATTAGATGGTGAAGCATTGAAGGAAATCCATTCATTTCATGAATCCATAGTCTACCTAAGAGAAGATTATATGAAAGATCATGATGCATGAAATGGATAGGAGTTTGTAACATAACCTTACCAAATTTTATAGGTAATGTTATCATACTAAGTGGTTGTTTCCATACATTGTCCAAACCATGGATGGAAAAATTATTTGGTTGAGTTTTAGTCTTGTCTGCCCCAATTCTATCTAAGATATTTAGACTACAATCATTGAGTCCTGAACCATATTCAATAAGGGTATGACTAATCTAAAACTTGTTAATAACAATAAATATTATCAAAGCATAATTTTTTTTCTACATTTCTAATATAGTTAATACATTTTGATAGAAAATAATATCGACATTAATTGAATTCATACCCTCAATTAAGGCTACCACATCATTTGGTTGAACAGTAGGAGGGACGAAAGAAATTTCCAAATCACTTTGAACCATTCCATTGTAGGTAAATGATGTTTTAATGAGGTCCCACAAGGAGATATTAGCAAGAGTGTTTCAAAGTTTTTCCACAAGATCATACTCCTTTCCACTATGTTGAGGTAAATGAGGGGCACAAGGTAAAATAGGTTATGGAAATGCTATCAATGAGGGAATAACTTGAGTTTTTCTTGGTTGCTTGTTATTCCTTGTGCTCTATATATGAGAAACTATGTGATAACTTGGTTGTTACAAGACATGATTACTAGTAAGTTGTTTTAGAAAGTTTAAGATATGACCTTGAGGTCTTGGTTTGTTTTGAGGTGGTCCTATGATAAGCATATGATTGGTTTGGACTTAAGGAACTGTTACGAAGGTGCATAATTGATAAGTTGAGGTGCAAGTGCATTGATTGTTCTTTTTTTTGTAGCAATGTTGTAAGCCTTGTTGGATGATCTTAGTGAGCAGAAGTCTTCAAGGGCTTCATCTAACATATAAAATTCATCACTACTAAATGGATTAATAGGTATGAAATAGACTTTTAAAAAGAGATCTCACATGATAAAATGATTATGCTTTCTCCATGATCCTTCAATTTTAATTACAACCTAGGTCTAGATGTGTTAAAGAAAACTAGGACTGAAAATAGACTTGCAGACCTACTATAGATACAAACCTAGAAATAAGACTCCATATTTGTAAACTAATAACATGTAATAATTTGTACTAGAAATCTAAGGTAGATTAAACAAGATAGAGGCACCTAGGGTGCCTATGCCCAACTAGGATCTATCTAGAATTTTAGTTTTAGAGGCACTAGTGAAAACAGGTGATTGTGTAATAGTGTTGAAATCCATATTTTGAATTAATTATGTTGTTGTTTTCAAAGGTTTAAAGTTTTTAATGTGTTGTAATAGCTCATGGTTTTTAAATTTTTCCAAAATGAAAATCAATTTACCTAGATTATGTAATGTTTTAAAAAATGTAAAAAATTGTCCCATGGATTTGATGATTATCAATACTAAAATGCAAAAAAAAATAAAAAAATTTGCAATGAGCTAAGCAAAGTAACATTTTATTTTCAAATATAAAACTAATTTTTGTAATTGAACAATCCAAATCAAAAAATAAACAACGAAAACATATTAAGAGTACAAAAATAGAAATTTGGGCCAAATTTGAACCCAAAATAGTAAGACATAGGCCCCTGGGGTTTCTAAATTGTGTTTAAATTCACATAAGACAACTTAGAGGGAGGTGAATCAGTTGTATCAATTATTTCACTTATAAACTTAAAGAATTCCACTTTGTCTTCAATGTGTCATTAAGTGTAAACATAAAATGAAAAATAATAGAAAAAAAACACTAGAGGCACCAAATTTATGTGGAAAACCCAATGAGGGAAAAACCACATTGAGGATTAACTCACAATATAGTAAAATTGAAAAAATTGATACACAGGCTGACTGCCTGAGGGCTCACTACCCAGATTAAGGGATCACTGCCTTAGGACTCACTATCCAAAAGAGAGTCTCACTACCTACAAAAAATACAAAGAAATAGATAAAGATCCACCACTATGAGTTCCACACACTTTGCAACTTGATATAAATATTATAGATACAATGAAGTATTGTTCCCATAATTCACTCTTCCACACTCTGCTTTTCACACTTATTCACACACTCTTCTCTTGCTCAAATCGAATGATGGATGGATGATCAATTCGCTTCAACTTGATTCTCTTATATACCATCTTCAACCATAAAAACATTCATAAGGTTGGCTATAGAATTAAAAATTACAAATTCAAACAAGGTCGGATACTCAACATTCTTGCGGTGGATAAGAATGTGAGAGGACAAATTACATATTTAATTTAGGACCCAAAAAACATCTTGGATTACAAACATGCTTTCCTTAAGTCACTGCAAAGGAATAATGTAACATGCAAACACCAGGTTGACCAAACCTAATGAAAAAATTGATGATCTTTGAAGTACACACATCACTAGAAAAATAATCACTCACAGGTGACACAACACGCTTCACTAGTCATTTTAAAATCTTTGAGAAGAACTCAGATACATCTGCAAGAACTTCAATAAACTTCATTTGTAGAGAACACTTCACTAGTCCAACCGAGACAACTAGCAAAAATACTAGAGCTTTGGAGCAGGTCTTCTGGAGTGTCAAATACAAAACAAATTTTCTAGAACATAGAAACCAACTGAAAGAGTAATCTCCAAGATCTGCAAGATCTGAAACAAAATACCAGAGGACTATGGAGCCAAAAAAGAATTTTCAGTCCAGAACTAAACAACTCTGCAAACCTAGTTCACACACTGGTGAACATAACTTTTAATCTGAGCCACCAAGGCAAAAAGTTGAAACTCAGAATATATGATCCATTTAAGCTTATGAACACACCTATAAATCCACATAGGCACAAGATCAACATAGAAGAAGTGTGGAACACAATACCAGATCATTCTCAGAACATACTTCAACACTGGTTTATAATATTTCTCAATTTTCTCAAAAGCATTTGGGAAATACACAACTTACTCAACTTGTACAGTGTTGACATCAATGACAACATTAATTACAACACCACCAAACACATCCATAGTTATAAAAATCTCCCCCTTTGTCATTGATGGAAACACATGATGTGTAAAACTATCAAAGATAGCATACTTGATTCTGAGGAGCGACAACTTGCCAAGCATAAAATATTCACATGATCTATCTCCCCCTTTGACATCAATGGAAAATGAAATTCTTTCCATATAAATATTTGTTCACTCCCCCTAAGGAGTGCACCCACAACACATATTGCAATAATGCACTTCTCTACTCCCCCTGAGGAGTAGACCTCAATCATCAGTCTAGAACAAAAAAATTGTGAATCCACTAGACTGATGCACCTCCATTTGAACTTAGTTCAAAGAAGGAGGGGCAGAAACCCCTAGCTTCCCTTTGAGATACTCAAAAGTATCCTTTAGAAGGGCCTTAGTGAATATGTCTACAACGTGTTCTTTGGTAGGTACATATTCAAGTCTAATTTCATTCCTTAACACCTTCTCCCTCAAAAAGTGATACTTAATAGATATATGCTTTTCTCTAGAATGCATCACTAGATTCTTTGAAATGTTTATAGCACTTGTATTGTCACAAAATATAGCAGTAGGTTCATCACTCACCACACCTATGTCCATCAAAGTTTTTTTCATCCACAATACTTATGTATAGAAGGATGCTTCTGCAGTAGATAAAGAAACTAAATCCTGTTTCTTGCTCAACCATGAAACTAATCTTCCTCCAAGAAATAATGCTCCTCCACTTGTACTCTTTTGGTCATCTACACATCCAGCCCAATCAACATTAGTGTAGGCATTCAATGTAAAATCATTGTCCTTCGGATACCATAGCCCAAAATCAGGAGTTCCTTTAAGATATCTAAATATCCTCTTCATAGTTGTAACATGTGCTTCCTTCGGTTCTGCTTGAAATCTTGCAACCAAACATACTGCATGCATAATATCAAGTCTAGTAGTACTAAGATACAACAATCCACCAATCATGGATGTGTACATGCTCTGATCAGCTTTAGCAGATTCATCATCCTTAGTCAACTTAAAGCTAGTTACCATAGGGGTACAAACCGGTTTAGAGTCATCCATTCTAAACTTCTTCAGCAATTCCTTAACATACTTAGATTGTGAAATGAATATCCCATTGTCAGTCTAATTAACTTGAAGTCGAAGGAATAAATTAAGTTCACCAATCATAGACATTTCAAATTCTTTTTGCATCTCATAAAAAAAATTCTTACACATACCTTCATTTCCACCAAAAATTATATCATCAACATACACCACAATTATCAACATCTTACCTTTCTCAACCTTAAATTAAAGATTGTTGTATGTGGACCCTTTGTTGAATCCCTATTTTTTCAACTATCTATCCAACCTAGCATACAAAGATTTGGGAGTTTTCTTCAGTCCATATAATGATTTCTTCAACTTTCAAACCATGTTAGTTTATCTAGGTATGTGTAGGATCATCATGGGAAAAACAGGCCCTTAAATGGCAATAAAATTCAAAAAATCAAAGTTAAGAAAATTAACGTAAAAATTTGAATAAGTTATCTATATTATTTCAAAAATATGTAAGAATAGAATCTGTAGAAAATTGAATGTAGTTTCTAAACTACTAGGTATTTTAAAAAAATAAATAAATCTATTTGGTGAAAATTTGAAATTTCAATGCAGTAGTACTTAAATTTCAGGGAAAACATAAGAAGTAGGTGTATGTCTAACCACCCTAACCACAATAAAATGATAATATTTTTTTATAATATTTTAGATATAAGTAAGGGACTCATGTCTCGATGTGATGCATATTTTTTTGTAATTTTTTACTAAGTAAATAATTAATCATGATTTTTTTATTACAACTTTTAAAACATATTAAAGCTTATATGTTTGACCACCTTAACTTAGTCAAACCTTCATGAAATTCAATTCTTTTTTTTAATCCTATATTATGTGAAGCATAGAATGTGACACATTTTTTGGACTCAAAAAATGTGATACTATTTGAAAGCTATAGATTTTTTTGTATTAGCCTATCTATCAGGACTTTGATCGTAATTCAAATAGAAAATGAATAATAATTAGTTATTAAATTCAAAGTAAAGCATAATTTATATTGGTGGAAAGCTGAGAATCTCCTTTAAAACCCCTTTTCCTTTCATTAATTTTGGGTTAAAACAAGTAATCAGCCACATGGGCCATCATATCACTTAGATATCACCATTTTTTGGCCCATCATGATCCTGCACATACCCATCTGATAGTGAAAAACCTTCTGGTTTCTCCATATATACTTCTTCTTCTAGTTCCCCATTCAGGAATGCAGACTTGACATCCATCTGTTATACTTTGAAGTCTTTATGAGCTGAAAATGCCAAGAACATTCGAATGGCCTCCATTCTTGCTACAGGTGCAAATGTTTCTTCAAAATCAATTCCTTGAACCTATGAATATCCTTTACATACCAATCTTTATTTATTTATAATTATGACCATCTTCATTCAAATTTTTTTTGAATACCCATTTCAAACCAATCATATTCTTGTTTGTAGGTCTAGGGACCAATTCCCATGTCTCATTCTTCTCTATATGTTGTAATTCCTCTTCCATTGCTCTCATCCAAATTTCATCATTACATGCTTCATTCATCATCTTAGGTTCAATCTTAGAAAGTAAACACAAATTTACCTCAACCACTTTTCTTCTTGTCATCACTCCTTCACTTTTGTCTGCAACTATTTGATCCTCCGGATGATTTCTTTGGACATATTTAGGATTTTTCAATGTAGGTTCTGGATTTTCTTCTTCTTTGCTTTGTTGTTTCTCTTCTTTTTCTTCCTCCTATACTTTCTCATAGATAGGTTCATCAAATTCAATGTCAGTTATCTCCACTGGTCGATACATAGCTTCATCAACCTTCACATTAGTACTTTCAATGATTTTTCTCAACCTCTTATTAAAACATCTATAAGCCTTGTTGTTATTAGAATATCGAAGAAATATTCCTTCATCACATCTAGCATCAAATTTTCAAATATTTTCTTCATCTCTTCTAATGTAACATCTACTACCAAATACCTTAGAGTATTTCATAGTAGGAGTCTTGTACTAGTCCATAACTCATAAGGATTCTTAGTGTTGTTACCTTTGATTTGAACTCTCTTAAGAATGCAAACAGTAGTGTGAATAGATTCTCTCCAGTACACATCATGAACATTTGATTATTTCATCATGGTTCTAGTTGCTTCTTGTACAGTCATGTTCTTTCTCTCAATAAATCCATTCTTTTGTGTGGTTCTAGGAGCAGAATAATGTCTTTTTATGTCATGCTCTTCACAGAATGCATTGAACTCATTGGATGTAAACTATCCACCTCTATCAGATCTTAAGCATTTAATTCTCACATTTGCCTCATTTTCTACTATTTCCTTAAACACCTTGAATCTATCAAGAGCCCGAGCATTTTCTTTAAGAAATGCAACCCATGTCATCCTAAAGTAATCATAAATTTAAAGCATAAAGTAACTATCACCATTTAGCTTACATGTTCTTGTAGGGCCACAAAGGTCTATATGAATTAATTCAAGCATTCTTGTAGAAGATTGATCCTTTCCTTTGAAACTTTTTCTTATGTATTTTCCCATTTGACAACTTCTATAGATTGAATTAGAAGGCTTTGTGAGTCTAGGAAGACCTTTCAAAACATCTCTAGAACTTATTCTAACCATATTATCAAAATTCACATGTCACATTCTCCTGTGCATGAACCAACTCTCATTAATCTGTGAAAAAAAAACTGACCATCACCTCCTTTATGTTGATAGGTTTTTTCATGAGTTCTTCTAGCTGCAACCATAGTTTCAGATCATTTTCTGATCTCATGAGTGTTATCTTGAAACAGAAGCTTAAAACCTTTGTTGCACATTTGTCCAACACTTAAGAGATTATGCCTTAAACCCTCTACATACTATACACCATCAGTATTATGTTTTCCATCAAACCTAATTGTTACTTTACCAACAATCTTAGCACCAGATTCATCTCCAAAAATGACTATACATCCATCATAGTTTTAGTAAACTTACTCTTATATCCAGTCATAGGATTTGAACATCTCATGTCAATTACCCAAAATTCTTCATCCTATCTAGCATGAAAAGTAGTCACCAGAGTACCTTCTACTTCATTTTTCTTATTCTCCGGACTAGAATCATTTCCACATTTCTTTTCCAAGGCTAAAAACAAGCACTCATCTTTATCTTCATCATTAGAAATCCCTGCATCTTCTTCTTTTATGTAGCTCTATTAGGACATCTTGATGCATAATGACTAATATTTCCACAACTAAAATATTTAAAGGGAAAATTACCTTTGTATTTATCAATGCCTTTTTTCAATATCCTTATGAAATTAGCTTCCAGATCTTCTGTATCATCTTCATCATCATCATCATCTCCTATCTTCATTTCTTTAAAGGTTGTTTCAGTCTTCTCCTTATCTCTTACAAATTTTCTCATCTCAGATATAGTCAAGACACCAAATAGATGTTCCTTAGTGAATGTCTTTGCATCATACTATTCTTCAAGAGAAGATACTTTGTCACTGTAATTATCTGGTAAGGTCATCAAGATCTTCTCAATTATATCTTCATCCTTCATGGAACCTCCTTGATTCTTGATTTATGTTGCTATAGTCTCAACCCTCTGATAATAGCTTGTAATGTCTTCTCCATCTTCCATTCTTAGATTCTCAAACCTTCACTTAGCAGTAAGTTTCCTTGACAAATTTACTCTGTCATTTCCTTCATAAATATCCTTCAACTTTGTCCACATTTCATTTTTGTATGCAAAGAAATAACTTTCGCTATTTCATTTTTAGAGAATGCACTAAACATAGAAAACCTCTCTCTTTCATTCTCTTCAAAAGCTAAAACCTCATCAGGAGAAGAAGGTCCAGTTGCTGGAATCACATACTTCATCTCCACAACTTTCCAGGTATTAAAACTAAGTGAAATCAGATAACTTCTCATCTATTCTTTCCAGTCACTAAAATAAGCTCCATCAAACATAGGAAGCTGCAACTTGTGTGACATGTGATCTACCTCAAGTGGTTTGGATTTTCATGGAGGAACCAGAGCTCTGATACCAATTGTTGAAATGCACACAAGACAACTGAGAGGGGGGGTGAATCAGTTGTATTAATTCTTTCACTTATAAACTTAAACAATTCCACTTTATCTTCAATATGTCATTAAGTGTAAACATGAAATGAAAATAGTAGAAACACAACACCAGAGACACCAGATTTATGTATAGAAACCAATGAGGTAAAAAAAATGGTGAGGAATAACTCACAATATAGTAGAATGCAAAAACCGGATACACAAGCTCACTGCCTGAGGGCTCATTTCCCAAATATAAAGGCTCACTACCTTAGGAATCACTATCCAAAAGAGAGGCTCACTACCTACAAAAAATAAAAATAAATAGATAAAGATCCACCACTAAGAGTTCCACACACTTCTCAACTTGATATGAAGATTATAGATACAATGAAGTACTATTGCCACAATTTTTTCTTCCACACTCTCCTTTTCACATTTATTTGCACACTCTTCTCTTACTCAAATAGAATCATGGATACATGATCAATTCACTTCAACTTTAGAAACATTCATAAGGTCGGCTCTACAATTATAAATTACAAATTCAAACAAGGTTGGCTACTCAAAATTCTTCTAGTTGATAAGAATGTGAGAAGACCAATTACCATTTTAATTTAGGACCCAAACAACATCTTGGATGATGCACACACTTCCCTTAAGTCAATGCAAAGGCATAATGTAACATGCAAACACCAGGTTGGCTAAACCTAATGAAAACATCGATGATCTTTGAAGTACACACATCACTAGCAAAATAAACACTCACAGATGGCACAACACACTTCACCAATCATTTTTCCATATCTAAGAATGACTCAAATACATTTACAAGAACTTCAATAAAATTCATTCGTAGAGAACACTTCACCAGTCCAACCGAGACAACCAACAAAATTACCAAAGCTCTAGATCAGGTCTTCCAGAGTGTCAAGTCACAAACAACTTTTCCAGAACACAAAAACCAACTCAAAGAGTGATCTCCATTAAATCTTATGAACACACCTATAAATCCTCGTAGGCATAAGATCAAGACAAAAGAAGTGAGTACCACAATACCTTATCATGATCAAAACACAGTTCAACACTGGTTTACATTATTTCTAAATTTTCACGGAAGCACTTGGCAAATACACAACTTACTCAACCTGTACAGTGTTGACATACATGAAAACATTAGTGAAAACACCACCAAACACATCCATACTTACAACACATTGTAGAAAGGGGTTCAATAAATTCAAAGTTTGACTATCTATATAACTGTTTAAGGTTCTTAGATATGTGTGAAAATAGGTCTAATAGTTAATATTTTTCAAGATTTTATTGAATTTATGATTGTGAACTTCAAAATACAAATGTGAAACAATCTTGAAAAGTTTTGAGTAGTAAATGAAAATTTGGAATGTATTTTTCAGATCTAATATGAACTAATTGACTGATTTCAAGATGCAATATTTTGAAAATGATGGTTTGATGCAATTTTGAAAGAAAAACGATACAATTTTTCACTTTTTTGATCTAAATGAAAGATGCAATTTGAAAAAATGAACAATTACATACCTTAATTACCTATTGAATGCAATTTGAATTTAAATATAATCTAAGATGATTGAAACAAACCCTATTGTAACTTTTAATGCAATATGATATGGAATTTTTGAATTTCATGACTTTTTGTGATGCAAACATCAAACCCTAAATGAGAAATGAAATATGATGTAATGAAAGACCTAGATCTAAGATGAATTAAGATATATTTTAGAAGTTTTATGATGTAAAAATGTTAGGGCCTCCAAAATGAAGTGTAGAAAAATGGAAACCTTAATTTTAATGTCTGGAACCTAGGGTTAATTCCATCATTTCTAGGATTTCATTAGGATACAAATCTAAAAGGAAATTAGATTGAATTTCAACCATTAAGGTGAGTCAACCCGGCTAGGATCTGATCCTTTTGAGTCTTGGAAATGGATTGGAATTCAATTACCCAAAATAACTGTATTAAACTATGTGGCCTAGATTGAAAATGCAACATTCTAATAACTTGAAAAGTGTAACAAAAATTTAGAAAATAGATCTAAGAAAGACAGAGTCATGTGCACCTATCCTACAAATTTGAATTTTATTTTAATAGACAAAGACTCCTAGGGCATGAGTTTCCTTATAGACCTTCTCTGAATCTAAATTTTTTAACCTGTAGTGCTTTGTATTCCCTCCATTTCTAACCCTATAAACTTCTATATTTGGATCTAAACCTGTATCAAATATACAAAAGAGATGGTGGGGGTGACTATATAGGATTTTTCCTTAGTCAAACCTATGTTTTGGTATTTCTACATCTGTAATAGCCAATGGAAATCATTGATAATAGTGTGTGCGCCCTAACCTTTAGTGTGTCTAAGGCTGTGTATAGGAGTGAATTTGTACCCCTCTTGCAAATTCCCCTTTTATAATCTCTACTTCATAAATTTTAGATCTAACTAAGTAATTCCACATCGCTTATCTATAGTGCATCCAATTGATGCTTATCCTTTGTGTCTGTGGGAAAATTTAGGTTAAGATGCACACATGATGCACAAACATCTACATGGTGCTTTGGTGTTCCTAATAGATTATTTCCTTTGGAATCCACATAGACGTTGCATTCTCCATTGGAGATGAAGTGTAACACCTTTGTGCCTTCCTGTCAACCCAAGAATGACTCTTTCCCTCCTAAATCATATTTAGATGCATATCTTTTACTCTCATGCCAGCTTCTTCATGCTTCTTCACAATTTCACATGGTGGCTTGATTTGGCTTCATGTCTTGGCAATATTTTCTCCACACTCTTGATAGTCGTTGCACTATTGGCTTTATTCCAACATCATAACATTCTTCACATCTACCAAAGAGGCTACAACTTGGTGTCTAGTGAGGCTCCTTTTGATGGTGTTGTGGTTGTGTCGACTCTACCATTGTTATGGGATTGCATTCCTCTCTCATTAGCCTTGAGTTCCTTTGGTCGAGGGTGGTAAAATTTTCACTTACTTTGTTGTTGGATTTGAGAAGCTTTGTGTCTCTTGTAGTATTCAGTTCTATTTCCATTCTAGCATTAATTTATTTATCATATTTCTATCTCATGGCTATTATGGTTGTCTGTGAAGGTGGGAACACCAAAGCAGGGGTTTGAATGCAACAAACCCCTATACCACCCCAACATTTTTCCTATCTTTCCTATGTGTAGGTATATGCTCATGTGGAGATTTATAGCGAACTAAAATCATAGTGATTTAGTCTTCATCACCTTTTCTATCATCTTATCCTTTATCATATTTCTAGTTATTCCATTCATTCTATCATTTATCATTTTTTTTAGTACTTTAAACTCCATTTGCTAGACCGTTAGTAGGCTTTTTTGCTTTGTACTATACTTTCACACTTTCTAGTTATATGAACTCTAGCGCCCTAGAGAGATTCCAGTGCATCATGTTGTCATCCCTGATCCATGCTAATTTCATCTAGTATAGATTATTTTGAGGTATAGTTCAGGTTCTAAAAGCTTACTCATTTAGCATCATCAAATCTTGCAGGTCAGCAAAATGGAAAAAGCACTAAATATTTCTCTTCATTCTCTATCCTTGAGCCAAAACACCTACATGGTTTAGGTAGATCAGCATAGCCTTGTACTCTCGACTCTCCCTAAACTAGATCCTTGGTGTGGTTGGTCCCCCTCCTCTGCATTTATGTGAACCCGACGCGAACATCGTTTATCTTTTTCTTTTTATCTAAGGATTTGGTGCTGGAGCACCTCAAGTCTCATTATTTTGTAATTTTTTAGTCAGTTAGCATTTTGGGGGACCATGTTAAATGGTTTAGTTAAATCTGCAATGTATGATTGTTTTAAAAATTAAATAAGTTAAATAAGTTGTAACCGAATGTCGAGTAGAGGAACGATTTGTTAACTACCCTACCCTAGAATCTTTATTAAAAAAAGAAGATGTAACGGAATGAGAGAGAGAGGGACTAGAGAGGGAATAGAGAGGGCGAATAGAAAAAAAAAAAGACAGGAGAGAGTAATGAGAGAGGAAGAAATCGGGCTCTTTGGCCGAAAATGTACAATTGCTTTGTAGTGTTAATATTTGATTATGTTTGAGTGAAGTGTCCATTCCCTATCGGGTTGCATCGTTCTATTTCTTTCCTAGTTTGTTGATTTGTAGATTGTTAATGCAGTTAGTTAGAGGAATGCATTGTTGGTGGATTATGTTAAAATGACCAATGTTGTTTATGACAGTCTCATTCATTGTGACAGTCCCAAAAGGTTTTCATCCTTTCCTGGAGCAACCTGCGAACCATATCATGGGTGAGCTTGACCTTTGTGTAGAGCAGAGTGGTTGGCTCGACGTTGAATAGCCTAGAGGTGGCAGAGAATTTTGAGGAAAGGATTGGAGGACGGCTTCACTAATGACAGTCCGAAGGAATGGGAGAAATGGTTCCAGTTGATAGGGAATACACATAACCGGATGTGAAATGCAGTCCTCAAAGGCTTACCTTGTGGCTTGGCATTGGACAGAGAGAAGGATGGTGGACATGCATTTCATACCGTGAAGACCCGCAAGGTATAAGGATTAGTGAATAGGAGCGACTATGGTGGTGGTGATAAAGTTTCCATCACATACCGTGGAAGACCCGCAAGGAACTTTACAGTGAGTAATGGTTTTGTCTTGATCAAGAGAGGTCATGAGCGGTGAGAAGGATGGTCATCTTCCATGTATTTGGCAAGGCCCATATGATATGCAGCTTATGAAAATAATAGTAGTTGTCTAGAATAGTGTGTATGGTGAGAATTGAATGACAAGGTGGGGATGCTATAGGAAGTTGTGAGTGAAATCAGTTTTAGCTGCATCAGGATTTTTCTGTCACACTTGGTGACTATTGTACACTCAGAAATTGTGAGATTTTATGAGAATCACAACCTAATCTACAACCTTTGGGTACATGGCTAGAATAAGTATGCAAAACTTGCAAATGGAAAATACGAAGGTCACTTTTGGCTTTACTACTAGATTTTCTATAGGCTTTAGAGATGAGATGGGTTTCATTGATGAGACCACTCATGCACCCACTCCTCCAGTGTCCCTTATGGCCTCCTTTGTAGATGAGGATGACACTATGCATATTCCTGCAAAAACAATTTTGGCATTAGACATGAGGTTGTTAGAGATCTTAAATCATTTAGAGAAAGCACTGAACATGACACGGGCTGCTAGGCTCGTTAGTGAGGTGAGATACATGTTAGATAAGGATTGGATAGGCATGGAGTTCCTATGCAAGCTCAGCAATCTAACTAAAGCATACATCCCCTCATATAACTCTAGATCAGGTACCACTCAAGGGGAGGTTCTCGACACCGATGAGAGATAAATAGGTGTCTTTATTCCTACCACATATGTATGCATGGCCAAAATAGGCCCCTCATTCAACATTTCCTCTCTTTCCAAGAAACCTCGCACTGTCTAGGTGAGTGAAATACACCTTGGTTTCAGCTTCACCTTTCCTATTGTCCCTGGTGGTTGGGGCTTAGGTGGAATGAGTGGTGGTGCCTTTGGTAACGAGGAGGTGCTTGTGGTGGTGGGTCTAGTGGAGGTCATGGTGGTGGCTCCGTTGGAGCTCACACTGGTGGTCCTCGGAGTGGCTCCAACAGTGGTCATGGTGGTGGTTTTGGAGGAGGGTTTTATGGAATTGATTCTGGAGGAGGTTCCAATGGACCTTTGTCATCTTTAGACCTTGTTCTGAACGATCCTCTTCTAAACATGGACCAAATGTAAAGTTAGTTCGAGAACCTCTCTCAAGCCTCCTCCAAACCTATCTTTCAACCCTTCTCCCAACATAGTCTATTGTCAATAATGATTTTGAGCACTCCTTTCCCTCAAGGAATGGAGATTCCTAAGTTTAAGAAGTATGGTGGTAAAGGAGATCTGCTAACACATATATTAGCTCTCAATGTGATGTGCATGGATTTATTTCACCATGATGCCCTAATGGCTAAAATTTTCCCTCGGTCTCTCAAGGATACAATAGTCAAGTGGTACTATTCCTTTCTTGAAAATTCTATACTCTCATTTGAACAACTCATCAATAATTTTCTCTATCAATTCTAGGATAACATCAGTCTGAAGATGACCTTCTCATATCTCATCTGATGTAAGAAAGGAGAGCATGAGAAGATAACTTATTTTTTTACGTGTTACCAATCACTCCTTTCAAAAATATCATATGCATTTCCTGACTCAGATGTGTAGATGATATTCATAGGCAACCTGTAGCGATCCTAGTAGGAGAAATTTTCCTTAATGAAATACCCCTCCTTTGCAAATTTGTGTGTTGCATTGCAGGAGTACTAGAAAATGGTGGTTTAGTTTAGGGGATCTTCCTCGCACTCCCATTCTGAAGGAAAACCTATTCTTTCTATTTCAAGAAATGGAAAGGTTGTTGCAAATTTAGTTGTCGCAACCAAAGACCATGGCCTCAGGCACAACATAAAGTATACAAATTTAGTTGAATCTTGTTCTTCTATTCTACAAAAGTTATTGAAGGATAAGCTTATAACATTGGAAAATCCCCAACCTTCTAAAGGAGCCTTATCCTGATTGGTATGATGGGAATGCATTTTTTTAGTACCATTGAGTTAACGGGTATGATACTAAGTGTTGCATGTGCCTACATCATGAGATACAAGATCACATCAATGATGGTATAATCCATCTCAATGGGAAGAAGAAAAACACAAATAATAGTGGTGAAGGCCAATAGCGAGTTGCAGATTTACATGGACCCATTTCCATCTCTCTGCAAACTTGATTATTGACCCTTCCAATGCTTCTCCTAAATCCTCGATGTATGTTAATGTGTTTTTGTTTACTCCTACTCCTCCCCTAGAGCCTACAACTGGCTCGCCAGATGTGACTTTCAGCTCGCAAGACTTGCCTCTAAACAAAAAGTCATCTCCCCTATACATTCCTACTTTCCTCAATGGAAACATTGTGATAGGAGTCCTAGTTGACCCTACATGCCGAGTAAATGTTATTATAGATGAGACCTTGTGGCTTAATTCATTACAAATGGAGGAATATGAGAAAAATAAATCTATTATATGTATGCACGATGGTCTCTCTCTTGTGCCATATGGCTCTATAACTCTTTTCATCCTAGTTGGACCTAGGGCTATGGATACAAATTTTGATGTCATTCTGGAATCCGATTTATTTAGGGTGAAGTTGGGCATCCCGTTGCTAGCTTTCATGAAAAAAATCGCTTCTATTATTCACAAATGTTTAAATTTATCCCACAAAGGTGTTGTGCTTGTTGTGCATGACACTGGATATCAGCCATTGGTATATCGTGTGGGTTATTCCTTGGATCATTTTTGGCTCACCCTGGTTGGTCCACTCCCTCCTAGGACAAACCTACTTTACCAAAACTACATGAAGTATAAGACTGGGGGAAAAGGATAGTTGAAAGTGACTCACCCGATAGTGTATCGATAAGCTTCCTCTTCCTCTCGGAAGGGAAAGGAGAACCTTCTCGTGCTCAAGGCCTCGCCTCTACCTCCCTCCCTTAAGAGGAACTTTGGGTTACTACTCCTAGTTTTTGTATAAGAATTCTGATGGTACCCGCTTGGAGAAAATCCAAGATTTGAGTATCCAACCTTCTTGTCTTTCCCATAGTGCCTTGGCCCATTCAATATGGTAAGGGGAAGGGTTCACGCTAGGATTCCTCTATGTCCCAGCTTTTTCTACTTCTTACTACTCCTACCTATAAGGTAGTGAAGGGTAAGAGGCCCATCGTCGATGCATTAGAGCCTACTCCCCCCGCTATCATCACAACACTCCCTCAACCTCTCCCTCTTATTCCCATTCAAGAGTCTCTCCCTCTGCCATAAATGGTCATGATGGATACTCTGATGGTTGAATATGAGTCATATGTTCCATCTCAACTTCCTACCTTTGGCTCCTAGAGTCACAAGAACCATCTTGCATTTGAGCGCAAGCATCGGATAGAGGCTCTAGCCGCTAAGCAGGCCACCTTGCAGAAGATGGAAGAGGAGCCAACAACTTTTTCTTTGACACCTTTTGTTGTGTCATCTTCTCCCATCCCCTTGACTTTGGTTCTTTTAGATTTAGTTATACTTCTAGCTCCCACCGCGAGCATAAATGATCCTCAATTGAGTTGCCTGTTCTAATGGCCCTCCTAGTCATCCCACCATTTTAAAAGGTTGTGGACATGTTGAATACCTTGGTAGTTTCCACTATAGTTTTCTCCTCTTCCTTTGTGCCTTCTTTGTTTATAGGAATCTCACATATTACAAAGCAAAATATGGAGGATGACCCCACTAGCAGTGGGGGTTGAAAGAGGGGTCCACCTTCTTTGAAGGGTGGTTTTGCATTATCTTATGTCATCCTTGTGATGAAGGAAGCCCCAACATCCCCAGAGTTTGTCACTGCTCTTGAGTCTCTCAGTAAGCGTAGTAGTGAATCTCCGGTGTCGCCTCCCTTGCCCGTTGAGTTAACACATGGCACTCCTATGAATTGCATGTTTAATCCTCTAGATGAGTTCTTGGCCTTATACATGATCTTTGTGAAATCATTGAAATTTACCTCACAAGAATTGAGTGGAGAAGAACTCGAGGGGCCTTCTCCCTAGGCTCTTGTTGCAAGGGGTTCAGAGGGTTCCCCCTTGATATTATACCCTTCCAGGCTCATCTTCCCTCCCCATACAATGATCTAGATTGGGAGAAAAAAAACCTGTTGGTTGATGAGGACTAGATGATGCCTCTTCTCTATCTATAGAGTAGATTGTATGGTTGTTTGTGTTCCCCCCTGCTTGCGTTATGTGTTCTCGAATGACCCTTGTCACCACTATAGGTGCTTGGATACATGAGTTTTTATGTGTCATAAAACTTCCTCTATTTTCTACATCATTCTTCCTCTATTGTGTATTGATTTTTGAAAATTAGGGATGATGCAAAGTGTTGGGGGCATTTAGGCCTCCCTTCCATGTTGACCTAATTTTTTATTTTTTATTTTTTCTTCATGTGCATTTCTTCTTATGGTCTAATATAGTAGGGGGTTTATGATATTTCATTTATATATATTTTTATCTAGCTATCTATATTTATGAGTAGCTCTGACCCCAACATATTAGATCACCTTTGTGTCCCTTGCAAGTAATGTTATTATTTCTTCTTTCATTTTTTCTCTCTCATCTTTCTTTATCATTTCATGATGTTGTGGTGCTCATGTGTTGTCTCCCACATGTGCGACTATGGATTCTTTTTCTACAATATTATTCAAAACATGACTAATGTTAGCATTAATCAATCTAAACAAGCCAAATAGAACATCCCTATGAAATACTTGATCATGCTACCTATGCAAACAAGATAAATAGAACAAAACAACTAAATGAAAGCATAAAAAAGAAAGATCAAACTCTATTCCATAGTGGGAGTGGTGCTCCTTTGATGTGGAAAGGATGTCCTTTCCCAACCCCTAATAAGATCAAAATGATATTGATGCCAAGATGCAAGTGATAATAGTGAAGATGCTTGAGATTGTAGATGATTTTGAAGGAATAATGCCTTGTATTTATATATTCAAGAGTTGAAGATTGAAGGATTTGGATGAATGTGGGAAAAAATAACAACTAATGAGAGAATTCCACTTGTCCACATGTGACTGGAGGAGGAATGAGAACATTTTTGGAGATTGTGCAAGTAAATGAAGTTAGGTGGGTTTGAAGTTTGAAAAATAGCTTTAAATGCATATGGTTGAGAGATTTTGGGGGGAAATTTGTTTGAACAAGAAATTCAAACAAATGGATTTAATGAGAGAATATTCCTCGAGAATATTCCTTGTGAGGGAAAATAGAGATAATTAGATAATTAATTAAAATGCATTTCATGCGCAAGTGGGGGGGTTAGTCAAGAGTTTAGGTTTGACCCAAGTTGAGTCAAAACCTAGAGGATGAGTAATTATGATTAGAGGTTAATTAATTCAGATTAATTAACTTGGAGGATTTTAGGGGTTTTGATATTTGATTTAAATCATTTTGATTTATTAAATCAAATAAGAAGACCTTGAGGGCTTTAATTAAAATAAATTGATTTATTTAATCAAACATGATGAATGTTAGTGAATTAATCAATAAATGGATTAATTTGATTAGTAGAGGAATTGGATGTTAATAAGAGTGGGATTTGATGTATGATATTAGTTAGGATTATTTTCATATCTACAATGACAACATTACCATGGTGACATCTCGCTATGTTTCATGGGCCACAACATCACTTTTTCATACTTTATTTTCTCTCCTTAGGATGCCACTTGTCTTAGTGTTTGGCACGCAACATCCTAAGGGGGGGATATCATGCCACTTTGATTTTTTTAGAAAACACATTTGGTGGCCAATGAATCTTTTCTTGAAAACCTTTTCACAATATTTTTTTCAAAACTCGCATTCCTCAGCAAAGACCCCCAGTGGAATATTTTTCCTTTATCATGGGTTTGTAAAGAAAGAATTTAAAAAAAAACTTCCTCCAAGGAGGGAGCACCTTCTCCTATAGGTGAAGTTCTAACCTTCCCCTTGTGAGGGGACCTCTTTGCTTTCAAATTCCTTGATGAAGTGAACATCTTTCAAAATGATTCCTTGATGTTGAATTGATTTGTGAAAAATACTCTTATCACTTTCAAACAGTGTGTCCCTTGAGTGGACCCCTTTACTTTTGAAGGGTTTCCAAGAGACCCCTTTGAAAGGTCTTTCCTTAATATTTTACTATCTGCGTGACTGTCTTCTTGCTTGCCTGTGTGGCTTTTGTTTTCTAACTTTTTTTTTCTATAGATTAACATGTTGCTCTGTAGGTTCCCCTATGAAGTTGCTTTCTAGTCTGACTCTACGGATTCCCCTCTCATCAGGCTTCCCTCAGAAGATATTACTTGAGGGAACCTTCTTTGTAGTTCCAAGGACCTATGAAGTGCTTGCATCCTATGGGATTTTTCCATCATTGGTTTGTAGGCCTTCGGTGTACTTTTTTTTAACCTCCTCAAGAGAGAGTACCCGTGGAGTTATTTACCTACCCCATGCTTTCAAGTTCACTAGATTGTGTCCTGCTTCCTTGATGGCTAAGGTATATGTTCCTAAACTATTTCAATCTACTTTATCAAACACTCATTGACACTCATGCTCACTAAAGTGGGGGAAAAATTTATAGGAGTGAATTTGCACCCCTCCTGCAAATTCCCCTTTTAGACCCTCTACTTTAGAAAAATTAGATCTAATTAAGTAATTCTACATCATCTATCTACATTGCATCCACTTAACGCTTGTCCTTTGTTTCAGTGGGGGAATTTCTATCAAAGACGTGCATGCACTTCTATACCTAATAGATTCTTGCCTCTAGAATCTGCAGAGACATTATGTTCTCCATTGGAGACAAAGCATAACGCCTCTGCACCTTCCTACCGACCCAAAAATGGATATTTCCATAGTAAATCCTGTTCAAATGCATATCTTTCATTCTCATGCTATCGTCTTCATGCTTCTTCATAATTTGACATGCTGGCTTGATCTTGCTTCATGTTTTTGGAAATATTTACCCCACACTCTTGCTACTCATTGCACTATTGGCTTCATTCCAACATCACTGCATTCTTCACATCTACCATAGAAGTTGCAGCTTGCTACCTAGTGAGGCTTCTTTCGGCATTGTTGCGGCAGCATCGACTCTACCATTGTTGTGGGCTTGCATTCCTCTCTCATTGGCCTTGAGTTCCTTTGGTCGAGGGTTGTAAAGTTTTTTCTTACTTTGTTGTTTGAATTGTGTAGCTTTATGTCTCTTGTAGTATTTGGTTCGAATCCAATTATAGCATTACTTTTTTTTATCATATTAATTATACAAAACCAACATTTTTCCTCTCATGTCTATGTGCAGGTATATGCTCATGTGGAGATTGTTGGTGAACTAGACTCATAGTAAGTTAGTGTTCATCACCTTTTCTTTCATTATCTCCTTTATCATCTTTCTAGTTATTTCATTCATTATGTCATTTATCATTTTGTTTAACACTTTAAACTCCATTTTCTAGATTGTTAGTACGTTTGTGCACTCTTAACTATACTGTTACACTTTTTGGCCATACGAATTCCAACACCCCAAAGAGATGCCAGTGCACTATGTTGTCATCACTGACTTGCATTGGTGTCCTCTGGCAGAGAGTTGTCTGAGGTATAGTTCAGGTTCCAAAAGCCTACTCGTTTATCCCCATCAAATATTTTGGGTCACTAGAGTGACAAAAGCACTCGAGAGTTCTCTTCATTCTCTATCCTTGAGCCGATACACATGCCCGATTGAGGTAGATCAGGGCAACCTTCTTCTTTTGGCTCTTAGTGACCTAGAGCCTTGGTGTGGTTGGTCCCCCTCCTCTATAGGTTGTTAAGCACTAAAATGCATGAAAACCATACTCAAGTGTGTTAGAGATGTATTCCTATATAAAAATTACAAGATCTAACTAAGAGAGAAGCTAAAACACTCTTAGAAAATCTGAAACACAATGATACCTTGCTTGTGGCTGCAAATAAATAAATATTGAAGATGAGAACACAAGGAAACAAGTCATTAGGTTGAAGGAAATGGCCAAATGCATCTCCCTAACTTACAATCCATTATGCTCTTCTATTGGCATCAACCTTTAATCATGCTATAGAACTTAATCAAATCTATAACTATGGTTGAAGAAATGAAAGTTGGAATGTAATTGATGGAATGGAATGATCTCTTGCTTCTTCTTTTCTCCAAAATTCCCAATTCTTGACCTCTAGTTTCAAATGATGAAAAGACTAGGTATTTATAGGCCTCTAATCTAATTTCTTATAAATTATATCCCAATAGCCATCTTTGGACAATTGAAATTCAAATAATAAATTTCCGCCTCCAACATATTTTAAATTGGAGCCAAAAGAGGGGGACACTCATGCCCACATTGTGAGAATATCTACCCTATTTTCAAGATTTTAAGTTTCAAGGGGAGGGTATTAGATAGATGCCACTATTTCCTTCTTTCCATTTATCAGTAATTATAAAAAATAGGCCATAGAATGCATAATTTAGGAGATTAGGGCCTGATTAAGGGGTGTTAAAATTGCATCAAGGCAAGAGGCACTAAAGTAGGTGCAAACTAATGGTTAAATTATTATATCTCCTAAAAGGGAGTACAATTTATGACACTACGAAAACATGTCACTCAGTTATAGATTAATATAAACCAAATAAAGGAAATCTCAAGAGATACATCAACACATAAATCACAATAGAGTAGAGAAAACACCCTCTAATACAATCATAAAATAACCAACCTCTTTGATAAAAAAAAAATTCATGGTTATTTAGGCATAAATGAGAATAGATATATGGGAGTTGTATTAATGAAATATTTTAAATTTACATCAGTCATACTGGGCTCCTTAGCTTCAACTTTGGAGCTACTTGTTCTAGGGATACAATATAATGGAAAGGATCATCGAAATTCAATGGCCATGTCTATAAAATGGGTTTGAAGAGAATACAATGTCGTAAAAAAATATTTACTTATTTTAGAAGAGTTTGTGAGATGTGGAAGTAGGGATGAGCAATGTTACAAAGAGAGGAATAAATTAAGGAGATAAGTGAAAAGATGATTTTTTTCATTATAGTCATTTCATGAGATTTTTTCTATTAATCATTATTATCTACATAATATATTGAAGATTACCTAAATTCCTTTTTTAACACTATAGAATGAGACTAAGGAAATAGAGTTCTAATAATTTTGTAGTGACATTATTTGAGGACACTCCTACTATTTCTATTGGATTACATACTTAATTTTTTGCATGAATGCATACTATTGGAATGTGAATGAAAAGAGCTAGATAAATTAGACAATATTCCCTCATGATACCATTGTGAATGTAAGCAACAAGTTACAAGTTTTGTGTTTCTAATAGTAAATTATTTCTCTTTTGATTGTGAAATCTTGCGCTTCATAGATGTTTAGTGCCTAAGATATTTATGTTGATTTGATATTAACCATCACAAGCTACTAGTATCATTTAATGAGTTGTGGGTCATTTTTTTTCAAGTGGATCTAATATAATTCTTAAAATTCATGATAAAAAATTTGGTAGATTAGTTGATGAACTCTCATTTTTTTAGACAATATCAACAACATTTCCAAGTGTAGCATGTTGGAAGTTTGAGGAGATTTTCATTGGTATGTTTGTTGGCAACATGAACATATATAATGTTGTCATTGATTTCAACATTATGGTTTGATGTGAAGATTGAGGTAGATATAGTTGGTGAAAAACGAGTGAATATGGTGATGGTAATACTATATACTAATGCAAGAGATTTTCTCTTATACAAAATAGTTGTGTTGAATATTCAACTAAATCCCTAAGTTTAGTTTTTGGTACACAAAGTATCAGTTTTTGGGTTTGCATTTCTTTGTCATGATGGATTTTGGTCTATGATTCTAAGGTAATTTTGGTGTATGTTAGAGGAATCTAAATCCAAAGTTTTATGTCTTTATATCCTCTAGTATCAAAGATAATGATCATAGAGTATTAGGTCATCCAGTAATAGTGCTTCCAATGTAGAGTACCTACTTGGAATGGTCCACATTCCACTGTAGAATAATATTTTGTTATGCGGTCTTGAGAAAGTGTTTGCATGTGTTAGTAGCATCTATTATCCATTTTAACGTGTTGCATGACTTCATTTCTTACAATCATGTTTGGTTGCACAATGCAAATCTCAACACATAATATTAAAAGCTTAAAAAAAATCATTAATATTATGAGCTAGCCATATATCATTAATTTGACGAGCTAAACATCAAAGAACTTGTGTGCAACATGCATGCATACAAACATTAGAAAATAGTTTAAAATTTTTTCTTGTGCATAATATACATATAGAAAAACATTAAAAATAATATAATTTTTAGTAGATGACATTTGATTGATTGACTAACACACAAATAACATAAAAATATACATATATACAAACATTATAGAATAGTTTTTTTAATTAAATAACATTTAATTGACTTAATTTTAATTGTTATATTACTATCAAGATTCAATCATGTAGTTTTAGGAGTCAAACTCATTGGCCCATGTTTCATGAGTAGTGGTTCACAAGAACCCATTTCTCATGATAACGTATAGTCCACTTAGCAGTCATTGCATCTAGGTGATGATCACAAACATGAAACACTGGATCTTCCCGGAAGGTCACCCATCCCAGTACTACTCCAACTCAAACACAGTAAACCACATAATTTTCTAAAAACTACTGATTAAATTACAACAATAAAAAAATAAAAAAACTGAAGCCAAGAGAACGTAAGCTATGGTTTGTCTTGTTTGTTGGATGCAAACAGCCATAGTGGTGCTTCAGTTTCAAAACCGCCCTTGTTCAAATTTGCATTGAATTACCGTGGTGGAATTGATGGACTCTATGTGACTGCAAAGGCCACAGAAACAAAACATAGAATCGGCATTAAGAGATGTATGTCCACAGTTAAAATTTGATGACCTGTTACGACCGTAAATTTCTATTGAAAATGGTATTGAATGCAAGAGAAAATCCGTTCTAAGTCAGTTCTAACAATACAAACCCTACGTTGAATGAATAACTTTCCTAAAAAGTTTAAAAATAAAAAATTGAAGTGCCTTGTAATGTCGACTGAAAATGTAAACTCTGAATGGGACATTTAGTCTGGACAAACCATGGTTGGTGTTACCGTGCTAGGTCGTTAATCACCTAAGACTACCCAATGGTTGATTTTCAGGTCCACATGGACCACCAAAATAAAATAGATTAAAGAGCTGAAAATTTAAAAACTTTCCCAAAACCAGTAAACTTTGTTATGAAATTTATAATTTTAATGCCCTACGTTTCTACATTTGTTCCAGTTGACCAGGAAACACGAATATCATATTGTTAGGATATCGATGTAAATATTTATTCTTTACTAAGAGTAGGAATACTTTCTTTAAAAATACAGTGATTCGAATAATAGTTCTTGCAGCTCCATTAATATTTCCTCTCGGCGCGTACTTTACTCAGTGGACCGTTGCTGGCATGACTAAGACATAAGCACAAAAGCGAAGGAAATGCAAGTTATGATTTATCTTGTTCAACGTACAGAATCAGATCAACTGCGATTGAAAGACATAAATTGAATTAAAAATTCATCAAAATGTTTCAGATAGATATATTACGCTATAGTAGATGCAATGCATTCTATTTTTGTTTGCGCATTTTCCCCTTGTTCTTCCGACAATTTTAAGTGGCATATATAAAGTATAATAATATCAGTGGAAAACTTGTGTAAAAAGAGAATGTGTGGATTTGCGGATCACCTAACATCATGATAAAATCAAAATAAGGCACGGCGTTCAGATCTGTGTGGGGGCAAATTATTTGATCAGTATATAATTCTGATTCCTATTGTGTTTGATTTGTCTTTGGTGTTCTTACTTATTTTCTTCATCTTTTTCTTAGATTGCAAGAATTTGTTTGATTTGTTTTTCTTTTCTTATTTTCTTCCTTTTTTTTTTTTTAGGCTGCAAAAATTGGGTAGCTCCATTTATAAACTATATTACATCTGGTAAATTTTTTCATGTGATCCATGATACTGGCGCAACATGTCCTCCGGTACCATGGGGACAAAGGGGAGACTAGACCTCATGACTTCTTGCCTGCATAAGATGCTTTAGCCAATTGAACTAGGCCCTCCGCCCCAATTTTCCTACTATTTAACATTAATAATATTTCAAAATATTTTTAAACGATTATTAATATATTATAAGAGGATTCATTTTGTTATATCAAATTTTAAAAATTTAGATAAATGACTATACACTATTGGTATCAGTACAAATGTCTTGGATGGAATGTGCAAATCTAAATATGCTTTAATATTTTGATAAAAGTGATTTCTAAATAATTCTATAATATGAAAAATTAGATGTGAGAGGATGTCGAGATTGTAAATGTATACAATTACTAGCTTTGAATACAAAGACATAAAAAATAGGTCATGTAGACAAAGAAAATGTAGTCTATATTAATGTTTGATCTCCTCTTACATATCTTTATGCAAAGACAATTAAAAGTAGTAGAGAAAATAAAGAAAAATATTTTTATATATTTTAAATGTGGAGAGGCTATTAATATTCAATAATTACAAGTGAAATCCTCATTCTATGAGAATTCTATTTCATTGAATAATAGACAAGGGAATAAAAATATAATCTATATTAAGAGATAAGCTTTAGACTTATATCTCCTCAACTTAAGAACTAAAGTAACAAATTTGATAGCATAAAGAATTATTAATTATTCTATTGTAGTTAATCAATTTTTTCAATAAAATGAATTTTGAATATTATTCTAGAGGAGAAAAACACATATTTACAAAAACAAAAAATTATTTAATTTGTGATCTTAAAATTTAATTGATCTTTTTTGCTTACTTGTTGGTCTTAAACCTATATCCAACACTTTATTAAGTTAATTTATGTAGTTTAGAGTGTCGCTAATCATTTAAATCTACTTTTTTAGCTAAATGATTTATTACTATTTTTATGTTTTATAGGTTCATTCTCATTAATGTAAATAACATATCTCAAATTTTTATTTTCCTTAACTTTAGAGTTGATAAAGATGTTCAATATTTACTACTTACTATTGATGTAATTATAAGAATTTAATTGAGGCCATTCTATTTTGGTATTTCTTATTAAAATAACTACTTCTTCCTACAAGTTATGAAGATCTCATTTCTTTGTTGTTGCAAGGTAATTTAAGAAAAAAAATTCTAAAAATTCTGAATGACTAGGATATGGGACACCATATTCCAAACTCTCTTGAATAAATTTCCTGTTTATACTTTCAATTCTATAGGGACCAATACTATGTGAATAAATGAAACCTCATTAAGTTAAGATATGAAAAATATTGATTTAACTTAGTAGTTGAATGGGTTTTGGTAATTGTGAATGCAAATGAATATAATTTTATTCATATCAAGCAATTAAATATATTGATTTTGTCTTCTAATGATAACAATTATTGTTTCAATGTAAATATTAAAAAATTTTAACCGAAAGATTCATATTATTTAATTAACTACATTGATAAACATTAATTTTCTTAAACTTTAAATTATATTAAAAAAAAAAAATTACTAATATTCACTAATTCTTCAATTAATATTGATCAACAATAATTTTAATAAAAAATATGACAATAATAGTTAATTCTAATATAACACTTATCTTTTAACAATCATAAAAGATAATCTAATAACATCGGATAAATAACATGTAATGAAAGATATAGCACCTACTAAAAAATGTATTTTTAGCTGATAGGGTACATGTTGTTTGAAGTTTGAGTTGGATACTTGTCTCATGCCACAAACAACTAGCTGTAAAAAAAATTGGCATTGCTCATTTCATGTGTTGAATCAAGTATTTTGTTGAATTTTTCTTTGACTCAAACCTTTCGTTAAATTTTTATTTTAATCAAACATTCAGTGAAATCTTTTCTAACCCTTAAACCATGATATTTTTGTATCCACTTTTAGTTTACTATTAATAGATTAAAGTAACAATTGTAGGGAGGTTTATTTTGGTGCTCATTTAAAATAAATTATGCTATGGTAGTGCTTTGTATATTTTTCATACAAACTCTATTCATTTTTTCTCATTGGATGTCATGATAGCATGAAATGATTTGTGAAGAATCTTGAGGTAAGTCACTTGCCATGGCCTGAGTGAGTTTTATTTTTGGAATATGTACATGACCCTAATAATTGTTTTCTAAATAAATTATGTTGTTATTTGTTAAATGAAGGCATGGTTCTTTGATTCTCACACTTGAAAGAAAACTACCAGGTAGTTGAAATATTCCTTGTCCCACACCCAAAAAAAAAAATAACTTACAAAAAATATTTTCATTTTAAAGGTTGCATAAATCTTGTCTCGAGCTGAAGAATCTTCTAGATCTAAAACTACATTTATATCTAATTTTTTGGTCGCCACTCGCACACCTCCTCTACCAACATATTTTATGGGAACATGAAAGCCCTGGGAGGTCACGACATCAATATCTACAACAAATAAAATCTATTGAAAGAATTTGATACATATCAAATAAAATGAGTGGTCATATAATTGTGAAGAGCCAATTTTTTCAATAGTTTTCTTAAGTATGTTTTACCTTGAGGATGTTTGTGTTGAGTATATTACAACGCTTGGAAGAGAAGGCAATCATGAAAGAAGAAATCTTGGTTCCTAGTATAGTCTTTGCTAGAATTGATGTATGCAAGTATGATTTTTGGTCCATTTACTACAGGATTACCAAGAATCATTGTATCTCCACCAACCCTCTTTACCTCTAGACCTTTTCCAACATGAGGACCATTTCCTCTCAGGAAAAACACTTTATTTTCCTCCACCTTCTCTGTGTCAAGATAAATTGGAAGGAATTGCCTATAATTCAAAAGAAGTATCCTATCATATTTAGTAATAATGACTGAATAAATAATGGGCATAGGTAGGGTAGATACATTACAAAGAAACAGATTTGGAAAAGTTGGTATGAATTTTCATTCATCTTATGTTGTTACAATTGATAATAGGGTTAGATGATTTAGAGACATACCAAAAGAGATATTTGTTTTGTCGATAGTAGGATGAACAACATCAACAACAAAGACCATTAGATAGAATTTATCCTCTAATTTGTATGAAGTTACAATTTGGCTCTACACAAACTAATCGGTTTTATTGTTTTAAGAATTCCATGTAATTCACTGGTCTAAGCACTGTAAACACTATTTACTCTTTAATTCACTACAAATTTATAATTTGTGATCAAGTTCTTCACAACATATAGAAAGGAAGTGAGATATAACAGTTGAACTAAATCTGTTTGTTTTATTTTGACTGTACAATAAAACATCAAAATAGTATGAAAACTACAAGGATAGTAAAGTAGGCAAGCAATTTAAGTATGATCCAAATAATTCAAAAGTAAAATTAAAATTATATTATTTAAGTTTTTTAAGATTAAATAAAATAAATATTTTTTTGTTTTTTTAATATAGAAAAGAAGAAGATAAAATAAAATAATTTTTAAATAAGCAAAGATTACATGGACAAATTTTGAACATAATTCCTTGTGTTGTTTCTTGGCATTTGTAGCCCTTCGTTTAGAGATTTAAGCTATAGGCTTGCTCTAGTTTTCCCCTTGTTCCCATAGGGTGGTGTTTTGTGTTGCTTTCCCTTGTTGTTGTTACCTTTGCTTCTTTGTAATTGGTCTTTGTTTTCCAGTTTCATGTTGTTACACTCCAATTGTGTAAGTACTATTTACTACTACTATGTAGGGTAAAATGTGAATATAATGTGAATTCAGTGGATGAATAAATTGTGTGTGCACTTTTTTTTATCACTACTTTATGAATGAATTTCATCTCATTTAAATATGAAAGAATGCATTTATGTGATTGGATAAATGTTGTGTTATTATAACTTTGGAGATGTAATTTGTATATTGCATATTTTGTGAACACTTGACTGTCATGTACATGTGTTAGTGTTTATAGGTACATGCTCAATTCCTCTAGGCGGAGGGTAAGTATCAATCAGGAGAAGGTCTTGGTTGGGTAACTAGTAATCTAACCTATCTAAGCTTACATGCACCACAGTAGAATAATTGAGTTGGGTTATTAAGTGGGAAACTGGTAAGTCACCCCTAGTCATTATGTCTGCATTATTAAGAGTTTAGTTTACTATTGATTGCATTCATGAATGATGTTTATCTGTTTGAGCTTGAGATTTCTTTCTTTGATTACCATGCTTGTATTGGTATGAGGATCATACAAGATATATGTATGTGTAAAGACATTCATGATGATGATAGGCTATACACATGAAGGAATGAGTACATAAGGGTACATAGGTAGATGTACCAATGCACACTCATGCATGATTTTCTTATGCACATGGAACCATCTGATGGAGCCAACACCATGCATATGTATATGTATAGATATATCACTTGTAGTCTCTTATTAACGCCATGGTAATTATGTAGGATTTTTGTTATGAATCAAATGTATATATATAATTTTTATGCATATATCCATATGTATATGTGTATCCATACATGCATATGGTAGAAAATGGGCATTCTTATACAAGTGTATCAACACATGTATGCATACACATACATGTACATAGATGCATATATATTTACACAACCAATATACTAATGTAACAATTTGATTTCTTTTGTTGATATATTCTTTTGTATATTGATTATATATACATTATTTGTTGAATTATGATAAATGTGAATATATATACTAACATATACATATATACACACATATATATGTTTGACTATATATATATATATACACATATATATAAGTATATATATGTATACGTTGTAAATATATGTTTAAATGTTAATTGATTTAAGATCAACTATCTTAAGCAATGTATAGCAGCCGATTTTTAATGCTACTTGTATGGTTATAAAGTCTATTATCATGAATGACTTGGAGGCCGAATTTTTAATAGCTATGGTTATATTCTATGGGCCACATTTTGTGCTCTTGTTGTCATCAATAAAAAGGGTTTTGTAAATCTACAAAACTCAACCATTTAAGTCGATGATCAAATAGAAAAGCTCAATCCCTGTTTATGAGGAAACCTTGACTTAGTAAACAAAATTATCATGATATATTCAAAAATTGTAAAATAATTTCAATGGCTATGTCAAGCTGATTAAATGAAAAAATCAACTCATCCTTTGACTTGGTCGATACAAGCTTATATGTCATTCACTTGTTTTTTACTGTATCTATCATGAAGGAATTAACACCATCTCTCAAAGGAATAGTTATGATATTGGTGCCACCTTCGAATCCTCTTAACTGTAGATATCTATTTGTAGGTGCCAATAGAATTCTAGCATATGTAGATTTGAATCGGTCTCTATTTGTTGTCAAACTTGAGAGTTGATATGTAGTTGCTTAAGCTGAGTAAGTGCTTGCTAATTCACCACCTCTTGGCTAGGTTAAATGTGCTGCTATGCATTTTTTTTTTCATCAATCATGCCAAATCTATTGACCATGTGATCACCCATTTGTTGTATAAATAAAGGAATTAGTTCATCTATTCGGGATGCCTTCTTTATACAATTCACTATGTAATGTTTATGAGAAAGTTCTACATTTTAATTATATTTTGCCTACAATATTTTACCAAGTATAGTGAGGAGAATCCTTAAGTATTAGAGTGAGTTTATTATCTTTTGAGAAGTAGCGTTTGTCCACCTGAGAGATAAGGATTGTGAGACTTTGCTAGAGGATCAATAACAAGATAGTTGTTGTTCTAGAAGTGCTATGAACTCACATTTAGTCTATTGGAAAGCTTATCATAGGCATGCAGATTTTCTACTTCTGTTTATTCTATGTTTGGAAGAGTTAAGTCTTGATTGTTTAAACCAGTCTTTTATTGTTACTTCCATATAGGAAAAGAGTTATTTTCTATGAAAGAAAAGTGGAAACTATTTACTTGAATGTGCATTGTTTGTAATTACTCTATGATAGGAGAGATTTCTTGACATAAGTATTAGTATTATGATAAAACTAGATATGTTTAAACATGGGTAGCTTAAGGTACACTCATACCTAGATATTTACTTATCCTAGAGGATTAGTAAGTTACTCCTAGGATTGTTATCCTGTGAACGGAGGGAACTAGTACTTTTCTTAATGAGTTATGTTACCTTAGGTAGTGTTAAAGAGATAGGTTATCCTAGGGAGTGTTGGTATGTGACGACTGATCATTCTATACTGTACACTCTTCATGTATCCTCGCCGGGGTCCGGGGCCAAGCGGGGGTTCTGGGCGGTAGCCCCCGAGAAAAATTTTTGGCTTGCTTTTTCGCGAAATTACTGAAAAAGGGAAAAATCACAAAAAGGGAAAAAACCCCGATTTTGTATAACCCTAATTTATAAAGGATTTAGGATAGAGTTATAGTATCATAAGAAACGGGTGATTATTCGCGATATTGTAATAGGGTTTTGCACTGGTTAATAATATCATTGGATGGCTGCGGTTTAGTGGATGTAGCCCACATTGGGTGAACCACGTTAAATTCTCTGTGTTATTTTTCTATGTGTTTTACTTCTGGTTTATTTGATAAAATCTACATTTAGCTTTTAGATATCTGCCATTGTAAACCTAACAGGGAGTAGCTTTCCCATGGAGAGGGATTGCCTAAGCATAGATATAATGGCCTTAAGTCAAAATGAGCTGGTATAGTGTAAGTGAATGGTAGACCATCACTTGAAGTACTGAGTGAAAACACTTTGTCCAAAATAGTGGGAATGTCCAAAGACTCCACTTTCAATTCACTGTGTCTACTTAAATGCATGAAGGGTACCTAACATAGGCTATGAATCCTAGTCTTGTAGGGCATCACACTAGCTTAGAAAGGTCTGTTGTATGGGGTTCCTAAATCAATGCCTTCGCTAAATGGAAGGTCCATCTATCATTGATAGATGTGCAGGGGACCACATATGAGTCCATGGTTGGCGGAAAAGTGCTTGAGTCATGCTTCTCCTCCTCAGTAGGTGACAGAAGACCAAGGTTTTGAAAGGTGGATTCTTGGACCATCTATATCTTATGCTATGCAGCTCGAAGGAGCTGTGCATGTAGTTTGTACTCTCTTGGAATAATGTACTTTGTAAAGTATTGTAATGGAATGGAAATCATTTTGTACATTGTTATATTATCTTTGTTCAAATATATTTTCAATAAAAATAGGAATTTTTTTTATTGCAATGGCTTGTACATAGTTTGTTTTTGCTTGCACAGTAAAACTTAGGAAATGTACATTAGAGAACATTCGGTCTATTACACATGCTTCGGCCAAAAGCATGGCATTGTTGATGTTCTTTCAAGTTCACTGTTGGCGAGTCTCGCTCTTCTTTTTCACTGTCTCTTTTTCTATGAGTCACCTTTCTTCTGCCTCTATGGTTGCTTTGTAATGGGTATTGGCCCTTCCAATTTTAATCAAATCAAAACTTTTGAACATACTTTTCTATAGCGGAGAAAATAGTTATGTTCTATTGCTTTGGTATCTTGTTATAGGAGATCCAAATATGGTAAATAATCAAAGTATATTTGTCAAATTATCAAATAAATGAATAGTCAAAATGTTTTTCTCAGATTCATTTCATACACGCATAAAGAATCATTGACTACAAATTCTTTAAAATTAAACTTTATACAAATATTTCCTTCAATTCACTATATGCAAATAATTTTCCATCAATATAACCCTTGCACCCTCCTAATGCAAGTGCTAATTATAAGTTTAACATAATTAACAGATCTTTATGCCATAAGTCTTTAGAAGAGATACAATTTATTAAAACTTATATGGTGATATGTACCGAAAACATCAAGAAAACAAACTCAAGCCTATAACTAATTCAAGTCCTAGAGGGATCTATCTCGCGTCTGAATTAACAAAACGTTTGCAATCAGATAGATATTATAAAATTTGTAAATATAAATATAATATCGCGAGTAAACAAAAGCTAATTAAGCTAACTAGAATCATAATGAACTTCTGACTGAACGAAAAGAGTCGTTGACCTGATCGAACTTCGAGGAGACGATTAGACAGTTGGATTGATTTCGGATGGAGATGATAATATCATGCTAGCAATTCCGTCTGAGGTCGAGAATAAGCATGACGACGGGGTATCAGGAGGAGCATGGTCATCATACACAGCCACAGGAAACATTAGAGGAACATGCGACAACTCAGCTCCTCTTTTCAATATACCCACCACTTTTTCCATACTCGGTCTGGCATTGGGATCGGGATGAGAACACAACAATCCCACTTTCATAAGCCGTTCCATTTCCTCTTCATTGAAATTTCCACCCAGTTTCTCATCTGCTGCATCAAGAATTCTGTGCTGTCCATGCAAGTACCAAACCCATTCCACCACTCTGGAATTGTAATCAATCAGGCTCCAGTCTGCCGGTCGTCTTCCACAAGCAATTTCGAGACTCAGGGCTCCAAAGCTGAACACGTCCATCTGTCGGGTAGCCTTTCCCGTTGTTACGAACTCCGGCGCTATGTACAAAATCTTCACGAGATTATGGTGAGTGAGCTTACTGTTTATACTTATTTCTGCTTCATACTCACGTTTCCCCTGCTTGGAGGACGGAGATACTCTCTTTATTGCCACAGCTTCGTTTGTGCCAGGCAAAGTGCCTCTGTACACACATCCGAAGCGGCCAACCCCAATCTTTTCGTCGTCGCTGAAGTTGTTCGTGGCGGCGCTGAGCTCAGCATATGGAAACTCCCGAGCAGATTGGGCTGTCTCCCGAAGCGATTGGTTGAACTCCTCATCGCTCTCTCCGCGGTGGCTCCCAACACGACCGCGCTTGCTTTTTCTTGTCCTGAAATACCACCACCTTCCAACAACGATAGAACAGCATATGGCAACGAAACAAGCCAAGGCGTATCTCCATATTATATTTGCAGAAGATTTCTTTGTTTTCTTTGGATTTGAGCCAGAAGCATTCGCGCCTGTGGTTGGAATCTCCCACGAATATTGACATGAAAAATTCCATATGTACACTGTATGAGTCGGCTGGGCTTAAACGTCACACACTAAGCCTTTGACCGCTTAGGTGGCTGTGGGCCCATTACTTTGCCTGACGTCGATTCCCGTCCGTTTCCGTTCAGAAAATAATTTCCATTAACATTTGAATTTGAACGCTATTCCCGCCCGGTTGATCTCATAAAACAAAGTGCTTGGCAAAGGGTAGTCCCGTCTACCTCGCCGCTGTCATGGAATAACTAACCGCTCAAGTATTTTCACAGGCTTTCTTGCTTTATGGAAATGATTTCTGCAGCAGACAGAAGACATGGCGTGCTCACGATGCAGTCGATCCAACAAGCATATTTCCATCCCGATCCCTTTTATTTGCCAGCGTACTCCCATCTGTACCAAAATGGGAGCTTTGGAACAGGGTATGAACGTCCATCAAAGTATAATGGACGAGCGATCATCGTTAGTTGTGACAGTTGGAAATGTTCTGGTAGAAGTGTATGCAAAATATGGAAGCATAGACAAGGAACATGAACCGTTTGACTGATGCCTCAATGAAATCTGGTCTCATGGAGTGCTACGATTGCAGGGTATGCACAAAATGCATTTGTTGAAAATGATTTACAAACTTTCAACCAAATGCGATTGGCTGGTTTAAATCCACACTCCGCAACCCTTGCCAGCATCCTCCCAGCCTGTGCGAAAATGGGAGCTTTGGAACAGGGAATGGACATCCATCGCGATAGAGGAGTTTTGTCAAATGATGTTGCTGGAACTGCCCTGGTAGACATGTATGCAAAATGTGTAAGCTTAGACAAGGCACGTGAACTGTTTGACAGAATGCCATAATTGTAGGATATGCAAAATGTGTAAGCTTAGACAAGGCAAGTGAATTGTTTGACAGAATGCCTCAAAGAAATATGTTCTCATCGAATGCCCTGATTACAGTATATTAACAAAATGGATTGAAGATTTCTTCTTAGGTTCACGGATTGCTAAAACATCCAATGATGGGTTGTAAAAACTCATCAAATTTTTGAGAATCTTAAATATCTACATTTTTTTATTCAATACTATGAATCTAGTTTCAATGTCAGAATAATATCAATTGAAGAAAACACAACATTTAAATCCATAAGAGGAAGAGTACTCACACTTGCAAGAGCAATGCTATCAACAATTACTTCAGTGCCTATCATGCTCTTATTCCAAATGTAATATTGTCTCATGGCCTTGGTAAGTTCCTTATCACTAATGAGGGTATAGATATTACACAAAAACATGGAAGAGATGTCGATATTGACATCGGGTCAAATAAATCCTTTGATGAGATCCATGTACCAAACATTTCTAAAATGACAACCATGATATCAACACCTTGGAAGAAGAAAACTTTTCTAAATCTAACTTCATTGATCTCCACAAGGATATTATGTTTGGTAGTTGTGTCTCTCGTTGTTATATTTCTATATATGTTTGATTCATAATCAATGTCATGTAGAGGTCTCTAGCAACTTCACAATTCTAATCATTTTTGCATATAAGATCCATAAAGTTTAGCATAGGAAAAAATTATTTCATGAAGTAGGTTCCCATCAGTTGATACCAAAGTTTGTACTATCTTGATAGATGCAACATCATCTAACAAAACTCCTCTACCGCGATGGATGTCCATTCCCTGTTCCAAAGCTCCCATTTTCACACAGGCTAGGAGGATGCTGGCAAGAGTTGCGGAGTGTGGATTTAAACCAGCCAATCGCATTTGGTTGAAAGTTTGTAAATCATTTTCAACAAATGCATTTTGTGCATATCCTGCAATCGTAGCACTCCATGAGACCAGATTTCATTGAGGCATCAGTCAAACGGTTCATGTTCCTTGTCTATGCTTCCATATTTTGCATACACTTCTACCAGAACATTTCCAACTGTCACAACTAACGATGATCGCCCGTCCATTATACTTTGATGGACGTCCATACCCTGTTCCAAAGCTCCCATTTTGGTACAGACGGGAGTACGCTGGCAAATAAAAGGGATTGGGATGGAAATATGCTTGTTGGATCGACTGCATCGCGAGCACGCCATGTCTTCTGTCTGTTGCAGAAATCATTTCCATAAAGCAAGAAAGCCTGTGAAAATACTTGAGCGGCTAGTTATTCCATGACAACGGCGAGGTAGATGGGACTACCCTTTGCCAAGCACTTTGTTTTATGAGATCAACCACGCGGGAATAGCGTTCAAATTCAAATGTTAACGGGGATTATTTTCTGAACGGAAACGGACGGGAATGGACGTCAGGCAAAGTAATGGGCCCACAGCCACCTAAGCGGTCAAAGGCTTAGTGTGTGACGTTTAAGCCCAGCCGTATGAGTCTCAATTAAGTTTCCCATGGACGCTGAAAAGTCAACCTGCACGTTCTGGGGAAGAAACTGACTCAGATTTATATCGTAGGACAATACTGGATTTCGAGGTTTAGAAGCATTAGTGCCATCGGGTTTAAATAAAAGAAACACTTGAAGCTGTGCCAGAGTACCGTCATAATCCACCCATGCCTCCTATTTTTCTCCGTTCTTGAGAGACGTGTTGTTGTAAACACCATTTACTGAAACGGTTTTCTTTGATTTCCTGCTGTTGACGTCAATCCCCACATGGTTATCATCCGGATCGTAAGGAAGATTCTCGAATGTGTCGAACTCCACTGCAACAATTTGATTCGACGCGTTTCCATCTGATGGAGCTTTAAACAGGCCAAGCCATTCTCCCCAAGAGTCATCCGAAGAGTCCAAACCGGAAGGCGCCAGGAAGAAAGTGAGTCCATCCCCAGTGAGCTTACTATCATTTACCTTAGAGATGGCAAATTGAAAATGGGTAGAAGAGTTCGCCAACGCTTGAGAAGAATTATCCCACAGAGGAATTAATTTATTATACGTTGCCCATCCATGGCTCTGTTTCAGGCTGTCATTTAGATGATTGGCACTAAGCTCTATCCGGTCCTTAAGAAAGAAAGTGTCTGCCGACGGATCCATACTGATATTGATCCTGGGAGGGAAGTGAAAGCTAATGGCTCCTGCATCGGTATCATGAATGAAAGAAGACGATGCAATTATACAAACGATGAATAATCGGGCTAACTGAATTCTTTGGAGATTACCCATCTCAACTCTGTTGTGGGAGGGAATAACAACCTTTTTAAGTTATATGTGCAGGACGATCTAAAAGGCACCACCCCATTCAATTTAATGTTATATTAATCTAAAGTGGTGCGTAACAATGCAGAAGATTGACTGCAAATTATTGGTTAAGCCCAGCCATCCTTCTATGGTCAAACTAGCATTTGGATAAGGTTAGATTCTTAGCTTCATTTTTCTTTTGCCTGATGAAATAGAATCGCGTATTGAGTACGATGAACAAGAAGAAAACAAGGAATTTGAATGCATTGATTTTCACCGCTCTGCAGTCAACAAACTTGAGTAGAGATTATCCAATCTTCTTTAAATAGTATCGTTTCTGTTTTTACTCTATATTAGTCGATTTTTCTCTTCTTCATTTTCATGATTGATTAGGAGTGTTATCAAAAATAATTTTATTTATAAATTATTTTTTATATATTTATTTAAAAAATAAAAAATAAAAAATTATAGAATATTTTTATAGAATCTTTTTTTAAAAACTAAACACTAACAATTGAATAAAACTAATTTGATAGGCATGTCAATATTTTTGGAATAAAATTTAGGATTTATTTCATATATTTAATGTAAAATTATGTTATTATTATTTTTAAAATTTTCATTATATGAAAAATTGTTTCGCTTCATTTTATATAATGAATTTTTTTTTTTAGTATATATTAAGATAAGCATGTGTCAAAAATAATTATGCATTATACATTGAGATGAATTAATAGAATTTTTTTGATTTTTTTTTATATTTTTGGAGACAATCTTCTTTTTGTTTGCATATGATTATATATTCTTATACATGCGCATGAGAATGCACCATATGTTTGTAGACCTTACAATCTTTGAATTATTGACACTAGTATAAAGGTAAGACCATAGAATGTAGAGCTTTCATAATTAGTTATTACTCGAGTAATTGATAAACACTAAGATTTATTGATTGTTAGTGCCATGTTTTTAGTTGGATATGTTGCTAGCCATGATGAGTAAAAAAAAAAACTATAATTATTTATCACTCTTTTGTGTCTTATTTACAACAACAAAGATAGGTAGATGAGATGCATTATAACTTAAGATTAACAAAAAGAGGTAGATTAGGTGGCTTACACCAATGTTTGTAAAGAATAGAAACTGCTCCGACTTGGAACAAAATTATGAATTGAAAACATGAAATTTGATAAAAATAATACACTAGGCCACATTAAAAAAATTCAAGTTTCTATCTAAATGAATTTTTCATTCTTCAGAAGGAAGTTTTTTAGTTGTGATGTGGGAAAAAGGGATCTAGCATTTAAATCAAGCTTTCTCCTACATCATAATGGAAGGAACAAAAAATGATCACAAACACGCACTTGGCTATTAACCTCTATGGAAGGGCTAGAATGGTATATTGGGATTTTGGTAATTTCTTGGGTGGAGATTGATTGATTATGAATTAAATGGATTTCATAATGCAAATTTGTACCTAGGTCAATTATTGAATTGCAACAAAATTTTATATATAGAGAGAAACACATAATAGAAACATAAAAACTAGTTACAAAATAGAAGAGTGTAGAAACATAGGAACCTAGCATATAAATTTGAGCTTAAACTAACTAGATAGAGGTGTTGGTACCCAAGACCTAGAAGTGCACATCTTAAGCTAGTCAAAAATTAAATTGCAAATGGTCACCATTTGTAGGTTCTTCCCTTCTGGACTCTACTTTTGAACTTCATTTGTCGATGATTATTTACACTTTTCCTATTTTGTTGATATGTGAGGCCTGAATTATTGATATTGCAATTAGGTCTTGTTTTGTTGGAAAAGGAGATCCTAGGTCTAATGGATAAAGCACTAAAATCAACCATTTCCAAGAACAAAGGAGGTGTGAATCTATATCAACAAGGATATGAGATTGGCTAACAACCTAAAAGGTGAATCAACCAACCCTAGATCTAGATTATTTTTGTGTGGTTTTAGAGGTGGAGGGGTTGATGGATTGAAAAAAAAATGCAATGATGTAGCTAGGTAAACTATGAAAATGTAGCATTCTGATATGAATTATGATGAATTAAAAATACACAGACAAATTTAAGTTCCAGAAAAGTAGAAAGAAGACATTGATGCACTTGGGATTTAAATCTCAGTTGATTCAGGGTGGTCTAGGGCACAAGGACGCCCTTGACTAAGGACTACAATCTAGAAATTGATTTCACAAGATTGAGGTCTATGGTTTGTAGCTTCTTCCTTTCAGGTTTTATTTCTAGATCATCATTTGTTTCTAAGATAATGTAGATTCCATGACTTGTCAACTTATAGGGTTTCGATGCATGAATGAGAAAATTATTTTCAATATTTTTCTAATATTCTTTAGATTGGTAACTTACACACATAAAAGGAGGGGAAGTGTTGTTCCATATAGGGGCTTGTATCAGTCAAACCCCATGATGGTATTTCTATGTCCACAATGGAAAAATTGATGAAAATAGAGCTTATCCTTTTGAGGGATAGAGGCTAAATTATAAATAAATGATGAATTGACATTTTGTTGCAAATCACCACTTAGATATGATCTCCTTGATGGATTGAATTCACATTCAAGAATTTCAAGGATCAATTTTTTTTTACTTTATTTGATTTGAAGACCGACAAGTGTTAGTGCTAAAAAATTAAATGCATGCAAAAAATGAACATAACTCACATAAAAATTGACACGATGCTTGGATGAAAAAATGCAGCGGTAATTCTATTTAAATTTTTCTCTTGACTGCTCTTTAATGCTTCTTGGAGTATAATAATTGCTAGTTAATTTCCTTATGATTACCTATGCACTAAAATTGTGAAAGTACTATGTATTTATATGCAATTAATCTAATTTCCTAAAAAATAAATCTCAATATATGATAATTGAAATTTGAATTTCAAATAATAAATTATTGACACTGACATATTTAATTTTTGAGCCAAAATAGGTAGTCTAGGATGCCTTGAGCCCTAGACCAGATTCTTATTTTTAAAGGATTTAAAATGTCAGGGGAAAAATATTAAATGCCTACTTTAATTTTCCTTTTTTTTAAATAATTTTTTTGAAATTAGAATCTACACAGATAATTAGGAAATTGGGTGCATAATTAGGTCCAAGCACATAGGGGGGAGCAAAACCTAGTGTGAAATTGTTAAGGGTGACAATTTATGAGACTACAAGTATTCGATCCTTTCCCAAACCCACTTCACATATGTCACTTTCACATAAGAGAGGGGAGAAAGGGTTGTTCTGTATAGGGTCTCGCTTTAAAATTGAAACACAATTTTTGTGTTTTCTCCTCCACAATGACTATGATGATGTAAATATTGCTTACTCTCATTCGGGAAAATGCAAATGAACAAAAATAATGATAAATTTATAAGTGTTGTAACTTACAACTCACATATTCTTTCCTTGATTGATTGCAGTCACTGTACTCATCTCATACAAGAATAATTGGATGCTTGATTGAAGGTCCTACAAGTGTTACTAACCACAAACAAAATAAAAAAGAAAAAGGAATAAACTCGCATATAAACTTGATACATTGAAATCATGAATCTTGACTAATTGTTAGGATTCTAATTTGTAATTCAAACATTCTAGGATTTCAAATGCTAAAAAAGACTTCTATTTATATGCATTATTGATTTCATAGAAAATTAATTATCAAAAGCTAACAAATGAATTTAAATTTACATATGTTAAAATATTGATAATAAAAAATTTAAATTGCGAGCAAAACAGGCTAGATAGGGGTGTTGGTGCCATAGTCCAGACCTATTTTGGGACTTGAAGTGTCTTAAAATAAATATTAAATCATAATTCTTGGAACCAATGAGAATGGGGGATGATAGATAAAGAGATGTTTGATTAAGTACTATCACACCCACTTTCAAGGATTCCACTCAAGGATAACCCTAGAGATCTCAATGCAAAAGGGGAAGAGATCTTGCAATAGGGTTGTCCTAGGAGGGTATGTGCAGGATCATCATGGAAAAAACAAGCCCTCAAGTGGCAATAAAAAGACAGAAAATCAGAGTTTTGACAACTTGACATAAAAATTTGAATAAGTTATCTATATTATTTCAAAAAAATGTAAAAATAGAATTTTTAGAAAATTGAATGTAGTTTCTAAAATACTAGACCTTTATTTTAAAAAGAAAAATCTATTTGATGAAAATTTAAAATTTCAATGCAGTAGTTTTTAAATTTCAGGGTAAAATTAAGAAGTAGGTATTTGTTTGACCACCCTAACCATAATAAAATGATAATATTTTTTTATAATATTTTAGATATAAATAGAGGACTCATGTCCCGATGTGATGCATATTTTTTTATTATTTTTTTCCAAGTATATAATTAATTATGAATTTTTTATTACAACTTTTAAAAAGTATAAAAGCTCGTCTGTCTAACCACCTTAACTTGGTAAAAAATTCATGAAATTCATTTTATTTTTTTTCCTATAGTATGCAAAGCATAGAATGTGATGCATGTTTTGGATTCAAAAAATGTAATACCATTTGAAAGTTATAGATGTTTTTCAATCAGCCTATCAATTAGGACTTTATTCATAATTCTAGTAGAAAATGAATAATAATTATTTATTAAATTCAAAGTAAAGCATAATTTATATTGGTGGAAAACTGAGAATCTCCTCTAAAATCCCTTTTCATTTCATCAATTTTGGGTAAAAAAGAGTTGTCAGCCACATGAGCCATCATATGGCTTACATAGCGCCACTTTTTGGCCCATCATGATCCTGCACATACCCAGGAGCTAAATATGATCTAATGAGGGGTTCACCACCAAGTTTAGACTTGGAAAAGATAATGAAATGCTAGATGAAATACAAAACCCAAGTTTAATGCAAACTAAGACCAAATGACCTAGAGAAGTGAATGCTGGATGGAGATGTAAAACACTAGAAAAATATGCTTTTACTATTGGCTGGGACTCATTTTACAAGCTGCACAAATCAGTCCAATTTCTAGAAACTTGTGCAAGAACAGGTTTTAGACAAAAGGGTATTTATATCTGCAAAATCCTAAAAATTGACTGGAACTGGGTCTCATTTGCCAAAAGTGTCGAATCAGTCCAGTTGAGCTTTTCTAAAACTTTTAAAGTTGATCCTGCTCTTCTCTATCTACTATATCCTTCTTTATTGGTTTCTAGATCCAAAACTTCAATTTGTGACCTCTACGTGATCTCCAAGTCTCTCCAAGGCTTATTGACAACATTGGCAACTTTAAGCTCTTAACAACTTTTCTCCAATCTTGCTCCTTAAGAAATCTAAAACCTAGACCTGCAAATCATACACAAAGGAGAGGGAAAAATGTTGTTGGGTTAGTGGATCTAGGCATTTTCCTTGGTCAAACCCCATTTTTGAAATCAATCCTTGAAATGAAAGCAAATAAGAAGGGAGAATGATGAATGAACAAAAGACAATGTTGCAACTCACTAAACCCTAGCAATAAGGTGTTGCAAATATGCTTGAAATGGATATAATGGATGTGGTTCTTGAATCTTTCTTGAATGATGTGGACCTTGAATGAAACACTTGCTTAGATCATAAACCCTATATCACAATTGTTAGCACAATAAAAAACATGACATATGAAATCCTTGACATGATGATTGATGCTTGAATGCAACTATACAATTCTTGATAATTTTCCCTTGAATGCTCTTATGAATTCTTATTAGATTGTTAGATGATCTCTTGGATGCTAGGTGTGAATATGAGAGAAATAAGCTTGTATTTATACTTAATTATGTAAGAATTCTTGAAATTACAACACTACAAGCCATCATCAGATCTAAGAGAATAAAATCCTATCAAAAATTTGAATTAAATTGAGTTTTGGGCCACACGGGACCCACTTCCCCAAGGTGGTGAATGAGTCCGACTAAGCATAATGTATGGGACCAAAAACCAAAAGTACTTAGAAATGTGTGAAAATTGATTTGAGGCCAAAAGATCCAAGTGGGACCCATTCGCCCAAGGTGGTGAATGAGTCCCATATCCCTAAATCTGGGCCACACAAGCCAGAAACACCTGAATTATGATTGGTTAATGATTGGTGTCAATATTATCCTTGAAAATATTCAATAAATGAGGCTTGTGGATACAAAATGGGGCCAATTAAAGCATAATAAATCCCAATTATTAGTAACAAGCCTAGAGAAGTGTCAAAGTGTATTACAACACTTTACAACACTCTAAATAAGGCAAGATTAAGATTAACTTTGATTAAAAAGAGGTTTATTAGGTCGATAAGAACTTAGAAAAGTATGAAAGTGCGTTACAACACTTCACAAAACTTTAGCAAGGTACCATTAAATCCATTAGTTTACAAGGGCCCAAGACTTAATGTGAATGCTTCCACCACATTACAACACTAAATCAAGGTAACATTAAGCCTAAGTCACAAGGAGGGACCAAACAAGCCAAAAAAAGTGGAAGGGTTACATTTTTAGTGACTCCATATAGCCCCCACTTTAGTGAGAGGATGAACTTGCTTCAAACTCACACTAAAGTAAACATTCAAGAGGGATCCAAGTGTATTGATGCAGATGGTCTAGAATAAAAAATAATGAGGAGGAAGTCAAGCCCCCCAGGATCCAAGATCCTAAGTCAAACTAACATTTAAGCACATAAGGACACGTACGAGGTGTATGATATGCAAAAAAAGAAGATACGTAAAAATGCAATGTCAATAACCAAAGGAAGAAAAATGAAGAAGCAAAAAATAGAAATGTGGATCAAGCTTCGACCGTTTGTCCAACACAATATGGATCAGATCTAGGTTGTTTTTCTGAAAAGAAATGTATTTAATCAATCTGAGGCAATGAAACTCTTGGTTGTCTACTAGGTAAGAAGTCCTAGAAGGTGAGACACATACACTCATGGTTAGTATGCAATCTCACACACACACGAGTGGCTATGAGAAAATTCATGTCTCGATTGTGCTTCCTTCTCAAACCATACCAAAGTTATACCTCTTGATCACTTTGATAAGGAGCCACACAAATTATTTTTGAGCTCCATGAGACAAGAAAAACTTTGTATGGTTGAAACTCAAACATTGTAGATGCAAAATAGTGTAAGTTTTGTTGAAAGGTATTTTTCTTAATTCATATAATAGTCTCCTTCTTAGGGAGCATTGTGTCTAATGTCTCCAAGAGAGGACAAATAAAAAGTGTTAGATTGTGGCCCATGGGATGCCTCATTTACATCATGCCATGTCAGTAGATCATACACTCTTGGATGACATCAAATCCAATGAAACCACCAAGAAGAGGACACATCACAAGAAAAAATAAAAATCAAGCCATGAATTTTTTCCCAAAATATGTCATATACGTATGCCCCCACTTTAAAGAAGATGCTACACCATCACTATGATAAATTTATTTAAAGTAGCCAATGATAAATTATAACATGAAAGAAGATATGAGATCCAATTTCGATAGCCATATTCCAATTCATATGTTTCCAAATCAAACTATATCATGGATAAGTATGTCATATGCGGGTCAACTTAATGCATTTCGACCACATCCCAAGATTTCTATTATATGTACATGAAAGGTGATCAACAAGCAAAAAAAGACAAAAATTGACATATGAGGACAAGGCTACCTGACTCCTTTCCCCCACTTAGTGCAGGATAAGGGTGAGCCAAGAGTGGATGATGATATGTTTCTCCTTGCAAAAAAAGAATGACTTGCGATGAATGTAAAACATGCAATAGTGAGTATGCTATGATCCTACAAATATTGCATGGCAAGGAGAAATAACTAAGGTTATTTATTATGATTAGTAAACAAGGTGTCAACTTGATACATATTTAATGAGATATCTATCAGTTTCAGATGCATCTTTGTTAAAGTTTTCTTGGAGGAATCTTTTGTGATGGTGTTGACATTAAATGAAGGATTTTATTTCGAGGGACAATAACCAAGACCATTATTCATTTCTTGCATTTTAGGCTCTATATGGATTGAATGAATACCTTATTCTATAGAACCACATCCTTTCCCAAGCTATTTCATAAGTTTAGAACCTCTTGCATAAATATTTTTCATTGCTGTCAGATTAAGTGGTTGTTCAACTTCATCAAAGTTTGTCTTGTATATTATATTTTCTTCTAAGGTGATGAAGTGGATGTTTTGAAATTTTGTATTGCTGTTACTAGTTTCTCCTTTCCCTTTTTATAATCTTTTGTTATGATCTTGTATAATCTGATGAATATAGGTATGAAATCATAGGTTTCTAAAGTATCTTCCAATAACTTTGTGGCTTCTTCAATTTTCTTTAGTTTTTCTATCTCTTGTATGATTTTTACATGTGGTTGGTGTTAAGGGATATCTAATGTGCATAATGTCAAAAGACTTATCTATAGTTTTGTGATCTCTTAGTGAAGAGGAGTCTAATTTCACTTCATCATCTTTAGCTAAGGAAGCCATATTACTATTTTTTCAAATAATTATGTCAATGTTGTAATTTTCTTGCACCATGATACCTGCCCTAGTAGGAGATTTTTTAGTCTATAAAAAACTAGATGTTCATGACATTCAAAGGTGGTTTCTTCTAAAATAAATTCATCACAAGTAAGGGGGTTATCAATGGTCATATTTTTTGTGTGTAAATGATGGCATTTTCTTGTTCAATAATGTTTTCCTCATGATTCTCATCGATTGGATCTTGTAAGATCATAATATATTCTTCACCAATAGGAGAGATATTATGAGGGGGGAATTTTATTGTTTTCCATAATTTTCTCTAAGGTCTCATTCTCTTGTGCCATAATATCTACCCTAGTAGGAGATCTTTGAGGAAAGTAACAAACAATAGGTTCATCACATTCCGTGGTTAGATGTCGTAAAGTAGCTTCATTGCACGTAGGGGAGGCATCAAGAGAAGGATAACTATGAGTTTCATGGTTACCAATGATTGGACTTCTTTGTTCAAATAGGTCTTCCCAAATGGTAGGGGCATCAAGAAAGGGAGGGACAAGATTCTCATGAGTCTCAATAAGAATATGTTCTAACACTAAACTATCTTCTTCATGTCTAGAGAAGATATTAGGAGAAGGAAAGGTTTGATTGTCTTGATTATCTATATTTTTGTCCCCATGTCCTATAATTTATTCCAAAGTAGGACAAGTAGGATTCTCATAGCTCTCAATTATTGGATCTCTTAATATCAACATATCCTCCACAAAAATGTGTTTTTCATGATCATTCACAATCACATACTTATTCACTAAAGAATTTTCACAAGTAGTAGAGGTGTTTGGAGATGAATGGAGACTAGGTAAAGTAGTGGCCATGATCTTAGCTTCTTGTGTCATGTTATCTTTCTAAGGGGGAAGAAAAAAAAGACCTTCATGATTCTCAATGATTGTATCTCCTATCACTAAGATACCTTTGTCACTAATAGGAGAGGTATTGGGAGAAGAACAATTATCAATTTTATGATTTCCAATCCTTGCATCCTCTTTTATTAAAGCTTTAGTGGATGATCTAGGTGAGATTAAGTCATCAGGGGATTCATCTAACATGTCTAAGTCATCTCTACTAAAGGGTTTAAATAATATTCTTTCTCTAAGGTTGACCATTTTTTGTTTATTTCTTTTAATTTTTTTAGTTTTTTGGCTTCATTTTCTAATGAATCTTGAATGTAATCTAATCTAATTGAACTAATGTATAAAATGAAAGATGCAAGAATCTAATTCTTTCCATAATTGCAATGTAAATTATGCTAATTTTAATGATTTAAATGTAACAAAAAGTAGGCAAATTGAAATATAAAAGAAATAACAAAAAACAAAAGCTTAAAAATAGGAAATTTAACTCTATAAAATCTAGTTCAGAATTCACACTGGGACTGATTTTCTCGATGTGGCGAATGAGTCGTGGTAGGGATTTTATTTTACAAAATCAGAATTTTCTAGTTGATTTTTATGATTTTTGTGTTGTATGATCTGTGTCTAAGATGCAAATGTAGATTTTGAATGATTTTCAATGAAATTAGATGCAAAAATGTAAGCTATATGAGCTTTCACTAATGAAAATTTTGAAACCCTAGAATACAATTTAACCAATGCAAATCCTAATGGAATGTTAATGAAAGACAAATCTAGGATGATAGTGCACTCCAAATCATAATTATGATGTTCTAAATGCAGGTTCTCCAAAATGGAACCAATGAAAATGGGGGATGATAGATAAAGAGATTTTTGATTAAGTACTATCACACCGAGTTTCAAGGATTCCACTCAAGGATAACCTTAGAGATCTGAATACAAAAGGGGAAGAGATCTTGTAATAGGGTTGTCCTAGAAGCTGAATATGATCTAATGAGGGGTTCACCACCAATTTTAGACATGGAAAAGGTAATGAAATACTAGATGAAATATAAAACCCAAGTTGAATGCAAACTAAGACCAAATTACCTAGAAAACTGAATGAAACAATACAAAAAACTGCAAAATAGAATATGTGCACCTAGAAATCTAGAGAAGGTTGGACGGAGATCTGAAACACTAGAAAATATGTTTTTACTACTAAGTGGAACTCATTCACCAACCTAGGTGAATCATTCCAGTTTTCGGAAAACTGTGTAGGAACAGGTTTCAGACAAAAGGGTATCTGAATTTGAAAAATCCTAAACATTGACTAGGACTGGGACTCATTAAGAAAAAGTGGAGAATCAGTCCAGTTGGGCTTTTCTAGAACTTTGAAAGCTGATCTTTCTCTTGTTTATCTACTCTATGCTTCCTGATTGGTTTCCAGATTTGAAACTACAATTTGTGACCTATAGGTGATCTCCAAGTCTCTCCAAGGCTTGCTGACAACTTTGAGCTCTTGAAAAAATTTCTCCAATATTTCTCCTTAGTAAATATGCAACCTAAACCTGCAAATTGTACACAAAGCTAAGGGAAAAATTTTGTTGGGTTAGTGGATAGGGGTTTGCCTTGGTCAAACCCCATTTTGGAAATCAATCCTTGAAATAAACATAAATAATAAGGGATATAATGATGAATGAAAAAAAGACAATGTTACAACTCACCAAACCCTAGCAATAAGGTGCTACAAATATACTTGAAATGGCTACAACGGATGTGGTTCTCGACTCTTGCTTGTGTAGACATGCAAATAAACTTGATTGACATTATGCATTTGATTTCGATTAATTAACACCATTTCCTCCCAAATCACTTCAAATTAAGCAATTAATTGAATAATCAACATTATTTAATTAAATTCAACAAATTCAACAAATTCAGCTATTAATCAAAAAATTAAATGTATTAATTAATTCACCCTTATTCTAACTAATATTTATCATATTTCATTAAATTAAATAATTTAATTAAATCCCCCTAAGTCTTCTCATTTTATTAAATAAATCAAATCAAATTTCACAATCATCTAATCCATTCCAATTAATTAATTCTAAATTAATAAATCCTAAATCACTCTCTAAACGTCATTAATAAATCTTCTAGCTTTTGACTCCCCAGGATTTAAATCAACCCATGATCAACTAACTAGGTTGCACATGAAATTCATTTATTTTAATTATTTAATTCCTTTATTTATCCTCACAAAGGCATATTCTAAGGAATTTTCCTCTCAACCACCTCTCATTCAATTTTCGTCCAAAGGTTTTCAAAAACCTATCACATCCTCTTACACTTAGAATAACTTCTCTTACACCCTTTCAAATCCTCATACATCTCCAACCATATTCATTCAATTCCTCTTACAACCTTTCAAATCCTCAACCATTCTCATTTATTTCTCTTGCATCCCCCATTCCTCAACACATTTCCCAAAATGTGCTCCAACTTCCTCCAATAGAATTGTGACACTTGGCACATTCTCATTGGCTCTCATTTTATCCCACATTCACCAAATCCTCCAATTCTTGAACTCTTGAATTCTATAAATAGAATCATTCTCTTCACAATATGGATCCACAACTTGAATCATTATCACTATAGCCATTTTCATACTTAGCTTTTCATCATTTTCATCTCTTTCAAGCATATTTTCATCATTTCCATACTTAGAATCATCAACATTCATCAAGCTTATGAAAGGTATTGGGAAAGGGCTTCCTTTTCACATCAAAGGAGTAGCACTCCCCCTATGGGATATAGTTTTAGTTATTTCAATTGGATTACATGTTATCTCTAGTTAGTTTGTTCTTATTTTCATATTTTCTTCTTGTTTTAACTAAGAATTTCATAGGGAATGCTAGATTTTACTTTCTAACATGTTTAACAAGTGTTTGTTGTGTTGGTTCTTTTTCCCAGCTAAGCTTTGAAGCTCTCTATGAGGTATCCAACCTCTATGTTCAAGAGTCACAAAGCTAGTGGCCAACACAACGGGTAAAGTTTCTTAGGCCCTTACCCCTACTCTTTAGGCTTTGTGGGACCAAGGAGGATGTTCCCTATTGTGTTCATTTGATATTCAATGTCTAGAGAACACTTCAACACATAGATCCATTCTTACTAATAGAAAACATACATTACTCATCAAAGGTTTGGTTGACCTTTACACAAATAACCTTTCATTTGCTAGGAACACAAGTATATATGAGACTTACATATCAAAATGAAAAATATTTGAATAATTAATGTTCTAACTTTAAATCCATGGCGAGGAATTTTACAGATTCATCAAATTATATGAATTCAAAAAAAAATAGGATAGTGCCTCATCAATTGGGTAACAAAGTCAAACATGAAATACTTTGTAATACACAAAACATTCAACCCTGAAATGAACAAAATATTTTCATAATGCATTACATTATAAAAACTCACAATATTTAAAGTATCACTTCTCACTGAATCCTTTGCAAATTATCACAAACCTATGAATCTCTTCAAGTATTTAATTAACTCTTTGAGTTAAAAAATGGAATAGAATCATACATTCAACTAAACCATTGAAGATAAATGAAAAGATACTTGATATTTTCATTTATAATATACAACAACTATCCATAGGAGATCACATACTTTCATTTTATAGATTTTCTTCAATATCAATCATTTGCACAAAAATATTTAAGACTATTTTGTACAAAACTCATACCCAAGACAATTAGGTAGCAGATTCATCATGAATTTTGCATTATATTTGTTCACTATACATGCATTCTACCTACACCATTCTGGATTGAAAATTATGACCTTTGTAATGAGCCTTGAAATCTCCTTTATATTATAATAGACCAACAAGGATCAAGCTTATTACAGTTACTTTTCATAAAAAAATCATTTCAAATCAAAATTTCACCTGCATTTTAAAATTCCCAGACGGTTAGATGTAATCATTTACCAAACAGGGGAATCAAAATTTCCATACAAGTCACCAAAACTAGTAGACATCATCACCATTGAAAAATTTTGTTGACACCTTGTTCTCCATATCCACGTCAAACCCAAAAAATATCAAACATCATCATCACAAAACTTGAAACCAAGAAAACAACACCATCATCTAGAACACGAACCAACACTAGGGCCATGGTACATGCAACCACTCTGCATCTTTGCTATAATAGGACCAACAGGACCAACAACACTTCTTATCATCAAGACCAACTTCACATGGTGCCATCACAAAAATTGGGGAAACTATGATGACCTCTTCGTTCACACCAGCCATCTCAATTAAATCCTTGAGGAATTGGCCATAACCAGAGTCAATCTCCATATCACTATCAGTAGAGCTACCAAAGACATCAATAGGTGAATTCTGCCTCCCTAGAGAGCCCCGACCATACCGTATTTTTTCTTGTGGTATCTGCTCAACTCTGCAGACATCTTCTCCTTGCCACACACCACCACCTCTACAATTGCATCTTGGCATTTCAACCGAGAGTTGCACCTAGTAACAATTGGGATGAGCTTCATGCATTCCTCCTTCATCATGAGAGTGTCTTGAAGAGTAATATTCTCATGTGGTGGCACATCATTGTGATACCTTTGTTCATTAACCCTAGTAGACCTACACACAAATGATGGGGGAGCAATCGACCTATTCATCTTGCATTAATATTCAATTCCCTCACAAGAGCAATCATTTATCACTGTAGAAGCACCACGAATTTTAGAATCCTAATTGCAACAATGAAAATGATGAGCCTTCATCCATATTTATGGAGCAAATTGATGATATCGATCATCAATGCTCCAAGAGAAGCACGAGCGAGTGAGTGATTTTTTGCTGGCATCTATTTCACCATTGTTAATTCCCAAGTACATGGAAATTGGTGTACCATTCCTCATAATTGTCAAGAATTATCTTTTCACACTCATGGAAATCAAATTGATATCCTCTAAAGAGTATATAGGATTAATGCTTATCATTTACAGAGCTCAAACAAATATCACATGGTAGGTTCTATTTTTGAATGTGAGTCATTGATCAATGGATGAGATGGTCCTCTAGATGACTCAGATTGAGTCAAAGACATTTGAAAAATCCACATTGTTGCATGGGAAGTCCATCGACCAATGGCACCTTCCCTAGTCAAAAGAAACTTTCACCAACCATAGGCCCCATCTAACCTCATTATGCCTCTAGCAAAGTCACGTGTCACCATTGCATAGACTACACCCGACATTAGGTAACATAATTTAATACTCTATGCAACACGTGCACTATGACTCAGATTGAGACCAAGTGATACGTTAGAGTTGTTCATCCATCGCCACATGAGATCAAGCCAATAGTGGGGATTGGGTCCCACATGAATTGGAATATGTGTGGGACAATCGCACATGTCGCGTGGCCTACCATAAATGTATTTTTGAAATGTTGTGCAGTGTGCACACAAGGCTTGGGACTTATTCATTTCATCCAACAGCTCAGATTTCTACATGTGAAAACATAGTTAGTTATAAAAAGGGGGCCATGGGATAGGTTAATGGGTGGCTACCCCTCAAAAAATATTAAAAACTTAGGACTTAAGTATTTAAAAGGAAAAATATTTTGGACCGACTCAATGATCGATGGGCTTAGGTAGAGGGGTTAGTAAAGACAACAGGCACAATGACTCAGGTTATCACTAGGACAACCAAAAATTTGATACAGGGGGTCAACATGGAAATATAACACATGGGTTTAAGGTTTGAGAAAATTTGAACAAGGATATGAAACCTTAAAACCCTAACATAACCATCATGCACAAGGGTGAAAGATCATTAAAATTTGCATGGAACCAACTAAAAAATGTCAAATTTCAAAAACTCTATCAATGGCTCTAGCTTGGGGATGCATACCTCTAGTGGGTATGGCAAGAATCCATATCTTAGGTAGAAGAAGACCAGCCCAAAAGACAAACAACGAGGAGATTTTTTGGATAAGACAAGAAGAAAAAATAGGAAAGAAACAAACCACAGCTATATATAAAATTTAGATGACTGTACAAAGTTTCCCTCATTAGGAAAACTCATCCAATTCCACTAGCCTCTATTTGTAAGCCTCGTGTATCAGGATCTTTCCAGGATTTGGAGCCACATTTTTTCTTTGTCAAAGGCCTTTCTTTCACATAACTGCATAATATGAAAACTCATGCCAGACAATTCCCAACAATTAGCATCATTGTGATGGATACCAATGATCCCACATGCCTCGAAACCACCTTGTCCACTAATCTTAGGCTTGCCAAGTTGAAGTGGAAAAAGGAAACATCCATATTCCACTTGATCATATTCACTCTACACATCAAATTGAAAACCTTCAACAAAATTGTGCATCAAACTAGGCCAACCATCACCTGAAGCATCAGAAAGGAAAGAAATAGATTTAGGAAGGTCTCCACCCTGCTTCACATAAATTTCATCCTCATCAAGTGGAAGAAAATCCATAATGATACCCAAGAGATGAGGAGCATCAACAAAAAATTCAACCACACATTTATGTTGGCTAATATTATACCCAACATTATTTGACTATCCTACACATGAGCTATATTTCCATTCATCATCTATGAGCCTGAAAGCTAGTCCATTATCTATACGTGCATCAAAATATGTAGCTCGGTCACTAATCACTGAAGCTCTTCCCTTATTAATGCACACATAATTCTCTAAGAATTTTCCATTAGACTCAACATTTACACACTCAACAGTGACACCTTTGCCCTCATATTCTTCATCACTTTTAAATTTAAAGTGCTCTTATTCTTGCGACTGAGGTATTTTCAAGTTATTCTCATGAAGAGAACTATATTCCAGGGAGAAACACTCAAGGGATTTGATCTCTCCTTGATCCTTAGCCTCATCCTCCATATTATTATAAAATGTGAAATTTTCATAAGAATTTTCATCCATAAAATCGCTAGTGCACTACTCATAACCATACCTTGACCATACATCCAAAGCATCATTAGAATCCTCAAAAAGTGGATTATCTCTGCATCAACCAGGTGATTCATCTTTATCAACTGACGTGGAAAAAGGTTCATCAAAAAGGAGATTTTTTATTACATTCATTTTGGTGAAGGAATCTTCTGCTCCCTTTATATGGTGATGCAAACTTTGCAGCCTATTATCACAATCAAAATTCTTGAAAACTTCTAAAAAAGGGTCCCCCTTCATCTGGTAGGGGTAATCATATTCAAAAAAAGAAATAAATGACTCTATATCATCACCACTACCACAACATGAGAATCCATCAATAGTAAGGCTGCATTCTGACCCCTCAGATTGAATTTCATAGTTTTTGTTATCAATATCTTGATCATTGGAAAGTGATTGAGCATCATCAATATTAGAATCATAGCTATTGATAAAATCACTTAATGGGGAAATCATTTGGACCTCATCCAACTCATCATCCTTCAATACCTCCCAGGAGCTTGATTAAGATACATCATATCTTCCATCACAACACAGGTCATCATCTTCATCACTGTGGTAACGATCTTCCCATGTATTATTGGTGAATTGGTTGCATTCATTATATTATGATTCATCTTCTTCACCTCTTTGCATTATTTCTTGCTCTTCCCGAACAAGACTATGACCATGATTATTCAGAAGCATCTGATGTTGTGCATGGCTACTCCCAATTCCTTCTACCAATTTTATCCTGTCAACTATTTGGCCTAGAGTTTCAGGCTTCAATTCCTTTGGCAACATACTTATTCCTGACCAATATATTTCACAAAAAAAATCAATTCAGATTGACTCTGTAGGCCTAACATTTTCTAGTATTTCCAACAACACATCCACAAACCTATTGATCAGGTCATGGTAAATTCACCTTGACCTCTTCTTATTTCTTATAATATTTTAGCATGAGAAACATGATCAACTTTACTTGGATCTTGTGGATATTTCCCTTGGGGATCACTATTATCTACACACTATGGTGATGGAGAAAGTGGGATAGGAGGAACCTTATCTTCTTGGCAGGATTCTTCACTAGTTGATTTGTTTATTACATTTGCACAAGATGTGCTAGAATGACCAACATTAGTAGTTAAGCATTCTTTAATCATTAAATACTTCAGATTATTTTCAATATATATAGAAATTTGATATGCTTTACGTCGTGTTGTGGGCTCTTTATCTCTTAAAAAATATCTCATATTTTTTTCAAATGCACCTTATTACATGACCAAACATTCAACATCATTCGGTCTTATGCTTTCAGGGACCTCCCTTATGATCTTTTTGAATCTATGATTGAAAGAAGGGACTAACTCATCCTCCTCTTTGTGGATTTCCATAAAACTTTTCCTCACCAAATTTGGGTTTACTCTCTCACCAAATTGTTCCATGAATTCTAGTTTGAATTCATATCAATAATGTATTGAAGTTGTTTGTAGAAAAGAGAACCAGCTCCTTGCATCTCCTTTCAAAGATTGAACAAATAAGTTTATGAAAACATCTTCAAAATTTAATTCATAATCTCCCATCATATCAACAAAATCTTGCAGATGCTTGATTTATGACTCATCCTTTGCACCATTAAACTTAGGTACCTTTACTCTGATTGTAGGCAGTACCTCATTTGGATAACCATGAATATTACTAAAATCTATAGCACTATATCTTTCAAGTTTAAAATTTCCATTACATGACAAAGGATGTCTATTGTACTATTGCATTCATATTTATATTTGGGTATACAATTTGATAAGGAAATATTACCTTGGCTTTTCAACCCTTCCCAGAATTTGTCAAAGAGTAGTTCAAATTCTCTTTGCACCTAAGCTCTCAAACCTTTATAGTAAAAATTCATGTCTATTTTTCTTAGGATTGTAAAAAAAATAACATGCTTCTCTATTACAATTCATGAATTTCACATTACATTGTAGAAAAATGAAACAATCAGCTAGAATTTCCCTCTACCAGTGCTTCTTAACATAGTTGGGAACCAATTACATTCTTGTTCTAGAATACTTCTCATAAAATTCTTGCTAAATCATGAAATATGTCTACAAGAATACATGGAAATTTGTAGCAGCTACTAATCTCTTTTATGACTGCAAACTTTGTAAATCTGGAACTTCTACATGTTCTTCATTAGGTTTTAAAGCCAAAGTTGCCACCTCCTTCATAGAGGATTGAACTTCAAATAAATATGAAGCCCTTTCAAAAGTAAATCTTGTTCTAGGTTTCCTTCACTAGTGGAGTCATTCATAAATTCTTTGAATTTTGCTGCAACCAAAATCTTTCGAGGTTCAAAAACTCTTCAATATTTGAAAAAAAACATCTAGATCCACCAAATGCTTGAATCTGTGATGTTACAATCTACAACTGGGATTCTTTATTTTATAAATTTCTCAGAGTTCTCCCTAGCAGAGTTGCCATTTTTGCTGGTTCTTTTTCCCAACTAAAATTTGAAGTTCTCTAAGAGGTAGCCAACCTCTATGTTCAAGAATCACAAAGCTAGTGGCCAACAAAATGGGTAAAGTTACTTAGGCCCTTACCCCTACTCTCTAGGCTCTATGGGACCAAGGAGCGTGTTCCCTATTGTATTAATTTGATATTCAATATCTAGAGAGCACTTCAACACACAGATTCATTCCTCCTAATTGCAAACATACATTACTCATCAAAGGTTTGGCTGAATTTTACACAAATAACCTTTCATTTGCTAGGAACACAAGTATATACGAGACTTACATCTTAGAATGAATAATATTTGAATAAGTAATGTTCTAACTTTGAATCCATGTCAAGGAATTTTAATGATTCATTAGATTATATGAATTCCAAACAAATAGGCAAGCGCCTCATCAATTGGGTAACAAAGTCAAACATGAAATACTTTGTAATACACAAAACATTCAACCCTGAAATGAATGGACTATTTTCATAATGCATTACATTACAAAATCTCACAGTATTTAGAGTATTACATCTTACCGAATCCTTTGAAAATTATCACAAACCTATGACTCTCTTCAAGTATTTAATTAACTCTTTGAGTTAAAACATGGAACATAATCATACATTCAACTAAACCATTGAACATAAATGAAAAGATACTTGATATTTTCATTTATAGTCTGCAACTACTATACATAGTAGAGCACATACTTTAATTTTATAGTTTTTTTTTATATAAGTCATTTGCATAAAACTATTTAAGACTATTTCATACAAAATTCATACCTAAGACAATTAGCTAGCAGATTCATCAATAATTTTGCAATATATTTGTTCACTATACATGCATTCTACCTAGACCATTCTAGACTCAAATTTTTGACCTCTATAATGAGACTTGGAATGTATTTTATAGCCTAAGAGAGAAACAAGAATCGGGCTCATTATAGTTACATTTCACAAAAAATTCATTTCAAAACAAAATTTCACCTACATTTCAAAATTCCTAGATGGTTAGAAGGAATCATTTATTGAATAGGGGAATCAAATTTTCCATACAAGCTGCCAAAACTAGTAGACACCAAACCAAAAAGCAACCAGTTTTATCATCACAAAACTTAAAACTAGGACATGAACACCATCATCAAGAACCCGAACCAGCACCAGGGCCATGGTATATGCGACCACTCGGTGTCTTCACCACAATAGGAAGTGAAACAACTAGTCCCTCTTCCTTATCAACACACTTATTATCATTAGGACCAATAACTTCAAAAGGTGCCATTGTAGAAATTGGGGAAACTATGAGGACCTCTTCATTCACACTAGCCATCTTGGTTAAATCCTTAAGGAATTGGCCGTAACTAGAGTCAGTTTCTGTATCACTATAACTAGAGCTACTAGAGACATCAATAGGAAAATTATGCCTCCCCAAAGAGCCCTGACCATATCGTATCTTGCCTTTTGGTCTCTACTCAAACTCTATAGACCTTTTCTCCTTGCCACACACCACTAGCTCTACGATTGCAGCTTGTCCTTTCAGCCGAGAGTTGCACCTAGTAACAACTAGGATAGGCTTCGTGCATTCCTCCTTTAGGATGAAAGCGCCTTGAAGAGTACTCTTCTAATGTGGTGGCACATCATTGTGAGACCTTTGTTCATTAACCTTGGTAGACCTATACACATATGACGAGGAAGAAATTGACCTACTCATGTTGCACTACTATTAAAAACTTTCACAAGAGCTCAATCAGTAATCACTATAGAAGTACTGACAATTTTAGACTCCTAATTACAACTATGAAAATCATGAGGCTTCATCCATATTTATTGAGAAAATTCATGATGTCGATCATCAATGCTCCAAGAGAAGCCCAAGCGAGTTAGTGATTATTCGATGGCATCTATTTCACCACCATTAATTTGTAGGTACATGGAAATAGGTGTACCATTCTTCATAATTTCTAGGAAGTAGCTCTTCAAACACATGTAAATCAAATTGATATCCTCTAAAGAGCATACACCATTAATGCTCACCAGTTGCAGAGCCCAAAATACTATCACATGATAGGTTCTATTTTTGAATGTGAGTTGTTGATCAATCGATGATTTGGTCCTTTGGAGGACTCAGATTGAGTCAAAAACATTTGACAACTCCATGTTATTGCATGGAAAGTCCATTGACTAATGGTAACTTCCCTCGTCAGAAGACACATTCACCACCCGCGGGCCCCATCTAGCCTCATTACGCCACCAATAGAGTTCACATGTCACCATCATGCAGATCATGCCCAATGTTAGGTAACATAATTTAATACTCTACATGACATGCATGCTACCACTTAGATTGAGACCAGGTGGTACGTTAGAGACATCGATCCACCACTAAATGAGATCAAGCCGATAGTGGGGATTGGGTCCCACATGAATTGGAAGATGCATGGCACAATCACGCACGCCGCACAACCCAACATAAATTCATTTTTCAAATGTTGTACTGTGTGCACGCAAGGCTTGGGACTTTGTCATTTCATCCAATGGCTTGGATTTATACATGTGCAAACACAGTTAGTTATAAAAATGGGGCCATGGGCTAGGTTAATGGGAAACGACCCCTCCTAAAATATTATAGACTTAGGACTTAAGTATTTAAAAGGATAAATATTTTGAGTTGACCCGATGACTGATAGGCTTAGGTAGAGGGTCCAGTAAAGACAACATGCACAATGAATTAGGTTATCACTAAGACAACCAACAACCTAATATAGGGGGTCAACATGGAAATATAATGCAAGGGTTTAAGGTTTGAGAAAATTTGAACAAGGATATGAGACCTTAAAACCCTAACATAAGCATCAAGCACAAGGGTGAAAGGTCATTAAAATTTGCATGGAACCAGCTAAAAAATGTCAAATTTCAAAAGCTCTATCATGTTGATCTTATGTTAGCTTGTTGCAGGTTTGGTGTTCACATTGTGGTACTAGAACAACCTCCCTACAAACCAAACAAATTAAGAGTGAACAAGGTTATATTACAAGAATATCCAACAATCATATAAGACAAAAGATAATGATCAATGCCCCATTCCTTTCTTTCTAAATCATTTTGATTAGACATCATCAAGAGGTCATCAGAATGAGTGCAATAAGATAAATAAAAAGGAAAGATCAAGAAAATAAACACGCCAATGTTATTCATACCTATAGCCAAAGGGATGTGTTATGCTTAGGATAAGAATCCAAAATGTTTTGCCAATAGATAATTCCCATTGTAGGAAGGATTCATCCTAGGACATGTTAGTGGATGGTGGAAAGTTGATAGGTTGTTTGAAAAGGCCGTTGATATAAGGTTGATTGATATGTTTGCTAAAAAGATCAAGAGTTTGATTTTGCATTTAAAAATTTGTTTTTTCAATTTTGAGTTTACATTTTAAGTTTTCTTTTGTTGATTGTTGTGGTTGTTTCTATTTTATTTTTGAAAGGATGAAGATGACGATTGATTTGTTATGGATGATTGATTATCGTGGGTGAAGAAAAATTAAACGGATGAAATTTTTCAAATATTTGGATTTTTTTGATGTTTTTGAAATGTTATGAGGCTTTTTCTTTGGGTTTTCGAGGTTTTTTACAAATGTTTTGATTTTCAAATTTTCTAGTGTTTTTGGTATTTTCTAAGAGTTTGACCGAGGACCTAACCTAAAGACCTATCCTAGGGGCCTTGAGGGTTGATCAAAGATTAGCCTTCCCTACGTTATACACATAGAGGCCACATAGTTCAATTGACACAAACTTGTTTATTGAAGAAAAAATATGAATAGGCAGATTGTTAGTTAATTATGATAGACTCCTAAAGAATGACCTAATGTGTCTTGGGGACACATCGATAATGGAGTTTCCTATGTTCAAGCTCAAATATGATGTAGTTCGACATGCCGAATCTATTTTTGAATTTTTTTGACTTTTAACCTATTTTTGGATTTTGATACATGTTTTGATTTTTTTTGGATTTTCTAGTTTTATGAATGTTTTGGAATTTTTGTTTTTAATGAAGCTTTCAAGAATATACACAAATCTGATCCAATGCAGATATAAGAACATGCCCCTACTATGATGTGATAGACTACCTCGATATAGGCATAAAAAAATGACCTTAGGAATATGCCAAGTAGTATAATGAGGAAACATGATACCGACAAAGGATCAAACTATGATGTGGATGCAAATGTGTGATGGAAGGATCAAAAGAATGTGATGGGTGAATGTGATGGTAGGAGATGTAGAACAAGCCAAAGGATCGATGGTGGATGGAAATTTCTTATTTACACAATGCGTCTATTTTCCAAGTTTTCACCAAGGTAATTTTCCAAAGCGCCACTGAAGTGGTTTTCACTAGAGGATGATTTTGTTTTCTTTACTATTTTCAATCCTTTTTCTATTTTTTTTGGACTTTTATATTTTTTGAATTTTTTTGATTTTTTAGATTTATACCTTGCATAGCTTAGGCATAAATTTTTTTGAGATAGGAGTTGTTGATGGGCTCCTGTAGAGGCTCACCTTTGGGTGTAGATAGCTTATATGCTTAGCAGAGTGATTTATGGATTTGATTATGTGTGAATTTTTTGCATCAACGTTTCAGATCACACTCCTTGATCCATCATCAGGATGAGCAGAGAGAAAGGAGAAAAATAATAAGATTTGCAAACCAAGATCAAATTTAAAAAGACCAGGTAGAGAGAGGGAGGGTTGCACGAAGGTCAAGGCAAGCAAGACAAGAAAAAAATGGAGAAATTCAAAAAACTAATCAAATTCACCAACTTGGAGTCAACAAAGGAAATATAAAAATAAAGAAAAAAGAAGAAAAACTCAACCAAAACCAAAGAGGAATGAGAGAAATATTATTGGAAATAAAGACTTAAATTAAAAAAACAAAAAAGATAAAGAAACCTTAAAAAAGGAAGACTAGACAACTAAAAAAGGAAAAAACCAAAACATAAGAAACCAAGGCAAAAGACAACCAAAGTAGGACAATGAACTAAAAGAAATAGAAAACCAAAAACAAAAAAATAAACACAACAAAACAAGCACATTTTATTATATATAAAACTACCTAAAAATTAAAGTGAAAAAAAAAAGATCCAAAAATTATGAGAAACTACGAAAAATCAATAAAAAATGTAATTAACAAAAACGAATCATTAAAAAATATAAGTATAAAAAATTAAAAGAAGAAAAAAGAAATATATAAATATAAATATAAATAAAGAACAAAAAATTAAAAAGTTACAAAAAGTTGGAAAAAAGTAATAAAAGATATAAATAGTTTCCTATATACAAATATGTATATAGGAAGTTACAAACCTCAAAAAGCATAAAATAAAAAGAAAATAATAAAAACCAAATCACAAAGGAGAGAAAACACATATAACCCAACAAAAAAAGAAGAAATTACTAAGCAATAAAAGAATTTCATTATCTAACAAACAAACCTAGAAAAATTTAAAAATTAAAAACAACCCCAAATTCTAAGGAATTAAAAAGCAATAGAACTCAACCCAACTAATCAAGAATATATATAAATATATATAAGAACTAGAGAAAGTTGAAAAAAACCACAAAAGAAGATAGCTCAAAAAGAACCAAAGAAGGCTAAATATATAAACAAAGAAATTGAAGAAGACCACAATAGGACACAAAAGGATAGGCGAGAGGGATAAGACTCCACAACGAACTACGGGGGAGGGGGGAAGGAAAAAGATGAGAAGAAGAGGCAACCAAGAGCTAGCGGGAAGAAGGGGGATGGTGGGAACTAAGGTTAGATAATAGGGGATGCCACAATTGGCTCAACCTCCAACCCTCATCGTGATTAAGGTTAGTGGGGTGGCTGTGGATTGAGATGGCTTCCTTAAGTTTCCTTTTAAAGAAGTTATCCTCTTTGAACAAGATTTGTGTGTCCTCTAAACAAATAAGGTGTTTGCTAGAGGAGGAGTGTTCAACTAAAGCAGATTTGGGAACAAGTTCATGTCTAATGTCAGCACAATGCTCTTTAATTCTAGTGCTAAAAGAGCAGCCAGTTTCACCGATATAAGGAATACCACATGAACAGACTGCCTTATAAACTCCAGAGTCAAGCAAGATGTCCTTGGAGTCTTTAAGGGAGGGAAAACTCTTTCTCAAGGTTGAGAAGGGTTTGAACGCACATCGAAGGCCTTTTTTATGCAAGATTTTTGATATTTTTTTAGAAAGGCCATCAATATAAGAAAGGGAAGTGATAGGGAGATCAGAGAAATGAGAAGGCTTCTCATTTCCATTTCCAAGCCTTCTGATTTCTCTGATCTCCCTATCACTTCCCTTCCTTATATTGATGGCCTTTCTCAAAAAATCTCAAAAATCTTGCATAAAAAAGGCCTTCCATGTGCATTCAAACCCTTCTCCACCTTGAGAAAGCATTTTCCCTCCCTTATAGACTCCAACAACATCTTGCTTGACTCTAGAGTTTATAAGGTAGTCTGTTAATGTGGTATTCCTTATATCGGTGAAACTGGCCGCTCTTTTAGCACTAGAATTAAAGAGAATTGTGCTGACATTAGACATGAACAGGTTCTCAAATCTGCTTTAGCTGAACACTCCTCCTCTAGCAAACACCATATTTGTTTACAGGACACACAAATCTTGTTCAAAGAGGATAACTTCTTTAAAAGGAAACTTAAGGAAGCCATCTCAATCCACAACCACCTCACTAACCGTACTCGCGATGAGGGTTGGAGGTTGAGCCAATCGTGGCATCCCCTATTTTCTAACCTTAGTTCCCACCATCCCCCTTCTTCCCTCTAGCTCTTGTTTGCCTCTTCTTCTCATCTTTTTCCTTCCCACCTCCCCCGTAGTTCGTTGAGGAGTCTTCTCCCCCTCGCCTGTCCTTCTGGGTCCTATTGTGGTCTTCTTCAATTTATTTCTTTATATATTTTTCCTTCTGTGGTTCTTTTTGAGCTATCTTCTTTTGTGGTTTTTTTCAGCTTTCTCTAGTTCTTATATATATTTATATATATTCTTGATTAGTTGGGTTGAGTTCTATTGCTTTTTAATTCCTTAGAATTTGGGGTTGTTTTAAATTTTTAAATTTTCTTAGGTTTGTTTGTTAGATAATGAAATTCTTTTATTGCTTAGTAATTTTTTTTTTTGTTGGGTTATATGTTTTTTCTCTCCTTTATGATTTGGTTTTTATTATTTTTATTTTATTTTATGCTTTTTGGGGTTTTTAACTTTCTATATACATATTTGTGTATAGGAAACTATTTATATTTTATATTACTTTTTTCCAACTTTTTGTAACTTTTTAATTTTTTGTTCTTTATTTATATTTATATTTATATATTTCTTTTTTCTTCTTTTATTTTGTTATACTTATATTATTTAATTATTCATTTTTGTTAATTACATTTTTATTGATTTTTCTTAGTTTTTATAAATTTTAAATCTTCTTCTTTTTTCACTTTAATTTTTAGGTCTTATATATAATAAAATGTACTTGTTTTTTTGTGTTTATTTTTTTCTTTTTGGTTTTCTATTTCTTTTAGTTCCTTGTCCTGCTTTGGTTGTCTTTTGCCTTGGTTTCTTATGTTTTGGTTTTTTCCATTTTTAGTTGTCTAGTCTTCCTTTTTAAAGGTTTCTTTATCTTTTTTGTTTTTTAATTTAAGTCTTTATTTTCAATAATATTTCTCTCATTCCTCTTTGGTTTTGGTTGAGTTTTTCTTTATTTTCTTTATTTTTATATTTCCTTTGTTGACTCCAAGTTGGTGAATTTGATCAGTTTTTTGAATTTCTCCCTTTTTTTTTGGTCTTGCTTGCCTTGACCTTTTTGCAACCCTCCCTCTCTCTACCTTGTATTTTTAAAGTTGATATTTGTTTGAAGCTCTTATTATTTTTCTCCTTTCTCTCTGCTCATCCTGATGATGGATCATGGAGTGTGATCTGAAACATCGATGCAAAAAATTCACAGACAATCAAATCCAAAAATCACTCAGCTAAACATTATGGATTGTGGAAACTTGAAATCATTAATCTTATATTCTCCTAATTTTTAATTTTTCATGATGATGAAGGGTCCCAATCAGTTGTGTTCAAAATTTCCCTTGCTATCTGGATTGGGAACATATTTTTGATATTCTTTCAACACAAGCTCTCCTACTTGAAATGACCAATTCTTGATCTTCTTATTGTAGCTCCTTTTGAGGTAGTTATGATAGAACTACAGGTGATTCAAAGAATCTACATGCCACTCATCAACTAGTTCTAGATCATTCAGCTATGACACTTGATATTCTTCATTCGTAATGAGATTCTCCAATGATATTATTGAGGATGGGAGATCGATCTCGATGGGGAGGATGGATTCTAATCCATAGATCAAGGAGAAGAGTGTTGCACTTGTAAGCGTGCAAATACTCATTCAGTAGGACCACAAGGTAGGATTTAGCTATAGGTGCAAGTCATGACCAACTTCATTGATTGCTTACTTTAGGATTTTCAAGATGGTTTTATTCATAGCCTTATCTTGGTCATTAATTTGGGGGTAGTATGGGGTGGAAAAGAGATGTTGGATATTGAATCTTTGGCATAGCTCTTATACATCCTAGTCTTTGAAAGGTGTCTTTTTATCTGAGATAAGGTCTTGAGGAACACCATAACGATAGATAAGGTAGTTTAGGATGAATTTGGAAATATTATTTCCTATGATATAGGTCATGGGGATGGAATCTACCCACTTTTTGAAGTACTCCATAACAATGATAATGGACTTGTGTCCATTAGATGAGGTGGGTGAGATTTTTCCAATAAGATCGAGCCCCCATTGTGAAAAGGGAAAAGGTGTTATAATTGGTTTGAGCTCCTAAGATGGTGCATGGATGAGATCGCCATGTTGTTGACATTGTAAACATCTTCAGACATATTCATGAGCTTCCTTGTCCATTGTAGGCCAATAATACCCAGTTCTCAGCAGTTTCTTAGCCAAGGTCATACCACTACAATGCAAACCACAAATGCCATTGGGTACCTCATTTAAAGTAGTCAAATCTTCTTTAGCATTAAGGAATCTCAAAATGTTTCCTTTAATACTTCTACAATAGATTGTATCACCTAAAACAACAAAACAATATGACTTCTTGATAAAGGTTATTTTTAGGTTTGGGGTGATGTCAGTGGGGAGGAATCCTATTTTTAGGTAGGTGCATATGTCATGGTACCAAGGATCACCGAGACCAACTATTTCATAGATGAACTCAAAATCTGGTACCTCGAAAGATGGTACAAGAAGCTACTCTACCAAGAATTCATGTTTAGGGTCATTGCGTGGGATATCCAATAGTGATCAAATTGTAGCAATGGCACCCGCTGATCTATTGTTTTCCCTCCGTATCTACTCAAATATGATATTGATGAAGAATTCGTTAAGATCCTCCACTAGTTTCTTGTATGGGGTAAAATTTTCCTTTTGTTTGGTATTCATCATTGACCTAGTTGATAAATTAGCTGTGAGTCCCCATAGACTTTAAGTGTCATGATTTTGCATTGTACTACAATCCGAAGTCCTATGACAAGGGCCTCATACTCAGCCATATTTCTGGTGCAAGGGAAGGATAGCCTACATGACTTAGGGATGCAATCTCCTTGTAGGGTGTGATAAAGAAGACTCAGGCTCCTGACCCATGTTGAGTATATGATTCATCAAAGTACACCTTCCAATGATCTGCTACATTGAGATTGAAAATTGACTCATCGAGGAACTCTCACACCAATGGATTATCTGAATATATTGGTGCCTTGGCTAGTTGATCTGCAATTACCTATCCTTTGATCGCCTTCCAATCTACATATTCAATATCATATTCTATGAATATCATAACCCATTTTTCTATTTGTCCTATGAGTGTTTCTTTAAAGAGTAGATACTCGAGAGGGTTTATTTTTGTAGTGAGCTTTATTTGGTGAGCCAACATGTAGTGTCTGAATTTCTATGAGGCAAACACCACTGCTAGATAAGCTTTCATGATGAATGTGTAGTTGAGTTCATGCCCTACCAAGATTCTACTAATATATTAAATGGCTCTCTCTTTTCCTGTTTCATCATGATGTGCTAGAAGAGCCCCAAGGGCTCTCATTGTTGCTGATATGTACAAGATCAATGGTTTGTTTGGGATCAGTGGCATGAGGACTAGCGATGTTAGCAAGTATTCTTTGATTTTATTGAATGTCTGGTTACAATTTGCATCCCATTTGTATGCTACCCGCTTGTGGAGTAGATGAGAATATGGGATAGATTTGTTTTCTAACTGTGCTATAAATCTATGAATGGATTGGAGTCTTCCCTACAAGCCCCTTAACTACTGCATTGTTCGTGGTGTCTCCATTTCAAGGATTCCTTTGACCTTTCTAAGGTCTATCTTGATCCCCCTCATTGATACAATATACCTTAGGATTTTTCCCGATGTGACACCAAATACAAATTTCTTAGGATTTAGCCTTACCTTGTATTCTTCCAATCTATCAAAGATAGAGCTTATTGCTACTATGTGGTCTTGACACTTTCTTGATTTTTCTAGTATGTCATCCACGTGGTCTTCTATATATTTGTGGGTCATGACATAAAAAATCATATTCATGGCCCTTTGGTATGTGGCTCCAACATTCTTTAATCTGAATGGCATCATGTTCCAACAATAGGTTCCCCATGGATAAGTGAAGGTTGTCTTATTTTGATTATCCTTTACTATAATAATCTGATTCTACCTTGAGAACCCATCCATTAGCGATATAATTTCATGTCCTATTGTTAAATCTACAATCATGTTTATGTTGGGAAGAGGGAAATCATCCTTAAGGCATGCTTTGTTCAAGTCCCTGAAGTCAATGTAGATTCAGTTGCCCCTAGTGGGCTTAGAAATAGGTACAAGGTTGGAAACCCATTCAGGATAATAAATGGGTCGTATGAAGCCAGCCTCAAGAAGTTTATGTAGAAAATTTTTGACCAATAATGCAATCTATGGATGCATCTTTCTAAAAGTTTGTCTTATTGATTTTGCTTCTAGATATATACCTAGATGATGGAATATGACCTCTAGATCAAGGTTTGGCATGTAAGAATATGCCCATGCAAAATTTACTTTCCTTTCTTTCAGAAATGCAATTATAATTTGGTGTTCCTTGGTCAGAAGTGATTCTGCATAGAAAGTGATGTGTGGTGTCTCTTAAGTTCCTAGATTGACTGGGTTACATTTTTTTCCAGTACTACTGATTTCTCTTGATGGATGGCCTAAGGGGAAGATTAAATCCCTCATCCTTTTGTGCCTTAGAGAGGTTTTCAGCATTCAATATGTCCTTTCTTTTTACTATTTTCAGATCAAAAAGTGCCACAGTGTGGTTTTAACTTAAAGATCTACATGTTATTCTTAAATTTTCTATTTTGCGACTGAAGGATTCAAACATTTCCCCATAGTATTGATGTGTGTCTAGCTCAATAACAAATCCTTCCTTTTGATCTCCATAGGGTAACTTATCCCTGAGTCCCATGAATTTTAAGAGAGCCTCATCATTTTTGAAGTGTCTGAGATCGGTGGTCCTTGTTGATCACAATCTATTAGCTGGGGGTAAATAGGCTTTAGTTTAGTGGTTTGGTTACTCGACTCAAAATATATGGTTGTGATCATAAAAAGGGAGGAATCCTCAAATGACATTGGTAAATCATAGATGGTATCTTTGTCACATACGTTGATTATATTGAAAATGTATAATTGTCTAGGGGAAGGCCAGTGGATACCAGTAACTGAGGAGGAGCTTTGACTATTTTAACCTTAACATATTTTCCAAGTATGTTTATCTTCTGAGGGTTACATCCAAGGACAAGATTCTTAAGATCTTTCTCAATAATGATAGGTTCTAACAAACCATTGTCATTTTTCCCAATCTTCTCATTTTTGTTATAGCCCTAACCAAACATTAATTGACGACCTTTGTCACTTTCTTCCATGGGGAGATCTAGCATGGGCCTTTCATCTTGGTATAATAGGCTTGATACATCTTTTTCGTCCACTACCTCTTTTCTTAAGTCTTCCCACTTTTTGAAAGTGGAGGGTGTTGTTGTGAAGGTCTGAGATGTTAGGTCAATTGGTTGTGGTTTTCCATGGGTTTTAGGAGATTGAGGTAACTCTCCTATCACAAAGGCACTCTTTTTCATTTTATAATCTCCACATCCGTTATCTTGGATAGTGGCCTTAATATCTGGGATGTCCGAAATGGAGGGTGTCTTTGTCTCAGAAGTGGAAGCTAAGGTGGATGGGTCAATATAAGGAGATGTGGGCCCCTCATCATTTTTCGAGACTTGGGAAATCTTATAATACTTTGCCTCCAAACTTTTGCAATAATAAAAAGGATCAGGATCACCACAGATTGTGACTTCTTGTTTTTCATAGGGGAATTCGACACATTCATGAAATGTGGATGCAATAGCCTGCATCCCATGGATCCATGGACACCCCAGGAGAATATTATAAGGGAGTTCAAGATCAAGAACCTTGGAAATGGTTTCCATGATTGTTGGTCCCACTTGAATGGGGAGTTGAATGGTTCCCTAGGACACTCATTCTTGATCATCATAGGCTATAATGGTGATACCTTTTCCTTTTTCGATGACATATTCTAAGAATCCCATATTATTTACCAACTTCAAGGTGCAAATATTTAGACCTACACCTCCATCCACCAAGACTCTTTTGAATTTGATCTTGTGTAGTAGGACTTCAAGATGGAGTGCATGGTTGTGTGATGGCTAGGCTGGGAGATCATGTTCGAAGAAAGTGAGAAGATGTGGTGTAGTGATTTTTTTGACCATAGCTTAAAAATGGTCTACGTCAAGGTCTGTGGGGATAGAGGATGTAGCCAATGCCCTCTCTAGGATATACCTACGTGTGGGAAATATTGTTAGCAACTCCATGATGGAGATTTAAACGGGGGTCTTTTTCAATTGATCTAGGACATTGCAACCATTAGGGATGGATTTCAGATTTGCAGTGGGTGCCTTAGATGGTTATGAAGGTCTTGGGATGGTAATTATGCCACCACGTGTGGTGGCTCCATACTTAGCTCTGGATCCTTTGATATTGACAACTGTTACCCATTCATCCAAAGATACGATAACATGGTCATAAATATGGTTCACATTATTGTACAAGTTTTTCCTTTTCCATTTTTGTTTCCTTTATTGTGATTTTCCATCGGATTCATTTATATTTTAAGATATTGATTCCCAATGGGTTGATCAATGGTTATGGTCTTATCATCAATTAGATCTTGGATTAGGTTTGTAAGTCGCATGTAGTTGGTTGTCATGTGCCACTTGATTTTATGAAAAGTGTAGAGGTGTTTTTTGTTATACCACGAGGGTTTAACTTGGGGTTTCTAGTAATTTTCAATGACTGGGAGCATGATGACGTTGGCTTGAATGAGCTACTATATGAAAAATTCAATTGGTTTCCCAAGGGGTGCGTATTTTTATTTAGGGGGATATCTTTTCTTTGGGGGTGGTCCCCTTGAGCATTTAGGTTATTAAAATTTTGATTGTTGGGTTGTTGTTGTTGTTGTGAAGTGTTGTTTTTCAATTTCTTCTATGTTTTTTGTTGAAAATTTGGTCTTGCAACACTAATAACAAATTTAGCATCAACAACACCATCATTGGTGATGTTCTTGTTCTTAGCCCATGTGTGAGGCTTGTCTTTGTAACTTGTTGATGGTCGATTGTTTTTGTATGTGGGCATTCCCCCTTGTGTTATAAGGGATATTTTGATGTTAAGTGCTTTGGGAATCAATTAGTCATATGTGGTTATGCATTTCATTTTTAAATGAAAGGCCAAGGTCCCTTCTAGGTTTGAGATGATCGTCCCAATTTGTTGTTCTTCTTGCATAGACCATTTTCTCTTGTTTGCCTTGGATCACCATCATTGCAAGAAGGCTATGATTTTTTCTCCCTTGGCTTGCTTTAGGTTGGATAACTTTCCCAAGCTCACCTCCACACCCATGTTAAATGAATAATTCCACAATTTCTTGGAACTTTTTAATACTAGTGTGGAGACAAGAGAACCATTCCATTGTTGGACTAGCCAGGATCTAAGGGAAGAGTCACATTAAATAAGAATCATCATATGCGACCACCATATAGTGTACATGGAACTCCCTAATGTGATCTTTAGGATTTCCAGTTCCTTAGTATTTATCAAACTTTGATATTTGAAATCTCAATGGGAATGGAACCATTGCAATGGTTATGTCAAACAAATAGGGGCATAAATTCCCTTGTATTTTCTTTGTCTTTCCTGATTGTATGTCCATTATTTTATTTGAGAGTAATTTAAATATTGCAGACAAATCAGTTTGTGGATCAGGTGGTGGGATGAATGTGTTTTGAGTTGCTGGTTTGGCTGCTTGGGTAATAGGTGGGATGGTTTGTATGTTCATGAGAGGTTGTTGAAAATTATGTTGTGCAACCAATGCTTTTTGATATGCATTCTATTGTTGTTGTGCCAAAAATTCTTATTGTTGGGCTTGTTGATGTTGATGTTGTTGTTCGGCCAATAATGCCCATTATTGTGCTTGGTGTTACGCGGTTTGTTGTTTTTGCGCTATCAACTCTTGTTGTTGCATGTATTGCTGCAAGGCTTTCTGATAGGCCAAAGCTTGCGCTTATGCTTTGTGTGCTTGGTATTGATATTTTTCTCGAGCTTGAGCTTGTTCTGTAGCTTGTTTCTGTTGTAGCGATTCTTGTGCTTGTGCTTGGATAGCTTGTTGTTCTTTAGATTGTTGTGCTACTTGTTATGCTTGTTGGGCAGGTTGTTGCACAACTTGTTGAGCTTGGAATTGTTGAAGTTCCTTTTGGTATGCTTGTTGGGCTGCTTAAAATGTGATTGTGTATTGATTTGATATGTTTGGATTTGGTGGTGGAGGTGGAGGATTTAGTGGAATGGTTTGAGATGAGGTAGCAATATTTTGCAGAGGTGGTTGTTGTGGTGTTTCAGCGATGATGAGGGGTTGAGTGATGGATGGTAGGTTTGGATTGATGGTTGATATGCTTAGTCATTGTGAGACTATATTTTGAGATGTTTGGACTTTTATAGTTGGTATGTTGATTGGTTGGATTGGTGCCACCTAGTGTTGTGATATCGGTGGCATAGCGAGAGGATTTGGTATGATGGATTTGTTGATTTGACTTGTGTTTGGATTGATTAGATTTTTTTGATTAGGGATTGGTGTTTTGAATGAAAGGATTTTACCCATACCTTGATTAGGTGTGGATGATGGTGGCAATAGTGGGAGTGATGGAAAGATTGGTGGGGCAATTCCTTGCAAAAGTGAGGATGGTGCATCAAAAATTCCCACTTATGTGAACAACTCTACTTGTCCTTGTGGTATCATGGGGAGAGAACTTTGTGTATCAAGAGGGTATGTGGGTGTTATAGAAATGGTGGAGGGGTTTTTTGTATCATGAAAGATGAGTGGTGCATATGGATGCATTGGGTCTTGTGGGAAGATGCTAGTCATAACTAAGATTGTGTTTGCCTCCAATTTTTCATTATTTACAAGTGGATTTGTTTGAAGAGCTTGGAGTAATGAACTCCCTTTATGATCATTGGTTGAATTGGAGCATGGGATTATGTTCGTTGTATGATGGGTTGGATGACATTTGGGAATGAAGGCATGAATGGTTCTTGAGGTATACCCCCAAAAGGTTTTTCCACAATAGTGCTTACATAAAAATCAGAAGGGAGTTTAGCCCCTTCATTTTCTAATGCCAACATGTATTGTGTGGGATTGAGCCTCATGACCATATTTAAAATCTTGTGTGCTTCAATATTTTGGATTATTTCAAGTATTTCGTCTTGGGTCATCCCTTGGAAACCTCCCTCTTGAGAATCTTGAGGTACTTGAGATGGATTAAGTGAAGGTTTGATTGATTCCTTGGGGTTGAATTTTGATGCATTTTGGCTCAAATCACTTGAAGTGGATGTTTCTTTGTTTTTCTCCATGATCATCTTGTGTTGAGATCTTGTTTGGACCATAAAATAAGGATCAAATTTTGGGAATAGTAGGTAAACCTCTAACTCCTTGGGTTGGTCTAAAATTTAGGTACAAAAATAAAATCTAGGATGTTAAGGATCAAATGATGATGGTGCAAATAATGAGGGGCTAATGATATGTATGTTTGAACTCTTGAGGACCTTGGAGGAGTACTAGACTTTAGGATTATTTGGACTCTAATTTGGATTTGGTTTGATTTGATTTGGATAATGGACTCATAAAACCAAAGATGTTATCTTGGAGTAGAATTTTACACAAGGGTGATAATTCAACTAGATATGTGAAGAAGGATTCATCCACACACATTTAGCTAAACAAAGTGAATTTTATTTTTGAATGATTTACCAAAAGTATAAGATGAATGATTTTTCCAATGTTTCAATATTTGTTTGTGAGATGGGATTTTGATTGATTTTTAGAATGGATGAGAGGGTTGATTTGATCCTAGATGGACCTGGAGATAATTTGTTTACAAAACCAAGGTTTTGAAGAACATGCTATACTTCTATAGTGTTCAAATCCAAAGGACCAAAGTTTGACTTAGATGAGTGGTTCAAATTGAGCATACATATCTAGATTGTTCAAAGGAATGATTCTATAAAACCTTGTGAACTTATTTCTTGTCTTGGTGTATTTCTTGAGGTTGCACTTCGTAATGTACTTCTTGAAAATTTTTTGAGTGTGACACCTAAACTTGAAGTTTTTTCATAAAGAATTTTCCTTTGGGATCTTGACCTTTTTGGAAATCATGACAACAAGAACATATGTGGGATTCAATTACCTTTTATCTAGATTAAATGGATTCTTTTTACCACATCAACACTTGTCTTGATTAAGTTCAAACTAAATGTTTATTTCTTAACTCTTTTTCATTCCACAAGGTCCATTATGTGAAAATCAAAGGGTGAAAGCCATTGCTTCCTTAAGTTGACTTATGAAAGAAAAAATTGAGATATATTCCCAAATATTTAGAAGCCTCTAAGGATAAAATCCCTAGGGACAAGCAGTAATATTTGGAATTTTTAAGGATATTTTATCTTTCCAAAGGGTTTGAAATTTTGATGACTTGTTGAATGTTCGATTCAAATTTTGAGATCCAAGCAATGTATTTTAACTAACTCATAGATTTTACAATTCTAGGATAGAAATGACAATACTTTGTTAAGTCCTCACTTGGATTTCTCCAAACACTAGACAAAGCGAACAGTTAGAGATTTGGAAACACTGACTCCCCTCCATGACACACACTTCTTGGGACCACCAAATCTCAAAATCATTAAAATATGGAGATCAAAAGGATTTTTCTATTTCTACTATTGAATAGTATAGATGCAAAGCAAATTTTGAACAAACTTTCTTGCACCAACAAGTATTAGGGATTTTGGTATCTAAAAAAAATTGGCTCTTACAAACCAAGAACACCTAGCCATATGATCACCCGCTTTGCCACTTAAGGAATGGTACTAGATGAAGTATGGCATACAATGGCGAGGATAAAAGGTACTTTCTCATGATTTTCCAATCTTTGATATAGCCTATTGGTAAATATGCTTCAAGAACTTTGCCTATGAGTTTCTCGTTGTAGGGAATGTCTCATAGTAAGCCCTCTCTTAAGGGTAATTTTAGGCACATAAAATATACATGCACCTAATTTGGAATGACTAATTTTAGTTTGTCCTTAATTATCCTTCTTCAAACCATTTTAATCAAATAACCTTTATTTGATTAAAATTCATCATCTTTCCTCTTTTAATTAAATCAATATTTATTAGATAAATCTACTTTATCTAATTAAATATATCATTCTATTTAATTAAATCATATTCTTCTCTGTAATTAAATAAATCAATTTTATTTAATTAATCTCCTAAAGTTCCTTCATTTAATTCAATAAATCCAAATATTTAATTAAATCTCTAATGTTCTCATTTAATTTAAATAAATCCAAATATTTAAGTTGAATGTCACAATCAACTCACCTCCATTAAAATTAATCAAATTATGATTAAAACTCATTCTAATCCATGTCACATCCTCTAGATAATCCCACTTGCACAATAAACCATTTGTTTTGATTTATTAAATCTTTATTTTCTTCACAAGGAATATTCCCTCATTAACTCCATTTGATTGAATTTATTTTCCAAACAAATTTCCCCCCAAAATTTCTCAACCATATGCATTTAATGATATTTTTCAAATTTAAAACTCACCTAATTGCATTCAAACTTGCACATTGATCAAAATGTGCTCAACCTCCCTCCATTGGAATGATGGCAAGTGGCACAATTCTATTGAACTATATTTTATCCCACATTCCTCCTATCTTGCATTCTTCTATCATTCTATTCTATAAGTAGAGACCCTCTCTATTGATTTCATCCTCCACAACTTGATCTACAATATGAGTATTTACACTATCATCATCTTGCATCTTGACATTCTTTCTTATTAGGGGGTGGGAAAGGGCATCATTTCCACATCATAAGGGGCACCACTCACACTATGGGATAGGTTTGAACATACTTCACATGCTTTCAATTAGTCTCTTTGGTATTTTAGTGTTTTGTTTGCATTATTTAGTATGATTCAATATTTCATAGAGATGCTAGTTTCATTTGCTTTAAATGGATTAACAAGAATAATGTGGTTCATTGTTTGAATTTTGTGACAATTGGTGTCTACAAAATAGCACTAGAAGGAGGCATGAAGTAGTCTTCATTTTCATTCATTTCATCTTATTAGTCTTACTCTAATTTCTAAGGTGGAAGAGGAATAAATCTTGCTCACATTTGGTGACTTTAATATGTTTTCTATCACATGAAATACGACTATAGAATCTTTGTCTAGTTTAGGCTTTAAATTTTGTTTAATGCATTATTAAGTTTTTGAGATCTGCTTTTAATAAAAAATGAGAGGTAGCATATCGAGGAGTCTCTATTTTTTTTTTGGTTGGGGCATCACACTTGGTTTCATTAAAAGTTATTTGGGCCTGTCCATGTGACTTCAATCTTTGGCGCCCACTGTCATTCCCTTTGTATTAATATTTTACTAAATAGCCTGAGATGCTAATCGGTTATTGAAATTCATATCATTTTCAGGCTTGTATTTTATCTTAAAGTCATTTATTGTAGTCACTTTCATTGAAACTTGTAGGTGATAAAAAAAGAAAAAGAAAATCAATCTTTCATGCAAGGAGCAACTATGAGTAGACAACTATGATAAGACGTGTCCCAAGGAGTAAATAAGTCTACCAATAGGGAGAGGGAAAGGAGAAATAGTATAAGAGAGCTATGTGGGCTGAAGAGAACTGATTGGGACTTGCAGACGCACATTAGTATCGCAAGGTGAACATCTTGATGATCGACTTGAGAGGATCATCACAATAGTCAAGTAAATTCGAAGCATTTGATCATAAGATTAACATGATTGATATTTCTTAAGAATCCAAAATATTAGCATGGTAATCCCTTTTTTTTAGTCACATTAAATTTTATGCATAATATTGAAACCAATGATGCTAATCATAGTCGCAATAATAGGTAACCTTTCAAGAATTTAAAGCATTGAATCTGTTTATTTATTTATTTTGCAATGATGATTCTTACAACTTACCAGATGTCTATCACTCTAAAAGTGATATCAATCATACTTTGACCTCTACCATCACTTACATACTGATATTGACCAAATTTCATGCTAGGATGGTCCTTCCTTTGATATTTTGTCATGTCACTCAACATCTTTTCCAAGCTTTAGATTGGAATTTCTCTCATCTTCTTTGTTTTTTTTCATGTTACAAAGAATTGTTGGCATTTTGAAAGTGATGTAGTGCATCTTTATGGGTTAAAAAGAGAGTGAGGTAGTGAGAAACTTCCATTCATATGAATTTAAGGCATCAATCAAATCCAACAATCCAATCATATCAATCCCACCGCATCATGAATTAGAAGTAGCCTAATAAATAGTCCAAAAAAAAAAAGAAGAGGTTTATCTACTTCCAATTGGTATTTATGTTACTGACTGTTTTTACAGAGCATTGTGGTGCGAAGGATACTAAGGAGACTAATTTATGGTGTTTTATATTCACATTTAAGGAGTGGTGCCACGAGATAATGTGTGGGAGAAACGCCTTTATCTTCAAACAATTAATGTGTGAATGCCAGAAATCATGCATTCCAAAGACTTTATGACTGATGCATCTGAAATTTCATAAAATTTATAAACTATGCATATGCATTTATGAATTATAGCTTGCAAACTTTGCTTGATGAATATAGATATCCTAACTGCACCAAACCTCACTTGTCTTCCTTAAATCGCGCATCAAACTCCTTGGTCCTTTGAAATTCAATGTATTGAAATTAAGTTTTTGAGGATTCGTTTCTTCATTTTTTATTTCTCTTAACTAAAAAGGCTCACTACAGTTTTCTTGCAAATTGTGATCAGAGGGTTTTGAACACATAAAAATGTAAAGTCTAAGTTGGGCGCCTGGTCTTTTCACTGGGCTATTTTTTGGGTGATTGAAGGTTCAAATTTTAATGCTTTGCCTTCACCATTTTGAGTTTTATACAACCTACTACAAACAATTCGTTGTTTAAATTTTTTCACAAAATCCCTCCACAGTTATCATTAACTCTGTGTTCATTTTTTAATCAAGCTGATTTGGCAATGCCATCAGTCATTTGGTGATGATGGGATGGACATAAATTTGTTTGGTCAAATAGTGTTGTTAGACCAAGATTTTGGGGGAGTGGCCTTTAATTTGGTAAAAAGATGATTGGCTAAGAGGAATTGAAATAGTGTAGACATTTACATCATTATTTAAAACTCATATGCCATGATAGCTCTTTTTTTTTTCTCGTCTCATCAAATAAGTGACATACCTTGTCCATACTTCCATAGTTTTACATTTGGTGCATTAATCTTATTTTTACTCATTTTGTAATTTATTTATAGGAAAAAGAGAGGAAGGATGAATTTCATTCGTGCAAAGGACTTGAAGGATTTAAGAAATGATCTTTGAAGAATCTTGGAGTTAAAGATAATTGAGCATTAAATTTGAAGTTGACAAATTATTTTTGAATGCTTAGAGCTTCCATTTTATGCTTTTGTTTTTTGTTTTAGGTCAACTCATGTCTTTTGGATTCTAAAAAGAACACTACAAAAGCTGTCATTTTTACAAAGGTTTAAAAAAAACATTAGATACTTACTAAGTTTCAATTTGGGTTCTAAAAATTTGACAAACTCTCACATTTCGATTTTGGGGCTTTAAAAAGAACTCAATTTTGCCTTTGGAAATTAAAATGAACATGTGCATTTGGTGTTTTGTAACTTTTTTCACAAAGTAATATCATCTAAAAGATGTATTCTCTTTTGTCGTGCCTCACGATGATCTTGAGAATCAAAAGTCTTTTTTTGATATTAAGTTGTCAAAGATATTGCCTCTACATTGCGATTTGGGTTTAAAATTGAACAAAACTTGCGAGTGTGAGTAAGGCATATTGTGAGTGTTCTCCCTTTGTTTTTCAACAAAGATTGATTGAACTACGGGATATGCTTCCTCACTTTTTTTATCTTAGAGGGCTTTCCTAGTGGGAAAAAGTAATCACCCCAAGGAATGACCCAACCAAGAACACGCTAAAGTCAAACGACTTCCAATTGGTATATAAGTGTGGATTCTCGAGGAAAGTTTGAGAATCACAAGAATTATTCTGACAAGAATGGCAGCAATGGTCTCTCACTGTATGGATGGTCCCCCAGGAAAAAAATTCCCACATTAAAACCCCTTGTTTAGCAAAGGCCAAAACCCTTTTCTATTTGTTGGTGCAAAAGGTCATGTCCTTTGAAGCCGCCCAATGTAACATGTGGTTCTGTTGTAGAGATGAAAAGTGTGCCATGGGAGTTTCATGGGTACTGATGCATGACTGACTCGATAAGCACATGCCTTGTAAGAGGGAGCCTGTGTGCTCAAGTATCTAATCATCCACATTGAATATGCACAGCTGGATTTATCCAAGTGGGATCCCAACAAATATTGTCTTTTCATCCTAGGATTGTGCATGATCTTGAAAAAAAAAATAGTTTTGCTTGTGTCTCAAAACATTTGAAAACAAACATTCAAAATTTGCAAATTTCAAACCCTTTAGGAGGGGTAGATACCTTTGAAAAAACCCAAGTGTTGTTGCTTTCCATAGGGATTTTATCCTTAAAGGTTTCTAAGCATTTGGATTTACATCATAATTTTCTCATACTAAAGTCAAAATAGGGAAATTTTTCCTTGATTTCTTTGATTTCCACACAATGGACTTTGTGGGATGAAAAAGAGTTGAGACACTTGACATCTAGTTTGAAATTCTAATCAAGAATTTTTTGTGGTAAGAAGAAATCATTAAACAAAGCTAAGGAACAATTGAACCCCACACATGTGTTCTCTCAAATGATTTCCCGCAAAATCAAAATCCGCAAACCCAAATTCAAAAAGCTTAGTCCAAAAGCTCGTGAAGAGCTTCTTTCTATGCTTCATGAGGTAAGAGAAGGGTTGGTTTACAACTTCTACAAGAAATCTTCAAGAAAAAACCCTAACTTGTATGAGTTTTATTATCAACAATATCCAACTCTCTTTCAAAAAAATTCTTTTCTCACATAAGAAGTGTTAAGAATTTTTCAAAACTTAGGTCTTGTAAGAAGGAGTCTTATCTAGGTCAAATATAGGATCGAAATCATTGCTCTCATCCATCCCTCAACCATTGAAATATAATCTCATCTCACCAAAAAACTCTTGGAAACTTTGAAAATATCACTTATGCTAAACTTCTAGGAAAAAATCAAAATCATCTTGTTTGGTTAGATATGTGTAGATGAATCCTTCTCCACATATTTGACCAAATTATCAATCTTTTTGAACAAGTTTTTCTCTTGCTAAAATCCAACATATTGAGGTCTAGGCATTCATTATCCTGTTTGACTAGGGTGTCTTGATGAATCCTTCTTTACACCTTTAGTCAAATTATCCTCTTGTGTACAAGTTCACTCTAGGCCAACACAACCTCCTAGAGTTTACAAGTTCATTATCCAAATCAATCATTCAAAATCGAATCAAATCAAGTCCTAAATTTTAGCATCTCCCTCAAATATTCTCAAGAGTTTCATTCATCTGCATCATCCATCTTCCATTTATCTCATCCTTATCATCATTTTGATCCTTAATTTATCCTAGTTCTTCTATTTTGCGCCTAAAGGTTAGATCAATCAATCTCTATTTTATGGTGCAAACAAGATCACGACACAAGAAGAATATGGAAATCACCAAAGAAACATCAAATTCAAGTGATCTAAGTCAAAATACTCCCAAAATACATCTTGTTGGATCAAGCAATCCCCCAAACAACTTCTCTCTACCATCACAAAATCCTCAAGAGGAGGGTCAAGAAGAGGACATCACTAAAAAATTCATAGGGATGACACAAGAGGAAATCCTTGAGATGGTGTGAAATCCCAAAAATCATTGAATTTCCAATACAATGATGAGGTTATATCCCTTTAAATACATACTTGAGCTAGCAAACGAAGGGGCTAAACTCCCTTCCGACTATGCTGCAAGTACTATTGTGGAAAGACCTCTTGGGATCATGCCCTCAACATCATCCACGCTTCCATTCCAAAGAATCACTCAAGACATCCCCCAAATAATATCATCTATCGATTCAACCCTGCCAATTGTTAACAAGGGAAACTCATTGCTTCACGAACTCCAAAAACATCCCCTTGTGAGCAACCAAGAGTTGGAGGCAAACACCACACCAGATCAATTCATCCTGGTAAATCTATTACACCCTTATTTTTCGCTTAGATTCCATGATTCTGCCAATCCAACCTGATTAAGTGCGAGATCATGATGGGCCAAAAAGTGGTGATATGTAAGTGATATGATGGCCCATGTGGCTGAAAAGTTTTTTTTACCCAAAATTGATGAAACGAAAAGGGTTTTTAAAGGAGATTTTTAGATTTCCACCAATATAAATTATGGTTTAATTTGAATTTAATAACTAGTTATTATTCATTTTCTATTTGAATTACGACTAAAGTATTGATTGATAGACTGATTGGGAAACATCTATAGCTTTCAAAGCATATCAAAATTTTTGAATCTCAAACATGTGTCACATTATATGCTTCACATAATATAGGATTTAAAAAAAAAGAGAATTTCATGAAGTTTTGACCAAGTTAAGGTGGTCAGATGTACGAGTTTTTATATTTTTTAAAAAATTTAATAAAAAAATCATAATTAATTATTTACTTGGAAACAAATTACAAAAAAATATGCATCACATCGAGACATGAGTATTCTACTATATCTATAATCCTGTAAACAAATATTATCATTTTATTGTGGTTAGGGTGGTCTGACAAATGCCTACTTCTTGTTTTTTCCCTGAAATTTAAGTACTACTACATTGAAATTTCAAATTTTCACTAAATAGATTTTTTTTAAACAAAAATAAACCTAGTATTTTAGAAATTACATTCAATTTTCAATAGATTCTATTCTTACATATTTTTGAAATAATATAGTTAACTTATTCAATTTTTTATGTCAATTTCCCTAACTCTAATTTTTCTGAATTTTATTGCCATTTAAGGGCCTATTTTCCATGATGATCCTACACATTCCCACCTCTTATCATGCAACACCAATTTATCCTCTAGACATGGAAACCTCTGTCCCTAGCTCACAAGGAGAAGGTGATTTGTTTGGAGTGGGGGGAATCTTTGATCCCTCTTCATCATCACTTCAATAGAATGCACCACTCATCTTCCTGCCATTTCCAACTCCACCACTAAAATTTACATCACCCCTTGGGTCGAGACTTCCCCCCATACCTACCATCAATCTACCCAATCAAAGCAACCAAAGCATCATATCAAATCCTCCTGTTTTTCCATCAATATTGCAACAAAAGATGGCAACCATCCAAGCAACGCCAACAATCAATACATCCACCATTCTCCAAGTGTCTTCAAGCATGGTTTCCCAAGGACCAAGCATCTCAATCACACCATCCACAACTCAAACCCCAAACATCAACATGACTGTTTCGCTCATCACAACTATCAACACCATTCCCTATCCACAATGACCACCACAAAAAAAAAAATGGAAAATTCATTCACCACCGCTTTACAAGCTGCTTGACAAGCTGACCATCAAAATGCACTCCAAAACCATCAAGCTACACAACTAGCTACTTAGTAAGAACAAGCGTAATTAGAAACACAAAAAGCACAATAGGAACAATAGGCTATCCAAGCCCAATATTTACTATAGCAATAGCAAGCCGCCCAAGCCACCTAGGGTACACAAGCAGCTCAAGTCGCTGAAGCAGCCCAAGCTGCGCAAGCAACTCAAGCTGTACAAGTCACCCAAGTTGCACAAGCTGCTCAAATTGCACAAGTATTCTAACAAGCGCATGCTCAAGCCTAAGCCCAATTTAAAGCTCAACAAGTGCAAGCACAAGTACAATATCAGGCACAATTACAAGAAGCCCAACAAGAAGCATATCAACAAGCCTTGCAAGAGTATCAAGCACAATAGGAAGCAACTCAACAGAAAGCCCAACAAGTTTTGTTGGCACAACAATAACACAACCAATAACAAGTGTTGTTGTCTCAACAACAAATTCAAGCATTACTCGCTCAATAAAACTTGCAACAAACTCCCACCAACATTCCACCTCAAAATCAATACACTCTTCCATTGGTTGAACCATGTCATCAGAGCATTCGGTTGTGTCCCCAACCACATCAAGAACAATATATCCAATATCAAGAGGTTGGATATAAAGACCAACAACATTAGAAACAAACCCAATCACCATATCTCCAAAATCAATAGCCACAAGGTCAATTTGAAGTACAAATTCCACAAGGTAACAAACACAAATACACACCATTTGGGGAACCGATTGAGTTTTTCTTGCAATGGATAGTCCAAGAAAATATCATTAAAATCCTGAATTATCAAGAGCCCTAAGTTAAACAACTAGGCTATAATGAGAATCACCTTAGTAATTTAAAAAAAATAAAGGGATACACAACATCAAATTGTATTTGGCTCAAAATCCTCATCCAAGACCTGATTGGTCAAAAGATGATAACTTTTGGGGACAATGATCAGGATTCAATCACTATCAATAGCATTGACAATATCCCCACCACAATCATTGAAAATTATGATCAAGATCCTTCGACCAATGATCATGTTGAAAATGTCTCTACATCACCTAATGAATCAGAGGACATATATCAAGAATTTATTCCAAAGCATGATCAACATATTTCACCAAGGTCTAGCAATGATCATTTCCAAAACATATGGACATCCTTTGACCTCATGACATTTGAGCAACTTCCTATTCCTAATGAAGATATCTAAGAACCCTTTATAAGCAATCCATTCTTTGAAATTGACCCATGTCAAGAACTTGATCCAAAGCATGTCAAAAGAATTTCTGAAATCATTCAAGATCAATAATTTGTATATCCAAGCTACTACAATGATATAATGGACACTCTCCTTTCTATATGAGATGATCACATCCACACAATACATACTCCTCCATCTGCCCATGATATGCTTCTCGTGGATGGACACATATATTATATTCATTCAGAACATGGTTCCCTTACTCTTGACATAATTACACAAAAGGAGCAAGTTATTAATTCCTAAACTCATGCTAAGTTGTCAATATTAGGATCAAATTTATCCAAAATCCAATTTAAGGACATCATATATGTAGATATCCAACATTATCCACTCAAGGAAATAGGACAAACAAAACAGAACATTCTAGAGCTAGCCAAATAGAAAATTGAAATAACATCCTTTGCGGTGATCATTTATCAAAGGATGCCTACTCAATAGGATATCTCAAAACAAGAAAAATCAAATCATGAAGGTACTACTTCCATACTAGGGGAAACTTTGTTTCAATCAAACACCAACATAGGGAGTGCAAAGAATATTTATGATGAAACCAATGCCAATACTACAACTAGCCACGCCATGAATCTTCATCCACCCATCACCCCATCCACAAATTGGGACCAACATCAAAATAAATATTTGAATAAAAGAAAAAAGAATGCTATCAAAGAAAAATAAGTAGTGAAGCATGAAGGAAAAATCAAATATAAGTGGATACCAAATAATACAAATGATGATTATCCCTATAAAAATCCATTAGTCAAAGAAACTATGGGGCAAAATAAAAAAGGGGAAAGTATACATGAAAGATGTCTACAAAGGAAAAAGAAGGGTTCTCAAGCAACATACAAAGTATATCTAGTTGTTGTTCCTAATTCCATGCAAACTTCCGTATCCACCCATCATTTCTCATCTTCCCATGTTTGGAGAGTCAAAGGTCTGAAACTATCAACCATTCCATCTTTTATTCCTAAACACTCTCCATCCACACCTGCATGTATGATATCCAATTCTCACATTGACCATGTGTTTGAAATGACCCTTCATCATAAGGATTCATAAGGCACTCTACTACAATGTGCACACAGAGACAAAGTTAACCTTGGTATCAACAAAATAGAACAAAATTTTCAAAATCTCCATTCAAGTGCATGTATCTTAGAAATGAAGCTTCTTCAAGCAGAATATCGATGGAAAATTATGACAGAAAAATCAATGTCAATAGTACAAGGTGGTTCAACATGAGATTAAAATATTTCAGCTAAAAATCCAAAAAATTAACTCAAAAAAAGGATTGAAAATAGTAAAGAGAAAAATTGTCCTCTAGTGAAAATTGTATGAGTGGTACTTTGGGGAGGTACAATGATGAAAACCTAGAAAAAATGTGTCATGTGTAGAATCGAGCATCTACATGTGCCATTTTAGGATAAAGAATCTTATCACGTCCACAATAAATCCAACATTCCATCCATCCCATCCATAATAAATCCATTCATCCACAAACCATTTATCCAATCCATTCCTATCCATCTACATCCATAGTCCAAATTATCTTGATCTTGATAAAAATTTGGAGCACACTTTACGCTTTCTTATGGTAAACATCTTGACATGGGTAGTTTTCATTGATCCTATCCTACCCAAAATTATCTGAGCCATGAAGCATTATCCAAATGAGAAACCTTTGTTTGTACACCTTATCTTGTCACAAGATAATTTTTGGAATCCTTCACATGATTACCATATATATCCATCCATACATCCACCCAAGCATCCACCCATGGCCTTTCAAACATTGCTAGACACTGGGGGTATATATTTACATCTTGCTTTGGGAATAAATCTTGATCTACATCCTCCAACTTATGTGGTGATCCAAACATTGGAAAATGCAAAATCAAATTGGTCAAGAATTTGTGAGCCAAAATCAAAATCACTAGCCCATGGAATATTTTTTATACAAAGATGTTCCTTATCAATCTTTATATTTTATCAAATATCAATCAAAAAAATCAATATCAGTTGCATCTAATGTGTACTTCAGCATCACATCAAATCATCAAAACAATTTTGTTCCAAATCAAGCTTCAAAATCTTGATCAATCAAATCCAATCAATCCATCATCATCTTGGGATATCCTTCCCAATCCTTGTATTTATTAATGCTATCCTTTCGTTGTTGTGTATCCTCAAGAATGTTACCATCATCAAATCCATCAATCTAATTAATCAACCCTAGCTTGGTTTTCAACAAAATCCCAAAACAGAGCACAATATCATCACATATCCATATCCAAATCATCAAAATCATGCAAAAATCCAAAAACATTCAAATCATATCAAAATCCAAAACATGTCAAAAATGTGAAAAAATAAAAAAATAGAGTTGTCTAGCCCAACTACATCATCTCTGAGCTTGAAAGTAGGAAAGTTTGATCTTTGATCATCCCCCAAGACACCCTAGGTCAGTCCTTTTGGCATCCGTTGCAATAATTTGGCAATTCATCACTTTTTTATATCTTCATCTTGTAAATTGGTCAAGTCGTCAGTCGAACTACATGGTCTCTGTGTGTATAATGTAGACAAGGCTAATCTATTGATCAGTTCCTGAGACCCCTAGGATAGGTATTTAGGTTAAGTTCTTGGTGAAAATCTCAAAAAACCCAAAAAATTGAAAAATCTGAAAATCAAAACATTCATAATAATTTTAAAATCCCAAAAACAGCCTCAAAACATTTCAAAACACCAAAAGCATCCAAATAATTGAAAAAACTGAAAATGGTGCATCCATCTCATTTCCCTTTCACCTGCAATAATCATCACTTGTAATAAATCACCATCACTTTCATCCTTTGGTAAGTCAATTAGAAGCAAGCCTACCAGGTTTAAAAGTAAAATCTCAATCGTCAAAGTCTCAAGTCTAGGTGAGTAAGTAAACAAGTTGGTCAACTCTTGGTATCAATAGCTTATCGTCCAATCAAATCTCATCATCACCATTTCACAACATGTCCTAGGATGCATCCTTCATACAATGGACATCAACATCAGGCATCACCATAGTTTAGTCTTGGCTAGTGGTACGAAAAAAATTAGCTTGTTGTTTACTTTTTCTTGGAATTTTTTGACTTATCTTATTTTGCGCTCATTCCAATGACCTATAGATGATGCCTAATCAAAACGGTTAGAAATAAATGAATGGGGAAACTATCATTATCTTTTTATCTATTGTTCTTGTTGGATGTTCTTGTAATATAACTTGGTCATGCGTACTTTGTTTGGTTTGTAGGGAAGGTGTTTTAGATGTCTTGTTGACCACATAGGAAGGATTGCTTTTCCATGTCTTGGTCTTAGATGTTTATAATATCTATACTACATTCTGAATAAGGTTCCATATGTTAGGTGTGAACAAGATTACTCCTATCTGATTGTCAAGTCAAATTCTATCACACTAGGTGCAACACCATCCTAGTTTTTTATAACTTGATGCATCATATTTGTGTGTGTTATCAAACATAAGGAAAGTTATGCTCTTTATTTCTCCCATCCCTGGATAAGAAATACATCATCATCATTCATCATCATATCTACTAAAGTCTCAACAACTCAAACTTGTTGGACTTCTGTATCTTATTGGATTCAAGGGTTGACCCTTCTCATTCTTCTATCCTCTTTCACACTAACATAGTATCATTTCATTAATGCATCCATCTCGCATCTGCACTCTCATCCTGCATAATCATGTCATATCATTATCCATCTCATCCATCTCACATGCATTGCATTATCATTTAAGTTTCTCAAACCATACCAAAGTTATACCTCCTAGTATCTTTGATAAGGAGCAACACTAAAATTATTTTCGAGCTCCATGAGTCAAGAAAAAATTCGTATGCTTGAAACTCATAGGCATTGTAGATGAAAAATAGTGTAAGTTCTGGTCAAAGGGATTTTTCTTAATTCATGTAACAGTCTCCTTCTTAGGGACAATTGTGCCTAATGTCGAGTGGACAAATAAAATGTGTCAGATTGTGGCCCATGGAATGCCTCATTCGCATCATGCCATGTCAGTAGATCATACACTCTTGGACAACATCAAATACAATGACACCGCCAAGAAGAGTACACATCACAAGAAAAAATAAAAATCACGCCATGAAACTTTTTCCAAAAGATGTCATATATGTATTCCCTCACTTTAAAGCAATCTCTACACCATCGCTGTGAGAAATTGCTTTCAAGTAGTCAATGATAAATGATAACATGAAAGGAGACATGAGATCCAACTTGGAAATGCCTATGCCATGTCATATGTTTCCAAATCAAACTACATCATGGATAAGTATGTCATAAGCGGGTCAACTTAAGGCATGCCATCCACATCCCAAGATTTCTCTTATATGTACATGAAGGGTGATCAACTATCCAAAAGAGACAACAAAAAGTTAGATGCGAGGAGAAGGCTACCTAACTCCTTTCCCTCACTTAGTGCAAGACAAAGGTGAGCCCAAAGTGGATGATGATATGCTTCTCCTTGCAAAAATGGAATGACTTGCGATGAATGTAAAAATGCAATAGTGAGTATGCTATGATCCTACAACTATTGCATGGAAAGGAGAAGCAACTAAGGTTATTTATAATGATGAGTAAATAAGGTGTCAACTTGATACATATTTAATGAGATATCTATCAGTTTCAGATGCATCATTTTTAAAGTTGTCTTGTAGTAATCTTTTGTGATGGTGTTGACATTGAATGAAGGATTTTCTTTCGATGGACAATAACCAAGACCATTAGTCATTTCTTGTTTTTTAGGCTCTATAGGGACATGAATGCCTTTTTCTATAGCAACACATCCCTTCCCATGTTGTTTCATAAGTTCAAAACCTCTTCCATAAATCTTTTTCATTGTTATCGGATTCAATGGTTGTTCAACTTCATCAATTTTTTTCTTGTATGTTATCTTTTCTTCTAAGGTGATTGAAGTGGATGCTTTTGAGTTTTGTATCATTTTTACCGGCTTCTATTTTCCCTTTTTAGACTTTTATTATGATCTTTTATTCTCCCATGAATATAAGTATGATTTTTCAAAGATATATGAAGCATCTTCCAATAAGTTTATGGTTTCTTCAATTTTCTTTTATTTTTGTCTCTTGTACGAGTTCCACATTTTTGGTTGGTGTTAAGGGATATCTATTATGCATAATTTAAAAATCCTTATCTATAGTTTCATGATTTGGGTGATCCCACAATACTGGTTTACAATTTTTGGGCAAACTGGACACTGAACTGATTTTTTTTAACTAGATCTTCACTTTCAGACTCCTATAGCAGCTAAACCATGAGAATTTAAAGATGATGCAAACTAGTGATTTGTGATGTTTTGTCTATAGATTCTACATACATTTTTTTCAAAAAATTTGGAATCAGATTGCACTTTTTTTTCCATCTCCTTTGAAAACTTGATTTTTTTTAAAAATAACATTTTTAAGGAGTGACGCTCACCGTATACAACATAATTTTATTTGTATGAAGGATAAAATTGTTTTTTTTTTTAAATTTAGATTTGTAACTACGATATCTAGCACTTTCATTTGGTTTCATAGTGTTTTATCAAATATTTTTTCCTTAATCAAGTTTCGAAGTCAAACCAATTACAATTCAAACATAGGCGGACTGTATACAACATAACTTTTTATGTATGTATCGAATTTTTTTTTTTTTTTTTGTAATGGATCAAGGACATCAATACCTAGCCTGAACATATTTTTCAAAATTTTATTTTAATAATCTGCTATTTTTCCACATTTGCATAACAAAGAGCTTGATTTTCGATGAAAAACCTATGTTTAATAAAACTAAAAAAATACATACATAATAAAACCCAAACATATTAAGATTATATTTGCTGGATAGCTCACTCTGAGGACTACCGTCTTCTAGTTGGGTCTATGAAGACTCCTCCATTTTCATCCTCAACCCGAGCTTTGAAGGGAAAATATTTGGAGTTTTTTTTTTAGGGAGGGTGGGAAGGTGGGAAAAGGGGGGTTCGAGAGTGAACCTAAAGGGTTCGATCGCACCCCCAGGGGTTTGCTTGAACCAGGGTTCAATTGAACCCCCTTCCACAATGGAAAATGTGGATTCCCACATTCCAAGGGGTTTGCTCGAACCTTGAATTCGTTCGAACCCCCCCAAAATGAATTTTTTTTTAGTGGGGGAATTTTTTGGAAGTTTTCCTTCCTCATTCGAATTGTAAACCACTTTTGTGGGTTCACCCATATCTTAGTGAAGAGGAGTCTAATTTCACTTCATCATCTTCATCTAAGGAAGCCATATTACTATTGTTTGAAATAATTGTGTTAATGTTGTCATGTTCTTGCACCATGATACCTTCCCTAGTAGGAGATTTTTTAGGAGAAAAAACTAGATGTTCATGACATTCAAATGTGGTTTCTTCTAAAATAACTTCATCACAAGTAAGGGGGTTATCAATGGTTAGATTTTTTTATGTGTCAATGATGGAATTTTATTGGTCAATATTTTTTTCCTCATGATTCTCATCGATTGGATCTTGTAAGATCATAATATCTTCTTCACCAATAGGAGAGATATTAGGAGAGGGGGGAATTTTATTTTTGTCCATAATTTTATCTAAGTTATCATTCTCTTATGCCATAATATCTACATCCTAGGAGAACTTTGAGAAAAGTAATAAACAAGAGGTTCATCACATTTTGTGGTTAGATGTTGTAAAGTAGCTTCATCACACGTAGGGGAGGCATCAATAGAAGGATAACTATGAGTTTTGTGGTTACCAATGATTGGAATTCTTTTTCAAATAGGTCTTCCAAAATTTTAGGGGCATCATGAAAGGGAGGGACAAGATTCTCATGTGTCTCAAAAAGTATATCTTCTAATAGTAAACTATCTTCTTCATGTGTAGAGACGATATTGGGAGAAGGAAAGGTTTCATTGTCATGATTATCTATAGTTTTATCCACATGTCCTATAATGTCTTCCAAAGTAGGAGAGGTAGGATTTTAATAGCTCTCAATTATTGGATCTCTTAATATTAACATATCCTCCACAAAAATTTGTTTGTCATGATCATTCACAATTGTATCCTTATTAACTAAAGAATTTTCATAAGTAGTAGAGGTGTTTGGAGATAAATGGAGACTAGGTAAAGTAGTGGCCATGATCTTAGCTTTGTGTGCCATGGTATATTTCCAAGGGGGAAGAAAAAAATACCTTCATGATTCTTAATGATTGTATCTCCTATCACCAAGATACCTTCATCACTAATAGGATAGGTATCGAGAGAAGAACAATTATGACTTTCATGATTGTCAATGCTTCCATCCTCTTGTATTAAAGCTTTAGTGGATGATCTAGGCGAGATGAATTCATCTAGGGCTTCATATAACATGTCCAAGTCATATCTACTAAAGCGTTTAAATGATATGCTTTCTATAAGGTTGACCATTTTTTGTTTATTTCTTTTGATATTCTTAATTTTAATTTTTTATTTTCTAATCAATGTTGAATGTAATGTAATCTAATTGAACTAATGTTGAAAATGAAAGCTGCAAGAATCTACTTCTATCCACAATTGCAATGTAAATTATGCTAATTTTAATGATTTGAATGTAACAGAAAGTAGGTGAACTGAAACAAAAAGCAATCACAACAAACAAAAGCTCTAAAATATGAAATTTAACTCTGTAAAATGAAGTTTAGAATTTCGATTGAGACTGATTTTCCCAAGCTGGCGAATGAGTCCCAGTAGGGATTTTCCAAAAAAAATTAGAAATTTTTAGTTGATTTTTTTCTTTTTGTGTTGTATGTTCTGTGTTTGAGATGCAAATGTATATTTTGAATCAGTTTCAATGAAATTAGATGCAAAAGTTCAAGCTACATGAGCTTTCACTAATGAAAAATTTGAAACCTTAGAACTAAATTTAACCAAAGAAAATCTTAATGCAATGTTAATGCAAGCCAAAAATAAGATGATAATGCACTCCAAATGACCTAGAAAAGTGAATGAAACAATACAAAAAACTGCAAAATAGAATGTGTGCACCTGGAAATTCAAAGAAGGCTAGATGGAGATCTGAAAGACTATAAAATCTTATTTTATTGTTGACTGGGACTCATTCACCTACCTGGGTGAATCATTCTAGTTTCTATAAAATTGTGCAGGAAGAGGTTTTAGACAAAAGGGTATTTGAATCTGCAAAATCCTAAAAAATGAATAGGACTGGGATTCATTTACCAAAATTCTAGAGAATCAATCTAGCAAGGCTTTTCTATAACTTTAAAAGATGATCTTGCTCTTCTCTATCTACTATTTCCTTCCTGATTGGTTTCTGGATCTAAAACTACAATTTATTACCTGTAGGTGATCTCCAAGTCTTTGCAAGGCTTGTTGACAACTTTGACAACTTTGAGCTCTTGTCAAATTTTCTCAAAATTTTCTCCTTAGGAAATTTAAAACCTAGACCTACAAATAATACACAAAGGAGACGATAAAATTTTGTTGGGTTAGTGGATAGGGGTTTTCCTTGGTCAAACCCCATTTTGGAAATCAATCCTTGAAATAGAAGAAAATAAGAAGGGAGAATAATGAATGAACAAAATACAATGCTACAACTCACCATACCCTAGAAATAAGGTGTTACAAATATGCTTGAAATGGCTAAAATGGATGTGGTTCTTGGCTCTTTATTGAATGATGTTGACCTTGAACAAAACACTTGCTTAGATCATAAAATTTACATCACAATTATTAGCACAATAAAAAACATGACATATGAAATCCTTGACATGATGATTGATGCTTGAATGTTGCTATAAAATTCTTTATAATCTACCCTTGAATTCTCTTGAATGTTCTTGAATTCTATTGTGAATGCTTATTATATTTCTAGATGATCTCTTGAATGCTAGGTGTGAATATGAGAAAATAAACCCTTTATTTATACTCAATTGTATAAGAATTCTCAAAATTACAACACTACAAGCTGCCATCAGATCTAAGAGAATAAAATTCCGCTAGAAAATTTAATTTAATTTAATTTTTGGCCATATGAGACTCATTCACCCAAGGTGGTAAATGAGTCCCACCAGGCATAATGTATGGGAACAAAAACCAAAATTATTTAGAAATGTGTGAAAATCATTTCGAAGCCAAAAGATCCAGATGGGACCCATTCGCCCAAGGTGGCGAATGAGTCCCAAATCCTGAAATCTGGGCCACACAAGCTAGAAACATATAAATTATGATTGGATAATGATTGGTGTTGAGATTATCCTAAAAAAGATGTAATAAATGGGGCTTGTGAATGTAAAATGTGGTCAATTAAAGCATAATAAATCCCAATTATTAATGACAAGCCTAAATAAGTGTCAAAGTATGCTACAACACTTTACAACACTCCAAATAAGGCAAGATTAAGATTGATTTTAATTAAAAACTGGTTTATTAGGTTCATAAGACCTTAGAAATGTGTGAAAGTGTGTTACAACACTTCACAACACTTCAGAAAGGTACCATTAAATCCGTTAATTTACAAGGGCCCAAGACCTAATGTGAATAAGTCCACCACATTATAACACTAAATCAAGGCAACATTAAGCCTAACTCACAAGGAGAGGCCAAAGAAGCCAAAAAAAGTGGAAGGGTTACTTTTTCAATGACTCCAATTCCCAATTCAATTCATATTTTTTAAAGACGAGCATAAAATAGACAATTTTATAGCATAATTGGGTCCAAGAACATAAGTGGGAGCTAAACCTAGTATGAAATTGTCAAGGGTGACAATTTATGACACTATAATTTTAGCCTCCAATTTAGTGAGAGTATGAACTTACGCTCATTCTCACACTAAAGTAAGGATAATCATGTAGCATCGAAAAAAGTAACCCTTTTTCATGCTTAGTCAGGGAATTAATAAATAATTATATAATGGTTTACAATTTTTGGGCAAAATGGACACTAAACTAATTTTTTTTAACTAAATCTTCACTTTCGGGTTCCTATAGCGGCTAAACTGTGAGGAATTTGAAGATGATGCAAACTAGAGATTTGTGAAGTATTGTCTATAGATTCTAAATATTTTTTTTCAAAAATTTTGGAATCAAATTGCAGTTTTTTTTCATCTCCTTCAAAAACTACTTTTTATGAGTAAATAACATTTTTAAGGAGTGATGCTCACCGTATACAACATAACTCTTTTTTTATGAAGGATAAAATTCTAATTTTTTCAAATTTAGATTTGTAACTACGATATCTAACAAATTCATTTGGTTTCATAGTCTTTTATTAAATAGTTTTTTCTTAATAAAGTTTCAAAGTCAAACCAATTACAATTCACACATAGGTGGACTCTATACAACATAAATTTTTCTATATGTATCAAAATTCAACCCTTTTTTTCAATGGATCAAGGACATCAATACCTAGCCTGACCATATTTTTCAAAGATTTATTTTGATAATTTACTAATTTTCAACATGTGCAGAATACAGAGCTTGATTTTCGGTGAAAAACCTACATTCACAAGAAATAAAAAATAAATATAATAATAAAATTAAATTTAATTGAAATTATATTTTTCTTGAAGCTTATAATAAGGAATACATACTTACAAAAAATAAATTTTAAATGAACTCATTTGATCCCCCAAAAGGTAAATCAAAAGTTGTTTTTTATCAGCATTTTGATAGGTGTAAAGGAGATTGCGTTATAGGTATGACTTAAAACTAGTGGGGTTATATACAAGGGGGCTTGGTATAAGGTAGTTTGATCAAAACCTCTTCAATTTGAATCCTTTAAATGAAGCTTTTCAAGGCTTAAATCATTATATTTTCTAAAAATATGTGATGTCAGCAAAAATCAGGATCTCCCATAAAGTGTAAACCACTATTGTGGCATCACCATTTTGTAAAGTGTTTTCCTACACTTTAACACTAATCTACGGCTTTAATAATTAATTGAGGTTAATAAGCTTAATTAGACCCTTAAATTCAAATCCAAGCCTTATTTATTTCATTTTCAAAGATTTATATCAACACTCATTAATAATATTGCATAACATTTAACTTGGCAAGGTTTGAGTCTTAGAAAAATATGCTAGGACCCATTTTCCCAAGGTGGTGAATGGGTCCTCCTTACGTAGGACACCATTTTTTTAGCATATTTGTGGTGGGATTTTAGTGATATTTCACCTCCCCGAATCTTGGTCCTAGAAAACTATGTTAGGACACATTTGCCCAAGGTGGTGAATGGGTCCTCCTTACTAAGGACACCCTTTCTAAAACTTATTTGTGGTGGGATTTTAGTTATTTTAATTCCTACATCTGATGTCACCTTGGATTATTTGAATTTCAAGATTAAATCTTAAATTTAGTATAAATATAAGGCTAATTCACATAGTTTCACCTAGAAGATTTCATGCAAGTTATGAGTACATTAATAAGAGAATTATAGATAATTTAAAGAGCATTAAAGAATAAATTCAAGGGTATATTATCATGGTTTTATTGCAGCAATTGAATATCATATCATCATGTCAAAGGCATAGAGCATCAAGCATGTTGTTAAGATAGACATTGTGATGTAGCATTCAAGATCCAAGTTAAGGATTGTTTCATATCCAAATCAAGATCAAGATCTACATTCTACATTGCCACTTCAAGTTGTATTTCTGATTTACATTACAAGACTTCATCCAAGGTATCATTGTTTCATGTTTCATGTTTCATGTTTCATGTTCCATGTTTCATGTTCATGCTTCATTATTTCATCAAAAGGTTTAATTACCTAAATGGGGTTTGAAAAAGGAAAAAACCTATTCCTTAACAATCAAAAAGGTTTCCTCCTCTTTGATGTGCGATTGCAGGTCTTAGGTTGAAGATCAAGTGGAGAACAAGATTGAAACAAAATTTGTCAAAGTTGAAAAGTTACAAAATTGTCATATTTGTTGCAAGATCATAGAAATATCTCTACTGAATTAATTTCCAACTTTCAAGAGATGGAAGTGCTGAAATTGAAGAACATAACCCAAAAATTAGTACTCAAAAACCCTAGCAAGGACCCATTCACGACTTTGGGTGAATGAGTCATCAGTGACCCTAAAATAATAATTTTCAGCAAGGTGCACATTGTTTCAGCCTCTTAAAACCTCCCTTATGGTTGTTATAATAGTTAGGATTTATTTATGATTGTTATTAATGCATTTTCTCTCTCATAATTGAGTTAAATCTTAGAAAAGTTATGGTTCATCATGTTGTTCATTCATTTTGGTGAGCCCAACTTGAACATTGTATTTTTTTTATTTTAGAGTATTTATTCTCATCCTACATTAGATCTTGCATTCATTTTCATTGAATTAGATCTTGTTTATGGTATCCTACTTTGCATTGAAATTTGCATCTCATCTAGGGTTTTAGAATTGCATTGTTTCACATTCATTAAATCTAGAAAAATACAAAAAAATATTAGTTATCTTGCATATCATTTAGATCATATAAATTTTCATTTGAAAATCAAAACAAAATTGCATATTAAACTAGGTATTTTCATTCATCATTTCATCACCTTTTCAACTTGCATTTCATAGTAAATTTGTATAAATCTTAATCTAAAAGTTACTGTTACAGACCTGAAAGTGAAACTCATTTAAAAAAGATTTAAAATCAATAAAAAATAGTTCAATAACCCTAATCTAGGACCCATTCACCCAAAGTGGTGAATGAGTCCCTAATCAGGTACTGATTTGAATTTTTTGGAATCTGAAACTCATTGAAAAACTCTTAACAATCCATAAAAATTAGTTCAAAAACCTTATTCTAGGACCCCTTTTCCCAAGGTGGCGAATGAGTCCCTAATTAGAAACTGATGTGAATTTTCTAGAATCTGAAATCTCTATTTTATGCTTTTGTTTTCTGCTGTTACATTTATGTTTTAGTTTTCTAATTTTTTGTTTCATTAAATTCACTAAACCTAGTTTAATTTGCTTCATTTAGTGCCTTGTCAAAATTCAAAATGGCATTTACAATATTTCATTTGCATATTGTTTCATAGTGCAATTAGAAAATTACCTTGTTTAGAATCTAAAAATTCCATTTACACATTTCATTCTAGGTCATTACGTTGCATTTTAAGTCTCTTTCAATTTTGAGTTTGTATTGATTACTTTTCACGAATGTTAGTATCTTCCTTTTCTAGGTTTCCAAAGAAAAAATGCAATAGCAAGCATGTTAGTCATGAGAATATCTTAGTGAAAGAGATAGAGCTTGCTGAAATATTCCATGCTACCACATTTCCCACCATCCCCTCATCCCCTAGTATCTCTCCTATTTGTAAGAAGGCTGTAGGGAAAGAGGATGTAAGCATAGGCAATCATGATAATCATAGGTTTTCTTCTCTTGATAACTCTCCTATTTTTGATGAAGGTATCTTGGTGAGAGAAGATATAATTGGTGGGAATCATGAAGGTCTTTTTTTTTCCTCCTCTCCCTTTGGAAGATATTATGATACAAGAAGATGACATCATTGACACTACCTTTCCTAGTCTCCATTCATCTCCCAACAACTCCCCTACTTATCAGAATTATTTAGTGAAAGAGGATACAATCATGCACAATCATAAAAATCAGATTTGTGAGGAGCACATGTTGGTGTTAAGAGATCCATTGATTGAGAGATATGACAATCCTACCTCTCCTACATGGGAAAATATTATAAGACATGGGGATGTAATCATAGACAACCATGACAATCAGATTTATTCTTCTACTAATATTCCTCCTAGATGCGAAGAAGATAATTTGGTGTTAGAAGATACACTTATTGAAAGCCATGAAAATATTGTCCCTCTCTTCCCTAATTCTCCAACCATTTGGAAAGATCTATTTGAAAGAAAAATTCCAATCATTAGTAAGCATGAAACTCATAGTTGTTCTTCTCTTTATGCCTTCCCTATTTGTGATGAAGCTACTTTATAAATTCTAACCATGGAATGTGATGAACATCTTAAAAAATCCTCTACTAGGGAAGATACCATGGTGCAATAATTAAAATGAGGACATTGACACATATCTTTCAAACAATAGTGATGTGGCTTCCCTAGATGAAGATGATTAAATTACATTAGAATCCCCGTCATTAAGAGATCATGAAAATAATGATAAATCTTTTGAGGTTATGAACATTAGAACCCCCTTGAGATGTCCTAGATATTCTTTCATTATTGCACCTCCTAAAGCTAAACTTATCATCTATCCACCCTCAAAAAAACTACAAGTTCAAAGTAAACTCATGCTTATCTTAGAACCACATAAATTCAACTTGATAATGTTTCACAACAACCGAGTTACAATATTGTTGCTCATTCATATAACACTAGGAACAATCTACAACTAAGACAAACAACTCAAAAACCCCTCCCATTACCTAATCCTATCTTGCATGGTCCTCCTCATTTGACTTTACAAAGCGGAAAGGAGTATGATCTTGTTGAACAACTTACAAATACTTCTGCTAAGATATCCTTATGGCACCTTATTCAAGCCTCACATATTTACCATAAAACCCTTCAAAGTTCTTTACAACAAGTCCCTACCCCTCCTAATGTGTAATCAAATATATGAAAACACAAACTCAAGCTATAACCTTAGTCAACTTGGACATTACTTTCCACCAAGATGAGTTACCCTTGTTAGAAGTGCAAAAAACAAAGAGGCTTTGATGATAGTGGCTATTATTGGCATTAAGGATAATAAGTACCACATTAAATGTATTCTCTTCAATAATGTTTCGACTCCTAATATTTGTAGTGTAAGCCTTCTTCATAAGATTTAAGTACACAAACGACCAATTCCACTTGATTCTTTATCTATTCATGGGTTTGATAACATAGGAAAATAATCACTTGGAGTCATAGCATTACCTATTAAAGTTGGGATAGTCACCTTACAAACTCTAATCCATGTTATGCCTCATAATATTTCCTACAATCTTCTTTTTGGAAGGTCATGGATTGATAAAATGAATGGGGTGAATTCTACTCTTCATCATAAAATGAAGTATATATACAACAACAAAGTGTATACAACCAATGATAATCTTGATCCTTATAGTACTTTACTCATTGAGAAAAACAAGGAAAATCCTTTGAAAATACTGACACCAACTACACATGTAGAACTCATGAAAGAAGAACAAAAAGATAAGTTCCCTAAACCCTTCACGACATTCTCAATGAATGATTTGGGGTAATTAGATTTTACACCAACATTCATAGGAGAATACAAGATCATAAACAAAGATTCAGAAAGGGAAAAAGAAAAAGCAGTAATGACGACACAAGATTCTACAGATCTACCTCAACCACTTTAGAAGAAAAGACAACACACATGAAAAAATTTGATGAAGTTGATTATGAGCAGCCCTCGAATCTAAAAGAAACTAAAAATCCTTATGGAAAAGCTTACAAAATTATGAAGCAACTTGGATATAGTGGAAAAGGATGTGGTGCTAGAGAACAAGGTATCTTTGTCCCTATAGAGCCTAACACACAACAAACAACTAGCGGTCTTGGTTATTTCCCTTCAAAAGAAAAAAAGAATTAAAAAATCCTTCACTGAACATCAACACTTTTACAAAAGATTCTTCTAATCCTACTTTAACTTTGGTGCATATTGAAATAATAGATACTACTTGTGCGAATATCTCATTAGATATGCATCAAGCTGATACTTTGTCCACACATCATAATCAATAACATTAGTTGTTGCTCCTTGTCATGTAATAGTTGTAGGATCATAACATAATCAGTATTGCATGTTTTACATTCATTTCAAAACATTTCATTTTTACAAGGAGTGACATACCATCATCCACCCTTGGTTCATCCTTATATTGCACTAAGTGGGGGTAAGGGGTTCGGTAGCTTTGTCCTCGTATGCCATTTCTTGATTGTCTCTTTTGGTTACTTGACTGCCTTCCATGTATATATCATAACAAGCTTGGTATGTGGATGAAATGATTTAAGTTGGCTTGCATGTGACATACTTTTCTTTCTAGGTTTAGCATTGTATTCTCGGAGAAAACCCCTCCCTCCTTTTTCATGATGTAGCTTTATTTTGGAAACATATGACTTAGCATAGGGTTTTCTAAGGAAATATCTCATGTATTAGGAGAAAACATTGGCTACTTTAAAGTAGTTTATCATAGAAATGGTGTTTACAACTAATTTAAAGTCGGGGCATACTTTGATGAAATATTTTGACATTTTGCATATTTCATGGTGTGATTATCTTTTTTTTTATGACATTCCTTTTCTTAGTGGTGTAATTAGGTTTGATGTCCTCCAAGAGCCTGATTTCTAAGCATATGATTTCCCTTAGTGGCATGATGCGAACAAGGCATCCCATGAGTGGCAATCTGATATTCTTGACTTGTCCTCTCTTGGAGAAATTAGGCATGATGTTCTCTAAGGAGAAGACCTTACGTGAATGAAGAAAATTCCACTATAACATAAATGTATAAACATCAAATTCAAAAGCATAGCATTGTGGTGACTTATTGAAGTTGTCAAGATGATAACTTTGATATGGTATCGATGATGCTAAAATGATTATTTCATTTTCCACCTCGTTGGGATAACTCGCCTAGTGGATGGCCTGAGATTCCACTACCCCAGAGTGAGTGCAAATGTTATAGACAAACAACCTAAATGTGTTCTATATTTCTTTGGACCATCTAAGCTTGATCCTTTTTCTTGGTAAAATAGCCTAGACGTATTCCACATCATGTTTGACTATCAAAGCTTGATCCTTTTCTCTTGGACAAATAGCCTAGATGTGATCCATATCACATTGGACCATCGAACCTTGATCCTTTGTTTTCCTTTATTTTCTTGGTCTTTGATAGGGTATGATTATGCAGCTTTATCATTGTTGCATAATTAAGTGTCTTGAATGTCTAATTAGTGTGAGTTTGTCATGGGGGAAAAATCAAACTAAATTGCGAGAAAAATGTAGCGTCCCAACAAGTAACCTTTTTTCACGCTTAGTTTGGGAATTAATAATTAATGATAAGATGTACTTAATTGTGCCTTATTTAGGGTGTTGTAAATTTTTTTCCTACACTTTCACACTATTATAAGGATTTATTAGTTAATTGAGGTTAACTAGAGCTTGATTGGCCCCTTTAATTCAAATCCAATCCTTATTTATTGCATTTTTCAAGGATTTATCCTAATATTAATAATATTGCATAACATTTAACTTGGCAAGGTTTGATTCCTAGAAAAATGTGTTAGGACCCACTCACCCAAGGTGGAGAATGGGCCCTCCTTATCTAGGACACCCATTTTTTAGTATATTTGTGGTGGTATTTTAGTGATATTTCACCTCCCTGAAGCTTGGTCCTAAAAAATTATGCTAGGACCCATTTTCCCAAGGTGGCGAATGGGTCCTCCTTACTAAGGACACCCCTTTTAAACTTATTTATGGTGAGATTTTAATGATTTTAAATCCTAGATAAAAATTTTGCTTGGATTATTTGAATTTTAGGATTAAATCTTAAGTTTAGTATAAATAAAAGGTTAATTGACATAGTTTCACCTAGAATATTTCATGTAATCTAAGAGTACCTTAACAAGAGATCATTATAGATCATTTCAAGAGCATTCAAGAATAAATTCAAGGGTAGATTATTAGGGTTTTATTGCAGCAATTGAAGATCATATCATCATGTCAAAGGAATAGAACATCAAGCATGTTGTGATGCTAGTGTTATGATGTAGCATTCAAGATCCAAGTTAAGCATTGTTTCATATATAGTTCAAGATCAAGATATACATTCTACATGGACACTTTATTGTTGGTATGTGACGACTGATCATTCTATATTGTACACTCTTCATGGCCACTTTATTGTTGGCATGTGGTGACTGATCATTCTATAGTGATTTTATTTTTTTCCTACTTTTTTGCGGCATCATTGAAAAATAAAAAATCACCGAAAAAGGGAAAAACCTAACTTTGTATAACCCTAATCTGGAAGCTTCTAAAAATCTTGTTATAAGGGGTTTGGGATGTAAGTTGTAGTATGATAAGGAAAGGTGATTATTTGTGATATTGTAATAGGGTTTGCACTGGATAATAAAATCATTGGATGGTTACGGTTTCGTGGATGTAGCCCATATTGGGTGAACCATGTTAAATTCTTTGTGCTATATGTTACCAAATTTTTACTATAGCTCAATTTTTGGAGCTAGTTAAATTTTGTTATATCTTGAAGTAAAGATTCAATTAATTGCTACATGGTTTTAGGTTGCTCATTGCATCTATATCAGTTATGCATTATTGAGATATCAAAGTTTAAGAAGTATTCCTTAATGCTTATTTAACAAATGATTAAGAATCCATTGCTTTCATTTATTTCATGACATGGTTATATTACAAATTTCATTTGATTGCAAGAATCAAAATGATAGTACAAGTTTTCATTTCTGATGCATTTCTTTTCAGAATGAAAAGCAGGAGAAATTAAGAAATCCACACAAGTTGTGGAGTTAACTGTTTGCAATGCATTATGAGCAACATCCTACACTGCTGAAGATGCAAGAAGGAGAAACACATAAATATGGACATAATAATCATTGTATGATTATTGTAGGCCGATGCAGAAGTGGTGTGCCATATTTCATCCTCGAGCTCCAATTGACTTGCGAAGGTCCCGTTAGAGCTCCGACTATGAACATATTTACATGAACCACCAACAGTAATGGAGAATGTTGCTAACAGTGCATCGAAATAATCAAGCAAAGTACAAGAATTAGAGCTAGAAGAATAAACATCATGATATTTATTGTTTTTGCTAATAGTATTTGTTTCTTGTGCATGTATAGGAAAAGCCATGAAGCTGGTCATATCTGAAGAAATAAAATCATATGGGGTAAAATGGGCTCCGACAAGGGTAGAGATCGACATGCTGCCCATTAAACTTACAAGCGGGCCAAGAAATAAAGTACAATAATCATGCTCCTTTGACCCATACATGAAGGAGTAAACACATTTTCAGTTATCAAAGCATTAAACTTATTGTTCATTCATAACAATCAAGTTTGAGTGATAAAATGAAAATTATGAATGAACAATAGATTTAGCTGATTCATTTCATATGAAAGCTATCAATATCATTCTGGAAAGTTAAATATTGTTCTCATATTCATTGTTTTTACTACCTTAAGCATGTTCACATTCTTTTATGTTGTTCATATTTTTCCATTTTGGAGCAACAATGTTATATTTCATGATGGTGATATCAAATACTATGAAGCACAGGTGACAGAAGAGTTATCTGGTTTAGTTCAATTAAGGAACAATGCAAGAGGTAAATGAAGCTACGAAGGTGGTGAGGAGTAGGTTTTCTTATTCTCCTAATTTAATGCACTTTTTGTCAAGCAGGATGGGTTGCAAATGAGACAATTACTACAACATTGTTCTAAAATAGAAAGAGAGTTACTGCATTGTTTCAGGAAAATGATAAATCATATGGGTTTCAGCATAATGTGGAGTTTTCAAATACAAGTTTTTTTCTATTTTAGTGAATCCACATAAACATTTTTGATAGGAAAGAAAAATGCTTAAAATACCATGATGGGTTTTCAACAAGTTTTGACTAAAATGCAGTAATAAGAGAGTTTAATCCATAAATATAAAAGCCTTCCTTCATTTTCAGAAATACCCACATTGTGGTTTTTTATTAAGATGAAGCATTTTACCATTTTCAGTTTACCCACATTGGAGTTTTTAATTAAGATGAAGAATTTTACCATTTTCAGTTTACCCACATGGGGGTTTTCATAAGATGCAGAATGAGAGACTTTATTTCAAATATAAAATACCCATATTAAATTTCTTATTCAAGTACAACTTTCTTCTATTTACAAGCATAACCATGTAGGGCTTTCTTAAAAAAATACAATGAATCAACATGCAGATTACAAATACCCAGTTGATGCATGAGGGGCCGCAACCTGGAGGTTCTTGGTTCATCAATTTTCACAACGAGACAAGAACCCATTTTGAGTGTTCTATAAGAATCTAAAATCTAAAGCGAAGAATATATAAAATACAAGAGTTCATTATGGAGGTCCATTAAATCAAGCATGTGATAGGTGCGGCCTATGATGGAGAGGAAAATACAAAAAATTCCATCTTGTCTCTACCATTTAATTTCCTTTTTTATTTTTGTCATTAATGGGTTTTCGTTCATGAAGATTATGCTTAGATTCAAAGCTTGTGATGGCGACCACATCAAGCATAGGAATGGAGGTATAGAGAGTTACAAAAACCAGAAGAATACATGTTCATAGTCGCAGCTTTAATGGGAATATTTTAAAGTAAATGAAATGAAAGAAGCCATATGGTATGTGCAGGATCATCATGGAAAAAACAAGCCCTTAAGTGGTGATAAAATTCAGAAAAATCAGAGTTAGGGAACTTGATGTAAAAATTTGAATAAGTTATCTATATTATTTCAAAAATATGCAAGAATAGAATCTATAGAAAATTGAATGTAGTTTCTAAAATACTAGGTTTATTTTAAAAAAAAAAAAAATCTATTTGGTGAAAATTTGAAATTTCAATGCAGTAGTACTTAAATTTCTGGGAAAAAATAAGAAGTAGGTGTATGTCTGACCACCCTAACAACAATAAAATGATAATATTTTTTTATAATATTTTAGATATAAGTAGAGGACTCATGTCCCGATGTGATGCATATTTTTTTGTAATTTTTTTCCAAGTAAATAATTAATTATGAATTTTGTATTACAAATTTTAAAAAATATAAAAAATTGTATGTCTGACCACCTTAACTTGGTCAAAACTTCATGACACTCAGTTTTTTTTTTAAAATCCTATATTATGCAAAGCATAGAATGTGACACATGTTTCAGATTCAAAAAATGTGATACCATTTGAAAGCTATAGATGTTTTTCAATTAGCCTATCAATTAGAACTTTAGTAATAATTCAAATAGAAAATTAATAATAACTATTTATTAAATTCAAAGTAAAGTATAATTTATATTGGTGGAAAGCTGAGAATCTCCTTTAAAAACCCTTTTCATTTCATCAATTTTGGGTAAAAAAAAAGTCAGCCACATGGGCCATCATATCACTTGCATATCGCCACTTTTTGGCCCATCATGATCTTGCACATACCCCATAGTATGGTATGAAATTGAATTACCTCACCTGTGAATGGAGAGTCAACCAATAGGGACTTCAAATATCTAGCTTGAAGCTACAAACCTCAACTCTCTCATGGCAGCCAACAAGAGTTTCAATCAAACACAGTGAACATAAAAATTAGAAATAAAGCATACTAGTTGCGGCCTTAAGAGGCCATTTTTTGCTTCTCAAAATATAGTGGGAAAACCACAATGATGTAGAAGTTGACTTACCCATTGTCACAAAGTGAGAATCGACCATCTAGAAGGTAAAAGTCTGAAGTTCCAAGCATTTCCAGCTACAAGAGACAAACTCATGGTGGCAGTGCATTTCTCTCAACAAAGCCAAAGTTTCAAAGTTTGCAAGTTGCAAAATGAAATGAAGTTTAGGGTTTATTTTGGTTTTGTTCATGCTTGCCCTAATTCGAATTCAGGGTCTTTAGTTATATTTTGATTAAGTCTTAATTTTAATACTTAGGTGATCACTTTCTCATGCCTAAGTCAACTTGTTCATGCAGAGATTCTTGTAGCTCATAAATTTGTACTCAAAATTGTAATACTCCTTCAGTTAATAGAAACAAATTTTGCTATTTCTCATTTTTTTTGTGAATTGCAGTTTTCAGTTTGATGTAATTTGTGATTTTTGTTTACAAAATCCTTGTCATGTCCTTAAATTGAAGTTTGGTGCAAAAATGTCATAAGTACAGGTTGCATATTTTATTCAAATTTTGAATCTTCATGCAAATCATTATTGTGTTAAGTGTTCATGAGAAGTTGTGAATTGTTGTTTGTTTATTTATGTGAACTATTTGTGGGAAAAACCAGAGTCATCTTTAAATCCTGAAAGTCATTTTTAGTTATAGGTTTCATTCAAGTTCATCTTTCTACCCTTTTCCTCAAGAAAACATTTAGGATAGGATTAATCATTCAGAGAATCAACTCACTCTGGAGATTCCCTTTTCATATAGATCACCCACATCTGAAAAGGGTTTCCATGTTTCAATAGATAGTTTGATTTCTGCAAAATCTAACAAGGGTGCATATCTGATTGATAACAATATATTTTGTTGTGTGTGTTTTATTTCTCGGTTTATTGTTCAAATATGCATTTAACTTTTAGATATCTGCCTTCTAACCCTAACATTTATGTTAGATTGTTGATTTACATTACAAGAATAAATCCAAGGTATCATTGTTTCATGTTTCATTGTTTCATTATAAGGTTTAATTACCTAAATGGGGTTTGACCAAGGAAAACCCTTATTCCCTAATAATCAGCATGGTTTTATCCTCTTCAAGATGTGTGATTGTAGGTATTAGGTTAAAGATCAAGCAGAGAACAAGATTGAAACAAAAAATTTCAAAGTTAAAAATTTGCAAAGTTGGCATCTTTGTTGCAAGATCACAAAAATAGCTCTATAGAATTATTTTTTTAGTTTTGAGAGTTGGCCACCTAGGAGTTGGAAGCACAGACATTAAAAAATGGAACCCAGCAAACATATTTTAGAAACCCTAGTAGGGAACCATTCGCTACTTTGGGAAAATGAGTCTTCAGTGACCTTGAAACAACACTTTTTTAGCAGGGTGCACATTGTTTCAGCCTCTTAAAATCTCTCTTATGGTTGTTATAACAGTTAGTATTGATTGATGAATGCTATTTATGCATTCTAGCCCTCATAATTGAGTGAAACCTTAGAAACATTATCGTCTATCATCTTGTTCATTAATTTTGGTGACCCTATTATTCTATGTTTCAAATCCTAGAAAGGTTCAATTATCCAAACATTAAAGAGATAGGATGACATCAAATCTAAGGGATGTGTTAGCCCCTAGGCTCAATATCCAATGACACAACAATGTAATGACAAAGGAACACACAAATAAGGTGCAACGTAGCATGAAAAACATGAAGTATACATAATAAAGACATAAAATAGAACATAAAGCAAGCACAAGGAAATACATGAAGTAAATAGAAAAAAGACAAGGGAAAAACATAGAAAAATGACATAATAATGCATAAAAAAAGGTTAGTACACTAAAAATTATTTGAGATGTCAAGGTAAAGAGACTTTTGTCTTAATTTTTTCTCAAATACTAAACATCACCCCTTGAATATGATCTTATGCAAAATGGTGCACTCATAAGGATCAAGTTGAATTATGCTAGATGTCCATCACAATATGATGGGTTTCACAAGTATCTATAGGAAGTTATGTTATGATAGTTGACTCATGAGACACATGGCTCCATTATCAAGAAATTTTTGTTATGCTAGGTGGCCATGTAAACATTCTCAAGTTCATGAATCAGCAACTTGTGTCATGCCAAATCTGTGGACCATTTTATAAATCAGGCCTCAGGGAGCACATTAAATTTTAATATTAGGGAGGATTTTTTAATGTCACAAGAGATAAATCACCTTAGGGGGTGTACAAATTCTTAATGTCATAGGTGATGAATCACCTCAAGGGGTGTACAAAATTTTGACATCACAAGTGGTGAATCATGAAATCATGCTTCAAGGGGAATTATAAATAATACCACCAGAAAGGATGTACATGAATAAAATTAAGACCATGCCTTAGGGGGTATAACACATAATACCACCACCAAATGGGAACATGAACTAGATTTCCAAACCATACCTTAGCGGATATCATGTGTAATACCACCACTAAAGGGGCACATGAATGAATTACAAGGGCACACCTTAGGGGATATCATGTGTGATACCACCACTAAATTGGAACAACATGGATTTAAAAGCCACACTTTATGGGATATCATGCATGATACCACCACTAAAGGATCACAACATGGATTGAAAAGCCACACCTTAGGGGATACTATGTATAATACCACTACTAAAGGGGCGCAACTTGAATTGAAAGTTCACACCTTAGGGGATACTATACATAATACCACCACTAAAGGGGCACAATGTGAAATGAAAGGCCACACCTTAGGGGATACTATACATAATGGGTATGTCCAAGATCATGATGGGCCAAAAAGTGATGATATGTAAGTGATATGATGACCCATGTGGCTAACGACTTTTTTTTAACCCAAAATTGATGAAATAAAAAGGGTTTTTAAAGGATATTTTCATCTTTCCACCAATATAAATTATGCTTTACTTTGAATTTAATAAATAATTATTATTCATTTTCTATTTGAATTATGAATAAGGTCCTGATTGATAGGTTGATTGAAAAATAACTATAGCTTTCAAACGATATAACATTTTTTGAATCCAAAATATGGGTCACATTCTATGCTTCACATAATATAGGATTAAAAAAAAAAAAAATGAATTTCATGAAGTTTTGACCAAGTTAAGGTGGTCAGACATACGAGTTTTTATATATTTTTTAAGTTGGAATAAAAAAATCATAATTAATTATTTACCTGGAAAAAAATTACAAAAAAATACGCATCACATCCGGACATGAGTCCTCTACTTGCATCTAAAATATTTAAAAAAATATTATCATTTTATTATGCTTAGGGTGGTCAGACAGACACCTACTTCTTATATTTTCCCTAAAATTTAAGTACTACTACATTAAAATTTCAATTTTTCACCAATTTTTTTTTTTTTTTAAAACCTGTTAGTTTAGAAACTACATTCAATTCTCTATAGATTCTATTCTTACATATTTTTGAAATAATATAGATTACTTAAATTCAAATTTTTATGTCAAGTTTCTTAACTCTAAGTTTTTGAATTTTCATTGCCACTTAAGGGCCTATTTTTTCCATGATGATCCTGCACATACCCTAATACCACCACTAAAGGAGCACAACATGGATGGATCCTTAAAAAATTTCATGATGGACAAGGGAATATGCCCCTCAAAATGTTGGTGTACCTGCTACACTAATAATTTAAGGAGATAATGGATGAAGAGGGGATCCTTTAGAAAGGATGCATGCCCCCCAATTGTATGGAAAAGGACAACCATTATGGATATTATTTTTCTAATCCTCATTGATAAAATATGATTGCACACAAGGCCTTTTTGCCCCTATACATGGAAATGAGCACCCTATAATACAATGAATTTCACATAGCAAGGAGCAACACCCTAATATAAAAATTAATTTATTATATTATATGGATCCACATTTATGTCATATATTTTAATTAACCGTCACAATTTTCTCTTCAAAGCACAACACTCATCAATAGAATTCTCAAAAATTAAATCATATGCACAAAAGGATGATTTTTTTCCTTGTTAGAGTTTCTCTCATGAGAAGGTGGGAGAGTGATTAATTCTCACTTTAAATTGTACATAATGTAAATTATTTCTTGGATAAGGGATGTGGATCAAGGATTATTCCATATCTTCTTGAACAATGAGGTGGCGGTGATGGGGTAGAAGTTGGAATGAATATATCATGCAAACGTGGAGGGTGTTGGTAACCAAGTCCTATTGTAGAGGAATGTTATGTGTATTTTAAGTGTTTTTAAATTTCACTCTCCTTATTTGTATCCAAACCTTATTGAGAAAGGATCTAAAATCCATGACCATAACACATTTTTAAGTTGATAGGTGTATTTTTCATTTCATTTGTATTGGATAGATGAGTTCTTAGTGGAAAGTAAGTATCATTATTTGTATGGGAAGGGGAATTATTTGTATATATGCAATGGGAAAGAGATTAATTATCAAGGGGTCTCTTTATGAGAGGAAGAAAGCATGTCAAGTGAAGGTATGATAGGCTTTGTATTCTTTTAGACTAAGGTGAGTAGGTAAGATCGTAGGATGGCATATGAATTTGAAGCATCAAAAATAATCTCCCTTGATAATTTAATACTAGGTTTAGCTCCCCCCTATATGCTTGAAATATTTATGCATTATTTTTCCATTTTTATAAATATTCTTGGAAAATCGAATATGGTAAATCAAACTATGCATTTAATATTTTCCCTTAACACTTTTAATCTTTGAAAAAGGTGGATCTGGTCTACAGTGTAACACACCCTAGACCACCTAATTTTGCTCCAAATTTAACTATGTGATTGTTGGTAATTTATTATTTTAATTTCCAATTTTAATTGTCAGCTACTGGTATTTGATTTTTGGGAAATTAGAAGAATTGAATATAAATCCCTAATCATTTTCACCATTTAAATCCTATAAATTTTGTGAAATCAATTGATATCATCATAGAACATTCAAGAGTAGTCAAGAAAAAAATTGTCAAGATTAAATATAAAATTTCATCATTCAAGTATCATGTTATATGTTAGGTTATTTTATGTTCATGTTTACATGCATTTTTTTATAAGTACTAACACTTGTAGATGATCAAATCAATTCAATTCAAACAACAATTGATCCTTGAAGGTGATGAGTATGAATTCAATCCATCAAGAAGATTTAATTTAAGTGGTGATTTGAAAAAAATTAACAATTAATTACTTGTTTATTATTATCCTCTATCCAACCAAGAATAAGCTCTCTTTTATATCTTAATTTTCTATTCTGGAGGTAGAAATACCAACAGGGGGTTTTAATTAGGAAGACCCTTATATGTTAAAATTCTTCACCTCTTCTCATGTGTATAGGTTGAAGATTTGAAGTGAATTTAGTGATGATTGAAGCCTAGTTTTTCATTCATGTACTCCAACCCTAGAAGTGTCAAGTCATAAAAACTATATTTTCTCATTAACAAATAAAGTTTTGACAACAACTCTGAAAAGATAAAAGCTACAGACTATGAACCTCAAGCTTGTGTTTCTAGTTTCCATAAAATAGGATAATAGTCTAGGGTGTACTTTACCCTAGATCAACGCATTTGGTACCAAATTTAAATCCCCAGTTCCTCTATTTCTACCTTCTATATTTTTGGATCTGAATTTTATCTTTTTGTAATCAATTTATCAAAAATAATAACAAACTACTATGTTTTCATATTGTTCATAATTAGATCATTACATATTAGAAATCAGTCATCACACACATCCACATACTACATACACCCAAATAAACATTAGATTAAATATCTAATACAACATTCTAGCTCTCTCGAATAGGTTTGTAGCCTAGTAGCTCTTGAGGTCATCTTTAATCCAATTCAAAAAATTGGGAAGAGGGTGATAATCATTTTCCTCATCAAACATTTTGGTAAACCTCACTGTTTTAAACACATTAGAACCTCTGAAATATCAATAATATCATTTCCAAATCTAAACTATATCTTAGGGTGTTTTTCATTCATCATTAGTGCATACCTAACTATTATAACAAGCATTAAAAAGTAAAAAATTGCATTGTATTTTGCATCTAGGGTTAGATTTAGTCATTCCAAAATAGACTTAACTCATTTTTGCATTGATAAACTTGCATTAGGTGTGCAATCAAATTTATAAGTGTTCAAAACATTCATTTGGGAATTTACGTATAATGAAAAAATGGCAAAAGTGTGTTGTTATTATTGCAAAAACATAAAATATTTTAAATTTTAGATTTTTCAAGTTAGGATCAGTCAAGTTATCCACTTTACATTCTTAAAATTTCATTTCCAGTTGCTTAGATTGGTTGAGATTTTATAAAATTGCTTGCATAATTATGTTTCATAATATTGAAAAATCATAATTCTATTAAATTGTAAAAACCATTTACTGTCAAAATCACACATTCACAGAATAGGACACTTAAACATTACAGAAAACACCTAAATCTTAAACTCAACGTAAATACCTTGCTGGTATAGGGCATATCATTCCCTTGAACATGGTATTTTTGCTCAATTTTTTGTGGGAAAAACCTCTCAAGATATTCTACCCAAATCTTCTTTCAATTTCTATGTTCACTATATTATAATAATTTGTATCTTAGTGCATTTATTTGTTAAGCATAGAATTCTTAATTTTTTTGAATGATTTTATAAAATTTTGTTATCTCTGAAATCCTTGGTTGATTTTTCATGTTATGTATTTGGTAAAGATTCTCCTTCAACTGATGAGACTTATGTTCCTTCATCTACCAATGCATATTTTCCTAATGAGGGTATCTTGGGTCAAGATAAAGAAATCATGGATGAATTCTTAAAAAATACAATACATAGAACTAAATTTAACATTGTCCTTTATCCTTCATTGCTATGGACTACTCATCTTTATCAATAATCATCAATACCTACCATACCTCCACATGACATGTTCTCTTCCTCACATAAGGAAAGTCCTTTACAATTCATACCTCGACCATTACAAATGATAACCCTTACAAATTCCACTCAATATGAGCCCATGAATGATCCCCCATCATATGAAACAAAGTGAGTGATACACCTATCATCCTAGAAAAGTGTTATGGTCAAGGATTTAAGATTATCACTAAACAAGTTTGTGACATAAAGAATGAACATGAAATTCATACCCTCTTGGAAAAAATACCATCTGAAGATACAAAAGAACTTGGTTATCAAGGTACTCCATATTTTTATAAAACATTTACACTATCCTCCAAACCACATAAACCTTACAAACCTATTAGAAAAGCTCTCTTACCAGCCCCACATCCATTTTATTAAACTGAATGTACCTTATGAACACTTTTACAATTATAATTCATTAAACTACCTCCTATGCATGAAGGAAGAGATTCTGAAGACAAGAATAAAAGTTCATCCTTTTCACCATATCATAGATTAATTTGTCATGATATTGATGAATTTTTTACTTTAAAGAATATATTAGATAACATGGATCCTTGTAAGGATGAATACAATAAGATAATAGACTAAATAGCTATACCTTTTTTCGATGTTATGTGGTAGTTGTAGTACAATTATATACTCATTACCATTCATGGGGGCACAATATATTTTGTTCAATCATATCTTATCACTAAGGATCAATGCAACACAATCCATGTAGGCTCACCTTTTCCCTTAAATTTTGGGGCGAAGAGGTAGTTATCCTCTTATAAGGTGTACTCCTTTATATAAGGGATCCTTTTTATATTCCATTAAAATGCATTCTATCTTCCTTTGTGCTATCATCTTCATGTATGTTAAAAATAGGCCATAAAATATAAAGGTGTATTCCTTTATATAAGCATTCAATTTTATTCTTCTTTGTTCAAGGATGATTCTTAGGCTATAGAGGTGGAAGAGATTCTCATTTTGAAGAGAATTATGTCAATTGTGCCTATTGAAGAAAATGGGGTTCTCATTAGACCTATCATCTTGGAGGAAATAGAGGAGGTTATTTTCAAGATGAAAAAATGGAAAGCCCCATGTCTTGATGGTTTCTTGATATATTTTTCTCTTTTTTTTTGGGAGGTTAGATAAAATTTGATCTCTTAGATGTTGTGCAAGAATCACAGAGTAGAAAAAAGATGTTGAGGGAAATGAATTCCACCTTACTTTCTCTTATTCCCAATAGAGAGGGAGCTAACACACTTGATATCTATATCCCAATCACCCTATGTAATGTGGTATATAATATTGTCTCTAGGTTAATTACAAGAATTACTTAAGTTGTAGCTCAACAAGGCTATTTTAGAAGATTAGGGTAGTTTTGTGTCAAGAAGGAAAATTTTGGATGGGGTAGTTGTTGCAGTTAAAGCTATTCAATCTATGAAGTTATCCGAGGATAATGATATGTTCATTATGCTAGACATGACCAAAGCTTATGATCAGGTTAAATGGGAATTTATCCAAAAAGTGATCTTTTCCTTTGGGTTTGGAGAAGCATATGCCAATTAGGTGATGAGTTGCATTATGTATAAATCTTATTCACTGTTGATTAATGGTGATCCTTATATTCTATTTGGTGCTTCTCATGGCCTCTGGTAGCATGACCCCCTATCATCTTATCTCTTTATTATTATGGATGAGGGTCTGGGAAGAATCTTGAAAGTGCATGTAAGCTATGGAATAATTCAAGGTTGGAATTGGGGTGATGGGTCGCCCCCCAATCCTACTTATAATTTTTGGATGATACTGCTCTTTTATGTATTGCTAGAATTATAGAAGTGGCTAACTTTAGGTAGGCTTTGGATATCTATCTTGCTACTTCATGCCAAAATAAAATAGGGAAGATAAGTCATCTATTTTATTCTTTAATACCACTCTCCTTATTCATTCAATAATTGCTTGGATTTTGAGATTTCACATTAGTTCTCTTTCTTTTTGTACTTGGTTGTCCTCCTCTTTGTTGGCACTTTTCCAAGAGGGGTCTAGAAAAATGTTCTTGATATGTTTTGGGAGACAATTAGACATTGGACCTATAGATGGTTGTACTTTGTTGGGAGTGTTATTAAATATTTTGGTTCAAGCACTCCCTGTTCATAGGTGTATGGTTCAAGATGCTCTGGTTAGTTTCATTAAGGATCTAGATGCCCTATCTAGATAGTTCTTATGGGTTGGTAATCGAGCCTCCTCAAAGTGGAGTTTTGTTTAAGTGGGAAAATATATACATGTAGAACAAAATAGATGGGGCACCTAGGTTTGTACTAGGCCATCCTTACTAGTTAAGCTTTGAAAACCAACATTTATTAGAGATGGTGCACTAATCAAGATCAATCTTGGGCAAGGATTCTATCCTCCAAATATTTGAGGGGGATGGATCAAAAATATGTGCCTAGGATCTCCTTGGTAAGTAAAGGGCCCATGATCTAGGACACTCTCAAAAGGGGATCCTTCTTTATCAAGAAGGGCTTGTTTAATATCTATAACAAAGGGTTTGATGCTCTCTTCTGGTTTGATTCTTAGGATTGTCATCCCCCAATCATGACTATGTATCAAAATTTGCAAAATCTTTGTCTCATATTCCTTTAGGTTGGATGATCCCAAGTGGAAGAATTCAAATTTTCAATGAGTTTGGGGTAGGTGAAGGTGTTCAAGTGGCATGATATTCAAGGTTAGCCACTAGGAGGTTCAAAGGAGGATTGAGAAGAGTTATTTAATATTTTGGTTGGTAGAACTTGCAGTTCTTTGTAGAGGAATGATGTCCTAGTTTGGAGTCTTGATCCTAGGGGAGTTTACTTGGTGGTTGCCATGTATCATGAATTAGATAGGAAAAATATGGAGGGGAGGATGTCCCTTGGTGGAAGTATATGTGGAATAAGTTTGAATGACCTAAATGTAACTTTATCCTCTAGTTATTGTCTTGTAACAAGTGTCTCACTTGAGATGATATTCAAAATAGGTTTTTAAGTGGCCATCTATTTTTGTTCTATGTGAAAGTAGTGAGGAATCTCATTCACATTTATTATTTGAGTTTGAATATTCTAAGATAATTTGACACCATTGGTGGAAGGTTTGGACATAAACATGTGGGAAGATGGTCACCACGTCTTGTGGGTTCCTTGAAGTTAAATAATGGTGACACCTCTAGATATAATCAAGGATTTACTGGAGTTGGCAATGTTGGTAGAGATAGTTCAAGAACTGCCCTTTTCTTCTTTTTTATTTTCTAAGGACACTAGAGTAATAATATTATGGAGTCTCTATGTATCATGATTTCTTTTTAAAAGGGATGTTCTTTAGGATGGCATAATGTCATCTATGAGTAAGATTATCAAATTTTGATAACTATGTTGAATAAGAGAACCTTGGAAGGAGTGAATTATAAGATGGATTCAATGGTTCAATAGATTCATTGAATTAGCAGTTCTTTGGATTTGGTTTCCTTTTATCATATTCCTAGGGAGTGGAACAATGTTGTAGATTGTTTGGCAAAATGGGCTTTTGAGCATAGGGGTGATTGGCATATTGATGAATGAGAGTGTCTTCACTTGGAATATTACCAAAGGTTGAAGATGTTTCTTTAAGAGGATAGGCTTGGACCTTGAGGTGTGTTTGTTGGGGTTTTGAGGCTTTGGATCTTTGTGTTTGCGGTTTCTACTTTATAGGGTGTCCCTACTGTGGGCTCTGTTGCTCGAGCTTTATGTCCTTCAATGTAATGTTGATTCTTCTTGATTGAATAAATTTTTACCCCTTTTATTATAATATTATACATTTTATGTCATATTTATGTTTATAAAGTATCATCTTATACTCAAAAATAATAAATATGTTTGACATACACATTCCACACCAATATACTATCACTAGTTTTCAAAACATAGAGATATTAAAAATGATTTTTTTAAAGCTGGATTAATATTTTCTCCTAGCATGCACTTTGGCCCTCTATACTTCACACATGATAAGATTGGGACATATAAAATATAGCTAACAGAATGAAGGTTGTGATTTGTCTTGTTTGTTGTATCCATCAATTTCAAAACTTCCCTTGTTCAAATTTGCATTATATTTTTGTACTAGAATTGATGGATTTTATGTGACTCCCAACAAAAGAGAGAACCAACATTGAGAGATGTAAGTTGCAAATTTCTCTTGAAAATTGTATTGAATGGAAGGAAAATTTATTGCCCTAGGTTTCTCCATTTACTCCAATCTCAAATTTTCATGGTTTAATACAATAAAAGTGAATATACAAACTATGTTATATAATTATATTGTTTATTTTATTGTTAAATGATATTTGAACAATTGATTACTACAAAAATGAGATATTATATTATATATTAAAAATACTTATATATTTATTAAACCATATTTTTGATAAAAAAAATTAAGAAAACTAATTAAATTATAATAAATCAATCATAATTAATTATATTTATAAAAATATAAATCAACTTTAAATATTTTTTAAAACATGAATAATATTTTATTTATACAAAATTCCAAATAAATCAATACAAAAATATGAATTTAACATTGTCCTTGACATAAGCAGGGATTGATAAAAGTAAAAGTACTTAATTAAGAAAAGTGGTATAAATTACTACTATTATCTTAAAATACAGAGATTCAAGCATGTTTCACTTATAGCTCCGCTAATATTTCTTATCAGCGCATACTTTACTACTCAGTGCTGCGCACCTGGCCTGACTGAGACATCAATATTAAAGTGAAGAAAATATAAAATAGTGTGTGTTCTCTGACGTATATGATGCATGCAGCCTTCTATGCCACAGCTTAGGTCAAGCTTGACTGATACAATATAGTTATAAATAGTCATAAAAATATGGAATAAGAGTTTTTAGTATGGGGAATTTTTTCAGTCTATGTCATTGAATAGACTTGTGATAAAAATAAATTTCTAATCTTAAGAAGGGATAAGCTTTAGATTTATATTTTGTGTACTTCAAAAAGTTAAATAAAAAATTTGATAACATAAGAACTATTCCATTGTAATTAGTCAAAAATGACAAGGAATTGAATTGTACATCAAATAAACTTTAAAAGAGTCTAATAATATTGTAATGGAGAAGATTACATGATCTTAACATTTAACTTATCATTTTTGACATATTTGTTGGTCTTAGAGTAAAGGTCTGGCGTTGATTTTCAATACTTTACAGTCAATAAAATTTGAGTGGAGAAAGAGTATGCAATCTTGACGTTAAAATTTTATCTATAATTTTATTTAGAAACTTTTTTCAACTTTCTTAGACATTCAATCTTTATTCAAATCACAAAGATTTAAATTATATAATATATTTAGAAATAATTTTTCTTTTAAGAAATATTTAAATAGTTTGATAGAAGAAAATTTAAAATTTATTTGATGTGTTTATTTATTAATCTATCTCATTATTACTTTTCAAATTTCATTATGTTAATTTTTTTTAGTTAATATGATTGAATTAATTTTTACATTATATATAAAAATGGGTATAAATTGGTTGCAACCTATCATGGCCTGAGGATGGCGCATTTGAAAGGTTATAGGAAAGTATGGCTTGAGAGGGACTCTCTCAACATTATTAACAATTTGAAAAAACTTACCCCCCGTCATGGAGTATTGAACCTATGACATTGGATGCTATAGAAATTCTTTATTCTTTTGATGAATTCTACATATCTCATGTTTTCAAAGAAGGAAATGGTCTAGCATATGTATTTTCTAACTTTGGTGTTAGGGGTATTAGTGAGTGGGGTGTGAGCGATCCCCTCCCTATGGAGGCTATTGCATGTGCAAATCATGATTTTCAAAATTGATAGCGTGGATGATGAATTGTAATGGCTTGGAGCTTGCATGACTAGTATCACATGGCTTGCCACACTATGGAGTGATGGTGTGGTTGATCCACACCATGCTTATTATACCTTATTGGATTTTCGTATGGGTTGAAGTTCTAGGCTCATTATTTGTTCCTACCATATTCTCTGTGCCACACAAATTGTGGGTAATTTTGGGCTTTCACTCTTAAAGTTTCTTCTTATTGCTTGCAAGGTTAACAAACTTTTCAACTCTACAAATTTTTGAGCCATGGGAGGAGATAGGAATCATGCAAAGACCTTTTCTTGTGATTATGTGAAGAGAAAACAAGAGCTGTGACATATTTAAGAGAAGGGTCGGCTCACACCTTACCTGGAAAGAATGTATGGTAGCAATCCATAGGATACGACTCAATTTGCTAAAGCCTAGAATAACCGGGTTTTGAAACTTGGGGGAATTGAGTTTGATGTTAGTGAAGACTTCATCACAAATATAACGGGACTTCCTACTAATGGAAAGAAGGTGTTCAAAGACAAAAAAGAGTCGAGGGTTGCGATGTAAATATTTTTCAAAGGGTCTGAGGAATAATACTTGAAGATGGCTAAGAGCGGTGGGTACCAACATAGCTTGCTTAAGGCACTCTGGGGGAATGTTGCGTAGGAGCTCATGAGATACATTACCCTGGAGGGTCATTTCTTTGTGGTAAGCGCCTATCATTTTGTGCTTCTTAATTATTTCCGCCATAAAAAGAGAATTTAGTTTCCCTTTTATCTATTAGTGTCCCTGGAAAGTGGCCTCAAGGACCACATAAAGAACCCCAAGAACCTGGTGTTGCATATCAGGCTTATCATGTTAATTTTTGAGTATTCCAAATCCTTTGTAGTGTCTAAACTGATTTCTACTCCCAAGGGTAAGCAATTGAAAGCTATGGTGGAGTATGAAACTACCTCTAATGAGGAGCCACCAAGCAAGAAAGTGAAAAAGAGGAAAATTGCTACAACTGGAAGAGGAGTCTATTTGTGAGGAGGATGTAGATTATGTCCTAGACTCTCAAGCTTCTATGGAGGTGGTCTTGTAGCCCTCTGATGTGGGTAAGTCTGGGAAAGGGGTTTCAGATTTGGAAAAGAAGCGTTGTGAGGCTTGCATCGATGAAAATGTTGATGATAAGCCGACTCTCAGCCTAAAGGAAAAGTTTGAATTTGTTGGGGATACTCCCTCATCATCTCCTAGTGTGGATTCCCTACCTAAGAAGGGTTCAAAGGTGGGTAGTAATAAGAAAATTACTATTAGGTTTTCCCATCAGTTGCAAGAGATTGAAGTTGCCCCTCCCCTGAAGGCGATTGGTGGGTAGGGTGTTAGGGAGTCTCCGAGCATGGACCTTGATATGCAAAAGAGAGACCTAGAAAAGTAGATGAAAAGGAGGTTAGTTGTGGAGGAGATTGTAGGCTCTATTCAAAAAATCAAATTGCCCATTTCTAGTGGAAAAGGTAAGGAAGACAGCATTAGCCAAGACAAGGTAAGCTCCTCCCAGGAGGATGATACTGCGGGTAAGGGTGATCTTAATGTTGACCGTAAATGTATTATTGATTTTCTTGGGTCGACCAAGGGGGGCTCAATTTTTTTGTTCAAATTGTTTAAATGGTTGTTCCATTAACTTAAAATGACCAATATCAGAGTCTAGGGTTTGATGAGCAAAACTGGTGAGTCGTCTGTACAAAACTAGATTGATGAATTTTTTTGACTCTCTGAATATTGTTGCTGATGAAACACTGAAGATGAAACAAAACCTTGAGGAAAGAATCCTCACCCTTGAGGACCAAATGGAGAAAATTTATGCTAAATTGGAGAAGGATGGGGAGGGGATAAAATCTATTGTAATGCTTGAATCTGTTGTCATTTCAACTCCTTTTGAAATGGCCAAGAAACGCAAGGGTACTACTCTTGGAGAGGTTACTAGTGTTGGTGGTAAGCTACTAGAGGAAGAGGTTTCTATGGAGAAAATTGGTGGGTGATGAATGTTTTGATTAGTGAGGTGAAAGAGGGTGGGCCTAGGGCCAGAACAAGGAACAAGACTAAGGTGCAAGCTGGGGCTCTTGCTATGGATGCACCTAAAGTTATGGATGATGGTCAAAATGAGTTTGTGGTGTACGACATGGACGTTGTTGATATCTTGAAGAACATGTAGTGGGGTTGCTTTTGTGCCTCCTTTTTGGCTTATGTTGTGTTGATGGTGTGTTGTTTTTTGGCTATTGTGTGCTTTCTGTAGTTTTCCTTTTCTTCAGCTATCCTTTTTTGTAAAGGGTTCTGGGCCCCTTCAAAACCCATTTTTTACCTCTAATAAAAAACATGCACATACACTAGATTTTATTTATACAATATATATTTAGATGATTTTCATTTTTTTGATATTTTGAAATGATCTTCCTCTTGCTTCTATATGACTATATATATATATATATATATATATTTAGGTGTGCATAATTTTTACAAGAGAATGTAGGGGATACTTATAAATCATACAAACTTTAAACTTGTGAGACTAGTATGAAGGTAAGACGATGGCAACTAGAGTTTTTATTGTTAATTATTGCTCTAGTGATGGATAAACACTATGTTTTATAGATGTATTAACATGACGTAGTTATTTATTTATTATGATAACTTTAAGAAACCTCCCTCAAAAAAAGATATAAAATCTTGAAGAATATTTCATTTTTTTAGAAAAAAATATTAATTTCCATTGGCCGATCTTTTCTTTTCTTTAAAAAATAATAATAATTTTATTAGCGATTATTTTTATATAACTAAAATTTTGTAAAAAAAATTGGCCAATCTTGAAAAAATAATAGGAAAATATATTAATTATGATGATGAATCCATCCAATCTAAAAATAATTCTCATGAAAAAGTAGGGGCCTGAGGGTGGAAATTATCGATGGATTTAAAGGGTAGACTATAATATTTACTTGCCACCATTATTTTAAAATATAGTACCCACGATTTATAATTCTCATAGGGCTCAAAATTTATTTTAGATCATTTATCTAATAACCCTCATTGTACTCTATGAGGTGAAATATACCCACAATCTATAATGCTCATGGCACCCGAAAGTGTGGGCCTCATGATAATTATAGATTGTGAGTACATTTTACATTGTGGAATACAAGTGTGATTAGATTATATTATAAATCAATGGTGGAAACAAAAGATTAGAAATATGGTGGACTGAAGAAACTAATAAAATTATTATATGCTATTGGAAAATTAGTATAGATTTCAACTATAATTTATAAAATTTAGGAAAATCTAATTTGATCATGTATCAAATATTGTGGCAAATTTTTAAGCTAAACTTTTTAATAAAATAATTTTTTTTGGTGATTTAATTAAGACTAATAATATTTTGTAAAAATGTGGCGATTTAAGTCAGGTTATAGCTCAAACTATTAGCCAATTTTGGATTCCTAAATTTTAACTATTATCCAATTGGCAAATATTAGCCACTAAAAAATCACTATTAACATGATTAGAAAACTATTTGTTTTTCCTATTCAATAATGGAATTAAATTGTTACAATATTACTTGTGTATAGATGTATAATACTAGTCCCACATATTATTATTTACAATTATAGAACATTAAAAACTATTTATTATATAAACATATATGATACATATATATTTATATAATAATAACACTTCCCATGTTTAAATATATATTTTCATATGGTGTTTATTTTTCAAGTAAAAATTTTTCCCTCTTGGATGATGATATCCTAATCCCTAACCCTTTTTGCATATCAAACATATTCTTAGAGAAATCAAGCTTATTGGTTTTAAGTTTTATATATCTATTTAATTAATTAACTTGAATTTAGCATTATCAAAATAATAATAAAATATCATTTTTATATATTTATACCATTGGTCACTTCAATGCCCTTGAATCTAAATTACTAAATAACTAACATATGCATTTGTTACACACACACACATATATATATAATACAAATATATATATATATACAAAATATGAATATATATATATATATATATATATTACAAGCATCAAATAAAAATCATCCTTATATCCAATTGAAATCATACATCATACATTTCTATTGCTTACATGAGTATGATTTACTCATGATAATTAAATTGAGCCTATATATAGGTTTTCCCTAATAATACCCATAACTTACTACTTTCCTAGTATTGAATATATGTTTTTCCTATAAATCTAAATTAAATACCTCATGCCCCCAAATGGATGTATTTATAATATGATATGTTTACTTATATGAATATTCAATTATCCTTAAGCATAAGGTAGCCCTAAACTAAGTTTCCTATCATCTTAAAATCAAGGACTAACCCTAAAGCAAGCGTCCCTCTAACCCTAATATCCCATGCCCCTCTTATCAATATTTGCATTTTAGTAGGTACAATTTTTCCACAATCCATGAATAATAGTAAATATTTATAGATTTAACAAAGTATGCTATTTTTTATCAAATTTTCTAAGCACACTCGGTAGTTCATTATCCTCTTCCTAATGATGAACTACTATGAACTAGCAAGTGTGGTTCGAAATGTCGATACAAAATAGCATAAAAAGTCAAATCTAGAAATGTTTACTATTATTTATGTTTTAGTTTTCCACCACAAAAAAATTATAGATGACACAAATATGGCAGCCAAGGAAAAGAGGGAGATAGGGTTTGAAGGATGCGCTAAGCTAATAGGTTTGGAATTGCTTGAGACATGCTGATTTTCTAACATGAAAATTAATCTATTTATTTTTTCTTTGGTTTATGCTAACATATTTACTTCTAAGTTGCATCCAACTTACATTGGGAGTTTGGAGGAGTAGGACGAAGAAGAATGCAAATCCAAGGGTCCAAGATATTTGACACCACATGCAAGAGCACCAAAATGAATTTCTGGGTTGAAATAAAAATTAAATAACCATATATATGTTTTATTCTTCTATATGATGGTATCCATAGGTACCTAGTGTGATGGACAAGGAAGACAAGGTAGGCAATCCCTACCCATTCCATTCTACGATGGTGGCTAACATTTAGAGTCATAGTGATAGAAAATGTATCCCTTTACATTTTCTCACTTGTTTGGGCCCTCCTAGTTAAATTGGAATTAATTATGATTTAATTTAAAGTTGTAAGGTGTATCCATCTACACTTTCCCACTGATTTAGGTCTCCCTTAATTAATTGAGCTTAATTTTTCCTTAATTGTCCCTTTAATTCATTTAACAAGCATGTTTCATTATATTTTCTGAAGAGGAAACCTGATATTCATTAATGCCAAAACATAACACTTATCATTGAGCAATGTGTGTCCTAGGTTTATTGACTTGGGACCCATTTACCCATGGGAGAATGGGTACCTCCTCCCTAGACCTTAGGACCTAAATTTAAATTATGTTTTTGGCAGTATTTTAACATATTCAAATATGTGATTCAATGCCAACTTGTGATATTTGAATTTCAAGAAATTAAGGATTCATATCTATAAATATAAGGTTATTTCACTATGTTTCATCTAATAATTTTTTGGTAACTTCACAAGAGCAATTCAAGAGCATTTTGGAGAACTTCAAGGCATTCAACAAAAAAATTATCAGTTTTATTCCATCATTCAAGATCCAATTTTCATGTCAAAGTCTTCTTGCATCATGCATGTTTTTGGAGCTAATATGGTGATGTGGGTTTCATAATCGATTCAAGCATTCAAAGCACTATTTCAAGCAAGATTAAAAGTTCGAGATCCACATTCATTGGAGTTATTTCATTAAAGATATAGATTTATATTCCAAGGTTTATTCAAGGGTTTGTTGAGTAGTCACATTGCTTTGTAAATTCTTCATCCCCTTATTCATTATGTTACTCATTTCAAGGTTTCATTACTAAAATGGGGTTTGACTAAGGTAAACCCCCATTCACCAAAAAAAATTCCCTCTCATGTTGTGTTTGTAGATCTAGGTGGAAGAAAGCTTGAAGATCTCTTGAAGAGAAAATTTAAAGAAGTTGACAAAGTTGCAAAAGTTGTCATACAAGTTTTCATCTCACAAAAACTCATCTACAAAATTTATTTCTGAAATTTTGACACTACCACTTGAACAAATTGGAAGATTCAGATCTATATTAGAGGCTCCTAAAAGTTGCAGAAAATCCCTCATAGTGGACCCATTCACCCCTGTGTGAATGAGTCCTAGTCAGCCTTCAAAAACTCAGTTTTGGTGATTGGTGATTGGTAAACGTAGTTTTTCCCTTCTCAAATCTATAATTTAACTTGGACAGATTCTACTTATTTTGAGTTTAATATTATTTTTTAAAGTTTAATTTAGCATAATTAGGTTAGTTTACTAATTTTATTATTTCTCCCAAAAGTGCCTAGTGAACCTGACCCCCATCCTTCAGTCATAAGGAAATCTATAGACTCACACCTCGAGTTGACTCACCTAAGGGTTGCAATTCAATTATTTGTGTGGCTCTCATTTCGTAATGAAATAAGGAAGATAGGTTTATCATACCTGTATTGTGATGCCCCTAACCTATTTCCTTTCATTGCATTTTGGTGAACTCGATGTTTGAGCATTGTATATTTCTAATTTTGGAGTCGATTTTAGCTCTAGATCTAGATTTTGCATTCATTTTCATTGCATTGCATTGAATTCAATATCATTTAGGGTTTCTTAATTTGCATTAGTTTGCATCTACTTTAGGGTTTAAGGATTGCTTTTTTGAATTCTTAAAAATCTAGAAAATACAAATAAATCATTCATGTTACAAATACTTTAAATATTATTGCATCATCATTCATTTACATTTAAAAATTGAATTAAAATTGCATATTAGATTAGGTCTCTTAGTTTTTCATTTATCATTATTTTGCATTTGAATTTAGACTTAAATTTATAAAAAAATCAAACTATAACCACCTATCTCAGTCCAAAATTTTAAAACCATGGGAATCCACACAAAAATGAGTAAATTCATTTTTCAAAACCCTCGGCTAGGACCCAGTTGACCATGGGCGAATGAGTCCCTGATTAGGGCTTTTTCTTAGATTTATGGGCATTAAAATCTCTATTTTTATATTTTATTTTTCTATTTTGAGTTTTCTATTATTGTTTATGTTGAACAAGACAACTGAGAGGGGGGTTGAATTAGTTGTAACAAAATTTTAACCTTTAATAAATTCCACTATAAAATTAGATCAACACAAATCCTTTACTCTACTAATGTGATTAATCATTGAGTGCGAAAGTAGAAACTTAAAATCATCACACATGTACACAATATAACAACGGACTTATGTGGAAAACCCAATAATGGAAAAACCATGGTGAGGATTAGCTAACAATATAAATAATATCAAAACTGATTAGAAAGGCTCACTGTTCGGATCAATACTCATTGTCCAACAAGGGTTAACCACCCAGAGGGATCACTACCAAATAGATACAAGGAAGATAGAAGAGATTTTTTATAGAGAGAAGACAATCTAAATGCAACAGAGATTTCCAACATATTTTTCCCAGTCACTTGTAGACATGCATGAATGATAAAGTACACCTTAAACTCAATGCATCTAGAAACTCAACAATTAGATTTCACACTAATCTATTCAACCACACACTAGATTTCATATCTATTTCCGCATCTATCTTTCTCTATTTCTTTGCACACCTTTCACCAATATCTCATCTTGTATTTATACCATCTTCAACTTTGAAACATATCCAAAGTCGACCACGCACCATTTGCATTTATAAATTCAAATGAGGTTGGAACCAAAATATTCTAGGGTTGAAATATAATGAGGTTGATACAACCACATGCTTCAAAACACTTCCATAAGACTTGAAGGTAGTGTTAGATAGAAGGTCATCTTAACTAGTGTAAAACACATAAATCAATTAAGCACACACAATCGTAACATGATCTAAACTTTCCAAATAACAAAATTAACTTGAAAGAATTCCCAACAACTTATTCTCAAAACCACAAGTTATAAGACTGGAACAAGAAGAAATCTGTAGCAACTAAATTTCTTCTAGACCTTAGTGAGATACACTAAAAAAATATAGTTCACAAATGGTGAACACAACTTGCACTAAACAACGATCCATAATCCCAAAATATAGATATAGCAACTTCCAATAGTCATGATTGACATATTTGAACCACATGAACATAAGAATAAATCCCAGAGTAAAATCTAGAGCAACCACTGAATACCTACAACCATTCTTCATTATAATTTTCTCAATATCCTCAACATAAACAACCAATAACCATTATCCATAACATCAATGAAAAAAACAACTAGTGGAAAATATATTAACCAATTGACATCAATGAAAACACCTTCATACATGCCTCACACTTGGAACAATATCCCCCTTTGTCATTGATGGAAACACACAATGTGAAAAGCCATCAAAGACAACACACTAGCTCTCAACACACTTCCTCATGATTTTACAAGTCTATTTCTCCTCCTTAGTAGATAATATTTTTCACATGATAGTCTCTCTCACACATCTTTCTCTCTCCCTTTGACATCAATGGAAAAGGCAAAGGATATTTTACATTGATTTCTCCTTTGGCATTAAGAATAAAATACTCTTTCAATGACAACACATGGCACTACCTACTCCCCCTAAGAGATAGCAACCAAAACATCAATCCAAAAGAAAAATACATCCATAGACCCATTAGACTGATGCATCTCCATATGCATCTAGTTTAAGAAAGGAGGGGAAATGACCCCTAACTTTTCCTGTAGATACTAAAAAGTATCTTTAGGAAGAGCCTTCATAAATATGTCAGGAACTTGATCCTTCGTAGGTACATACTCAAGTTTTACTTCATTCTACACAACCATCTCTCTCAAAAAGTGATACCTGATGGATATATGCTTTGTCCTCTAGTGCATCACTGGATTCTTTGAAATTTTAATTGCACTTGTCTTATCATAGAAGATAGAAATAGGATCATCATACATTACTCTAATATCTTTCAATGTTTGTCTCATCCACAAAAGTTGTGTATAGAAAGATGTTGCAACAATATACAGAACTTTAGCAGTGGATAAGGAAACTAAATCTTTCTTTTTACTTAACCAAGCCACCAATCTTCGACCAAGAAATAATGCACCACCACTTGTACTTTTTTTTCATCTATACAACTAGCCCAATCTACATCAGTATATGCACTTAGTGTGAAATTAGTATCTCTAGAATACCACAAGCCATAATCTCGAGTGCCATTGAAATATCTGAATATTCTCTTAATAGTAGCAACATGTGTTTCTCTAGGATATTCTTGAAATCTAGCCACAAGAGAAAATTCATGCATGGTAACTGGTCTAGTAGCAGTTAAATACAACAATCCTCCAATCATAGATCTATATTTTCTTTGATAAACCTTAGGTGAATCATCATCTTTACTCAATTTGCAACCAGTCACCATAGGAGTGCATACCTATTTGGAACCATGAATTCCAAACTTCTTCAACATTTGTCTTACATACTTTGACTATGAAATAAAGATCCCTTTCTCTGTCAGCTTGATTTGTAGCCCAAGAAAGAAATTCATCTCACCAAACATGGACATTTCAAATTATTTTTGCATCTCTTTAGCAAACATCTTACACATAGTTTCATTTCCTCCAAAGATAATGTCCTCAACATATACAACTACTATCAAGATCTTGTCATTTTCAAATTTAAAATACAGATTACTATTTGTCATACCTTTGTTGAAACCTTGTTGAATCAAATATTTGTCTAACCTTACATACCAAGCTCTAGGAGCTTTCTCCAATCCATATGAATCCTTCTTCAATTTGAAAGAATATCAATTGGTCTAACAACGAAAATCCTTTTGGTTGTTCCATGTAGACTTCTTCCTCTAATTCACCATTCAAGAATACATACTTAACATCCATTTGAGAAAATTTAAAATCCTTATGAGTAGAAAATGCCAAAAAAATCATAACAAAAGCCAAGAATATCCTCATATGCCATAGCAACCTATCATTAATCTGAGACATGGAGCAATGTCCATCAACACCCATAAATTGATAAATATTTCCTTTAGAATTCTTACCAACAACAATCATTGTTTTGGATCCTTTCTTGATTTCACATCTCTCATACTCAAATACAAGATTATATCTGAACCATAGATAAAATAGGAAAGGTGTGATTACCTCCTATTTTGTCTAGGTTATTCGATTATGTCCTAAGAACCTTAATTGGATTGACTATCAACCTCACAAGGTGATTCAATTCTTAATTAGGAGGACCTAGGAAGGGTTCTTTTTGGACTTTAAGGGGTTCACCACAAAAAAAATGATTGGAAAATAAAAATAAGCATTCAACCTACAAAATCAAGCAATATAAGCTAAATAATGAGATCAAATGATGAAATTAAGCTACACCATGTTAGGGTATGTGTACCTGGGAAGTTTTGAGATGTAATGAAGATTTCTAGAAATGCAAAAATGTCATCAAAATATGCTATGGAGGAATAAGATGCCCAAGGTGGCGTATTAGTCCCGTTGCTATTTTTTGGGGCAAATACGAAATCTTTGAATGTCAAAATAGAATCTCGAAGAATCTCTGAAAAAATACCCTGTGGAGGACTAAGACACCCAAGGTAGCGTATTAGTCTTGTTCTAAATTTATGAAGTCTCTTAATGTGGTCCTGAGCTCTAAGGTCTACACTTGCTTCTTTTTGGATCTCAGGTTCTGAAACTTCTGGATCTGACCTATAGGTGAGTTTCTGCGAAGATGACAACTTTGCAAATTTTACAACTTTTCACTCCAAATGATCTTCAAGACTTCAACCTAGATCTGCAAACACAAATATGCAATATGGGAAAAACTTGTTGATTGTTAGTGAATGGAGGTTTGCCTTGGTCAAACCCCATTGTTGGTAATTAAACCTTGAAATGAAATAATGAATGAAGGGAAATGGTGAATGAACAACATGCAATGCTACAGCTCACCAAACCCTTGTAAAGTCTACAAACTTGTGTGAAATGACTGCAATGGATGTGGACCTTGAAATGCTTGATCGATCTTCAATTGCTTTCTTGCTTGAATCAAAACCCTACATCATAAATGTTAGCACAATAACACACATGATGCATGAAGCTCTTTGATATGATGCTTGAATCTTGATAATGGCTCCAAATGCTTGATGAGTTTCTCTTGAATGCTCTCACAAAAGACTTGGATTTCTTAGGATTCTTGTTAGGAGAAAATGAGAGAATGAGCCTTGTATTTATACTTATCTATGCTTAATATCTTGAACTTACATCACACCAAGCTGACATATGAATTCATTAAATGAAGGAGGCTAAATTCGACCACAATTTGAATTTAAATTTGGAAAATGACTCAAAGAGGACTAAGAAACCCTAGGTGGGGTCTTAGTCCCAAGTGATGAAACTTAGGGCACAAACACCAAAAAGGGGCTGAATTAAGATGGCTCAAAATTGGGGTCCTAAAACCTCGGGGGGACAAAGATGCCCTAAGTGGAATTTTAGTCCCGACCAAAAATCAGGGATACATAGGTCATAATCATTGGGATATCATTTATGCATTGGAGAATGTCAGGATTAGCAAGAAAATGATGCCATTCATAGGGCTTGTGGACACAAAATTGGACAAATTAAGCCATAAAGAAGGATAAATAAATTAAGGTAGACCCAAGCAAGTGTGAAAATGCAAGGGTATGCATTTTACTACACTACAATATCCTTTACTACACATTTTTCCAACACTTAAGAGATTATGACTTAAACCCTTAACATAGTAGAAATCAACAGTATTATGTTGGAAGAATCGAGAATATCAGTCTTTTGTGTTGTCATTGATGTCACCATGCTATTTAAGGTATCAAATGGGTCTGGTACACTTAACTAGTATGAAGAATAGGTTTACATTCTCCAATGTTCTGGTCTGGTATTTTGGTCCACATTTCCCCTCCGGTGATCATCATTGTTCAAGTTTTTGGGAAAAGGTTTAAATTAATGTTGGAAGCATGTATGAATGCATTTCCATATGCTCATATGATCAGATGGCGAGTTGGCATCGATTTTATGCTGCATTGTGTTATTAGGTCTATGCATGGTTGACCTAATAATCGGTTAATGGCTTAACATGTATTGCAGACATATGTGAGACTTATTCTTCATCCCAACTGACATAAGATAGTGTGCCACATGGTTGAATTACCTTTGGAGAATTTTTGTATGGAGCCTACATATATCTTTTTGGAAAATTTATGTTGTATCCCATTATGCCAACCTAATTGATGCTTGTAGATGTGTCAAGTATATATAGAAGATAGTTTGGAGATTGAAAGTATGGATGTGAAAGTGCAAGTAGTATGTGAATGCGAAGGAGAGTGAATATCAATCTGCTGACATGTGAATTCTCTTAGCATCAAAGGAACTGAATCTGCACTTGTGGTGTAACTCTATCAGTTCATATTCTGGTTGTGAATCCATTTTTTTTACTATAATATTTTGTAGGTAGTGAGCCTCTCTCTTTTGGACAGTGAGTCCTACCTTTTTGGTAGTGAGCTTTTGTATTCAGTTTTTGGAACTACTATATATTGTGAGCTAATCCTCACCATGTTTTTTCCCTCATAGGGTTTAACACGTAAAATTTTGGTGTTTATGTGTTGTGTGATTTCATGCTTTGTTCTTGCTCCTCTCTATTATATGCATGAAAGTAATTGATGGTGTTTGTTCAATGAGTTTGTGAAGATATGGATTTACCCCCGCTCTTTGTATCTTGAATATTCAACAATCGGTATCAGAGCTTTGGTTCCTCTAGAGAAATCTAATAGCTTGAGGAAGATCCTATAGATTGAACAAATGGATAAATAAGAGCTCTGGGCTTCTCTTGAAGATCTTGATAAGGTAGAAATTGAAAACCAAGATCTAAAAGAAAATCTTGATGAAGAAAATGAATGCATCCAGAAATTGAAAGAGAAACTCAAGAAATTCAAAGAAAAACATAGAGAAGTGAGTGGGCAATTGAAACAAGCAAATGAAGAGATTACTAGATTAAAGGTGAAAGTGGATGAAAAGAAGAGACTTGAGGAGTGTTTGAATACAGTGGTACAAAGTAAGTGTTATGTATGCTCAAGGCTTGAACAAGAATTGATGAATCTGAAAGCATATTTGGAGAAAGCAAAGCTTTGTGAAGATAATTTCAAGTCAAGATCCACCAAGCTTGATGAACTGATAGTAGTATAGAGACCTTCTAAAGACAAAGGTGGTTTGGGTAATGAAGTTGGTGAAAATGTGCAGAACTCAAATCTTGTAGATAATCAAAAGAATCAAGATAAAGGGAAGTAGAAAAGAAATCCAGGAAGAAGACCACCTATCAGACAACCAAATGCTCAAAGGTACCCATCACTCAATGGTTTTTTTTTCATGTAATAAATTTGGTCATATGGAAACTAAGTGTAGGAGTAGGATGAGTCAGTTTTATGGTTCCTTCTCTGAACACTACTATACATGTAATAAAATTGGAGATAGAGCTACTAAATGCATGTCTCAAGTGAGGATGATTAGTCTAGTGCTGATGAATAGGTTTCATGGTGGTAGAATGAATCAATATTTTGATGGCTAATGCTATACCTATAACAAGTTTGGACATAAAGAAAATTAGTGCAGATCAAGTATTAATGGAGGGAAAAAAAAAAGAGAAATCTTGTTTGCTACAATTGTAAAAAACCAGGACATATTTTAAAAGTATGTAGAAGTAAAAAGGGAAAGAAGTCTGCTCTGGTAAAGGAAGATTAACCTGTGAAGAATACTGATAAAGATGAGATTAAGCAAGAAATGAACAAGATATGGAAGAAGAAAGAAGAACCAAATATGATAGATGCATTTATGCCCTCGTCTAGTGCATATGATTCCTCCAGGAATTAGACCTAGCATAGTCTTAGGGGACCCTTAACAGAAAATTGTTTCAACCCCCTAGAAATATGGCGTGTCAAATGTTGGCATGAGGATATGGTGTAAAGATTGGATGGGCAGAGTTTATGCAAAAGAAACTGGAAGAAAAAGTGCAAGAATGTTAGCTTGTAGAGTAAATTATGGTTTCTCGGTATAGTGGAAGAAAGGTTTTTATCATATTTTTGCATTTAATGTGAATTAGGGCAGAGTGATGGTGTATAAAGAAAAATTTTACAAGTCATTTTTGATTGCCTATGCATTTGAAGAACTCGAAGAATGATTCTGAAGCTATTTGAAGCAATTCTAGGAGATAATTGTGATCAATCAAGAACAAGTGACAAATTTTTTTCTCTTGTGGTTACAGAGGAAGGTAATGAAAGAAGTTTTGGTTGTGTAAGGAAGAATTTAAAGAAATTGAGTACTATGATGGAATCAATTAATAGAGGATCGAGTGGAAATATTCCAATGAGACTAAAAGGAGTTGAACTGGAAGAATTCTATCATCGAAAGATAATGAAAATGGAATTAGGGTTAGAGTCGAACAATTTACAGAACATAAAAACCCTAGGCTTGGATTTCTAGGGAGAATTCCCTTAGTTTACTAATAGAGAATTCATCTTGTTTCTTTTGAGTAAATTCAAGGATACCAACATTGAGTGGGACAAACCCTAACCTATTACGAAGGAAGCGATTGAAGCTATCAGCGGGTTATGTAGTATTGGAGACCTTCTTGAAAAAACCATAAAATACAAAGAAGTGGAGGAGCTCACAAGAATCGACAAAGACCCTCAAGCCTTGTTGATAAATACAATTGTCGACCCCTCCATAAGGTATGTATAGTTCCACTTCATCTATTGTTATGTATCTGGCACACAAAATGGTAAAGGAGAATAAGCAATTTGATATGTGTGGCTTGATTTTGGAAAATCTTTCTAAAAATGTACATATGTCATTGGCTGAGGGATACCCTTTCCATTTCAGGTCTCTCCTTACATGTCTAGTATTTTACCTTTGGACTCGCTATTGGGAAAGAAAAATGTTAAGTGGGAATCTAGGATTCCTATTGGAAAACAAATCCACAAATATCTCGAAGACATGGAGGATAGTGAAAGTGTCTATAAAGTCTTTTTCTTATCCTTTCAGAAGAACATGTGCTCGGGTATGACTATTTCTAGTTAATTTGAGGAGGGTTCATCCTCCAGTGCAAAGTAATTGGAAGTTGTTCTTAGTGATTCCCATTGAAAAACAAAGAAAAGAAAAATTATCACAAAAAGATGTTATTCCAGAAGAAGATGAAGAAGAATCCCAGCCTGGATTTGAATCTTTTGATCCAGATCATGATATCCAGACAATGATAGTTAAAGGTGAGATGAAGAAAATTGGTGAACTATGGAATGCATCCTCTTCGATGGACAGACTCAAGATAAATGATGCTCTAGTTAATTATCTGCATAGAAAAGGTATTGATGTTTCATGTGTTTCTGATTTTTTGTTGTATAATTTAGTTGAAGTTGTTGAAGAAAGGATGTTACTAGAAGGTCCAGAAGGATGTAAGTTAGAAGCCATGGTTGAAAAGAGATGTGTTAAAGCTAAGAAGAGGTTATCTGAACATATTAATGAGATAAAGAAATGCATCAAAGAAATGTCAGATATCTACAAGTATTATCTCTGGTGGCCTACTACGGTGGAAAATTTCAGAAGTAAGATTGAAGCAATTGAATCTGAAATAAACAAAATTGGAAAGAATTTTGATATCTTTAAACACAAAGAAGGGAAATAAAGGATGAGAGTTGGTGGATTGCAAGTGGAATTGATTACTTTTCAAAGACAAAGAGAAGATGTGGTAAAAATTTTCTAGCTTATTAAGGAAATTGTCGAGGTCCAGTTAGATCATCTCTTCGGAATAGTCCATGATGCTTAAGATTATGAATGTCAGTGGTCATCTGCAGGGTGGTCATATTTTTTTACATTGTTGGGCTTTCTTGAGAGCATGTGTGCTTGAATGTATTATGATGTGTTTTCCTAGAAGATGATCCTTCCAGTTATGAAAGAGAGGTACAGGAAGGTGTTTCAGGAGAAGGGTGCTATTTTTACTTGAAATTTTTGATGTTTTTCTATTATGTCAAAAAGAAGGAAACAAAAAGAAAATTGAAAAGGAAAATTAAAAAAAATGAGAATAAAAGTTGAATTGATATAGGGGGATTCTTGGAAGTCTTTTTAAAGCCTTGAAAGTTTTGAATGACTAAAAGTTTTTGGGAGGTTTTTTGAGTTTTGGAAGTGTTGGAGATTCAGAATTTTAAGAATACAATGTCACCATGTCACATACATTTACATATTTTTTTTGTGGTCTCCCTTTGCCATTGATGTCAAAGGGGGAGAGATTGGGGGAGAGATTGTGAAAGATTTGGAGAGACACATTTTTTTTGGCACATGTTGCCATCAATGACAAAGGGGGAGATTGTTGGAAGCATGGAGAATATCAATTCGTTTTTGTTGGCATTGATGTCACCATTTTGTTTAAGGTATCACATGGGTCCGGTACCCTAAATTTGTATGAAGAACAAGTTTACATCATCTGTTTGTTTGGTTCAGTATTTTGGTCTACATTTCCCCTCTAATGATCATCGTTGTTCAATTTTTTGGGAAAAGGTATATGAATGTTGGAAGCGTGTAGAATACATTTTCCATATTCTGATATGATCGGATGGCAAGTTGACATCGGTTTGATGTTGCATTTTTTTATTAGGTCTATCCATGGCCAACCTAATAATCAATTAATGGCTTAACATCTATTTAGGATATATGTGAGACTTATTCTTGGTCCCATCAGACATAAGATAGTGTGCCACATAGTTGAATTACCTTTGGAGAAGTTTTTTATGAAGCCGACAGATGTCTTTTTGGAAAATATATGTTGTATCCAATTAGGCCGACCTAATTGATGCTTGTAGATGTGTCAAGTATATATACAAGACAGTTTGGAGATCAAAAGCATGGATGTGAAAGTGAAAGTGGTAGTGTGATGTGCAAGTAGTATGTGAATGCAAAGGAGAGTGAATATTAGTCTATTGGCATGTGAATTCTCTAAGCATCAAAGGAATAGAATCTACACTTATGACATAACTCTATCAGTTCATATTCTGGCTATGAAGCCATTTTTGTTACTGTAATATTTTGTAGGTAGTGAGCCTCTCTCTTTTGGATAGTGAGTCCTACCTATAGCAATGAGCTTTTTTATTTGGTAGTGAGCCTCTTTTGTATCCGGTTTTTGGAACTACTATTTACTATGAGCTAATCCTCACCGTGGTTTTTCCCTCATTGGGTTTTCCACATAAAATTCTAGTGTTTATGTGTTATGTGATTTCATGCTTTGTTCTTTCTCTTCTCTATTATATGCTTTAAAGTAATTTATGGTGTTTGTTCAATGATTTTTTGAAGATACTGATTCACCACCCCTCATAGTATCTTCAATATTCAGCATATTATTCTTGGCATCAAAACTTACTGAACCTATCACATAAATCTTCGCACTAGTATCATATGCAAATATAACTAATCCTCCATCATATTTGGTGGAAACCCCAAAAATACTTATGTTCCACTGATAAATTCTACAAAATCGGGTTGATTTTCCTAGTTTGAACTTGTCTTAGTGGTGCAGTCATGGTAGGAGGGTCCTCAAAGAGAACAATTTGAACCATGCAGCAAGAGTAACACAACAAAAGAAACATAGAATATGGAGGAAAATATAGATGCAAACATTCTTATTATCAGAAATATTGATTATACATAGTCGGCCACATCTGGGCTTATAGATTCGGCGCACAGGCCTAATTACAACATGCTCAAAATAAAGTGCTCATATATGCAAGCAAAAAACCTACAGATTGAAATATATATAAATATTATTCTACTTAAAATTAATTCCTCTTCTTCTAAGGATTCAATACAAGATTTATATCATATCCATAGGTCGAGAAACAACCACGTTGGCCAAAGATCACTACAATTTCCAATGAAGAAAATGTAACATGTGTGAGAACAGGTTGGCCTCAAATTTGAATTTCATCCACTATAGATGTGCATGATGAAGTGTAGACCTAAGTGTAAGGTCGAGGACACTCCATAGAAAATATCTAAACATACCGTGAGGATCCATAAGTCATGGGAAAGATCCGCGATCAATTTGGGGTCAGTCCCAAAAACTATCACATACTATGAACGCGATAACTTTCCAAAAAAATATCCAATCGAGCTAAAAACTTGAAATAAAAAAATTGAACATGTCCACAATGAAACCATAGGTACAAAATATCTGGTGAGAAAAATGAAGAAACACCGAATCTACTAGCTCGAACAAGAACAAGAAAAAAACAAGGAAAAAGTTGAATGATTTTTTTTTGGTTGATGAAAGATTACCCAGAACCAAGGATGCTCCTACATCAGATGCAGTCACAGTAACACAACATAAGCAACAAAAAATATGGAGGAAAATGCAGATGCAAGCATTCTTATTATCAAAATATTGATTATACATAGTCGGCCACATCTGGGCTTACAGATTCAATGCACGGGTCTAATAACAACATGCTCAAAATAAAGTTCTCATATATGTGAGAAAAAAACTTACAGATCAAAATATATATACATCTTATTCTACTTAGACTTAATTCCCCCTATTCTAATGATTCAATACAACCTTTATATCATATCCACGGGTAGAGAAACATTCACCTCGGCCAAAGATCACTAAAATCTCCAATGAAGAAAATGTAACGTGTGCAAGAATAGGTCAGCCTCAAATTTCAATTTCATCCATGGTGGATGCACATGATGAAGTGTGGACCTAAGTGTTAGGTCAGGCACACTCCATAGAATAAATCTAAACACACCGTGAGGATCCACATGTCATGAGAAAGATCAGTGATCGATCCAACTAGCCATTAGGTTTTGAAGTTATTCTTGCTCTAGTCCCAAAAACTATCACATACTCCAGACGCGATAACTTTCTAGAAAAAGATACAATTGAGCTGAAAAATTAGAATATGAAAATTGAACATGTCCATAATGAAACCATAGGTATGCAAGATTTGGTGAGAAAACATGAAGAAACACCAAATCTACCAGCTCGAACAAGAACAAGAACAAAACAAGAGCAAAGCTAAATGAAAATATTTTTGGTTGATGCAAGATTTCCTAGAACCAAGGATGCTCCTGCATCAGATGCAGTCATAGCAGGAGGGTCCTCAAAGAGAACATTATGAACCATGCAACAAGAGTAACACAACAAAAGCAACACAAAATATGGAGGAAAATGCAGATGCAAACATTCTTATTATCAAAAATATTGATTATACATAGTCGGTGACATCCAGGCTTACAGATTCAGCACACAGGCTTGATTACAGCATGCTCAAAATAAAGTGCTCATATATGTGAGTGAAAAACCTATAGATCAAAATATATATACATATTATTCTACTCAGACTTAATTCCCCATGTTCTAATGATTCAATGTAAGCTTTATATCATATCCATGGGTTGAGAAACATCTGTGTCAACCAAAGATTGCTACAATCTCTAATGAAGAAAAAGTAACATGTGCAAGAACAGGTCGGCCTCAAATTTGAATTTCATCCATGGTAGATGCACATGATGAAGTGTGGAGCTAAGTGTAAGGTCGGGGACACTCCATAGAACAAATCTAAACACACAGTGAGGATCCACAAGTCACATGAAAGATCCACGATCGATCCAACTAGCTGTTAGGTTTTGAAGTTATTTTGGGGCTAGTCCCAAAAACTGTCACATACTCCAGATGTGATAACTTACTGAAAAAAGATCCAATTGAGCTTAAAACTTGGAAAATGACAATTGAACATGTCCACAATGAAACCATAGGTACACAAGATCTGGTGAGAAAACATGAAGAAACATCAGATCTACCAGCTCGAACAAGAACAAGAACAAAACAAGAACAAAGCTGAATGAAATTTTTTTTGGTTGATGCAAGATTTCCCAGAACCAAGGATGATAAGTTGCATTAGAAATCTGGGGTTATTGAAAAGTGAGCCTCTCACTTTGTAGGGCCCAAATTGAAACCAATACAATCTACCTCAGCCTAAGAAATCCAAGAAGAATCCTCCACTGGTCTACCTTTCCATTGCACAAGATATTTTTTTTGTTGCCTTCCACGAGTCTTGCTTCCATCTTTGACATCCAAAATATTGTCTATCTCATCTGATTGTTGTTTAGCAAGTTGTTCTTCCAATTTTAATTTACTATCTTAACTGAATTCTACTTCATGGTACTGATGTAGATCTGCAATTTTCAATATAGGTGATATACCCATGTCATTTGGTAACTCCACTTCATATGCATTTCCTGAATCAAACTTCCTTAAAATCCTACAAGGTCTAAACTTCCTCATCCTTATTTTATTGTGTGTATGAATTGGAAATATTTCCTTTCTCAAATATACCGTCACTTTGTTGCCAACTTCGAAATCCTTATGTCTCCTCTTTTTATCTTCTTTCTCCTTATACTTCCGGTTCATGTTTTCCAAATGTTGCTTCACTTGAGTATACATTGTCTTCATATGTTCTACAAATTCCTCTACTTCTGTACTCCTTTTATCTTCTTTATTGATGTCTCTTAGTTCTGATATACCTCTAGGATGAACTCCAGTAACAATCTCAAAAGGTGTCTTCCATGTACTCCTATTTGTTGAATTATTGTAGGAAAACTCTTCTTGTGCAAGGGCTAAATCCCAAATTACAGTTTTCTCTCCAACCAAACATCTTAGTAAATTTTCCAAACTCCTATTTACTACCTCTATCTATCCATCTTTCTGTGGGTGAAAAGTAGAATTGAACTTCAAATCTGTCTTCAAATTCTTCCAAAGATTCCTCCAAAAGTATCCAACAAACTTTGTATCTCTGTCTGAAACAATACTCCTAGGTAATCCATGCAATATGATATCTTCTCTAAAAAAAAATCTGCTACATGTACTACATCTGTTGCCTTCTTACAAGCTATGAAATGTGCCATCTTAGAAAAAATTTCCACCACCACAAATAATGAGTCATTACCTCTATGTGTCTTAGAAAAACCAAGTATGAAATCCATGTTGATATCCCCCCAAGGCCTTTCTGGTACTCTCAAAGGTTTATACAATCCAACATTCTGACTACTCCCCTTTGCAACTTGACAAACTCTACAACTCTGCACAAATTTCTTGACATCCTTATGAATTTGTGGCCAAAAGTAATTCTCACATACCAATGCTACTGTCTTATCAATTCCAAAATCTCCTACCAATCCTCCACTATGTTTTTCTTTCACCAAGTTATCCCTCATTGAACTTTGGGGTATATACAACTGATTTCCTCTAAACAACATATCCTCTTGAATGAAATAATCCAACCACTGACTTCTATCCTCCAAAATTGGTCCCTTACATTCTCTCCAAGGTTCTGCAAATTCTAGGTATCCTTCATACAAGTTATTCAATACATCAAATCCTAATACTTCCACCTTCATCTATGCTAGCAAATTCCTTCTCCTACTCAAAGCATCAACAACTCTATTTGAATTTCCACTCCTTTGTTTCAAAACAAAAGTATAACTCTGCAAGAATTCTACCCATCTAATGTGTTTATGATTCAACTTACCATGACTATTCAAATATTGTAAAGCCTAATGATCCGTATATAGTACAAACTCCTCAGATAACAAGTAATTTCTCCACTTCTTCAAATCTTTAACTATGGCATAAAAATCCTGATCATACACTGAATACCTTTCCCTTTATCATTCAACTTCTCACTGAAATATGCTACTAGTCTTCCTTCTTGACTTAATACTACTCCAATTACATTTTCACTTCCATCACAGTCTACCTGAAAAATCTTATCAAAATAGGGTAAAGCCAACACAGGATTCTCAGTCACTTTCTATTTCAACAACTCAAAACTTATGTCTGCTCCAAATGTCCATCTAAAATCTTTCTTATCTCCTCTCATTGTCTCTATCATAGGGCTACAAATAGAACTGAAACTCCTAATGAACTTTTGGTAGAAACTAGCCAATCCATGAAATGATCTTACCTCCCCAATTCTTTTAGGTGTAGGCCATTCAACAATAGCTCTTACCTTTTCAGGATCCATCTTCAATCCATCTATAGATATCACAAATCCCAAATATACCAACTATTTCTTCATGAAACTACACTTCTTAATGTTTATCAGCAACTGCTCTTATTTCAACCTCTGCAAAACTTGTCTTATGTGCAAAAAATGTTCTTCTCTAGTTGTACTAAAAACCAAAATATCATCCAAATATACAATCACAAACTTACCCAAGAATTTCTTCAATACCTCATTCATCAATCTCATGAAAGTATTCCGTGCATTTTTCAATCCAGAAGGTGTCACCGACCACTCATATAATTCTTCATTTTTCTTGAATGTTGTTTTCCAATCATATCCTTCTCTGATTGTGATATGATGATATCCACTCTTCAAGCCTATCTTTGTAAAATACTTAACTCCACTCAAATAATCCATAATGTCATCCATCCAGGGAAAAGGAAATCTATACTTCACTGTGATCTTGTTTATGGCTCTAGAGTCTGTACACATCCTCCATTATCCATCTTTCTTAGGTGCAAGCACAATAGGTATTGCGCAAGGACTTAAGATTTCTCTAATCAAACCTTTCCTCAATAACTCTTGCACTTGTCTATTCAATTCTTCATTCTCTATCGGTGTCATCTGGTGTGTTGCTTTATTAGGAAAACTGGCTCCAAGAATCAGATACATGCAATGAATAATAATCCTTATAGGTGGTAATCCATTAGGTACATTATTTGAAATGATAGCTTCATATTATGTCAGCAATTCCTTTATCTCCTCAGGTTGTCCTTCTACATGCTTCAATTCTTCAACCTTCTTAAGCACTAATGCATAGCACATGTTCTCATGTCTCAGTCCATCCAAAAATCTCCTTGCATCAACCAAACAAATTCTAGCAGTCGTACAAATCTTAGCTTTAGGAACATCTTCCAAGGGTAACAAAGTCTGCTTCATCCCATTTGCAACAATAGTGTATATTTTCTTGTTTCCATCATGAATATATTGTCTATCATACTGCCAAGGTCTTCCCAAAAAAATATGGCATACATCCATAGGCATAATATCACACAAAAATTCATCGTGGTAGTTTCCTATCTTCAATTTCACCAAACATTGTTCATTTACCAGTATCTTATGCTCATCTTGAATCCAAGCTATCAGATAGGGTTTCAAGTGTTTCAACCTTTCCAACTTCAACTTGGCAACCATTTCTTCAGAAGCCAGGTTCTCTAAACTTCCACTATCAATGATTACTTTGCAACATTTACCAACTACCTTGCATCTAGTCTGAAACCAATTCTTCCTCTGCAATGGTTCTTTCTGCAATTGACTTTGACACAACACTCTTTTATTCACCAATACTTCTCCTTCTTCTGGTTGATTAGATGATCTAGCATGATCCTCCTCAAAAAAGGTTGTTCTTGTATTGTTCTAAGTCTTTCTACTTGTCTCTCCCTATTTGCATTCAAAGGATCTATGTCCTCCACCAAATTTTAAAAATGTTCCCATGAATATTCTTTTCTCCTGTCCTCTGTCATCTTCTCGATATCCTTCATTTCTATAACTACCATATCCTCCTCGTTTGTAAGAGTTTCGATCCTCTCTTCATTATGAATTATCATTATTACTGACCTCCTTAGCCTTGTTTTGATCTGCATAAGTTCTTCTTCCTCCTTTAGTAAATATTCTTCCTCTTTAAAATCTTCTGCCTCTTCTTCTCTGTCTCTGCTCATGTCTTTTATTCAACTTCTCTTCTACTTTTAGGGCACACTGATATGCCTCTTCCACACTTAACAATGTAATCAAACTAATCTCATCTTGAATAGATGACCTTAAACCATATACATATCTGGCTACTTGCTCAACCTCATCTTTCGAATGTCTAGATCTGGTGTTCAACTTATAGAACTCCTCAGTATACTCTGTCACACTTGATTCTTTATGGTTCAAATTCTACAATTTTTGGAAAAAATTGATATGATAGTCTACAAGCATAAACTTTTTCTTCAACTTATTCACCATCTGATCCCATGACCTTATCTTTTCCTTTCCTTTTCTTTATCTATATGTCTGAAAATATTCCCACCAAAGGGATGCATGTCCTCTCAACTTTGTACAAGAAAATTTCAACTTCTTATCTTCTGGGGTACCTTCAAAATCAAAGTATTTTTCCATCTCTATTATCCAATCTAGCAATTCATCTGAATCCAACTTACCATTATAATCCAGTGGATTGAAATGTGGCTTAGTGTTCACTCTAGTTAGGGCTCTAATGAACCTCTCTTCTCCCTGATCAAGGCGAGGTTCTTATTATCTTGCAACTTCTTTTTCTTCTACTTCTTCATCACTTAAATCATCAACTAGTCGACCTCTTCTCTGGGCTATTTCAACTACTTCCAATCTCGCAGCAATTCCTCTCAACATCTCCATTATAGATGGGTCTACATTTCCAGGCACTCCATTTCCTCTACCATTTCTTCTTCCCACCATCTTCACACAAGCTCTCTATATCTACAGGTCAGATCCTCAATCTGCCACCCTACAAAAAATCTTCAATAGGACTGTGCAACTTCTAATGATCTTGCAAGGAACAAATCTCGCTCTCATACTAGTTTGGTGTAGTCATAGTAGGGGGTCCTCAAAGAGAATAGTCTGAATCATGGAGCAATATTAACACAATAGAAGCAACACAAAATATGGAGGAAAATGCAGATGCAAGAATTCTTATTATTAGAAATATTGATTATACATAGTCGGCCACATCCGGGCTTACAAATTTGCCACACAGGCCTGATTATAACATGATCAAAATAAAGTGCTCATATATGCATGCGAAAAACCTACAGATCAAAATATATATACATCTTATTCTACTCAAACTTAATTCCCCCTATTCTAATGAATCAATACAAGATTTATATCATATCCACGTCGGCCAAAGATCGCTACAATCACCAATGAAGAAAATGTAACATTTGCAAGAATAGGTTGGCCTCAAATTTGAATTCCATCCATGGTAGATGTGCATGATGAAGTGTGGACCTAAGTGTAAGGTCAGGGACACTCCATAGAACAAATCTAAACATACTATGAGGATCTACAAGTCACGAGAAAGATCTGTGATTGATCCAACTAGCTGTTAGGTTTTGAAGCTATTCCAAGGCCAGTCCCATAAACTGTCACATACTCTAGATGTGATAACTTTCTCGAAAAAGATCCAATCAAGCTAAAAACTTGGAATATGAAAATTGAACATGTCCACAATGAAACCATAGGTATGGAAGATTTGGTGAGCAAACATGAAGAAACACTAGATCTACCAGCTCAAACAAGAACAAGAACAAAACAAGAACAAAGCTAAATGAAAATATTTTTGGTTGATGCAAGATTTCCCAGAATCAAGGATGCTCCTGCATCACTTAGGGCTTAGGTTTTATTTTGTTCTTCTATTATGAGGTTTATGTGTAAGCCTTAAACCCCTTAAAAACCCTAAGTATGAATCCCCTTTGTAATTGTTCTAATTCTTTGTTGAACTACAATCACCTATTCCCAATCACATTAGTCATGACTTGAGTCAATAAGTCCATTTACCCACCAACCCTTTGAAAATAACACTCCTAGTTGTTACCTACCAAATCCTTTTAAAATATTTCTTTATATTCTATGGGTCACAAGTTTTTTAAATATTTTTTAGGTCCTAAGTCACGGGTTGAATATTTTATCATTGGTCTAAAATCACAGCCTAAAGTTTTATCTCCTTTCCTTTGATTAACCTAGTTAGGCCCCTATTAAATGCTAACAATTATGCATGTGAATCTTTAAGTTTATATGAGGGCCATCGGATCTGTCTGGTTGCATCCTAACTACTCCTTGTGCCCCTGTTTGGTTTTAATTTCTATTAAAATATTCAAATGGGCTAGCGGGAGGGTGACACATGTCCCATCTAGTCAGCAGGGCCCATTCACATATAAAAGCATTGAGCACTGAGTTGTGATAAATTAACGGTCGAGATAAGCAGACGTGTTTTAATCTTGAATGTCTCTCATCCCTTAATGGGGAAGCGAGGAGATGCCATTTGGCACCATCTGTGTCGTCAAAAGAACTATATAAAGGCATGATTTTTTTTTGAAATATTTTGACATCAGGTTGAGGGCTTTAATGTTTGAGCTACTAAAGGGAACTTTTAAGTACCTAGTTTAAAAGTGATCAATATATTTTAATCTTAGCCATTTGTCAAATCCAAGGGTTATGCATATGGGAAAATGGTCATAAAGGTAAAGTGCTAGTAGGTTGAGAGTGCCAGATTTAATTTGGGCCACTCCTTGCCTCCCTATTGCTCAAAGTTGCACACGGGTTAAACCCAATAAGGGAGTGAGGAGATTGACACATGGATATTTCCAATGCTCGTAAATATGGTAGAGCCCACGAGTGACTTGGAGGCAGGGTCCGCATGGCTTATTCTCATTGGTTGATGGAAATGGAAGCCTAGGGTCAGATTTTTCAAACTTCTTTGACTGGATCTCGTTCGTTCACCAAACCACCTCAATATTAAATCAATGGCTAGAATTTAAAGTTGAGATTGAAGGTATATGAACTATTCTAGTTTGCATGAGAAAATAGAAATGGCGGATATGACACAAAGCTATAAAATTGGTCTACCATAAAAGCATAAAATATTTCTTTATAGCATAATTGCAGATTGTTAAATCATCCATCACGTCTAAGGAGTTCTTGCTACAATTTTCAAGCTCGTTGGGCAAACAAATTATGGTTTCCAAAGCGGCTACAAACCAGTAAGTGAAACCATTACCTTGCTTCTCAAATTCTTAAAACTTGCTGAATTTTTCGTGCTCTATCTTTCTATCATGAGGATTTCTTGGTTTACTACATTTCTTTTAAGGTTTGACATTCAACTCGAACATTATTGTAGTGTTAGGAAATGTCATTGAGATATTTTCACACTTTTTTGGGCCCTCCTTGCTAAGTTAGGCTTAATATTGCCTTGATTTAGTGTTGTAATGTGATTGACACATTCACATTAGGTCTTGGGCCTTTATGAACTAATAGATTTAACGGTACCTTGGTAAAGTGTTGTGCAGTGTTGTAACACACTTTCAAACTTTTCTAGGGTCTTATCAACCTAATAAAACTCTTTTTAATCAAAATTAATCTTAATACTGCCTTATTTGGAGTGTTGTAAAGTGTTGTAACACACTTTCACACTTTTCTATGCTTTCCATTAATAATTGGGCTTTATTATACTTTATTTGGCTCCATTTTGCATTCACAAGCCTCATTTATTGCATCTTTTTGAGGATAATCCTGACACCAATCATTAACTAATCATAATTCAAGTATTTCTAGCTTGTGTGTCCCAGATTTAGTGATCTAGGCCTCATTCACCACCTTGGGAAAAAGGGTTCCACCTAGGTCTTTTGGCCCTAAACCAGATTTCACACATTTCTAAGCACTTTTGATTTTCGGTCCTATACATTATGCTAGATGGGACTCATTCGCCATCTTGGGTGAATGAGTCCTATGTTTCCCAAAATCAAATTTAATTCAATTTTCTCGTGGGATTTTATTCTCCTAGATCTAATGTCAGCTTGTAGTGTTGTAATTTCAAGAATTCTTTTATAATTGAGTATAAATACAAGGTTCCTTAACTCATTTTAACCTAAAAATTTTATGAGAGCATTACTATAGCAAGTTTGAGTTCACAAGATCATTCAAGTGTTTTCAAGGGGATTCAATAGAAGAATTTTTCATTAATTGTTGTGGTAATTCAAGATCCATTCTCATGTCAAGAATATCAAGCATCAAGCATGTTATTGAGCTAGTGTTGTGATGTAGCATTTAAGATCTAAGATCAAGAATTGTTCTACTCCTATTGTCAAAATCAAGATCTACATCCTTCATGACCATTTCATGTTGAGTTGAAGATTGACAAGACATCATTTACAAGGCATCATTCAAGGTACCATTGTTCATGTTTCATGTTCATTATTTCATCATTTGGTTTAATTACCTAAAAGGGGTTTGACCAAGGAAAACCCCTATCCACTAATAATCAACAAGTTTTCTCCTCTTTACATGTGTGATTGTAGGTCTAGGTGTCTTGTACCTTGAAAGATCATTGAAAAATAGGTTACAAGATTGGAGAAAGTTGTTTGAGTTGTCTCCTCATGAATTGCAAGGTTGTCATCTTCACAAAAAGTCACATACAAGCCTGAAATTAGCAGTTTTAGATCCAAAAATCAAGAGAAATAGGAAGAGTAGACATTAAAGACAAGATTTAGACCTTGAAGTTCCAAAAAATCCAAACTAGACTCATTCACCACAAGTGTTGAATGAGTCCCACTATAGGTGTTTTTCAAAAAAAATTGTAGATTCATATATCCTTTTGTCTAAAAACTGCTCCTATGGAAAAAACCAAAACTAGGAATGATTCACCTAGAATGGCGAATGAGTCCCAATAGGTGAAAAGGTCAAAATTTCCAACATTTCAAGACTCCTTCTAGTCATCTTCAAGTTTTTAGGTGCACACATTTCATCTTATAATTTTTTATTCTATTTTATATGCATTTCTAGGTCATTTAGTTCAAGTTTGCATCATATTAGGATTTTATATTTTATCTTTCTTTTCATTTCCTTTTCCAAGTCTAAACCTTATGGTGAACCCCTCATTAGATCATAGTCAGACCCTAGGATAGTCCCTTACCAAATCTCTTACCTTCATTCCACTCTTGGGTTGAGATCTCTAGGGCGTCCTTGAATGTTAGTTGGAGAAAAGTGATGTTCTATGTGCAAAATCATAAGGCATACATTTTTCAACTAATCAATTATTTATGTTAAGTCTTGTTTTTTTTTGTGTCAAACCAATACCCTAGTCATAAACCTATGCTTTTGTAAAAAGAAACCCTAGTTTGCATGAACCCAATAATCATGGCACCAAAAGTTAATGTGTTTTCATCTGAAGAACAACCCTTTGGATCAAAGCCCTCAATTAGACCTTTGGTTCAAGACCTAACTAACCAATTAAAACCCTCTACCTCTAAGAAACCTAAGGGTCAATTCTTATTTCAAAGTATACAAATTGTAGAGGGGCTCATAGAAAAACAATGCACGATTAAGGATTCCACATTGCCATACACTAGATGGGTGTATTTTAGCTGCTAGTTTGGAAATCAAAATTGTGGTATTCCTATGGGTAACCCCTAGAATTCAGATATGGGGAAGCTAATAGTCCCAAATTTCTATATGGATGTGGACCTGTTAAAATAAATGGCTACAAATTACAACCCATTCACAAGAACTATAAGAACATATGATGGGATTGAAATGGTGAAGGTTACCAGAAAAAGGATTATTGAGGTCTTCAAATTTACTGAGAGGAGTGAGGCTATGGTGGCAATTTATGAGAAGGCACTCAAGGAAGAGTATGAGAAGGTGAGACATACCTTCGAAGTTTCAGTGTTGCAATACTATTTGTTAACTATCAAAGGAAAAGGAAAGATTATCATGAGCCCATCAGATAGGGAGCCATTATCCATCAACTATTTTGTGTCCTACTTAAAAAGAACATTCTTTTCTTTGTGTTGAATCTTAGGATATGACCCAACTACAAGCATTCCCATGGATGAAATGTATATGATTGCACACATCCAACACCCTACACACTACACACTTTACGATTATGGAGGATACTTAGCTGAGAAGATTCATGAGGGCCTGATTAAGCTAAAGAATGGTCATAGTGGGGTGAGATTCTACTATTATTCTCTCTTCATGCACATTCTTCTATTCAAAGGAGCCACATATTTTGGTAATGATATGAAATTGGAGAAGAAGGAAGGTGATATGGATTTACCAATCCAATGTTGGTCCAGGCTCATTGATAAGGATGATTGTAAGTCAAGTTATGTGGTATTTGAAAAAAAAATTTCCTCCAAGTTGAGAAGAGTTTTGATTTTGAATATGCTTGGAGTTCCTACTGCTCTACATGAATTTTTGAGGCCTAAGGATAGAAGGTCATATTTAAATATTGGGCACAACTGGGGGGATGTAATCCCTTACCCAAGCTACACTATCTTGAGGGTGTATGGAACAAGTGTCTCACCTCACATATTGCAAAGGGATGTTCCAAAAAGAGTTGGTTTTATAGAAGAAATGTTCCAATTAGGTGAGGTGGAGAACAATCATATGAAGGATTGGGGTAAGGGAACATTTTTTCCTACATACACTTTTTTCTCAAATTTTTTCATAATAAAAGGAGGATGGAGAAAAATTAATGATTATCCTAAGAAGATACTTGGAGCACACTTTATGATTATGGAGGATACTTGGCTGAGAAGATTCATGAGGGCCTGGTTAAGCTAAATAATGGTCATAGTGGGGTGAGATTCTACTATTATTCTCGCTTCATGCAAATGCTTCTATTCAAAGGAGCCACATATTTTGGTAAATATATGAAATTGGAGATGAAGGAAGGTTATATAGATTTAACAATCCAAAGTTAGACTAGGCTCATTGATAAGGATGATAGTAAGTCAAGTTATGTGGTTTTTGAAAAAAAAATTACCTCCAAGTTAAGAAGATTTTTGATTTTAAATATGCCTAGAGTTCCCATTGCTCTACTTGAATTTTTGAGAAATAAGGACAAAAGGATAGATTTAAATACTAAGCACAAGTAGGGGTACGTAATCCCTTACCTAAGCTACATTATCTTGAGGATGTATGGGACAAGTGTCACACCTCACATATTTCCAAGGGATGTCCTAGAAAGAGTTGGTTTTCTAAAAGTAATGTGGCAATTAGGTGAGGTGGAGAACAACCATTTTAAGGATTAGGGTAAGGGAACCTTTTTCCCTACATACACTTGTTTCTCAAATTTTTGCATGATAAAAGGAGGATGGAGAAAAATTAATGATGTGCTTAAGCCTTTTGGGATGGATAGAGTGAGGGAAAGAAACCATGATCCTAAAGGATTCATGGCATGGCTGAAAGTAAAAATCAGAAGTTAAAAGTTCATCCATATCTTCTACTTCCCAGAGGATGTGATAAGAATTTTTTTTTAATTCCAGAAACAAGATTACAAAAAAATGAATTAGATTGCATTCAATAATTTGGAGAAATAAATTAGGCTAGGATCCACAATTTATAGCTCTTGAAGAGATTCCCAATGAAATGTAAAGAATTGAGTATGTTTTAAATAATTTTGAGACAATGGTTGGGAATTTGAAAGGTGAAAGATTGATCAAAGAAAAGGGGAAGGCTGCTGTAGTAGATGAACAAGGTGAGGCAGAAACCCCTATCATGGAAGAAATACGAACCTACCAGCCCCCCAAGAAACTATTTTTTTCAAGAGGAGGAAGGATAGAGTGAAGAAAAAGAAAAGAATCTCTACCTCTTCTCAATAAGAGGAAGAAAGATTCCCTTCACTATCACATCAAATTCCAACAGTATCTCCTTTGAGGTCAACTAGTCCTACAATTATTGAGATTGATTCACCACCAAGGAAAGTATCACCACCTAGGAAACCACCCCAAAAGAAACAAAAGGTGGAATCAAGTGGGCTATGAGACTATGATGAATATTTTGAAGATTAAATATTGGTCACTCAAGAAGAGATGCAACAGGGCATGCCTTCCCCCCAAGGGAGATGGTACCTCAACAATTGGGCCTAAGGTTGAGCAAAGTAGATCTCTCAGGCATGAATAACACTAACAATATCAAAGAGGAGTAATAAAAGAAATTCATGGATGATGATTATTTTGTTAAGTCCTCTACCTTTATGGAGTTTTCTTGGAGATCCAAGAAAGATGATTATGTGCACAACATTGTAAAGGAGATGAGCTTATACCCAAAATTTCTTGATGCACTCATGAAAGCTCAAGTAAGGAAGGAAATGAAAGAGAGCTTCCAAGGAATAAATACACAAGAAGGAAGAGAATTGGTTAGGAAAATTGGTTTCCTCCTATTCCCAAATTGGGACCTTGATTCGGAAATAGCATTTTTCATAGTCAAAAGGTATGGTAGGCCTCTCTACAATTTTGTGGAAGAATCCACCATTACACTGCAAGGATCTACATTATGTGAGTAGTGGGATACATTATCCATCTAGGCCCTAGCCCTAAACACCAAGAATGCCATAATTTATAGAGCCATCTATATATTATAGAGGGGGGTTGATCAAAAATAGGGTATTTGATACCTCTTCTATTGAGGTTGCCACTATGTCAATGAATGTTGCACAATTTACAAAGGTAACACTTGAGTCAATGACAATGTCAGAAAAGGAGAAATTCAGGAAAATGTACAATGATTTATTCATTCAATATGGAAAGGGCTAGTAAAAAATAATGGAGTGGTGAACTGAGATGGCATTATTGAAAGAGAAGATGCAAAGTTTGTGACCTGGTGTGCCTACACAAAAGATACTGCTTCTACTTCTATAGCACAAGATCCAACACCTCTTACTCCTCCCACAAGTTCTTAATGGGAAATTGTACCCTATAACATGGGAAATATGCCCATGTGAGTGGAGGAACCTAGAAAATATGGTGCATAATAGGAAAAAGAGCTCAATAAAGAAGAACTACTTTAGAAGTTGAAGGAATATGAAGAGAAGTGTGACCAACATGATAAGATGATTTTTTTCAACAACTTGAAATTTTTTACTGTAGTGTTGGAGCATTTGAACAAGGGACTTGATAAGAGATTAATTAGCATCCATGATAATTACTCCTCCATGATTGATGCCATAAATACTTTTGACAGAGACAAGGAAGTGGAAATTCCACTTATAGAGAAATGGATCCCAAGACTTCAAGATTTATGGCTAATGGTCGTGAGATCCAAACATGATGTGAACAAGCCTAAGAAAATCCAACTAACCCTTATATCGGTAAATGGAATGTAGGAATTCCAAGGGAAGATTGAGCCTTTAGAGGCTGAAATAAGGGAATTGGTTAAGAACTTTGATGAAATGAATCATGGTCTCCTTCCTAATATATTGAAGAATAATGGTGAGATGAAATCTCTATAGGATTGGGGAAATAGTAAAATGAGATAATTTCAAAGAAAGAAGACCTAATTTGTGAGGGGAATGACATGAGAATGCTAAAGAAAAACATGGACATGCTTGCTCAAGCATGAATTGCTCTGGAAGAATTTGATAAGGAGGCCAATCAAGTTTTCACCAAATATGCTCCATATAGAGAAAAGTATGATAGTGTTATGAAATTTAATTGGCCCATAAAAGAGGAATTCCAATCATGGAAGGATAATTACCTTGATGTTCTAGAAGACTAAGTTGATGCTATGAGGTCATCACTACAATTTTGGTTTTATGGTCTAAAACAATGGTGAATAATACTTGGGAAATAAAAAATACATGGCCTGGAACCAATACAGATTAGGCATTTGATAAAGTATGGATAAAATATTGTTTTCTCCCCAATTTGAAATTATTTACAAGGTTACAGACGTGCAAGGTATTTTGTCTTTTGTCTTTTTTCACTTTATGATTTTATTTCATTCAAGCTTGGTGCACGGATACAATTTTGAGAGCATGTGGATATATTTCTACATCATATAAGAGGTTCCTTTTGGAAGGTGGGACAAAATATTCACTAAAAAATGTAAATGGTTTTTATCCCATGTGACTTTTCCCTCCATTTGAATTGCAAATATAAGTGCAAGAGGTAATGTTCATTGTAACGGTCCAATTGAAATAGGGCATGTGTACCTTTTGGACTGAATATTGTTTTATCCTTTTATATAAGAAGGAATTGAAGGCCATAAGTATGGGTTGGTTGGTTGTTAATTTTATCATAGAGAGATTTTTGTAATGAGAATACAAATAATAGTTTAGAGTTTTGTCCTAGGTTTGTGAGTCTTGTCAATATGAAAATGTAATTTTTGATAATAGTACTAGAAAACTGAATAAAAAATCATGCAAATTCAAGACCATTTCTCTCCTATTGTATTCATTTCATGGATTATTAATAAAATTATTAAGAGTTATTTTATTGGTCTTCATTAATTTCTAGTGGATGTGTAGTTGTTTCCTTGTTTCTTTATTTCAAAGAATTAATGAAATTGCTTGGATGAAGCTATAGGTCCATGTTATTTGAGTGCCAGGATCTCTATAAGAAGTTGTGGTTTAGGATATAATGTTGAATCGTTGTAATGTTGTATTATCACAACTTAATGATGCTAAGTATTAATATATTGTCAAATTATGGTTTTGTTGAGATTGACTCTATTTCCTAGGTTAAGGCACTGATCTATTTTATATTCATGATATATCTTCTTGGTTGTTGAGACAAAAAATTAAACTCATAAAAAAATTCTTAAATGAACTATAATTGTTACTATTTTATGTAAATTCCTTGCATTCTCATGCTCTAAATGTTGAGTGTTGTAGAGGAGTAGCCAAATTCTTGATATATTCCTTTTATTGAGCTATTATATAAGAATCAATCTATTATTTGTAATATACTCAGTCATTAGGTATAGAGGTCTTTAAGTGGATTATGGGATTACCCTCCTGGGTCTTGCAGAGCTCGAAGTGTAGGAGAAAATCATTGGTACTTTAACTCATTTGTTGGCCAATCCCTTCAGGTCACTAAGGATGAGAACTAGAAATTCCATTGGCTTATTTGAAGACCATCTTGGTTCTTAAAAAAACCAACAGATTTGTGACTCTACTAGGGAGTATTGTGAACATATTCATGTCCTAGTATGCTTTGTCCAAAACATTTCAAATAGTCATAAATATTCATAATGGGGTGTCAAAATTTTCTAAAGCTTATTGAATTATCCCACCATTTGTCTTTCTGAAAGTCACTTGCACAAATCCTATCAAGTCTTTGTCTGTCTGTGCAAATCTCTTGCCTAGAGTGTTGAGGATTGACTTAGGAATTCTCTATGATTTCAAGTCCTTGCAATTTATTGAAGATCTATGTAATTCACATCTTTATTTTCAATTCCTGATCATTTTGGGTGGTGAATCTGAAGTTTGTACACTAGTGTGCAGTATTTGAAGAAATTGAGGAGGTATTGAAGAAGAAGAATTGTATAAAATAGATGATGAAAACAAGAACTTACATGAAGCAACATCTGGAAGAAAATCTAGAAGGCGAGCTTCAATAAACTCCCAAGAAGTCATGCGTATAGAAATATGCAAATACAAGTAAATGTACTCCACATCTTGTCCCTGAAAATCAAATTGCTTCAAGAAATTCTAGTAGTCATGAAAGCCAACAACATTTGTTAGGGTTATTTTATGAGGATGATGAAGATTGTGAAAATAAGATTGTTACTGGTATCCATAGGTTTAGACCCAAATAATCAAGAAGTAGAAGTAGGATTCATCACTGCAATGTTGCTTCTACTAATGTTACTATAGCTGGTGGGATTCTCCCTCCTGTACCCAATGGATATTCTCCTTTACCTCTTAATTTTTTAATTGGATCTAATGAAGAAGCCCAAAACCTAATATATTTGGAAGATTCTTCTGGTTTAGAGATTACTCTCCTAGATGTGATGAGGTATTTGGGGATATTAATTCTCTCACAAGATAGGTTGCAATCCAACACGAGATAAGGAGGAAGAAGGAAAAGGAAAGAGAAGAAAAGATTAGGAATTCCATGATTGAAAGAGAAACATTAATAAGGAAATTGGATTATATGAGATTATTAAACCATGCTAAGCCTAGACCAGTTACCATGAGTCCTATTGTATCTGAGATCCTTAACAAGAAGATTCAACCTAACCCTATAAAAGATACTAGTACCAATACCCAAATTGAATCCAAAGTCACCAGTACTATTGCCCCATACCCTGCTACAAAAATTTACAACCCACCAATTGATAAAGGTAAGAAGCCTATGAATAATTTAACCAAAAATTAAAAATCTACATCGGAAAAGCCTCCTTTGACCCCTAAATTTGATTATAAAGTAGACCAATTAAGGAAGAATAATGAGGATCTTTAAAGGTAATTAGAAAAGAAGCAAATAATGGCAACTAATGATGGGATGAAGAGAAAGATTGATTTATTGAAGACTTCATGTTCAATAGATGTTTCCATAGAATCTAGTTCACAAGAGCCCTCTCATTCCATAGAAAATCCTACACCCATAGTTGATGGGAGGACTTTTGGTCATATAGATCAACACACCCCCAATTCTAAATCTATGAATAAAAGCAGTGATGATTGTACCCACAATCATTTTACTAATAGAAATATGGATCATAAGAGAGGAGGTAGAGATGCTAACATAGATAATGATGACAAAGAGAATAAATTTCATAGGCGGCCTATGTAATTAAAAAGGAATATGCAGTTATGCTTTGATGGCATTCTTGGATTCCAAAATCCCATTGACAATGATATCAGGGTTGTGTTGAGAAAGTTTACTAGAAATAATGAAATATATGGGGAGCATCTCTTAAGTTTTTTCCTAAATATTCTTGATTATTTTGAGGTCGAGCGGGAGGATGTGGTCATGAAATTGTTCATGTAGTCTTTGACAGAGGATGCTAGAGATTGGTATAGAGGTCTACCAAATGGTATAATTGGCTCATGGGAGTAATTCAAGAGAGTCTTTAGATAATAATATGGAGATAAGACTAACCCTAGTTTTATGCTTAATGAATTCAATAATGTCACCAAAGGATAGAATGAGATGGTATCTGATTTTAACATCCGATTTCAAAAGGCTATGAAAAGATTGCCAGCAAACTTGAGGTTGAATGATTCAGTATGCCTTGTTACTTATTGTAATGCATTTGATGCTAAGATGGTTTACAACTTGGGAGATAAAGACCCTCAAACTTTGAGAGATTCTTTCAAAATTTCTCTGCACATTGAAAGTAATAGAAGAGCTTTAAGTAAAGTGTGAAGAGGAGACAATGTCAAAATCTTGAAAAATCCTAGGGATGGACAAGAAAAGGCCTCTAGATCAAATGCCACTTATGATAAGATATAGGATAATGTGATTAATACCCTCAAGGATATCAAAAATACTATGGCTAAAAATGAAAAGGGGCTTGGAAACAACAAGAAACAGTTTTAGAAGAATGAAAATCCCCCAAGGCTTCAATACTACACCTAAGAAACCAAATCGAAGAATGGGAATCTAGTCCCAAATAATCAAAAGGGTAAAAAATATTAGGTCACACCTGATCTTCGAAAAATCACTTCACAAATTTCACCGATGAAACTCCTTGGTGTATGGTTTGTCAGCTACCACACTCTCACCAATGTGTAGCTACCTAGTTTGTAGAAGTTGAAGGAAGTACACCAGAAGGTTATGATCAGTTCCATGATGATGATGTTGAAGTCAATATGATCATGAGTAGGTCCAATGTTTTTGATAATGAATGCTCATCAGATGTGGAGTCTCATGAGATTGATATGGACGGTCAAAGAAAAAGAGAAAATGCATATTGCCAACAAGTTCTCTCTCATGAAGAGAATGAAAAAGGAAATGAAGTGTGTGTATTATAAAAAATGGAAGATTACGTGTCTCTAAGGAGGCCATCAGATGAGGAAATTGAAAATTTAATAGTATCCTTTCCCATGCAAGCAAGAGGTTCCTATCATCTAAGAAATAGAACAATGGGTGGTAACCAAGGAAAGGTTGCTAGTCTCTTCATCAAAGAGCAGAATGTGAAAGGGAAAGAACCTAAGGATGATAATAAGGGTGATAAGGCTAAAAAAATGGAGACAAAATGGAATAAAATTTGTGCAATGAAGGTTGAGAAACCAAAAGCTGATGGAGAGGTCAGTTCTCCTATTGTAAAGGCGAGAACATAAAAGAAAAATTATGAGCCTGAGAAGAAGGATTCCAAGCCTAAAGTTGAAACACAAGGTGAGCAATAGAAGGAGAAGAAGATCGAGTAGGGTATGATACAAATGTATCTACCTAAATACACTCTTTTTGATATGTTTCAATTATTATCTCAAGTAAAATTTTATGTTCCTTTGCTTGAAATGATGAGAATTGATGAGTATAAACAAAAGGCAGTAGCCCTTATCAATGTCGCTACTACAACCTATGATGAATTAGTGGTGTCTACTCCACAGAAAGAGAGAGGAAAGAAGTTAAAAGGGAAGGATGTTGAGGGAGAAATCACTGAGATCCCTCACATTTATCTAGGAAATTCAGTAACTGCACGTCCTAGAAATACATATCCATTTTCAGTAACTATGATTGTTGAGGGAAACTTCTTAAAGAATTGTATGATTGACTCAAGAGAATATAATAATATTATACCAGCTAAGATCATGGAGGAAATGGGATTGAAAGTTGAAATTAACCATGGAAAATTTTATGGTATGGACTCTAGGGAAGTCCCTATGATCACTGTGATAAATTAACTCACATATATATTAGTTGCATTACTAGAAAAGGAGTTTAAAATAAGTGTAGAAATGGTAGACATTCCACCAAACTATGGAATTTTTCTATCAAGAAAATGGATCACCTCCATGGGGGTAGTATGTAGTGTGATTTTTCTTTTTCCACCTTCCCAATTGATGGAAAATATGTCAAACTAGTGAGAGAACCAAAGGTACCACACATGATTGAACATGCCCCTGAGGATGATACCATTCATTTTTTTGATACTGACATCAATGATTTCAAGGTAGAGGAGTTAGCAAGAGATAATAATAGGTAATTTGCACCTATTGAGAATCAGATTACCAAATTTTCTTATAATAATGGTGCAAGCTCCAAAGAAGGATCTGGTGTAGGAATATTATTACTTTCACTCAATGGAAACACATTTAAATTTCCATTCACTTTTTGTTTTTCTTTCTACAAACAATGTGGCAGAGTATGAGGCCTTGCTGCTAGGGTTAAGGTTAGAAAAAAAACATGGGATAAATAAGCTAAAAGAAATTGGTGATTCAGAGTTGGTAATATCCCAAGTCAGGTCCAAATATGCATCAAGGTGTTGCCACAATAGTGGTTTACAATTTCTGAGAGGAACTAATTTTTGCTGAAATCACATATTTTTAGAAAATATAATGATTTAAGCCTTAAAAATTTTCATTTTAAGGATTACAATTAAATATGGTTTGATAAAACTACCTTAGATCAAACCCCCTTGGATAGAACCTCGCTAGTTTTAAACCATACCTATAAATGAGTCTCCTTTACACCTATCAAAATGTTGATAAAAAAATCACTTTTGATTTACCTTTTGGAGGATCAAATGAATTCATTTAAAATATATTTCAAATGATTATGGTATTCCTTAGAATGAGCTATCCAACAAATATAAGTTTAATATGTTTTGGTTTTATTATGTATTTGTTTTTTTAGTTTTATTAAACATAGGTTTTTCATTGAAAATGAAGGTCTCTGTTCTGCACATGTGGAAAAATAGCAAATTATCAAAAAAAAAGAATTAAATATATGAGTGCACTAGATATTGAAGTCCTTGATCCAACAACAAAAATAAAATTGAATTTCGATATATACAAAAAAAATAACGCATTATACGGTCATGCTATGTCTGAATTGTAATTGGTTTGACTTTGAAACTTGATTAAAGAAAAAATATTCAATAAAAAACTATCTAACCAAGTGGAAGCACTATATATTGGAGTTAAAAATCTAAATTCGAAAGAATTATAATTTTATCCTTCATGGAAAAAAGGTTATGCATTATACGGTGTGCATCACTTTTTAAAAATGTTGTTTTCTGAAAAAAACCAGTTTTCATGGGAGATGGAAGAAAAAGTGCAATCTGATTCAAAAAATTTTGAAAAAAATATTTTTAGAATCTATAGACAAAATGTGACGAGACTCTAGTTTGCATCATCTTCAAATTCCTCATGGTTTAGCCGCTATAGGTTCCCGAATGTGAAAATTAAGTAAAAAATAATAAGTTCAATGTCCAGTTTGGCCAAAAATTGTAAACCACTATTGTGGGATCACCCATCAAAAAATAAGAGATTGAAGTAGTATAGGAATGCTATATGGGATTCCATTGAGAAGTTTGATGCATTTAGAATTGGTTGGATGGAGAGAGGTCAAAATAGAGTGGTATATTTTTTAGAAAACATTGCACTTAGGCCTAATTACATAAATTTTGTCGGTATCTCCAAGGTGGAGGTACAAAAAAGGACTTCAATCCCTGACAATATACAAAATTGGAAAGTTTACAATGATGATGAAGACATTTTGAGATTCTTGAAATGTGTAAATGAGTATGAGAGTTAGGAGATTGATTTCAAAGCTTTTGTTGAGAATTTGGATGGTAAGGACACAATTTTTGGTAATGAAGTCATTCAACTAAAGACTAAAAAGATTCCTAAAGGCCTTGTAGCCTTAGAGAGAGACTTTTACAACCAAGAAAAAAACAATGCCAAGACAAATCCCACCCATCTAGAGTATTTGGAAGAAGTAAACCTAGGAACTAAAAATGCTCCTAAAAAGGTTTATGTGGGAAAGAAAATGAAGCCCAAGATCAAGGCAATGTTAATTTCTTTGTTGAGAAAGTACAAACATGTCTTTGCTTGGTCATATAATGACCTGAAAGCATATAGAGAGGAGCTGTTTCAGCATGAAATTCCTCTAAAGGTTGATGCAAAACCCTTTAGACAAAAGAAAAGGCATATCAACCCCACCTTAGCTCCAAACATGCAAGAAGAGTTAGTAAAGTTGAGGGATGCTGGCATTATTAAGCCTATTAGGCACTCATCTTGGGTGTCTAACTTAGTTCCAGTTAGGAAAAAGAATGGTGATATAAGGTTATGTGTAGATTTTAGAAATATGAATATGTCATCACTGAAGGACAACTATCCATTAGCTAACATTGAATCCATGTTGTAGAAGGTGAATATTCTTTGGTGTTTATGCACATCAACAACTAAGATAGAATAAAAGTTATCCTATCTCTCTTGAAAGGTTGGTCTCTATGATCAAAGAGATAACCCCAAGGCATCATGGGTGTTAGGACATGACTATGTAGTAGAAAAAACTTAGTGATAAAATGTGAATATGCTACTAATCACAAGGGGTCTTACGTACATATGCTGGAAGCTCTAAACTCATCAGATTTTAAGATACAATGATGCTTTAACTTCAAGTTCTATCCATTTAATAAAAGAAATAGAAAAAGATGAGTGTTTTAGAAGTTCTAATTGTTAAGACTACTTCTAAGATTAATCATGCAAATGATGAAATACCTAAAATGGACCAATCCCTTAAACTAGTTTCTGGTCTACCTAGGCTACACCTGCAATCTTGTAGAAAATAGTGCAATCTTATAAGGTGTTAAAGATTTTCAGGCTATGGGCATTCATTTAATAGGACTAAATGAATTCTATAGTTGAACTAAGCACATGAATATGAGGTACAGGTTGACCTTGCATAGCATTCCCAGAATCAAGAATCTGCCCAAAGTATGAACTAGGGATTGCTACAACACTCCAAGCATTAAATCACAAACATTACTAGTTAAACCTAAGATATATCCAAACATTCCCAAGCAATTTAAAAGATAGAATAAGAAACATGCAAGATTATTCAATGTAAAGAGGGCACCAATCATAGCACAATGTTTGAACTTTGTATTAAATCATCATATTAGCAACAATTCTGGTATGTTACAACACTTGCTTGAAATGTGAAAACTAGCTGCTAACCTTCTAACATACTACTCTACTACTAAATCTAATGATTACAAGTATTTTGACTTAGTCTACCAATCCAGATCCAACCTAGCCTATTCCAACCTTTACGAATGAGGTAGAGTGCCATACTTATAGAAAAATAGGCCCATGTGAAATAGAGCTAGGGTTTCAAAGAAGCTCAACCACCACTCAAATTGGCCCTAACAACCAGCAATAACCCACCGTCAAGCATTGAGAGTAGCAAGGACCCCCATTAGATTGAACTAGGATCGCACAAAGTTAGGGGAAGAGATTCTTGAGCCACATCCACCAAAAGACTTCACCGGCGTGAACAACCACATACGCGAAAACACCTGCAGGAACACGAGCCTTCGATCGGACCCAAGCTGGGTAAATGAATGGCTCAAATCAAACAAAACCAGGTTGAGCCCCTTCATATCATGTCTTCCCACCATTAATGGCCACCGACCAAATCGGCCTTGCGTGCGGGAATGGGTTTCGTGATAGCAACATCAAAGTGTACTTGACTGCACCTGCAAATCATGCCAAATCTTCAAAGTACATCTACCAACCCCAACTCGATCTAAGCTACAATAAAATGGTCCACCATTAATGCCCAAGACATCATCAAAATTCAAGAAGATCCATCAGAGTTCCTAAGGAAAGAGAATCAAGCATAAACCCAGGCAGAGACGGAACCAAAGATAGGTAGAGGGGGAACCACAGGAAGAATAAGAACAAAGACACAAGACAGGCGGAGGTGGAGGCAGAAACACAATGGGAAAGGAAGGGAAGCAGGTGAGAACATAACTGGAACCAACCCATGCAGAGGTGGAGGTGGAATGGGGACCAAAATTGGAACCAAAGGAAGACAGGCGGAGGCATAATGGGGACCAAAACGGGAATTGAAGGGAAATAAGTGGAAAAAAAACACACCTTGGCAAAAGTGGAGGCGGAATAGGAACGAGAAAGGAATCATGAAATTTACCAAAGTTCAAAGCCAAATTCCATCCCAGTCCTGGCCTCGACAAAATGACAGAGAAGAAAACCAAAGAAAACCTAAGGGCGGAAACCAAAACCAAGACCGAAGACAAAAAAAATAGCGAGAAAAAACAAGAATGCGGGAGGTAGAGCTGGAACAGGAACGAAAACCGAACTATGAACTTTGTGAAAGTTCAAAGTTCAAATCCATCCCGGCTCTTCCTCCAACAAGCAAAGGAAAAATTGAAGTGAAGAAAAAACTAAGGGAAGAAACCAACCCTTAGGATGAAAACAAACAAAACGAAGAAGGAAGCAAAACAGCAGGAAGGAAGTAGAGCCGAAACAGGAACGAGAATAGAACTAAGAACTTAGCCAAAGTTCAAAGTTAAGTCCCATCCTGGTTCCGCCTCTAGTAGAACAAAAATGAACAAGAAAAAATAAGGGAAACCTAAGGGAGAAAACCAACCCTTGGGACCCAAACAAAACACCAAGGGATAAAACATAAGGCAAAAGAAGACCATCCCAGAGAGGACATCTGCAAAACTCCAAAACCACTAGGAACTCAACATAAAAGGCACCCACAACCAAGGCAAGAACCAAAGACCAAAACCCCAAGATTTTCAAAGATAAGCACAGAAAGAGGGGGCAAGCCACATAAATAGGCCAAAAAGGGTGGGCCAAGAGAGGGTCCCCACTTTTAGTGGGGTGTGTGTGCAAAACTACACAACAAATGGTGACTCCACTGGGGAAATGCTCCAGAGCATTTCAATGACAAACTAGCATCATGAACTTAGAATCTCTAGTTTCATTCCAAGCATCGAGTTACAAATAAACAAGGTTTCATAAATCACTAACAAGCCAACCTTTCCTATACCAAGGTCAAAGTGTGTGCATATGCATTCATTTTCCTTTCCTAAGTTGCAGCTATAATGATCTAAATATTAAATCCTGCAAAACAGATCTTGGTTAGAACATGCATGCAATAATAATAATCATTCAATGGAATGCAAAGGAGAAATCATGAGAAAAGGAATGAGACTAGAACAGTCTCACCCATTTCTCTCCTCCATGACTACTTCCATTGTACCTCCTCAAGCTTGTTGTTATAATAAATGGATGCCCTTAGATTGTGTGAGCAAACTAATATATGCCTAGCCCTTAAGCAAATGCCTTTGAAGGATTTGTAAAATAAACTAATATGCAAATTAGAAAAGTTAATTCTAATATGCAAGTTATTGAAATAAGCGTATGTGTGATATGAAAATTCAAAAATGAGACTACCAAAATAATAATAAATTAAACGATCGATCTCGAAAATGAGATCAAGATTGTCATTTTATAGAAAATGCAATCTTGAATGGACGGTCGAGATGAGAGATTTGAGGAATGCCCTAGAATCAAAGGTCAAGATTCAATAAAGCAACTCTCAATTAGGGTTAGGGAAAAATGCCCACATGTGTGAATAAGATTTAATTAAATAAATTAAATCAAGACTGAATGTGACAGTTGAGATGAAATTAGTAAAAATCAAAAGACAAGAGGATGAGATTTTAGAAAATTAATAATTTTAGCAATTACTTGATTTGTAGAAGATTCTTTCCATTTTAACTTAAATTAATTCAAAAAATGGATTTGTGAGATAATGAGTAATTGATTTTTGAAATTAATTACTAAATTAAGAACCAGTTAACTATGTGAAGTCATTTTTAAATAAATTGTTTTATTTAAAAGTAAGGAAATGTCACATAAGGCAATTAAATAATTAAGAATAATTATTTAATTTAGAAGAGGCAGTTAATTAATTAAATAAATTAATGAATCTATTTAATTAAGAGAGGATTTAAGAATTAGTGACATATTAAATCAATATATTAAAATATATTAATTTAATAATCAGGAGGACATTAATGATACGGATTAATTAAATAAATTGGTTGAATTTATTTAATTATTAGAAGTCTTTGACAATTAAAATAAATAAATAAGATTTATCTATTTAATAATCATGAAGAATGAAAGATTATGAATTAATTAAATAATTGTGAATTATTTAATTGATAGTTGAATGTGGGTTAGAAACATAATTAAAATGTCATAATTATGCTAGGGAAAAAGGTGATAAAATATTGCTTGTAGGCCTTGGTCATTTTTATGTGTCTAGAATAGCAAGGACTAAATTAAGTCTGACAGGGCTACTTAAGGATTCTAACTCCAAAAGCAACCTGGATAGAGTCTCACTGCCAGTCAAGCATCCATAGACCTGGTGAGGTTATCATTGTGACCCTCCCTAGCATAGCTCTACTTCCAGCAAAGCATCCATAGCCCCGGTAGAGATACTAGGATACCCTTGAGAAGGTGAACATTTTTTATTTTTAATATTTTCTTTTCTTTTCTGATATTCTCTTTTGAGATTTGCTTTTAAAGCTTTACTTTCACTGTATAGGAAATGAATCCCACACTCAAGGATGAGAACCACAATGACACTAGAGCAGAATTTAAGATTTTTCACCTAGTCAGAACTCCTAAAGACCATATGCAACCTCATAATTCTGAAGATTTGTGTGAAGATATAAGACCCAAATATATTCCAGAATTCAACTTAGTCAAGTGACACTTACTCCCAACCCATGCAACATCAAATGAGAGAAATGCACCCATTTGAATGACTCAAAAAATATGATAAGAGTTTGTAAAAGAAATCCCAGAGCAGACCCATACAAGAAGCAAGTTGTATAGATGCAACAAGCCTAGAGGAAAGTAGGACAACCCCACAAAGAAAAGAAGTAGGGAAAACCAACCCAAGCAGACCAAAGGAAACCAAAACCAGAGCAATAGAAAAAACAAAGAAAAAAATAAAAGAAACCCAAACCAAAAGCAACAAGCAAAACAACAAAAAGGAAACATGATCTACTTATGTACAAGGATAGAGCTAAGAACAACTCAAGACTGAAAATAATGCTTCAAATACTGTCCATTGACGGGCAATGGGATATCTCCTCCAGTGAGGGTTTTCAAACGAAAGGCATTATCTCCCAGAATCTCTGCAATCTAATAAGGGCCAAGCCAAAGTTTGTCAAATTTTCCATTATTCCCCTTTTTGTCATGGGATTTATCCCAGTAGAGAACCAAGTCAGAGATTCTAAAGGCTTTCACCTTGGCTCTCCTATCAAACCATGTTTTTACTATACCCTGATGTTTGGAAAAGCTTTCTAGGGCTTCATCTCTTCTCTCTTCAAGGTGTAACAATTTAGTTATGTGGGCTTCACAATTATCCTCTCCATCATAATATTCATTGATGAATTGCAGGGTAGGGATCTTCAACTAGATGGGAAAGAGAAGTTCCAAGCCATACACTAAGTGATAAGGAGAGGTTCCTAAGGATGTCTTATGTCTAGTGCGATCTGCCCAAAGAGAAAATCTGAGCTAGGTATGCCAATCCATGAGATTCTTTTCTAGTAGTTTCCGGATGACTGTCAATAGGTTTTTATTGGAAGACTCAACCAAACCATTCCCCTGTGGATAGTAATTAGATGCAAATTTTATGGAAATTCCATGGTCGTAAGCCCAATTAGAAAAGTTTAAAGATGAAAATGTAGGCCCATTGTCACAAACCACAGCTAATGGAAAACCAAAGCGATTGATAATACCTAATTCTATGAAATTGATTACTACTTCAGAAGTGCATTTTTTGCAAGCAAGAGCTTTAGTCCACCTAGTAAAATAATTAGTTATGGTAAGAATATACGTGTGGTGTGTAGATGAAGATGGGTTGATTGGACCTATGTAGTCCATTCCCCATTGTGCAAATGGTTTTACCTCTATGGTAGGTGGAAGTAGAAGAGTTGCACACCTCTCCCTACTTGCTGCAATTTGACACACATGGCAAGTTCTCATGTGGTGATGTGTGTCCTTGAACAAGGCAGGCCAATAATAACCTACCCTCAAGATCTCATTTGCAATGGAAGGTGCTGAACCATGGCCTGTGCCATATTTATCATGAAATTCAGTCATTACTCTCCTTGCCTCTTCTTTCCCTAGGCATCTCAGGTAGATACCTTCGTGATTTCTCTTGTATAGGACAACTCCCTTAATCATAAAATTTTGACTCTTCAAACATAGACCTCTCCTGTGTACTGAATTAAGGTATTTGGAACATTGCTGATTCAACAAGTAGTAGATAATGTCATCATACCAATCCCCCGGAGAAACATCCTCAATATTATAATGCTGGGCCACAAGGTTAGGACCCATTTCTGCCATTGTCTTGGTCAGTCCCTTCCCTCTTACTAGCTTCATGGGTTGAATTTCCATATCATATTATTATAACATAGTTACCCACTTGGCTCTACGTTCACCCAACTCATTTTGCATCAACAACAACTTGACTGTAGGATCAGGGACTATAGCAAAGACCTTGTTTCTCAGTATATAGTGTGTAAACTTCTTCACAGTTCAGATGAAGGAATAAGCTTGCTTTTCAACATTATGATACCTTAGTTTGGCATCCTTCAAAGGTGCACTCATGAATGTGATGGGATGTTCATTCCCTTGATCAGACTTTTGTGTCACCAAGCCCACACAGGAGTGATCAGAAGCAAATGAATAGGTGTAGAATGGCTTAGCATAATCAAGACTTACCAGAATAGGGGCCTCAATAATCTCTCTCTTGATTTCTGCAAATGCTTCCTTAGCATCTACATTCCATGCAACCTTTGCTTCTTGCTACACCATGACATTCAATGGCTTGACTATTTCTACAAATCTAGTGATAAATTTTTTGGCAAAGTTAATCTTGCCAAAGAATGACCTCCTCTCTCTCTTGCTTGTAGGGGGTTGAATTTTCAATATTGCCTCCACTCATTCAGGATCAATGGCAATACCTTGTTCTAAAATAACATGTCCTAACAGCTTTCCCTCAGTGACTCCAAAGATGCACTTCTTTGGATTAAGTGAAATGCCAAATTCCCTAAACTTTTGGAATACTTTGCATAAATCTGCAACATGATCACATATCCTCTTGGAAAAGACTATCAAATCATCCATGTAGATGATTATGCACTTTCCAATGATGCCCTTGAAGCAAATATCCATAGCTCTTTGGAATGTAGCTCCAACATTGATTAATCCAAAGGGAATTCTCCGGTAAGCAAGGGTTCCCCATTTTGTAATGAAGACAGTTTTGTGCCTATCCTCATATTGGACCATGACCTGGTTGTATCCAGAGTACCCATCTAGAAAGGAAATCATCTGAGATCCATTAACAAGCTAAAGCACCTCATCCAATGAAGGGACTAGATAATTATCCTTTTCTGATACTCTGTTCAGGTTCCTGAAATCAACACACACTCTGATTTCTCCATTTTTCTTCCTAACCAGGACCAAGTTCGCAACCCATGTTGAATGTCTTACCAGAAATATGATTTGTGCTAAGAGTCGATTCTGTACTTCCTTCTGAATAATGGGCTACAACAAAGCATTGATTGGTCTTTGTCTCTGCCTAAATAGCTTGATATTTGGCTTGAGGGGGATAGTATGTGTAATGATCAAAGTGTCATATGTCCTCAATTCATCATAACTCTAGGCTATCACATCCTGATATGTGTGCAAGGCATCAATAATTCCTTTCCTCTCCTATGGAGTGCACACCTTATTGACATCACTTTGGGTCCCCATGTTATATGTTTGACACTAGCAGTTGAGGGATTCCCTTTTTATTTTCTGCTCTTGATCTCTTATCTTATCCAAATAAAAGATCCTTTCCAATTGCACCATGCCTCTCAGGATGGTGATAGTCTTCAGATTGAGGACTCCTTCTAGGTCAATTTCAGCATCTTGAGGCTCAACCTCATCAATTAATTGAGAAGCAAACACATCACAACTAGTGATAAAATCAAGGATATGCTTATCATCTTCAAATACCTAAAAATTGGTGATGTTGTCCGGCACTGAGGGCACTAGAACAAGTTACTCAGTGAACTTCCTTAGGCCCAAAAGTGATAAGGGCTACTATGTACTTGTTTCTTGTGCCAGTGAATTAACAGTTTGATTCCTACTCCAAGGTATCAGCTGAATGTTGAAGGCATCAAATCCTTCAATAAGATCCCAAATCCTGTGTCTATAATTGGCCATCCTTCTATCATGGCATGAGTATTGTTCCCTTACTTGCCTGACCACTAGCTCGAAATCTTCGAACACTTGCAAAATTCTAACTTTTGTTCTTAATGCCATTAGTAGCCCATGAACTAGAGCTTCATACTCAGCCACATTGTTAGTGCACTGGAATTGGAGTATGTGAGCAGTAAAGTAGGTTTTACCTTTAGGACTGATTAGCTCAAGCCCTGCTCCAGCACCTTGCTTGGATTTAGATCCATCAAACCTTAATGTCTAACAGTCATCATCTCTTGATTTTCTTGGGATACCTTTGTCCTTGTTGCCACCCAGAGGCTCTTCAAGAGGTTTTGGATCCTTCCCCTCTTGACTATTTTGAATGCTTTGTATGCTTGATTCAATAGTTGGGGTTGTGTTAATGTGCTTTTGTATCTGTTCTACTACAGTTTGACACAAGAAACATTCTAGTTTAGAATGAGGAGCATCATGGAATTAGCACTAATTAGGGAGAAGCAATTCTTCGAAATTCATATTTCTACCTAGCTATATTTGATCTTCTACACATTTTCGGATAAACTCTTGGAATTTAACTAACAAACTGAGTTGTCTTTCTACTTGATCACTAAGTTCTTCCATTTGTTGAAATTGCACTTCGGAGCTTTTGGCTTCTAATGTGGGTTCACTAGAAGAGGTTTTCAACATCAAGATTTCTTTTGTGTCCAAAGCAGGGGAGGCTAGGATATAGTTCCCCATACTGACTTTTGATACCAGTATCTCATTTCAAGTATTTTGATACTCAGTAATGACATACTTCATTCTCGGTTCTCTCTTAATTCTGATCGAATTTGGGACTCCTTTCCAAGGGAGCTACATGTGGGAATGATCGGTGGATGTGTATCCATTTAGTGCCTTGGTGAAATCTCTACCCAAGATCAGACCATAAGTGTCAGGAATGTCAGCTACTTGAATATTAAGCACTTGTTGCACTCTAGGATCTGAGGGAACTTGCATGGGGATCATGTTTAGTTCTCCTACTATATTCACCTCTGTTTTGTCTAATTGGGTGACCTTATTTTGAGAGGCTATAGGGGTAATACCAAGAGCCCTACAAACAAAAAATGGCATAAGATTGGTGGATGTCCTTGAATCTAGTAGGAAATTGTGCAGATTTTTACCAAATATACGAATGGAGATCAGAAAAGGAGGGGTTTCCATTTTCCCTTAGAATAAACTCAAATTTGAGTCAGTTTGCGCAACTTGACTCATATCTTTTTCTTTACCCCTATCCCCAAGTTGTGATTGACTAGGACCTTTGGGTGTTTGTGAACTAGGAGGCCTTGCAATTTCCTCATTGGTAGTTATTCCTTGTGTTGCTATACTTGAATTAAAGGACCCTAGGACTACATTTCTGATTTCAGGAACTCTTAATAGCTCAAAAGTAGAAAGACTCACCTTTACTTTTCTAAGTTCCTCAGTGATATATTCTCCTAGTTGTTCCACATTCATGATAGTGTGGAGCTCCTTAGAATGACTAGTCTTCTTATCCTTTACTGCATCAACATTGCTTCCTTTGGAAACATCTGGTTTTCCTTCTTTCATGAGGTATTGTGTTGGCACTTGAGGGTAGGATGGATTTTTATTGGCATGTGGATCTAGTGGAGTAGTAAAATTGTGTAGAGGGGAAGATGTAGTAAATGGTCCTCCAGCTTGTGGATTCCTATGGGGCTTGCTCCTTAGATCATACTTTCTTGTAGGTTGCTGAAACATCTGCACTTCTTCAATATCAACCTCTCCTTCATCTAATGGGCCATTTTCATTCTTAGTTTCTTCATCAAACAACTAATAGATTTCATCTTCATTGAGCACTTGTTCAACCTCCCCATTCTAGCTACTTGATTCCTCTTCTGGTTCATTCTCTTCATCCCTTGGGAAAGGAGCATGATTCAACACTAAAATTGGAGAATCATAGGGATTTGAAGGCACCAATTCTTGCCCAGTGGAGTTGTTTTCAACTTCATATTGAAAAATGGAAGCAAAAATTTGAAATTCAGGGTAGTCAAGCTCAAAGTGTTGACTTTTCTTATGAAGCCTACACCATCCAGACAAAGCAGCTTCTGCTAAGTACACCCCACTTGGAGGTTTCTCTAGATTGGAAGGTTGATCTAGTGGAGTGGGGACTCCTCCATTGTTAGGCCTAGTGTTCCATGACCTATTCTGCCTAGGTGGTTGTCTTCTTTCAAATCCTTGTCCACCTTGTTGATTTCTATCGAAGTTCTGACAATAACCCTATGCTCTTTCAAAGTTTTGATTTCTATCATAGTGTTGCCCTTTATTATAACTTGATTGCATGCTCTTCTGATTAGCTTGGAGTTGATTTTTCTAGTTCCTCAAGTAGGTTACCTCCATGTTCAGCTTCTTCACTTGCTCAATTAGCTCATCTAACCTTTCCTTATCAGGGTTGTTGTAAGGGACTGGATTCACAGTGTTTGGGGAGTATCCTAACACTCCTCTAGAACCAGTAGACTGATTCAAAACTTTCAAGTTTTAGAAATATGTAGGGAAACCAACTTGTGACTATGAATTGATGGGATGGTTAGCATTTTACTGGGGATAACCAAGCATTGGTTGGACTTGGTTTATTGGATGACATGGATGAGGGACCAGAGGCAACTGTGGAATAGGATTCATGATAGGCATGTGATTGGTCAGAGGTTGGTTGAGAGATTGGACTTGGCTTGGATGAGAAGCTACTCCCAGAGATGGCAAAGGTCCTGAAAAGTGTTGTCTCAGGTCCGTATTGACCTTAACAACCTCTGTATATGTAGTGAGCAAGGTAGTTGGGGGATTAGTTCTCCACTTAAGGAAGGTGGAGGTAAGGCTATCAAGAGATTTGAAGTAGACCTCTAGGGTAGTGTCCTCATTTCCAGCATAAGATTCTTGAATTCTAGTGTATACTCGATGGAACCTATTGTTGAATGATCCTATAGGCTCATTAACGTCTCTTTTTACTCCAGTAAATTGCATATATAGCTCATTAGCACTAATGGGAATCTTAAATTTTAGCAGGAATGCAACCTCAAGCTCAGCCCAATTAGAGATGGATGCAGTAGGTAAATGGTTATACCAATAAAAGGCCTCTTCTCCTAGAGAATAGGGGAAAAGTCTTCATGCAACATCCTCATGATTAATTCCTCTATCTCTCAGACAAGTTTGAAAGATCCTAATGTGCTCTTCTACTATCCCATTTGGGTCATTCATGTGAAACTTAGAGAAAAAATGCTTAGGGTTTTTGGGCATAACATTGTAGTTGTTGAATGTTAGAGGTGATGGGTTATTCACCAAGAAATCCATTGGTGGAGGTGGTATTGGTTGATGGATGACTAGCTGGGGTTGTGGAATGGAACTAGTCTTAGAATCGGAGGAAGATGAAGTGGATGGAGGTGGGGATGGTTGAAATGATGGATTGGATGATGGTTCCTCCCTTCTTCTGGTCCTTCTTGACCTAGTTAGAGGTGGCAATTCTTGAAACTCTTCTTCTCCTGGTATAGATCTAGTTCTCCTTTTGAGCCTCTCAGGAGAAATGGTGTTTGGAAAATGCTCTAGCTTATTGTTCGAAGCCCTCCCTCTAGCACCAATCTTGTTGTTTGGTGTTTCTGCACATCAACAACTTAGACATAATAAAATTTATCCTATCTCTCTTGAAATATTGGTCTCTATGATCAAAGAGATAACCCCAAGGTCTCACGGGTGTCAGGTCATGACTATGCAGTAGAAAAAACTCAGTGATAAAATGTGAATATGCTGGTAATCACAAGGGGTCTTATGGACAAATGTTGGAAGCTCTAAACTCATCAGATTTTAAGATACGATGATGCTTTAACTTAAAGTTCTAACCATTTAATAAAAGAAATAGTAAAAGATGAGGGTTTCAGAAGTTTTAATTGTTAAAAATACTTCTAAGATTAATCATGCAAATGATGAAATACTTGGAACGGACCAATCCCTTAAACTAGTTTCTGGTCGACCTAGGCTATACCTGCAATCTTGCAAACAATAGTGCAATCTTCTAAGGTGTAAAAGATTTTTAGGTTGTGGGAATTCATTTAATAGGACTAAATCAATATCTATAGTTGAACTAAGCACATGAATATGAGGTACAGTTTGACCTTGCACAACATTCCCACAATCAAGAAGCTACCCAAAGTATGAACCAGGGATTGCTACAACACTCCAAGCATTAAATTGCAAACATTACTAATTAAACCTAAGATATATCCAAACATTCCCAAGCAATTTAAAAGATAGAACAAGAAACATGCAAGATTATTCAATGAAAAGAGGGCACCAATCATAGAACAATTTATGCACTTTGTATTAAATCATCATATTAGCAACAATTCTGGTCTGTTACAACACTTGCTTGAAATTTGAAAACTAACTTCTAACCTTCTAACATGCTACTCTATGAAATCTAATGATTACAAGTCTTCTAACTTAGTCTACCAATTCGGATCCAACCTAGCCTATTCCAACCTTTACAAATGAGGTAGAGTGCCATACTTATAGAAAAATAGTCCCGCATGAAACATAGCTAGGGTTTCAAAGAAGCTCGACCACCACTTAAATCAGCCCTGACAGATAGCAATAACCTGCCATCAAGCATTGAATGTAGCAAGGACCCCCATCAAATCGAACTAGGATCACAAAAAGTCAAGGGAATGAATCCTCAAGCCACACCCACCAAAATACTTCACCCATGTGAACAACCACTCGTGCAAAAACACCAGCAGGAACACGAGCCTCTGATCGGACCCGAGTTGGGAAAATGAACAACTCAGATCAAATAAAACTAGGTTGAGCCCCTTTAGATCACATCTGCACACCATTAATGGCCACCAACCAAATCGGCCTTGTGTGCGGGAATGGGTTTTGTGATAGGATTCATAAAGTGTACTTGACTGCACTCACAAATCATGCCAAATCTTCAAAATACATCTAGCAACCCCAACTCGATCCAACCTACAATCAAACAAGCCACCATTAATGCCCAAGACATCATCAAAATTCAAGAAGATCCATTAGAGTTCCTAAGGCAAGAGAATCAAGCATAAACCTAGGCAGAGGCAGAACCAAAGACAAGGGGAGGCGGAACCATGAGCAGAATAGGAACAGAGACACAAGACAGGTGGAGGCAGAGGCAGAAACGAAATGAGAAAGGAAGGGAAGCAGGTGAGAACGGAACCAAAACTAACCCCGGTGGAGGTAGAGGCAGAGTGGGGACCAAAATGGGAACCAAAGGAAGACAGGCAGAGGTAGAAAAGGGAGCAAAACGAGAACCGAAGGGAAACAGGCAGAAACAAAACCCACCCGGATGGAAGCGGAGGCGAAATAGGAACGAGAAAGGAATCATGAACTTTTCCAAAGTTCAAAGCCAAATTCCAACCCGGTCCTAGCCTCGACAAAATGACAGAGAAGCAAATCGAAGAAAACCCAAGGGAAGAAACCAAAACCAAGACTGAAGACAAACAAAACAATGGGAAAAATCAAGAACATAGGAGGCAGAGCTAGAACGAGAAAGAAAACTGAACCATGAACTTTGTGAAAGTTCAAAGTTCAGATCCATCCTAGTTCCACCTTCGATAAGTGAAGTGAAGAAAAAACTAAGGGAGGAAACCAACCCTTAGGACGAAAACAAACAAGACGAAGAAGGAAGGAAAAGAGCGGGAAGGAAGCAGAGCCAGAATGAGAATGGGAACAAAACCGAGAACTTAGCCAAAGTTCAATGTTAAGTCCCATCCCAGTTCCACCTCCGAAAGAACAAAAAGAAACAAGGAAAAGCAAGGGAAACCTAAAGGAGAAAACCAACCCTTGGAACCCAAACAAAACACCAAGGGAGAAAACAAAAGGCAAAAGAATACCACCCCAAAGAGGACATCCGCAAGACTCCAAAACCACCAAGAACTCAACATGAAAGGCACCAAAGACCAAAACCCCAAGATTTTCAAAGATAAGCACAAAAAGAGGGGGCAAGCCACATAAATGGGACAAAAAGGGTGGGCCAAGAGAGGGTCCCCACATTCAATGGGGCGTGTGTGCAAAAATGAACAACAGTGACTAGCTATAAGTTATTGTCCATGATGGATGGTTTTTCTAGCTATAACCAAGTTAAAGTGAAGGAGTCCAAGCAATATAAGACTACATTTACCACTGCATGGGGCATTTATGTCTATGTCAAAATACCATTTGGCTTGACTAATGTAGGTGCTACTTTTCAGAGGGATATGGATGTAGCCTTCTTTGAATTTATTGATTTGTTTTTGGAGATCTACCAGGATGATTTAATTGCATACTCCAAGAAAGAGGAAGATCATTGCATGCATTAGGAGAATATTTTCATCAAGGCCTTGGAATATGGGATTTCTCTCAACCCAAATAAATGGGCCTTTGGAGTTACTCAAGGAAATATTTTGGGATGCATTATGTCAAAAGGAGTGAGAATTGACCCTAAAAGGGCAGCTACCATTGATAGAATTCTACAACCAAAGAATGTGAAAGGAATTCAATCATTCTTTGGTCAGATTAACTTCCTGGGAAGATTTTTTACAAATTTTCTAAATTTCACTCACCCTATCTCCAAGATGTTTAAAAATGGTGATAAAGTGGAGTGGACTAAAGAGCCCAGTAATTCTTTTCAAGCAATCAAGCGGGAAATCAAGAAGCCTCCAGTCTTAAGGACCCCTGATTTTTCCAAGACACTATAAATCTTCTCATTTTCAGATGGATTTTACTATGGTTTTATGGAATAATGATTCACCCCCCTCTCAGTATTCTAAATGTTCAACAATTGGTATTAGAGCTTGGTTCCTCAAAAGAAGCCTAGCAACTTGAGGAAGGTCCCAAAATTTGAGTATAAGAAGTTTTTCCCTTCGGAAGTGGTCTCTATTGCATATTCAAAAGAAATAAAAGATATGAAAGACAAGATAAAAGTGAATGAGTATATTGAAAAGCTACAAATTAAAAGTGTTGAAGCATGTGATCTATTGGTTAAGGTAGATGAAATTGTCTCCGATCTACTACAACAATTGGATGAGAAGAAAAGAAATGAAGAATATTAGGTAATTGAAATTCAAAGGAAGATGGATGAATGCATGAAACTTGAGGAAGAAGAAGAAATCTTGAGATCTGATCTAGAAAAGGAAAGAAGTTTTGAAGAAAAAATTAAGATAATCTCAGTAATGCTCGATGAGTTGATTACTTCTCAGATACTAGCAATGCATAACAATAGTTTAGGGTTTGAGATAGTTCAAAGTTCTTAAGCAAAAAAAATTACTGATAAGAAGACTGTGCAAAGATGAACGAATCAAGGATCTAAGAAGGAAATCCAAATAAACTACTATCAAACAACCTGATGCTAAAAGGTATTTATCTTTCAATGGTATATTTTATTCTTGCAAGAAATTTGGTGATAAGGCAAAGGACTACAGAAGTAAAATGGATGATTCTTTATCATTCTCTGGAAAATGTCTTATGTGCAAGAAGATTGGATATAAACTTAGTCTAGGTGAAGATGAGCTGAATAAAAGAAAATATGTAAAGAAGAATGCTATTTTCTATAAGTACATCAATCCAGAACACCTTGGTAATAATTGTAGAAGAAGTTAAAAAAAATTATCCAATGAAGAGGAATGATCAAATCATTAATCTGAAAAAATAGAGAAATAAAATGAAAAGGATTTGGAGAAAGGAAGGAGAATTCAAGAAAGATTTGGAATAATTAGTGTTATCTATGCCGACATCCGATGCAGATACTCTCATCAAATTTTAACTCAAATAGTGGCTAAGGGGGAGTAATTAATAGAAAATCTATTGAACCCCGACATCGATACTTGTGTCACATCACGACAGAAGTATATCTAATGTGGTAACAAAATTAAGGAATTTTTTCAATCACATGTGTGAAGGATAGGTCTGTAGAATTTGAAAGAATGGAGGTGTATATAATTTTCAAGGTAATCTACCTGCAAGTTGAAGCATTTATTACAAAATTATTCGGATTGAAAGGAATAAATTTAGATAATTTAAGAGGCTTATGTATTTTCCAAGAAGCATGCAAAGGAAGTTTAGAGACTAATTCAGAGTTCAAGATTTGAAGAAGAGATCCAGCAGATTCAAAGTGAGCTCTAGAAGCAGGATATCTATACATTTCTTGTTGGCATTTATAGAGGTATTCATGTTTGCACAATCTATCATTTTTATTGCTATGGATAATTCAAAGGTTTTGAATAGTATGGATAGAGTGAAAGTTAGTTTGAAGAGATATTTGAAGAATGTGTCAAAAGAGTCTTGTTGATGGGTTTTTTTTCACTTTCTCAACATAGGTAGCACACACGTGCACTACCTCTCTTGAAATAACACTTCCTATAATAAGCTACATAAAATCATCCCAAGGTCTCTCGAGTGTCAGGTAATGACTTGCAAAAACAACTCAAATGGTTCATGTGATTTATTGGTAATCACAAAGGGAATTTATGGTTTGCTAAGTTGGAAGGAATTAGATCTTCAAATGGAGTTTCCTATGATTCTGAAAATGAAATGCACTTGCTACAAATTCAAGATAGTAGTCTAAACCTCCATATTTGACATCAAATTTATCTTTTAAAGGATGTTGGAATCTTGTTTAACTTCTATTTTAAAGAAAGGTCAAAAGGGACAAGGGATAAGAAAGTTCTTAGACTTGCAACTACTAATGAAAGAGATAATGGAGGGTGTTATAGGGGAAAACCCTCCCAAAACTAAGTTCTACTTAACCAAATTATCTAACAATATCATAAAACAAGTGTTATCTTCTGAGGTATGTAGATTTTTATCTATTCATTCACCATAAAGCATGAATAAAAGATGAAGTTTAAGTGCAGCAATGAATCAATGTTTAGAATAGGTTTACACTGTTGTTCATCATCAATGACCAACAAAAAGCATGAAGATGGAAAGCATCAACACAATATAATTCTTCAAAATCAATGGACAACATCAACTAAACTACTAAAACTACTTGGAAACACCAGGAACAAAAAATTAAATATTAACTAAATCTATCAACTATGAGAAGATGAATCATGTAACATGAGAGAAACATAAGAATCAACCAAAAGCAATGAGATTCTATTAAGATTTATGTAGCATGTCTTTACAAAAACTCAACTCTCTTTAAAATGAGAGGATGGACCCCTATTTATAGTTTTCAAAAAGTAAAATGAGAGGACAATATTTACTTTCATTATGTGGCCAAGATTCATTTTACATTAGGGTTTCACCTACCCCCCAATATATAGGAATTTAAAATACAAATTTGTCTTATTCCTACTTTGTCCTCTAGTGGCTACCTTAGTACTGTAGTTGTAGCATTGTTGTCATCTAGTGGACTACCTTCCCTTTTAGTTACACTGTCAAGAATTCATAATCAATCACTAGTTTTTTGGCCTCCTTTTGAAGAGTGGCATACTCCACAAATTTTCCAATTAAAGCTTGAAGCTCATCCCAGTCCATAATATCGGATTGGAGGATCTGAAAGGATAATTTATTGAATCTTCTAGTGTTTTTCTCCCAATGCTTAGTGCATTCGGGTGTGACCTTGACTACCTACTTAGATTGAGTGAACACCCTCACAAAAAATCCATGAACTCTAGTGTAAGTGCATCTAATGCCCCCTGCCCCATCTTCTTGTGGAAGTGTGGCTTGATTTTCTCAAGGTCCAATTCTAGGGTGGGCATGTCATAATCCGTCAACAGCTTGAGGTAGTCCTCACTTTCTATTCTATGCTCCATGACCCATTCAATGTCTAATTAGACCTCACACAACACCTTCTTGAGGACATCACCTCGGTGATCTAGGCTCATATTCCATGTTTCTACCAACCAATGATCCTCCTTCACAAGCTTTAGCTCCTTCTCCCATACTTTTTCAAGCATCTTCAAAATGACCTCGAGCTTAGGATATGTAATTACTAAAGCTCGGTGAACCTGTGACACGTCCTCTTGGTAGCTTTCAATTGCTTTTGTAGATCTCAAAATTTATTGAACATTCACGCAATATGACGTATACCCATGTCACCATTATACAACACTCTTTGGAACCAATCCACCATAGCCTTGGTCCAATTCTTCATCTTTTCCATGCGAGTGAGCTCATCTTGGGAAAGGAGAGAAGGTGTGGCTGATGTACTTGGAGCCTCTTCCTCCAAGGATGTCCATTACTGAATGTAGGCGGTGAGATCCACCACTTGTGTTTATAGCTCTTCCTTTGTGGACTTATCCTTTTCCATCTTTTGTATGATCATTTCCACCGACCCTTGGAGTCCCTCATTTCTTTGCTCCCTAGTTGCTGGGCCAAAATTGATAGTAGAAATGTTTTAACTGACCCCTTCTTCCTGATCTATTACTGGGGTGGAAATTTGTACTATTCTTGATCCAAAGGCATCAATTGTGATGTGGGATCAACCCTTGGCTTCTTTTCCTTCCTTTTCTTCATCTGCACTCAATCCAATATTGCCTTGAGTCTGGCCTTAGGATCAATGATCGTAGGGGCCTTCTTTTGTAACTACTTTTCTAGCCAATTGGGCATTTGGACCTCTCCCTTGGGTAACTCCTGATCACCTTCTTGATGGAGCTATTTTTCTTCATAGCCTGAGGCCTCTTGGTTAGTTCTTTCTTCTTCATCATAATCCTCAATTTGAATAGCCTTTTCTTTATCTATCTTGGTGGAGGCTATGTTTTTCTTAGCAACATATTCTTCCTGAGGGATTATTTCTTCTTCCCACTCGAGCTCATGGTGTTGAGGCTCAAGGTTCTTTGTTGGTGCATCTTTTGACATGTATTCTTCTTTTTCTATTTATTTCTCTATAGAATGAAGCTCTTTCTCTTGAATGGGGCCCTTTTCTTGGCCAATATATGGAGGCTCATCGAGTATGTCCACACTGACTTTCGTTTCTTTCTTTTCTTTGGAGGGAAGCCTTTCTAGTTCGACCTCTTCTTCTATATCCTTGAGATACTGGGACAACTCCTCTTCTAGCTCTTGATCTGAGGTATCAATTGTATATTTTGCACTAAGAGCTTTAGTGTCCTCCTCTGAATATTGTGACTCTTCTTCATTAGTCACCACTTTATCTTAATTGCTAGTCATCCCACCCTCTAGATGTTCAAAGTAGGGCTGCTCGGGTTCTTCCATTATGCTCTTTCCAGCTTCCTTCTAGCGTTTCTCCATTTATTTTTATATTCTCATCGTAGCCTCCATCTTTGGAGGCTCTATAGGTGGTGGAGGAATAGGAAAACTGATAGCAATCTGAGCCATCAGAGCCTGGACAGTGGGATTCATGATCACCCCTAAAATCTTGGAGGGTACACCCTACATATATTTTGTAAAGGCTTCCGGTAGGGTGAGCTAGGGAATAGTGGCAGTAGTTGTAGAGAGGATAGGAAGCAAATGAGGTAGTGACGAAGTCGATGGTGGGGATGTCATGGATGAGGAAGAATCAAGCACAACCACAAGATCCACTTGTAGGGTGGAAGAAAGGTGGACTAATATGTCCATGGCAGACAGAGATGAAACATGCAATGCTTGTGAAGCGGTGGGTGCTGGAGTGGAAGCAATGGTAATGGTAGCGGCAGGAGTAGAGGTGGTCGATGGTGAATATGTATTTTTGATTTCTTCTTCTTCTTCTCCATCATGTTAAGGGTCTTCCTCAATGGTTAGCATTTTGGTTGCAAATCCCTCTATCTTCTTTGCCTTCTTGGAGGGTTCTCCCTCTGTAGCCTTTTGTGAATATACCTTGTGCTTAGGATGGCACTCGGGCACATCCTTCCTTTTCCTTGATCTTGTGACCGGGGGAGATCTTGGTGCTTCTTCCATGGAGGTAGCGACAACTCCATTTCCGGTTTCACTTTCAAGCTCATATTCAAGATCGCCATAGATTAATGTTTCACCTTGCACCTTGAGCTGCACAACTTGGGTATCTACCCATTACTTGGTTCTATCTATAAATGGTTGTGTTATCGTATCAAGGTCACTGACCTCTCCCTCATTCCAATCTATCAGTGGTAGTGGTAAAATGGCCATGACATCAAATTTTTTATCAAGAATGGTATCCTCCACTTTGACTACCTGGTTTGGCATAGGAAACAAATTGATCGATTTCATGAACTGGGCAGTCAACTGCATATAGCGTCTCATTTTTACTTCTTTTTCATATGAATAATTGGCCCAAAAGTCTTCAAGGTGTGGTTGTTGGGAATACTATTTTCCCACCTACTTCTTCACCTTACCATATGGATTGATTATTGGCCTAGCCATGTGGAGCTCCAGATTATACTCCACTATCTCCTTCTTTGAGTAGTCTACAAATTGGGTTGCGGGATAGGAATACATCCCTTGTCTGAAGGTGATGGGATATGGAATTGAATCTTTGTGCCTATCACTCAACAATGCATGAGCATTCTATAATTGCCTAGTGACCTCTAGAAAAATCATCTAGTTGTTGGGGTAGTGCGGCACCTTGTAAGGCTTATGAGATAAGTCTTCTTCCCTGATATATGTAAACTTTAGGAACTATATGAATAGGTACTCGAACCTCTGGCTGAATTCCATAGCGCTTTGTGAGATTATTATTTCAAATTCTCCCCCAAGCAATCTAATAATGTCCCCAATGAAGGCATCATTCACCCTACAATAATCTTTCTTGAAATTCTTGTATTGTAGTTGAGGGTATTTATAATACATCTTAAGATCTCTACTAGGATTTGGATTATGTGCAATAGCAAGGCCTTTGTAGGGGAATGTGTCGGAAAGCATGTACATGAAGTAGGAGGTCATGTAGAAATGTGAAGTCTTTTTCACAACCATCAACTAGCTATGAACGTTCTCGCTAATGATCTTTTCCCAGTGGAATTTGGTCTTACCTCGGATGATCTCCTCTATGAAATAAAACATTATTCCTAGAGGTAGGCAGTAGTGGGGAGGCCCATTACTCTACTGAGCAGAGTAACCAAGTAATGGTACTCCTCATGAAAGTCACTTCTGAAAAGCTCTTGTGGAGCTTTGGTTGCACTACCATTCTTATCTTTTAACCAATGTTGGTTGATTAGTTTCTTGCATGCTAGGGGATCTACCTTCCATATAATTTCAACAAACCCCTTCTCTATTTCTTCCATTTTATCAAAGGTACCTTGATGTGGAATGCATGGCCTTAGACCTAATAGATAAATCTGCTAGTACTCTGTCATCATGATCTATAATATTTTTTCTATTGTGATAACATTCTTTGCACACCATCACCAAATCTAGAGGAATAAGCATGGGAGGGAAGCCGACTACCTTGGTGAGGCCACTTTTTCTAATTTTCAAGGAATTTTCTATTTTAGGGGTGACTGACACCCTTTGTTTGAATTCCTCCATATTTATGTGTCCCAGGTTAGTATCGGATATGGTGCCCCATTTCAAGGCAACGTTGGAAGTGACCTCCACCCCATGGAATTGGTACTTCATCTGGTCTTTGTATTCTTTTCCCCTTGGTGCTTTGGCAGGATTCTTTCCTTTCTCTTTCTCTACAAATGCTCTCAATCGTCTCACAGCTAATTCCATAAATCCGATACAAGAGACTGCAGTAAGCACCTTCATATAAACACTAGGGAGCCGTTAGCTAAATCCTACAAAACAAGGGTCAAATTAATCAATATACATTAAAATCTCATGAAATTCATTAACATTCCATATTCGGGGCTTACTTGAGGCAATTATGGCAATGCAAGCCCAGTAATGTAGGTTTCCCTAGGCTAGCAACCATTTGGAAAGCCTATCTAAACAAGATGATGTTGCGGGCATGGTGGCCCATAGGCAGCCACCCACACCCAAAGTTTCACATTTGGAGCTTTGGCATTTAAGGTCTGCAACCAAGATCCAATGTAATTTGGCACATGCATGCATCATCTTGAAAACCTTCAGAGGTATTCAATTAGATACTTGGTTCATGCAGGCATTAGGCATGCAGAGGTAGGAGGCATTAAGGACATTTCATGCTCCACCATTGAGAAACGATCACCAGGAGGTAAAAACCTATAGATAGAATTCTGCCATGTGGGGCCTAGAGGAGGCTTGGATGGTTCGGTTCATTTCCTTAAGGCTTGACCACTTGGGAGATTGTAGGTAGGTAGCTATAGAGGGCCACGAGGAGATAGTCATTTTGGGAACAACAGTTAAGGGACGACAACCCACACCCTCAAGCCCACAAAGCAAGTTGGCAACAAACATTTCATTTTGAGGAGGTCAGATGATGGAGGAAAGATCGAGCTCCAACATGCAAAAATACAACAATGCATGGTCCTTTAGCGAACAAAAATCATAGGACGACGAGCCACAGACGATGGCCTGCAATGGTTTTCCTACATATGGCTTAGGACTTAGTATTTTTTTAGCATCAAAGTCTGAGGGAGACGGTGAGGTAGGGACCCGTAGGGCAGAAGGATGGACCTACGTGGCCATTTCAAGAATGGCGGCAACAATAGGGTGGTCTACAACTGATGACTTGCAAAGGAGCTTGGTAATAGAAATTTTGCTTGGAAATTTTCCCATAAAATTTTGTATGTCAGAAAGGACTGCAGGGCCCACAATGCAAATGAGAGTGAATGCTTCACCATTCAGGATGGTTGTTTGGAAATGACGACAAAGAAAAGGTGGAAGTTCACTTGGATTTTCCCGTGTAAGACTTGGGTGTGTGAGTTTCCAGACTTGGGTTGCCATCAATGACAACACTTACCAACCAAACTCCTTAGCTGTATGCCAACATATTCAATAGTATTCATAGGATCTTATTTATCAATATCTATGTTTTCATCATCCATGTCAACATTCATCACATCATTCTTTTTAGTTTCACTAGCTTTGACAAATGAAATGTTATGATTTAGCATAGGGTTGGCAAAGATTTGCAAGTTTTGGTTGGGAGGGGCAACAAACTTATTTCCTTGATCATCAACACCTCCAATTGAAATTCAATCGAACTCAATGAGGTCTTGCACAAGATGTTTAAGATGCTTACAATGTTTCGTATCATTTCCATTTTATCGGTGATAATGGAATAGGAATTTGATCTAAAATTTAGAGGTAAAGCCTTATTAGGATCAAGAGTTCTAATGGGAGGTAAGGTGATCATTTTGTGCTCTAAAAGTTGTGACATTGTGTTATGAAGGGTATCGGGTAAGGGAGTGAATTTTCTAGCCAGATCCCCAAATGAGAAAGGAGTTGTGTTCCTTATAGCAGCCACTTGGGCATCAACATGTTGAGTTCTTGTTGAGGGGGATTAAGTTGAAGGAAGCCTTTTTTTTGTTTCTTAAAAGGTTGATAATTTTTTTTATTTGTGGATTCCTATTTTTCAAGTTGGCTAGATGTGGATTTTGTGTTATGACTACTAACCGAGTTTTCATAATTATGAAGGGAAATACACAAGTGTACGAAGGAAGGAAACTTCCTCATGGTAAGATTATCTTGTATCTTAGTTTGAAATTTCTCAATAAACATCCATTGAAGGTGAGGATCAGGAATCTTTACGTCAATTCGGGAATACCAGGATTGGTAGCATGAAATAAAATAAGTAACTTATTGATCATCCTTTTTCTTACATATCATCAAATCGACTAAGGTCATCTTAGGAGTCATGTGGACTTGGAAATGGTTTATGAATGCTTCAACAAGTTCATTGAATGAACTAATTGAGTTATTGGGTAATGAGGAAAACCAATCTAAGGCGGTATCATTCAAGGATCTAGGGAAAATATTAACCAAGAGATTATCCTCAAGGATGAAATCACTACATAATGTGGTATAAGTGAAAACATGGTTAGAAGGATCTCCTTTGCCCCCATTTTCCTCAAATCTAGGAATCTCTAGACCTTGTGGTATTGGTGTTCTCAATATCCCCAAGGATAAGGGATTTCTTTTGACCTAGTATGTAGGTAGGCCATTTTGATTTTGGTTTATGGTGGAAACTTTCTTTTGAAGGGATGAAATGGTTTGTAAAAGTTGATTTATGATGGTTTCATTGGTTTTATTTTGAGATGGAGGTGAATATGTTGGGGGTGTATATGTATTTGAATGACAATGAATGGAATTTTTATGGGAGGTAGAGTGGGAGGAGATATCACATGTGATACCACAAAGGTACTAGAAATGCTAGGAAAAATACACAAAGGTAGAAGTGACATTACTAGTAGGTTACATGGTTGTTGTAACATGAGGGTTGGTATAGGTAGGAATAGAGGCAACGGTTGTGGGAGAAGGTATTTGAATTGCTCCTTGGCTTTGGACATTTTTCAAAGGTAAATCACAACTAGTGGTTGAGGTAAGATTTTTTCCAAATATCTTAACTATGTTATGCAAAAGGTCAACTATGTCTTCACTTTTAGTCATGTGATGTATGTTATCTATGGTAGGAATATTAGTAGTTGAAATTTTTTTAGTACTTATTTGATTTTGTAGGTTTTTTAGGTCTCCATGGATTTGGATTATGTTTTCTTGTAGAATAATAACAACCATTATCTCAATGCTTGTCACAATACTTGAAGGCAAAGAGTTTTTAAGGGTATGGTCCATACCTAGTTAACTAGTTTCAACACTATTAGTGAAAGAGCTAGATAACCTTAGATCCATGATGATTTTGCTATTGCCAGATGACATGAGTTTGGAAATTTGTCTCACTGTAGTATTAGCAATAGGACACCAAGTTGTAAAGCTCATGCAAGGGACAATCAAGGAAATGCAAGATGCAATGAACAAAAGATAAGTGCTACTCTCTAATTCCAATTCAAATAAAATTAAGCTATATGCAATGAAATGAATGAAAAATAAAATTTGCAAACTGAAAAAAAAATATAATAACAACCAAGTGAAAACACAGAAACAAAGAATTTCATGCTGGAAAATGTAGTTTAAAATTTGAAATAGGACTAAATATCCTAGAGGGGCGTATGAGTCCCAATCAAGGTTTTTCAGGGTTTCAAATAGTGAATAAAAGTCACCACAAAATACCTAGAAATCAGGAAAAACCACCTGTACTAGGACTAAATAGTCCAGAGGGGTGTATGAGTCCCAGATTAGGTTTTTTGCACTATTTTTAGAAAATTATGGATGTGAATTTTATTATTTCTATTTTTGATGATGTCTAGACTAAGTGCAAGTTCAAATTTCAAGTGAATTTCAATGATGCAAGAGCTAAAAATGCAACCTATATGCACTTCCAGTAATGCAAAATTTAGAAAACCCTAGATACAAATTAAATAATGCAAGACCTAATGAAAATTTAATGCAAGCTAGATCTAGGACTATCATGCACTCCAAATCCAAAAATTAAATCTTCTAAAGGGTACATTCACCAAAATGAAATATAAGAAAATAGGGTTCCACCTTTTGGGAGATGGAACTAGGAGAACCTATTTCACTTAGTTTCGCTCAAGGAAACCCTAGAGATCTCAATCCAAGGATGGAATAAGGGAAAGAGATCTGCTAAAGGTTTTCCTAGGTTGTGATTAAAGAATAAAGAGGGGTTCACCACCAAGGTAGGTCTTGGAAAGACTAGGAATATGCAAAACCAAATGATAAAACCTAATGCTATGTAAAACTCAAATAAATGACCTAGAAATGAATCCAAATCAGAACAGTAAACTAAGAAATCAGAGACATACCTGGAAACTTGAATGTACTTGGAACAAGGTTTGAAATGCTATTTTTTTTTACTTTAATACACACTAGGATCCATATGCCAGGTTGGGAAATTTAGTCTCGAATTAGGGTTTTTGACAAAAAATAGAATCTAGAACTATTGAATTAGGATCTTCTAAAAATGTCTAAATTTAGGTATACTGGGACTCATATTCCACAAGTGGTGATTTAGTTATAGTATCAGGGTTACTCTAAAACTTTAATATCCTTTGATGACTTCCTATAGCTTTCTTCCTACAAAATATCTGAGTTTGAATCACTAAAATGCAACTTGTATGTGACTCTTTGTGATCTTGGAAGTACAATGAAAAAATTGAAAACTTGACAACTTTTCTCCAATCTTTCTCTTTAATGGATCTTCAACGTAGACCACCTAGGTTTGCAATCACACATGAAAGAGAGGGAAAATTGTTGTTTTGTTAGTGGATAGGGGTTTTCCTTGGTCAAATCTTGTTTTGGTAATCAAACCTTGAAATGAAATAAAATGGAAAGGAGGAATGATGAATGAAAAAATATGCAATATTGCAACTCACCAAACCCTTGAATAAGATGTTGCAAACATGTATGATATGGCAAGAATGGATGTAGATCTTGACTCTTTCTTGAATGATATGGATCTTGACTTGAATACTTGCTTGAATCATAAAACCCTACATCACAAATGTTAGCTCAAACATAAACATGATGCATGATGACTTTGACATGATGCTTAATACTTGATTAATGCTCCAAAATTCTTGATAATTACTCTTGAATGATCTTGTAAACTCTTTTAAATTATCTTGATCACAAATTTTCTATAATGAATGAATACTTGAAAGCTTAGGATAAAAATGAGTGAAATAACCTTGTATTTATACTTGTTTATTCGAAATTTCCAAAAATTACAACACTATAAGCCAACATCATATCCAAGAAAATGAAATCCTACCAAGAATATGAATTTAAATTATGTCTAAGATAATCAGGACTCATATGCTAGTTCTGGCATCTGAGTCCCATTAGGCTAATCTTGGGACATATTTTTCAAGAAATTCTTAGTTTAATGTGAAATCCAGATTAAGGCCCCGAAACCTAGGTGGGACCCATACACCCAAGGTGGCATATGAGTCCTAGATCATTAAATATGGGCCATACAATCCAAAATCATTAATTTATGATTGGTCACTTGATATGTGTTAGGATTATCCTTAGAAAGATGCATTAATTAACGTTGGTGGATGCAATATAAGGCAATTTAAGGCATAAATAAGCCCCATTAATTAATAAAACCATTGATTAGTGTGAAACTATAAGAAATCTCTTTACAACACCCTAAATAAGGCATAAATTAAGTCCATTTAGTTCACAAGGGTCCAAACAAGTGTGAAAATGTAAATGGATATTTTTTCTACACTACAAATGTATTTTCTCAATCTCAACCCAAATGATTGAATTATAACTTTATATAAAATAAGTGTCAATATAGTGTAAAATTTTCAAGGGTAACAATTTACAATGCAAGATTTATCCCACACTTCATTTAGATTATGATCATCTTATATTCATACTCACACTTAAAAAATGGATAATATAGGTTTCTTTATGAGAAAAATCAATATATAGGATGATACCAAGCTGAGAGATGTGCTAGCCCCCAAACTTAGCACCCTATCAATCCACAAAGTCAAGATAAACATAAGTAATATATATAGCACACAAGACATGGAAACATTTGATCACGCATAAGGAACACAATGAGGAAACAATAATATATATGAAACATATAAGGCATACATGAAGCATACACAAAATACATGAAACATAAAAGGAATACATGAATCAAAAATGGGGAACACATGAAGAAGAAACATGTAGAATACATGAAGAAAATACAACACACATGAGGTAAACATGGAGCAAGCATATATCATATAAAAAATATGTTAGTACACACTAAAAAATTGAGTCAACAAGATAAAGAGACCTCAATAGTTGTCTCAATTACCCAGTGCCATCTCTCAAATGCACAAACACATAGATGAATTCTAAAAATTGTCAATCCAAACAAAGGTCATCCATATTAAAAATTCCTCATGGATCACAAGCTAAAAAATTCTATTATGCTATTTTTATGTGGTAAAAGGTATCTAGGGTCTAAATCACACATTTCTCAAAATTATATTAGAGAGGAACCAAAATTGATCATATAAGACCACTTGAATACTATCCTCAATGGAAGAAAGAATGATATATTAGGGTTTTGGTCCCTATTCTTGTGTTTGTGGGGTTTTTTTGATTATTTAAGAGTTGAATTAATTTGATTTTGTAAATTTCATACTAGGTAAACTATGCAATTACAACAAATAGATGTAAATATACAAAAGTATAAGACTGATGTATAGAAACTAATGATAAAAGAGAATAGTTCAAAGACAAAAGAACTTTGCATGTAGATTAGGTTGAAATTTCCTAGTTAGGGGCAATACTACCTTGGACTAGAAGATGTTTCTTTTTTGGAATATGTGAATAGATATGGGTATGCCACAATTTGTAGGCTCTTTTCTCCTAGACTCAGTTTTTGAAATCTATCTATTGACGAATAATCCTTATTGCCCTAATTTTTTGAAATAGGAGTCTTGAATACTTGATATTGCAATTAAGTCTTCAATATTATCCCAAATCCACTTTAGATCTACCACTTGCAAAAAAGAAAGGGGAGAAAAGTTTGTTTCATATAAGGGATTTCCGAAGTCGAACCCAATTTTTGTGTTTCCACCTCCATAATTTCTATGATGATGTAAAGAGTTCTTACACTTGGTTGGGTAGAGGTAAATGGATAAAAAAATGTGACAAATGATAAGGTCTGCAACCTACCACTCATATATGATCTCCTTGATGGATTGAAGTGATGATGCACATCTCATGTAAGGAATATTTTCTTGTTGATAGGAAGTCCTACAATTATTAGTAATTACAAAGAAAATGAACACAAAACATGAACAACCTTATGAACCTGATGCATTCCTAATATGAATCTTGGCTGATGAAAAAGTGTTGGAATAATGTTTCTTATTTTTTTTCTTTACTAATCTTGAGGACATGCATAATTGGAATTCAAATTGTCTAGTGTTGCTTATAATTTTAAATGATGAAAAAAACTTCTATTTATATGCATTTCTTCATTTCCCACAAAATTAATTTGAAAATCTAGCAAATGAAATTGAGTTTACAAACATAAAATTGTCGATAATATAACCTATTCAAAATTGGGCTAAAATAGGTTGGTCAAGGGAAGTGGCACCCTATACAATACCTATTTTGAGGCTTTTTTTATTGTTAAAGAAATAATTAGTATTAATATGTAACTATATCTTGGTTTATTGAAAACAATAATAAAAATGAAAAATTATTAGTATAATTAGAGCCAAGAACATAAGGGTAGCTAAAACTAGTGTGAAATTTTTAGGGTCAACAATTTACAATGCTACATATAGCCCCCAATTTAGTGATACTATGAACTTATACTCATTCTCACGCTAAAGTAAGGAAAATCCAAGAAGGGTTCTTTTATCAAAAAATTAGAGAATTAAGATGACACTAAATCTAGGGGATGTGCTAGCCCCTAGGTTCAAGATATTAATGAGTATAAAGACAAAGGAACACATACATGAGATAAAATGCATGATGAAAAATGCAAAGAATACACAATTTGAAGAAACAAACATAATGAAAAAAAATATGCAAAAACAATACAATATAAATAGAATGAAAACACAATGTAAACATGATGTAAACACATGAAAAAGAGGGCATGACATCACAAACTAATAAGATCCATATGTTTCTTATTAGAATACATACCCAAGGTATTCATCAATCACAAGCTAGAAAATTTTGATATTTGCTAGGTTGCCCATGAAAGACATCATAGGCTAGTGAAGTCCAATATTCACTAGGTGATCTTAATAAGAAACAACATAGGCTAGTGAAGTCTAGTATTTTCACAAATATAGCAAATGAAAACACACAAGAGCTAGTCAATTTTGGTGTTCACTAGGTGAGTTAAGTCAACTATATCAAGAATTATAAGAAAATCTTGATGCTTACAAAAAAAATCTGATAAGGTGCTACAAAATATGACCAATATGTCATGAATGCATCACTAAGTTCATTATGTGGGAAAAAAGTGAAGAAAATAATGAAATGCATACCCCAACTTAAAGTAATTTCTAATTTCAATGGAGAGAAATTTCCTTTAAGGTAGAATACAAATGGTATTTGTAACATGGTAGGTCATGAGAGCATGTTGCAAAAACCCTATGCCAAGTGATATGTTCCCAACAAAGCTAACTCATGAAAAGTGATTGCCCCCAATACAAAGCCATAATAAAACCAATATAGCATATGATGGATCCATAGATATGAGGTTAGTATTGATGAGAGATAATGTATAATATGATCATGCTCTGATTGACATCAATCCCCAAATACTTATAAAATAATGAACACGAGGGAGGAATGAAATATGAATACAACATAAAATAATTTGGTTCAACATGGAAGAGAACTAAATGTCTCAATTATTTGCATCGTTCCCAAAAGGAACAAAATAAAGACATCTAAGAAATAAAGAGGAATAAAGGTACAAATAGAGGAATTCCACTAAAAAAATCATTCTCTTTGTATTCTTGAACCAAGATAAACAATAAGTGTCATCCAAAGAAAACTAACAAGATAAATACATGCAAGACAATACATTACAAGGAAATACCATTATGTACAAGAAAAAATCTAAGACACAAAGGGTACTATACATGTGAGCTGATCTATAGAAAATAATTTGCATACCAATCTTGCTAATCCCAAATGGAGGGGAGAAAAAAAGAAAAAGGAACTGCAACAATTGTAGTGCAAGGAGAAGCATCAGGTTCATTTCACATGGTGGGTCACAAATATTAGGAGGATCATCATGATTGGACCCATCTAGATTCATGGTTTTTCTAAACATGAAAAATAGTTCACTATGATCTTGTTTTTCCATTTTGTCTTCTATCTTTTTGTTCAAATATAGGACAATGGGTTGCATATTAGTGCTATCATCTATGTGTGCATCTTGTGTATTTAGTTAGTTTTTAATTATTTTCTTTGGTTGTCATAGATAAGGTTAACCTTCATGCTTTGGTGAGGGAGGTGGAGTAGAGAAGCAATGAAGAAGATGGATGGGTGGGAGGTACCTCATCATGATTTGGTTGTATGGATGGAGGATCACCAGGTAAGGATTTGTAATTTTCTACAAGTTGATGAGCCATAGTACAATGTCTTCCTTAATGTTCCTTTGCACTTCCATTTTGTCTAGTACAAGATTCATCTTCTAAAGGAGGAACTGAGGCAATTTCTAACATTGGAACATTCTATTTCTTTTTAGGTGGAACTAAAGGAACTATGAATGGTTGGGAAATGATATAAATTTTAGATTTTTTCATAAAGGTTTGTTTTTCCTTAGAAGGAACAAAATTAATCCCTGAATCCCTCACCAAATAGTTGTCTTGTGGTATTTTATATGATGGATGATGGGGAACAATGACATAGAATTAGTCAAGGAAGGATACTCGGTTCATGCCGAGGTTTGTTCACTACCCATAGAGTAGGAGGGACAACCATCAGAGCCACTAGAGATTATAGAGCCTCAAGAGGAATGCTAATAAATGATAATTGGGATATTTAATTAGCTTTAAAATTTTGATATAACCAAAAAATAATAATATTCATGTGGTTTAAATGATAAATTATAATTTAGTCTATATTAAAAAAATGGTGCTAGCCGGTGAGCTAGAGAGAAAAAACACAGAAGAGAAGAAGATCCGTTGGGGTGACTCAATGGTGGATGGCGATGGTGATCTGAGATGGAAGGCAGAAGAAATAACTAACCAACAGAGGCCTGGTCATTCTCCATAATAGGTCTTTGAGAAATGAGCCTAGGTGGATAAATTCCATCCACACTACTAGTAAAATGGAAGCAGAGAGGTTCAAAGTGGACTCCAGAACTTTCCCCAACCTGAAGCAAGAGAGAGAAGGACTCTTGGCCGATCGCTAAAGGCAATAGATCACCGTTAGAATAACCAAGGTAGAAGATCGCATGAGCCAAGGTGTGGGTGGTTTTGGGAAAATGAACACAAGAGAAGACCGTCAAATACCAATTGGCGCAGCGAGGGTAGAGGCATTCAAAAGTGGACCAACAAAGTTTGGAGAGCTAAGGGTTTGGTCATCACCAGGATAGAAGGAGAAATTCCATCAAATAAGTAACAAGGAGAGGAAGATGAATTTTGAAGGAGAATGAATCAAAGAGATAGAAACCTACTCAAAAGGAAAATAAATCAAAGAAACTACCGAACCAAAGAGAATGGTGAATTGAATCTGCAACCCCATGGGAGAAAATTGTACCAAATTCCTTCAAATGTGAAAGAAAAAATAATAAAATTTTTGATGGAGCACGCTCTATTCATGAAATGGACTGGTCCAAATGGAATGAAGGAGTAGATAAAGGACTGGTGGGAGAGTAAATTCAAAGACCGGGTAAGCATTTCTCAATTCCCAAACTCATTTTTTCTCATAGAATGCATAGACCAAGAGTTAAAGCTAGAAATTGTAGAAGGAAATCTCTTGTTTATGAAAGGCCATTGTTTCCATTTCCTAAATTGGAGAGCTAGTTTTGACCCATGGAACTATCAAATAAACTAGATCCCCACCTGGATCAAACTAGTAGACCTACCCACAAAATTTTGGAATTTAGATGCGATGGTAAGATTGGGTGATGCCCTAGGAGTATGTCTAGGGGTGGATGAGAACTTTTTAAATGGGAAAGAAGGAGCAAAAGCATGCATTATGATAGAAATAGATGGGGGGGTTGGGATTTATAAGAACACCAAAATCTTGACAAATTTTGGGAGCTGGAAGCAAGAGATAGAAATATGGGAAGGGACATAAAACAAAAAATGCCTCTTTAGAAAATCATTCCTAGAAAATTCCTCAAATGGGAGAGCAGACATTGCCACAAATCACAATGAGAATATAAAAATAGGAGAAGACAGTTCTTAGGAAATAGCAGACAAAACTCTAGGAAACAAACTAGAGAAGAATGGAGAAGCATCTGAATTGAGAAGAATTGATGGCTCCTCCAAGGAGCCTCACATTCCACCCAAACAAGTCATGGGAAGCTCAAAGGTGGAGGATAGGTAGGCAAAGGAAGCCCCCAACATTCTCATGGATGATATGCAAGAGCTCCAGAGGGTCTTTCAATCCCAACTGTCAGAATTATTAGAAGGAATAGCAAAGGGTGAAAGGGTCCCCTAGCCTCTAGAAATAGAGAGTGAGAGGATTTTTCACAACACTGAACCAAATAAAGATTCCCCCCATAGGAAGAAGAAAAAGATGAGCCTCAATTGGAAGATGAAGAAAATGAACAATATTTAGATGGTGAGGGCGAGCTCTGGGAAGAAGTAGAGGAAGGTGAGCTAATGGAAGTCAGACAGTTGGAACAAATGGAATCAAAGATGAAGACCCCTAACATAAAAGGAAACAACAAGAGGGGAATAATGTCAAACAAGACCAAGTTGATGATTGTAGGGAATTCCTCTAGGAAACAAACACTGATGGTTGGGAAGGAGAGTCTCCTTCCTAGGGTCGAATGAGGCTCATAACATGGAATGCCATAGGTGTCAACACCCCTGAAAAATGGTGCATGGTCAAGCACCAAATTGACCAATCAAATGTAGATATAGTACTCATTCAGGAAAAAAAATGGAGCACGAAAGAAAGTGAGAAAAGATTATGTAATTGGAGGCAATGGAAAGACCACTTCAAGGAGGCCTTAGAAGCTTCAGGAGGACTAGGGATCATTTGGAACCCTCTCACAATAGAAGGAGAAGTAGAAGAAGAAGATCATAATTGGAAAATGCTTAAGTGCAAGGACTTGAGAAGAAATGTCTTCTTCATCAACATTAATGTATATGGGCTAGTGCCAACAGGGGAAAAAAGAGATTATGGGACAAAATTTTAGTTGAGATATAAAACAAAAGACTTGTCAAAGGAATTGTAGCTAGAGATTTCAATGCAACCCTAAACAATGAAGAGAAGCAGGGAGGCCCAGGTAGAGTAATGGTCATTCGAAGAAACTTCCAAGAATTCATATTAAAAAACCAATTAAAAGATGTGTAGACCAAGAATGGAACATTCACATAGTCTAATAGAATAAAATGCTTTAGCAACATATAGCAGAAAGGTTGGATAGATCTCTACTTTGGGTATATTGGGGAGAGTTGGAAGGCACTCATGAAGCTCATATCCTCCCCTTTACTAGATTAGACCACTTTCTAGTATTACTATCATTTGGCCAGGATGATCCTCCTAAGGGAAGCGTGTTCAAATTTGAATAAATGTGGTTAAGAGATGAGAAATTTCTAGAGCTAGTTAAAACATGGTGGAACAAAATCAGGTTTGGAGACAAGACAAAGCTCTTTAAGATAAAAAAAAATGGAATCACACAAAAAACAATCTGAAGGAATGGAACAAAACACACTTCAAGAACATATTCAAAGAGAAAGAAAGAATAGAACAAGATATCAGGGCTCTAAATGAGCACATAATAAAAAATGGAATGGATGCAATTGACTTTGAAAATGAGAAAATCCTAAAAGAAGAACTAACAGAAATTCTGAAGAGAGAAAAATGGTACTGGTGCCAAAATTCAAGAGAAACATGGCTGAAAGAAGGGGATATAAACACCAAATTCTTTCACATAACAATAATTGCCAAGTGCAACAAGAAAAGGATTGTAGAGATCAAGAATACCAACGGTGAAATGGTGCAATCAATAGAAGTAGTCAACAAAGAGGAAGTAAACTTCTTTGAAGAAATGTTAAACAAAGAAAGTTAGGAACACCGGGCTGCTAGAGACAAGTTGTTTAGTGCAATCCCATCAATAATAACAGAAGAACAAAATAAGTACCTCTATCAAAAGATATCCCTAGAAGAGGTAAAGGCAGGAGTATTCCAAATGAACCTTGATAAAGCACCGGGCCCAAATGGATTCCTAGCTTGCTTCTTTGAAAACTTCTAGGAAACTATTGGAAAGGACCTAGGGGCGACACTAGAGGAATCAAGGAAAAAAATGACAATGCTAGGAGAAGTAAATCACACCTTTTTGGCCTTAATCCCCAAGAAGAAATATCCCTAAACAATGAGTGACTTCAAGCCAATAGCCCTATGCAACACGGTGTACAAAGTGGTCACAAAAATAATTACAAATAGACTCAAAGAAGTGTTGAAGGAGGTAATTTTAGAGGAGTGGAATGGTTTTGCCCCAGGTTGGTCAATAGTAGAAGGCATTATCACAACCCATGAAATAATTCACTTAGTGAGAAAAAATAAAGAGGCGTGTATGATTCTGAAACTAGACATCCTCAAGGCATATGACATGGTAGATATGAATTTTCTTGTAGAGGTGCTAATAAAATTTGGTTTTGGAGAGAACTTGGTAAATTGGGTCAAAATTTGCATCTCCAAAGAAAAGTTTTCAGTATTATTGAATGGAACAACAAATGGTTTTTTCCCCTTTGCAAGGGGGCTAAGACAAGGGGATCCCCTGTCTCCATTTATTTTCATAATAATGGAAGACTTTCTTGGGAGAGGAATCACGAAGTTGAGAAGTGAGGGAAAGTGGAAAGGATTGCATGTAGCCAATCGGTTTAAGCCATCAACTCATCTACAATTTGTAGATGACACAATCCTCATGGGAGAAGCCAGTAGAAGGGAAGAAAGAATGATCAAGATTTTTTTGGATGACTACTGCACAGCCTCGAGAAAAGGCATCAACTGGGGAAAATCAAAAGTCTTCTTTCTAAAAACTCAACCAATCCTGCAAAAAGACATAGCTAGAATTATAAAATTGAAAGTTGCCACATTGCCAAGGTGCTTCTTGGGAATTCCATTTTTTGCTGGCATCAATAAAAAATGCTACTGGGAGAAACTGATCAACTATTGTAAGAATAAACAGGGCACATGGAAAGTTGAATAGCTATCTTTGGTAGGTAGACTTTTGATGGTCAAATCTATTTTATCATCCATACTAGTATACTTAATGTCATTTCTAAAGCTCCCAAGAGCAGTAGAAGAAGTTCTCACCCAAATATTCAGAAGATTATTTTGGAGTGGAACAGGGAACCAGAATAAGCTCCCCCTTCTAGCTTGGGACAAGATGTGTACACCCAAAGAAGTGGGAGGAGCAAGGATTAGCCAACTATCCATCATGAATCTAGCCCTGGGGGATAAATTGGTATGGGACATACACTCAAAAGGGGAGAAAAGGTGGGTCAAAATCATGAGGAGAAAATACTTGGATTCAGATGATCCGACAAGAATCCTCACAATAGTAAACCCCCTAAGAGGGTTAGAAATTTGGAATTTCATTATGGAATGTTGAGACATAATAGAAAATGATGTAACATTGGAAGTTTGGGATGGTACTAGCACCTCATTCTGGAATGACTTTTAGTGTGGGAAACCTCCCATTAGAAACACCCCAGGATTAGATGAAATAAAGGAAGAGATGATAAGGCTCTGGGGGAATAAAGTAGCCAACTATGGAAAAAATATTACTAACCAAGGAGCCCACATTTGGAGTTGGAATGATCTTTAAGTACTTAATTCCCCACAAGCACAAAAAGATGCACTAAAAAGGATCCTCAAAGAAAGTACATTTATTCCATCAAATCACAAGGATCAGGTTAGATGGTGTGGCTTTGCAACAGGCTCATACAAAGTAAAACTAGGTTATAAAGTAAAAGAGCTAGCCATTGTTCGGCAAGATTGGCCATGCAAATTGATCTGGGGGAAGAAATTCTTCCCCAAGGATGGAGTATTTGCATGGTTGGCATTATAGAGAAGAATCCTGACAGAGGATAGGCTAGCCACTTTTGGAATCCAATGCCCAGGAAGATGCTCTCTATGCAAAGAAAATGAAGAATTAACAAACCATCTCCTTCTGACCTACCCATATGCAAATATCTATTGGAACATAGTGAGAAGCAAGCTAAATCTTCAATGCCCTATGCCAGTGGATCTCTCAACATGGTTCAAGATGTGGCCTAAAAAAGGTAACAAAATAGTTTTTGGAGGAATTTGGCAGTTAACACCATCCATAGTAATATGGGCATTGTGGAAGGAAAGAAATAGGAGAATCTTTCAGGATAAAGAGCTAAACAAGGATAGGCTATGGGACAAAATAGAAAGAGCTATAGTTGAATTGGTAAATGAGGATGCTTGGAGCAAAGCAAGAAAAAAAAAATATACACAAATTAGGATGACTATCTGATGAAGAAATTCCCTGGCCTCAAGCCACCTCTTCTGAATGGAAATAGCTCAGCTCAAACTAGCAAGACAAAGAGAGAATGAGTAACCTGGAAAGAACCATATCTAGGATGGGTAAAAGTGAACTTTGATGGTGTAGCTCATGGCAACCCAGGGCCAGGTGGGGCTGGTTGAATTTCAAGGGATTCACAAGGAAGGAAATTAGCAAAAAAATCCATACCATTGGGTCTGTGCTCGAACAATGAAGCAAAATTTAGAGCAGCATTAATTGGCCTTTAGATGGGAATAGAATTGGGGATAAAACAGATTCATTTGGAAGGATATTCATTGATAACGATTAATTCCATTCGAAGAGGTGCCACCTCAAATTGGAAATTAAATCACCTCATGCATCAAATCAAAAAATTGGCAGACGGGTTCGAGGCCCTCAAAATTTGTCACATCTACTTGGAAGGAAATGATAAAGTGGATGAGCTGGAAAAAAAGGCATCTAAAACCTCCACATAGGAAAAATCCATCAGGCAACATCAGGAAAAAGAGCCGACATCAAAACTAGGGTTAGCGGCAAAAGGAATCTCACAGAAATAAAAGAGATATCTAGGAATTTTCTTTGATTAGACAGGGGTCATCATCAAAGATCAAGTACAAGAAAAATAAAACAATTTCTGAGGAATTTGAAAGATTGAGAAGTGGTTGGATTAACAAGCATTGATTCATTGGTGTACCATCACCAAGGTGGCGGCTGCTAGGCATGCTCCAAAGGACTCGAATGGAGGAAAAATAATTATGATAGATTAAGGCCTTTGCCAATAAATGGATGTAGTGAGAGTAATATTTCACATCTACATTTTCAAAATCGAAGAAGCAATAGAAAATTCTAGACGAGCTCCTGGTGAGGAAAAAATGGAAGCACCGCTTGTGCTGGATACGACAAAGAAACAACAAGCCTTCAGAGGGGAAATAATTGATAAACGACTATAGGTGTTGATGAATTCTTCCCACCCACTAATTCTTTGGGCAACAAAAAAGGTAGTCAAACCATAATTTATGAGGGCATACCACAAAGTGAGAGCAAACACAAAAATTACTGCAATGTTCCTGGCAGTCCTCTTGCACATGCGAGTCTTGAAGGAGATGGGTAAAACACCCCAAATGGTACTCTTGCACGCATGGTTGCACGACATAGACATGGTGTCAGACAATGTGGATGAGAATGGAAAAATCCCCATGTTGCATAATTACTACATGATTGGGATGCGAGGGAGGGAAGTAATGAATTTTCCTTTGGTTCAGACCATCAACCTTGAAGGATTTGAAAAGTTGTGGGATGAAAGGGACCAAAAAATTCTCTTCCTCCTCAGGGCAACCAAGATGATGACCAATCTTCCTGATGGATGGGAAACACGATATGTTGAGGATGAAGGTATGTCAGAATAAATTGTTGTTGGTGATGACGAGGACTGGGACCTAGGTGGTGGAGAAGAATGGCATGTGAATGACCCCAAGGACCTAGAGGAAAAGGTGAAAATCCCAGTGCACCAAAATTGTGGAGTAGAGTGCCTTGTAATAGAAAATTTCATGGCCTACCTGAAACGCACAAAATCAGATGACGAGGAGGAAGGATAAATTCTGGTTGGGTATGGTTTTAATATTTCTATGGTTTTATCAATAGCAATAGTAATAGGTAGATGGAGTCAGCCTCAGGCCAGGATACTGCCTATACTAGAAAACATACCATTTTGTAATGGAAAGTGTAATGCATGAAAGTATGGATAGAATAGGAGCCCATCGAAGGTCATTTTTATAGAAAAGACCTTCAGGGGTGTTCTGGTGATCAAAAAACTGATGTAATGCTCTTTTCAAGTAATACAGGGTACTGCCCCTAGTAGTGTTTTACCTAGCCAAAAAAAAAATTCATGTGGTCTAGATAGTTTGGTTAGTTGAGGCCAAAAGTAATCAAGTGGAAAATTTCAATGAGAGACAAAACACTTAAATCCACTATGAAAAATAATATGTATTTGGCCTTCCAATGGGAATTGTAGTGTAGAAAAGTGTACTCCTTTACATTTTCGCACTTTGTTTGGGCCCTCTTAATTAAATTGGAATTAATTATGTCTTAATAAGCCTTATTTTACATCTACAAGCCTAATAAATAACATTTTCTGAAGGTGAAACCCGACAATAATTAATTACAACACATAACAATTTACCTTGAGCAATGTGTGTTACAAGAATAGGGAACTAGGACCCATTCACCCATGGGTGAATGGGTGCACCCTAGGCCTTTGAACCTGAATTTAAAATATGGTTTTGGTGGTATTTTAATGTCTCTAACTTCAAATTTTGATATCATCTTGTAATGATACATACCTATAAATACAAGGTTATTTTATCATTCAAAATCCTAAGAAATCTACAATTTTTATGATACTTCACAAGAGCTAATATTATGATCAAGGGAATTCAAGACAATATTATTGCAGAAATCAAGATCTCAAGCATCATGTCAAAGTATTTTGTAATCATGCATTTTTTTGGAGCTAACATTGTGCTGTAGGTTTCAAAGATGAAGTGAAGCATTCAAGTCATATCTCCAGCATCAAGATCCACATCCATTGAAGCCATCTCATGCAATGTCAAGATCAAGATTTTAGACTTCCAAATGTTTATTCAAGGGTTTGGTGAGTTGCAACATAGCTTTGTTCATTCATCATTCTTTTCATGTTTCATTATTTCAATTCAAGGTGTAATTACCCAAACGAGGTTTGATCAAGGAAAATCCCAATTCCATTTTGTGTTTATGTTGCACATCTTAGGTTGAAGAAGGATTGAAGATCTCTTAAATATAAATATTGGAAAAGTTGTCAAAGTTTCAAAAGTTATCAAAGTTATCGTCAAATCACAAAAATTCGCCTACATATTTGATTTCTAACATTTCAACACTGAAACTCAGATCAAACAATAGCTACAAATTGACATCAAAGGCTTCCAATTTTTTTTGGAAAACCTTGAGCATAAACCCATTCACCCATGTGAAAATGAGTCCCATTTTTCCTCCCAAAACTTATTTTTCGTAACTGGTACAAAATGTTCTACACTTCTCAAATTTGTAAAATTTTTGTTGTTTCTATAAGTATTGAGCTTTAAATTGATATTTCAAGTTTGAATGAGAATAATTGAGTTTATTTACTATTTTTATTTTTTCTCCCGAAAGTGTTTTTTAGGATGATACCGGCATCCTCAAGCATAAGGAAATCAGTAGATTCCCTCATTGAGCTGACTAACCTAAGCGTTGTAAGTCAATTCTTTGTGTGGATCTCATTTCCTTATGAAATAGTGAGAAATAGGTCCATCATACCCCTATTGTCCCCATTTCAAATTGATTTAACCTATTTTTCATCATTTCATTTTGGTGAACTTGACTTTGTACAATAAAATTCTGAAATTTGGAGTCCATTCAAACCCTAAATCTATGATTTACATTACTTTGCATTGCATTGCATCTTATTTAGGGTTCTTAACTTGCATTGATTTGCATCTCATTTACCATTTTAGGTTTGTATTTTGCATTCTTTAAAATATGAAAAATCCAAAAAAATTATCAATTTTGTATAGTGCTTACATAACATTGCATGATCATTCACTTAAATCATAATTTGAATCAAAATTGTATCTCAAATTAGGTATTTTTTTCTTGTCATTTAGCATCATTTTATACTTGCATTTAGATCTAATTTTCCATAAATCTGAAACTATATCTGCCTGTTTGCAACTAAAATTTGAAAGAAAAAAATCAACTGAGAAATCTATAATTTATTTTTTCAAAACCCTAACACAAAACCTATTCACCTGTGGGTGAATGAGTCCTTGATCAAGCTTCATTCTATTTGTTTTGGCACTAAAAAACCTTTATCTACATTGGTTGTTTTTGTATTCAGGTTCCTATTTCAGTTTCCAAAATATCCCTTTTTTAATATTTTTACATTAAGGTTAATTGTTCAAATTGAAGTTCTTTTCAAAATCTAAATTAGACTTAAAAGACATCATTTTTCAAGTTTTTGCATAGTATAATAAAAAAAATATCTTTTTAAAAATCTGAAAATTTGTTATCTCTTTGCACTTCAATTCATTTTTGCATCATGGACATCTGTATGGAAAATATACGAAAGTCCTTAATGTCTTTGGTTGATTTCTTAAGTTGTGTCTTGGTAATGATTCTAATGAACTAGAACCTAATCATGTGCAATCAACTCCTAATGAGTGTCCTCGTGATGTGAACATCTTAGGTCAAGATGGAGATAGCATGCAACAATTCATACAAGACTCCTCATGCAACCTTGAGAACAATGCATCCTTTTACCCCTCCATGGAACAACCAACACTTCCTATGATACGACCATTTGATATGTCCAAATTCTTACCTTCTAAAATTGAACCACAAAGTAAGCCTCAACCATGAATCATTAATGAACTTGTTAACAAGAGAACTAATGATACTCTTCCATCTTACACTAGTCGATTTACTAACACACCCATTTACTTAGAAGAGAGTTATGGTCAATGCTTTAAGATATTAAGAAAACAAGGATGTGACATAATCAATGAGCATGAAGTCCAAAAATTACTAGAAAAAATCCCAATTTAAGATACCAAAGGATTAGGATATCAAGACCCTCCTCCCCCCGTATCTTCCAAGGAAACAATTGTCCTCCTTCATAACGATCAAAAAATGCCTCACAAGGATGATAGGATCATCTAAGGTCCTCCTCCTTCAAATAGACCTCAATCATCCAATCCTTATAAAGTCAAAGAATTTCCATTTTTGCACACTAAAACATAAATTGAACTAAAAATATAATAACTTCTCCGTCTAGGATTGATTTACTTGCCACCTATCAAAGAAAACACAAAAGGTAAGAGTGCAAAAATAAATTATTTTGAATTTCATGTAACAAGTTTGGCAATATTACTGATGAGTGTCGTTCCTTAAAGGGACTAATTAGAAAATTTGGAACAATTCCTTGGGATTGTGATCGGATAATCCCTTAAATACTAATTGCTTTTCTCCTTGCCATGCGATAGTTGTAGGATCATATCATACTCACCATTGCATGTTTTACATTTATTGAAAATTATTTCTATATTGCAAGGATCTCATTCTCATCACTCACCTTGGCTCATCGTTGTCCTACACTTAGTTAGGGCAAGGAGTTAGATAGACTTATCCTAGTATGACACTTGTTGTTGTTCCTTTGGCTAGTTATCCTCTTTCCGCATATACTAAATATGAAGAGGATGCAGATGACCTGCTATAGGTTGATTCACATGTGCTCTGCTGGTCTTTTCTTTGTCTTCATTTCATGTTCTTTTTGTGTGATTGCATGTGTGTAATGTGATCCCCTGTATCGTTCTTTTTCACATGTCTTTATGTGTATTCCTCTATTTTTATCTACATTCTTCTATATGTCATAAAATTTTATCTTTTCATTTTGTCTTGTGTTTTCCTTTTGGGGATGATGCAAGGCATCAAGACATTTAGGTATCTTTCATGTTGACTGAAAATCTTTTCTTTGTTTTCACTCTCGAGGAGTCATTCTTCTAGTTCTACAAGTATTTGGGGAATGACAAAATTTCTGAGCTCTATAATAACATTGTAGCAAAGACATACATTGACCCCAAATCCATGGATCCCTTATGTGTTTGGGATTTACTTTGGGGACAACCCCTTTTCATGACTTAACTTCATTTGGAAACATATTATTTACATAGGTCTTCCCAAATAAGCTCTCATGTCTTCTTTTTTTTTTTAGCATTTATCATTTTCTACTTTAAAGTAATTGCTCACAACATGGTGTTTAGCAATTTATTTAAAGTGAGGGCATACATTGGCATTATAATTCTAAAATTTTTGACTATAATTTGTGTTTCATAATGCACGGTCTTCTTACTTCATGCGATGTGTCTAATTATTGGTGGTGTTATTACATTTGATGTCCTTTAATATTTTGACCTTTCTGAGCATATGAAATTCCTCGTAGTGGTGATGCTACATATTGCATTCCCTAAGTGGTGTATAGCTTATCCTTGAATTTTCCTCTCTTAGAGACATTAGGCACAATGTTCCCTAAATAGAGACCTTTCATGAACTAATAAAAAACCCTCTGAATATCCTATTTAAACTTTTTTTCATGAGTTCTTAGCATAAAGTAGTGTGCTAGCCTTGTGAAGCTCAAGTTACAACCATTTCCATGGCCAACAAGCATAACACACCTTTCTTGCTAGTAGGGCAATTCTTGTGTTCCAATATGGTGTGTCCCTTGGTCTTCCTTGTCCAGCACAATTCTTAGGTTGTAACATCATGGCTTAACTGCCTCCAATGGATCTTACATAAATCTGGTAGTTGTATCGGGCATTGACAAGTTGATATTTTGGTGCAATGACAACCACCAATGTAACAATTGGTATCAGAGCCAAGCTCATAGGTTCAAACCCCTCACTTGTGCTAGGGGATTGTTGCAAGATGGAGTGTCCCTTGGTCTTCCTTGTCCATCATGAAAATTAGGTTTGTGACATGGCTTAATCACCTCCTGTGGATCTTACATAAATTTGGCGGTTGTATCAAGCATTGACAAGTCAATCTTTTGGTGCAGTGACAACCACCAATGTAACAGTTTATTCCTAAGTGCTTAGCATAATGCAACTTACTAAGCCTTATATAGCTCAAATTTCATATTATGTGGAATCTTATCAAATTTATCAAGAGCTATAACTTTGGTATGGTTAGTTCAATGGGAGCCTAATAAGACTCTCTCATTGGCCACTTCTGGGGGGTCACCTAGTGGACAACAGATTTTCACTAGCCCATGTGAATACCCATTGTTGTTTGTATAGTGGAAAATGGGTTTCACTTGTAATTTTTTTTTGTAAAATTAGCCAAGGCTTGATCCACATCGAGTTAGACAAATAGTCAAGGATTGATCCACCCCTTTTTCTTCTTTTTCCTTTCTTTTAGTCTTTGAAATTTTATGATTGAGTATCTTGTCATTGCTTATGCATATTTATTAAAGGTATGTGTCTCTTTGTGCCTTGGTTTTCTATGAGATCTTAGATCTTGGGGGCTTGATCATCCTCCTTGAGCTTTTTCATCTTACCTTTCCAATGATTTTACAAGTAGATCTCATTGGATTGTCTGCTTTAGTGTATTTTTTACACAATTTCATCCTCTCACTAAAGTGGGGGCTAAATGTAGTGTAGAAAAATGTACTCCTTTACATGTTAACACTTTTTTTGGGCCCTCTTAATTAAATTGGACTTAATTATTCCTTAATAAGCCCTATTTTACATCTACAAGCCCAATAAATTATATATTCCAAAGGGGAAACCTAACAATAATTAATGCCAACACATAGAAATTTACCTTGAGAAATGTGTGTTCCAGGAATAAGGACCTATGACCCATTCACCCACCCTAGGCCTTTGAACCTAAATTTAAATTATGTTTTTGGTGGTATTTTAATGTTTCTAAGTTAAAATCTTAATGTTGGCTTCTAATGTTTAATTTTTGGGAAATTAAGGATACATACCTATAAATACAAGGTTATTTTATCATTCAAAATACTAAGTAATCTAGAATTTTTATGAGGCTTCACAAGAGCTAATATTCAGATAAAGGCCATTCAAGAGTAGATTTATGAGTGATTTATTGCAACAATCAATATCTCAAGTATCATGTCAAAGTCTTTTGCAATTATCCATGTTTTTGGAGCTAACATTTTGATGTAGGTTCATAGTGTTCTACTCTTCTGAGATCTATAGAAATTTTGTTATTTTTGTTAGTATTGCACTTTAAATTGATTTTTTAAGTTTGAATGTGCATAATTGAGTTGATTTAATATTTTTAGTTTTCTCCCAAAAGCGATGTTCAAGCTGATATCGCCATCCTCAAGCATACGAAAATCAATAGATTCCCTCATTGAGTTGACTCACCTAAGGGTTGTAAGTCAACTCTTTGTGTGGGTCCAATTTTCTAATGAAATAGTGAGGAATAGGTCCATCAAACCCCCATTTTCCCCATTTCAAATTGATTAAACCTATTTTTCATCATTTCAAGAATTGAGAAATTTTTGAATGACAGATGGGATCCCATTCATAGAGCTTAGCCATGGATGACCTAGCTTCCTATGAAACTTGTCTAATGTTCGTATTATAGTGAACAAAATATCCATATTTTTAGGTCCTACTTTAATTGGGAGGGTTATAGAACCAATCATAGGGTGAATAGAGCCATCATGAGCCTTTAATAAATTTTTTTTATTACATTAAAATTGGAAGGGTCGGTACCCATTACAAAACAACCATAGAGGCAAATGAGGAACTCACGAGAAGTGAGAAACCAAAAAAACTAAAACATAAACTTAAGCATAAACAATTCAAATAGAAAAACAACAAAATAGAAAGCACATAGAGATGGTACCAACACAGAACCACATGAAACCTATAGGTCTCCCACAAACTTGAAACCACTGATTGCATTCCATTCTTGGGAAAAAAATTGGAGCTTCTTTTCAAAATTTAGAGGCCCCTGTTGAATGGACTAAGTATTCACCATGACATCATGAGCTGAGGCATCTACCATTTAACCCTTATTTTTCATATGACCATCCTATATTCCATCCCCAATCCACTTCCCCTTGCAATTCCTTAATTCATCCTAAAAGTCTTGAAGGGTGAGGGAAAAGTTCTTCATGGTTTATTTATTATAATCGATAATGACCTTGAGGAATTGGATGGTTTTCTTTTGGTTTTGATAGATAGCATCAATCTTGGTCAGTAATTTTTTTTTTCTTCCTTAGTACCAACAATGGCACACAAATCTTCTAGATCCTTTTCCCACATCGCCCACTTCTTGAATGGCTGGGCTAGAGAGGAAATCATGTCCCAATGCTCCTTATTCTCCACCTCCTCTATCCATTGGACCTTCTGCTCAAGAACCTTGCCCTCCAGAATTTGGATTCTTTCTTTAGTTGTTACCAACTGGCCCAAGAGCCACTTCATGATATCCCTTTAGATATTAGTTATCTCTGAGATTTCATTGATTTTTTTACATAGGGGTCATGAGGGGCATGAATTGACCTAAATTTTGTTATGATTTTCTCTAGATTAATGCACAAATTGGAAGAATTTTGAGAGTTTGGATTAGAAATAGGGGGTGGGTATGTGCTGGATCATGATGGGCCAAAAAGTGGTGATATGTAAGTGATATGATGGCCCATGCACGGCTAACGACTTTTTTTTTAACCCAAAAATGATGAAACGAAAAGGGTTTTTAAAGGAGATTCTCAACTTTCCACCAATATAAATTATGCTTTACTTTGAATTTAATAAATAATTATTATTCATTTTCTATTTGAATTGCGACTAAAGTCTTGATTGATAGGCTAATTGAAAAAAATCTATATCTTTCAAACAATATCACATTCTATGTTTCACATACTATAGGATTAAAAAAAATTGAATTTCATGAAGTTTTGACCAAGTGAAGGTGATCAGACATATGAGTTTGTATATTTTTTTAAAATTTTAATAAAAAAATCATAATTAATTATTTACTAGGAAAAAAATTACAAAAAATATGCATCACATCAGGACATGAGTCCTCTACTTATATTTAAAATCTTATAAAAAAAATATTATCATTTTATTGTGGTTAGGGTGGTCAGATAGACACCTACTTCTTATTTTTTCCCTGAAATTTAAGTACAACTACATTGAAAGTTCAAATTTTCACCAAATAGAATTTAAAAAAGAAAAAAGACCTAGTAGTTTAGAAACTAATATCAATTTTCTATAGATTCTATTCTTACATATTTTTGAAATAATATACATAACTTATTCAAATTTTTATGTCAAGTTGCCTAACTCTGATTTTTTGAATTTTCATCGCCACTTAAGGGCCTGATTTTTCCATGATGATTATGCACATACCCGGGTGTTGGGAACATCAAAAGTATTCACATGAGTAGAAAATTGCAAAGGAGAGTTGGTCAGGGTTGGATTCCATAACTCGTCATCATTTGAGTTGTCAGACTCCCCCAAAAAATAATTAGAAATAGGCGTGGGTTTTGACAAAGGGGTGCATTTCACGGGGTCGAAGGTTGTTTTCATTAATAGGGGCTTTACCTTGAGCCCGAGTGCTATGGTGAATGGCAGGAGGTGTTTCATCCAAAGTAATTGAAGGGTTGGGACCATCGAAGGATTGGTGGGGTCATAAATGGTCAGAGTGTTCTTAGGAATAGTAGGAGTGGAGGGAAGTATGATAGAATGAAACTTACAGAGATGATAAATAAGGAACTCGTGGATGGGGAATTTCATGCATTTAGCCTGGACACTTCTAATAGATTGCTCAAGAAACGATAGAAGCAAAAATAAAAAGTTCATTTTGACATTATACCTAAGATGATTAAGCATAAGGAAAAGATGAGTATGGAAGCGATAGAATTGCCCTTCGGGTGTGACATACTTCATAACACTACTACATTTTGACAAAAATTTCGACGAACTTTCGTCAAAATTATTTCGTCGATTTTCTGATGAAATTTGGAATGTTGAAATTCTGACATAGCTGAGGATGTTGGGTCAGAATTTGATGTTTCAAATTTCATTGAAAAATCAACAAAATAATTCCGACAAAAGGTCGTCAAAATTCTGTGAACTTTCATCTGAATTTGAGTCAAAATGTATCAGTGTAAGGACTTCAACAATTTTTGTCCAAATATCGGGTAGGTTCGCACGGTTAAAGCCATTCTGTAAGGTATTCATCCTCTCACCCTCTTTCAAAAAAAAGTTCCATGTATTTCTAGTAATGGCCTTTCGACTTATGAGGAATATAAACCCCTTCTAGAGGAAGCCCCATCACCTCTACAATTAGCTCAGGAGTCACCATGAAGGAAACCCCTTCAACAATAATGTAGTGTCGAAAAATTTTATTCTTTACATTCTCACGCTTAATTTGGGAATGATTAACATAAAATGGACCTAATGCTGCCTTTATCTAGTGTTGTAATGTGTTTTCCACATTCACATTGGATTTAGGACCCTTTTAAGCTAAATTGACCTAATTTTGCCTTAATTTAATGTTGTAAAGTGTATTTATTTACACTTTCAAATTACATTTTGGGCCCTTGCAAACTAAATAAAATTAATGGTGCCTTATTTAAGGTGTTGTAAAGTGTAGCCTAACACTTTCACACTAATCTAGGGGTTAATTAATTAATTGGGCTTATCTATGCCTTAATTGGCCCTTTTTTGCACCCACAAGCCTTAATTAATGCATATTTTTTAGGATAATCCCTACATAAACCAACATCCAATCATAATTCATGTCTTTTTAGGTTGTGTTGCCTAGATTTAGTGATCTAGGGCTCATATTCCACTTTGGGCATATGAGTCTCACCTAGGTTTCAGGCCTCGATCTTGATTTTAAATCATTCTAGGATTTTTTTGAAAAATGTGTCCCATAGTTAAGCCTAATGAGACTCATACACCACTTATGGAGTATGAGTCCTGTGTGGCCCAAAATAAAATTTAATTCAAATTCTTGGTGGGATTTAATCCTCATAGATCTGATGTCAGCTTGTAGTGTTGTAATTTCGAGAAATTTGGCATAAATAAGTATAAATACAAAGTTATTTCACTCATTTTTTACCTAAGACTTTAAAAAGAGAATTCCGAATAGAAAGTTAATGATTACAACAGTTTGCAAGACTTCACAAGAGCATTCAAGAGAATTTCTAAATCATTCAAGGGAAGATTTCTTCATCAATTGTTGCAGCAATTCAAGATCCATCATCAAGTCAAGATCATTAAGCATGAAGCATGTTGTTGAGCTAGTGTTGTGATGTAGCATTGAATATCCATTTGCAAGCATAGTCTCATATCCATATTCAAGTTCAAGATCTGCATCCCTCATGGCCACTTCATGTTAAATTATAGATTTACAAGACATCAGTCAAGGTATCATTATTCATGTTTCATGCTTCATGTCTCATGTCTCATATTCTTATTTCATTATCTAATCATTTGGTTTAATTACCTAAATGGGGTTCGACCTAGGTAAACCCCTATTTCCTAACAATCAACAAGTTTCTCTCTCTCTACATGTGTGATTTCAGATCTAGGTATCTTGGAGCTTTAAGCTCCCTTGAAGATTGGATTACAAGGTTGGAGAAAGTCATCAAGTTGTCACAAGGTTGATATCTTCACAAAAATCACCTATAGGTTGAAAATTAGGGTTTCATATTTGGAAACAAAGTGTGGAAGAAAGAGAAGAGATTGGAAACCTAATTTAGATCTTAACCCTAGGACCCCCCTATTGAAAGATTTCTTTTGTCTACTTCACCCTTGGATTGAGATCTCTAGGGTTTTCTTGAATGAGAGTGTAGAAGATTGTTGTTCTATGTACTCAACCGTAAAAAATGATGAAAATTTTATTCCTTACAAATAATAGTTTCATTAACCCAATAATTAGTGAATTCTAAAGAAATCTTGGGGTCATGCCCCTACATCCCCTCTGAAAATAAAGCCAACGTGCCCCATTCTAGAATGGCCCAAACCTCCTTGTCTTGGTTCCATCCCTCACAACTAGTAGGTTCATCCTGAATCAAATCACCCCCCATCGCTAAAATCACAAATTTTAGAGCGAGGTAATACTAGCTATAGAAATGGCTATACGAAAACTAGAGTCACAAGTAAATGTAAATATGAAAAAGACGGATTAGAAATCTTAAGTTTCCATAATTGAGGAGGTGGAAACTATCAACAAGAGATGACAATGTATTTAGCTAAATCTCATTTGTACAATACATTAGCATCATGTTCAATTAATTCAAGCACCTAACCTAGGATATGGAGGATATTATCACATATTAATAAATTTGGAGTAAAGGCTCCAAGATTTTCTAACACATAGGAAACTTTATTTTTGCTCCCATACACATGATTAACACTACAATTTTCAAGGGAAATCATGCAATTGTGAGCCGAGGACATGGAGTCTTAGTGGGTCATGTAGGGAAAGGCTTTACATGTTAGCATGAGAGTTGTGTTTCTAGAATCCCCTTCTATAACCAAATTTGAGAGCCCATCTTGCATAGAAATTTGTATGCCATGGAAGGCCACCACCACCTCAGCTAAACAAGATGATTGAACACCCAAGTTGATCATGTAGGGTAGAATTAATTTCCCCTTGTGGTCACAGATGACCCCACCCCCACCCACTCGACCTAGGTTAGGCTTGGCCAAGCCATCAAAGTTGAGTTTCAGCCAATCAAGCTGGGGGGGAGCAAGGAGTACTATGCATTTCTAGTGGGATAAGAGAACTAAGGGCATTAAGTTCCTTTGAAAGATTCCAAGCAAATGCAATAGAGACCTCTAGAGAATTAGGATCTCTTTTGGGCTTACAAGGGATAGATAAAATCAACTTGACAACTTGACTGATAATCTTGTTGGCCACTACCAACCATAGGGACCTTTTGTTTTTAAGGAATCCATTGTTGTGATCCCTCAAGAGCACCCAACCCATGAAGAACAAATATTTCTACCAAAGGTCAACCAACATAGGGTGAGACATCGAGGGGACTAGCCCTCCAAAATCTCATGAACATCCTTCTGCCATACCCAACAAACTTTGAAGAGAGATTGGATTTTCTACCTAACCTACAAGGAGTAAGAACAATGGAAAAGCAAGTGAGAGATGGAATCAACTTCATTCTCACACAGAAAAAATTGATTCCCAAGTTGTATGCCCATTTTTTGAAAATTATCTAGACTAAGGATCCTTTTGTGACAAGTAGTCCACCAAAATAATTTGACTTTAGGTAGGGAATTTCGACTCCATATCTGCATCCAATCAAACATAGAGTTCCAAGAACTAGAAAGGAGATTGTATCTGGTCTTAACATAATACATGCCAGCTTTAGAAGCCATCCAGACCAATGAGTCTAACAAGTTGGAGGGGGAGAAATTGTGATTCTGGACTATTCCAAGAAGTTCTTCAGTAGCCTACTAAATTGGGGGGTTGAACCAGTTAGGGTAAATCTTCCATCTAGGCAGATCAATAGAAGAATCTAAGTAATTTGAGACCTTAACTCCGAACCAAGTACAAAGGTCCAATTTAATTGTAGAAAAAAAAAAATGGAGATTAGAAGCCAACGAGGAAAACCAATTATCATCCCAGAAAGAGACCAAGGTACCCAATCTAACCAACCAAGAGGATCCTAAAGAGAGTAAATTCCTAGTTTTTAAAAGGTTACTCCATTGTCCAACAAAGAGAGAAAATCACATCCGTGTAGATACTTGTTCTTTAGAATAGAAATCCATTCCTCATGATTGTTTAGAAGTTTACAGGAAATTCATCAATCTTGTTTTTCTCAAGTCCAAACCTCCATAACATTTCCTCGAGCACATAGTATCCCAATTCACCAGAGAGAACCTATTGCTTTCCTCAGTCCTTGACCACACCTAAATCTATGCTAGATTTTTTCAAGTTTCTCTAACCAAACAATGATCACAAAATAAATATATTAGGTACACAACCAAAATTTGAAGGGTGGTATTGAGAAGAAGAAGCTTACCAGCATTACCGAGAAGAGCCCCCTTCTATGCAATGAGATTCCTCTAGACCCATTCTAAGAGAGTAGACCAGACTAAATTGTCCAATTTTCCAATAGTAAGTAGCATGGCCAGATACATTGAGGGAAGGGGGAGGGTCTGAAAATTGAGAGTTCTAGAAATCCTAGCTTAAAGAGTAGGGTCAAGATTCAAGAAAAATATAACACTTTTAGTAAAATTGATATAATTCCCTAAGGTCATAGTGAATTTCACAATAATATCCATCAACACTTTATCCTCAGCCAATGTGGCCTCCCCCAACAAGATCATGTCATCAATAAATTTTTGATGTGAGATCGGAAAAGACATAGAGGAAGTGGAAAAACCCACCAAAGAGCCATTCAAAACTTTGCATTCAAAATTATGACCAATGAATTTAGCCATCATAAGAAAGAGATAGGGAGACAAAGGGTTCCCTTGGTGAATTCCACCTGAAGCTAAGAAAAAACCTTTTGGGGTGCCATTGACAATCACAGAGTATTTGGGGGAGGAAAAACAACCCTGAATGAGTTTCAGCAATTTACTAGAAAAACCAAATTTCTGGAAGACTTCAAAAAGGAAATCCCAAGACACCTTGTCGTAGGCTTTGGAGATATCCAGCTTAAGAGCCATTCTTTCCTTTCTTATTTTGTCCATGGAGTGGAGGGTTTCATGCACCAACATAATAGCATCTAATATTTTCCACCCAGGCACAAAGCCTTTCTAAGAAATATGTATCAGGTTGTTCAAATGGGGTTTAATGCGATTGACCAACAACTTAGAGAAGAATTTATAAAAATTGTTACAGAGGCTAATAGGCCTAAATTCACTCAACTTGTTGGCCCTTGGATGCTTAGGAATGAGAACAATGAAAGTTTTATTGAATTTTTTAAGGATTTTACCAAAAGAGAGAAATTCAATCACTACAAGTGTGACCAACAATATCCCAAAACATCTAAAAAAGGAAAGGAGGAATACTGTTTGGACCAAGAGCTTTAAAAGGGCTAAGGGAAAACACAACCTCATGAATCTCATCCTTATCCTTATAAATTTCTTGTGCATACAAAAAAAAGTGGTGATCACATTTACTATACATACCAATTCAATGAATATTCCCCTTCTGGTTTTATCAACGATTATGTCAATCATGTAAAAAGGACCATCAAGTACAGTTATGAAAGCATAAATATGTGTAAAAGTGATATGAGGTAAAAGATTAGTTTTATTTTTATGAGGATGGGTATCGATCATGTTTATCTCATTAGATATTTTGTTAACTTATTTGTCATTAGCATTTTGAATATTTGTAACTTTTGATTAGGAAGCACTACTAATTTATCCCATTTTCCATTTACACAAACCAACTAGATGACATTAGAATCAATGAGGTGTTGTACTTGCTTCTTGAACTGAAGAAAAAGGGGGTGGATGATGCTATTTAGGACTTGTCTCCATTAACGATTTTAAGACCTAGGGTAACAAGTCTTTCTATACTCCACATTCAAGAACAAACCCTTGAGATTTCAAAGAAAAGGAGATTGAAATATGGAAAATGGAGTATTCTAGGGGATTGAATGATGTAAAATGAGGGGTTCACCACCAAGTTTAGACTTGGAAAAGAAAATGTTTGAAAACATAATGTACTATGCAAAGTGACCTAGAAATGCAAATGAAACAAAATGGAAAGCTATAAAATTGAAAGTGTGCACCTGGAAACTTATAGAGACTTGGATGAAGATTGGAATTGCTACTAATTCTGAAATTTTGGCCCACTGGGACTCATTCACGAATCTGGGTGAATTAGTCCAAGATCGAGGTTTATGCATAGGAATAGGTTTCTCGAAAAAGGGTATCTAAAACTGCAAAAATCTCAATATTGACCAAAAATGGCTCATCCGCCACTTGTAGTGAATGAGTCCATTTTGGATTTTCTAGAAATTCAAAGTTTTGATCTGCTCTTTTTGTTCCTCCAGGTGTTTGGATCTGAAACCCTGATTTTCAGGGTTGTAAGTGACTTTTTGTGAAGATCTCGGCCTTTCAAGTAGAGAGATGATTCCAACAAGTTGGAAAAATATTCTTCAATGTTCTCCCAGCTCCAAAATACCTAGATCTACAATTACACAAAGAAAGAGATAGAAAATGTTGATTGTTAGGGAATGGGGGATTGCCTTGGTCAAACCCTGTTTACGTAATTAAACCAAATGATGAAATAATAAAATGAAGGAATGAAACATGAAACAAACGACATGAATCATGGACAATAGTACCTTGAATGATGTTGTGTAGATGATGTCTTGTAAATCTGCAACTCGGCATGAAATTTCCATGAAGGATGTAGATCTTAATCTTTGACAATAAGAATAGAACAATGCTTGGTCTTGGATCTTCAATGCTACATCATAACACTATCTCACTAACATGCTTGATGCTTGATATGCTTGAAATGATGATAGATCTTGAATTTTTGCAACAATTGATGAAGAATCTTGCCCTTGAATGAGTTAGAAATGATCTTGAATGCTTAACCCTTGCTTGCTTGACTTAATGACATGAATGTATGATGTTGCTTGGATTTCTTAGCTTTCTTAGGATTCTTAGATGAAATAATGATTTGGAAGCTTCTTTATATAGGCAAGCCACTCACATGATCATTAATTCGATCTCCAAGGCTGGCATTGAAGAAATTTGAACTTAAAACCCAAATTTTCCCACTCAAACCTCAAAAATAGCTCAAATGGGACTCTTTTGCCATCTTGGGAGAATGAGTCCCACCTGGATGGGACTCATTTTCTGAAAGTGGCGAATGGGTCCCACAGGGGCTATTTTGGGGGCTAAAGTGTTGGGGAATGCATAAATTAAGCTTTTATGTTGATTATGTCGGGCCTTTGATCAAAATATGCCTTGGGATGCATAATATAGGGTCACAGGGGCCTATTAATGATGGTATAAATGGTATAAATTTAATAGGGCCCAAAATCCAATGTGAAAGTGTAAATAAATACACTTTACAACACTAAACTAAGGCAAAATTAGATGTATTTAGCTTAGAAGGGTCCTAAATCCCATGTGAATGTGAAAGACACATTACAACACTAGATTAGGTCGACTTCATTTACAAGCCTCCCAAATTTAACATGAATATGTAAATAAATACATTTTACAACATTAAATTAGGGCAGAGTTAAATGAATTTAGCTTAAAACGGGCCCAAGACCTAATGTGGATGTGTAAAACACCTCACAACACTATATCAAGGTGCGATTAAGTCCAATATCCACAAGAAGGAGCTAAACAAGCACAAAAAATGCTAAGGACCCCTTTTTTGACATTAAATTTAGCCCCCACTTTAGTGAGAGGATGAACTTTCTTCAAACTCTCACTAAAGTAGACATTCAAGAGGGGTCCAATCGTACCAATTCGGATGAAAAAGGATGATAAAGATTAAGGTAGTGGTCATGCCCCCAAGATACAGGATCCTAAGTCAAACTGACATAAGAACAAAGGGACACAAACAAGGTGAATGATTTACAACAATACAAGATACACGATCATGCAATGTTAATAATTAAAAGGAAGAAAAATATAAATGAGCAAAAATGAAAAGGTGGATCAAGATTCGACCGTTTGTCCAACACGATGTGGATCAAATCTAGGATTTTTGTTAGAAAAAAGCATATGCACTCTAAGGTGACAAAACTCATGGTTGTCCATCAGGTGAGAAGTCCTAAGAGATGAGAAACATACACTCATGGCTGGTATGTACTCACACACACATGAAAGTGGCTATGGGTAAATTCATGCCCCAGATTGGGCTTCCTGCTCAACCATACCAAAGTTATACCTCTTGATAACTTTAATAACATGCCACACAAAAATTATTTTCAAGCTTCATGAGACAAGAAAAACCTTGTATGCTTGGAGCTCATGAAAAAATAGGATGGCCCTATAGGCATGTAAGTTGTGTTATGGAAAGTGGTCATATAAAAACAAATGCAAAATGCAAAAATAGGAAATGGTCAAAGGAGTCTTGCTTAGTTCATGCGAGGTGTTTAACTTAGGAAACATTGTGCCTAATATCTCCAAGAGAGGACCAATCAAAAAATAGAAAATTCACAACTTAGGGGATGCAATGTGTTGCATCAAGCCACTAAGAGGAATGTAATATGCCGAGAGATATCGCACTCATGAAGGACATCACACACAATGTCATCCACAAAGAAAAAAATGCATCGTATGACGCAAGAAGGCTACACTAAGAACCATGAAAAGTAAAAATGCAAAAATAAATAATGCCAATGTATGCCCCCAGTTTAAAGTAATTGCTAAACAAGGTACTATGAGCAATTACTTTAAAGTAGCAAATGATAAATGACAATAGAAAAGGAGGTCATGAGAGCTAACATGGAAAGCCCTATGCCAAGTCATATGTTTCCAATAAGCTGCATCATGAATAAGTATGTCACAGACAAGCCATCCTAAGGCATGCCATCCACATCCCAAGCTTTCACTTATATGTTCATGAAAGGTGAACAACTAGCCAAAAGAGGCAATAACAAGTGACATACAAGGACAAGGCTAACTAACCCCTTCCCCCCACTTAGTGCAGGACAAGGGTGACCCAAATAGGAGGAAAATAAGTATCAGTTAGAGGAATTATGTGCTTCAACATAGGGAAGAGCACCTCATTACTTAAGATGTTGAATTTTGTTTTTTAAAGCCTTAGATAGAGATAAGGGAGGTAACCCTAGATCTTTCTTGAAAGAGTATGATATGTCAATTTTCTTCATGTGTTCATTATATCCATGTGTGGAAGGGAGTTTGTATCTGATACCATAATAATCTTCCAAGTCAGATGAAGGGGATTTATGATTCTGAGAAGGATCAACTTGTTTTTCATAAAAGGGTAAAATAGGTTTTACAAGGACCCGAAACCACAAAGTTTACAAAATAGCGAAGAGAACACCAAAGTTCCACCAAAAAAATAGCTGCCTGAGAAAAAACCAGCAGCAATCAAGCAAAATGGACCAGAAGGGTCAGGAAAGAAAGGACAACAAAGAAAGAACACAGAAAGCCCCAACCATTACTTCAAAGACCTAAGGATAGTCTCTATCTCCGCCTCCATATCCTACATATCTTTAACCCCCTTTTTAAAGGTTTGAACCATTTTTGGAGTTAGGGGGGCCTTGTGCTTCAAATTGGCACGGGTTCTTCTAGAAATACCACCATCCATGTCCTAGCTTTTATATTTTGTATCTTCCAGGTCAACCACCAGAGATCCCTATTGGGCTTTGTCAAACTTTTCAGTCATCGCATTAATAATTATAGCATTATGTCTTGCTATATGGTTGTTTTGTCCCGCGATAGTTCTGATGGTATTCCTTAAGCACTCAACATCAGTATCAATGTTCCTGTTACTATGCGCCACTTCTTTCTTACCCATTTCGGCAATCTTAGCACCCATTTCCTCGATCTTACTTTGCAGGGCCCTATTTTTAATTTTAAGCTCATTGATTTCAGAGAAGGTCCAATCCAGGAGTTTAGAATGGGACTCCGAATTGGTTTTAGCCAGGTAGAGATAATCAAAGGAGGGCTCTTTTCCAGTGTTAATAGGGGAATTGTCAACATTGTGTATGTCCGGTAAAGGGTCCACACAGTGCTCAGAGATGTAGGTATCAGCTTCCTCTGACTCAGAGGAATCTTCGATGTAAGAGACAAGGCTTTTAGCTTGGGTAATCTTGCCTGCAGGGCTGATCTTAGGAGGAGGATAGTCAGGCTCAAGCTCATCCCGGATTTTACCCGGTTCCCTGGAAGGGTCAGCATGCAAACTAGGGGATTTTGGACCCAGGATAGGGTTAGGAAAATACTCTGAGCCACTGGGCTCAGTATCATCACTCTCAACATCAGGGTTGGCTTCCAAGGTAGTAGGGGCAGGCACATGCAGATGTTCAACAATAAGCTTAATTAACCCAGTATGAAGAATAGGAAATATTTTGAGGTGTTTTTTATTGTCCTCCAAACTTTTCTTCAAAGAGCAGAAGAGATAATAGGGGATAGAGACCTTACCTTGTGACGGAAATGGTTGAGGAGAGCGAAGTGGTACCCATAGACTTTAGTAAAATGCCCATCCACCATGATATACTCCATAATGGCCTGAAGAACCTTTCTCCATATAGATTTTATGGAGTCAACATCAAAGTAACTGTTAGCAATTTTGACCAAGCTTTGCTTTTCCTTGTCATTTTTGGGGAATCTGATAACAGCTTCATCAGAGTAAGCCCTATCCCTAAAAAACTTCTTCCCGTCAGTGGGTAATCCCGTAACTTTGGTAATAAGATTTTCATTGAGCTCCACATTCCTATCGAATAGAGTCAAGTTACCATCATGCCAATTTTTGGCGAAGAGATTCGTAGCCTTCAGATTAGAACTATGAAGCCTCTCTAGAAAAGGAATAAGTCCTCCACTTTTAATCTTATTCCAAACCTTAGCATTTCTCATGTGGGTTTCATAGCTGTTCAGCTCAGTTCACTTTCTGTGTCCTCCCATATCGGCCGACACAGTGAGGAAGATCCAAACACAAGCCTTTCTAAAATTGGCCCCACCAAATCTTAGCACCCACAAAGCGTGCAGAGTTATCTTGCAAATTACTCCACAGAGCTCGATCCCATACAATCTAATGATTGTGATGTGAAAGATCCAACCTGTCCTCATTAAAGGGATACCACGATGCCTTACCATGTGATTTATCATAATTTAATAGGGCAGAGACTTTATTATTTAGATCGCTATTATTTAGCCAGGTACACACTTCTTTACTCTTAACTCCTTCATTAGCAAAAATGTCCGCAACAGCATTGGCTTCTCTATAGGTGTGTGATATTTTAACTTTTTCAAACTTAACCAATTTCAATTTAGCTTCATCAATCCATGATTTGATGGTCCACAAGGGAGAAGACTTTCCACGAAGGTAGTCAATTATGTTTTTGGAGTCTCCTTCAAGCCATAAGTTTTTAATGTTGAGACTTTGGGCTAAATTTATGATATGGTAAGCATTAGCCGCCTCCGCCAGGTGATTAGTTTGAGAGCCAAGAGGAGAGGCAATTGCACCTATGAAGTTGCCATTGGAATCCCGTATAACTCCTCCACAATCCACTGCCCCTAGATTGCCTTTAGCCACACCATCAAAGTTAGCTTTGATCCACCCGTTAGGTGAAAAAGTCCAGCAAACTCCCTCTATGTCCTTTTTAGCCTTCATAGTAAAGCTAGACAAAATAGGATTTATGTTCCAATCCTTAGCAACACAAAGATCATAGTTCGAAAACTCCGCATTGAAGGTCTTCCTATCCTTTTGGGCCATGGCACTAAAGTTTTCCTTCAAAGATCTGACAATTTTATCAAAGACATAATCCACAGAAGCTTCTTTGCCCCTAAAAATTATGTTGTTGCATTCTTTCCAGATGCCCCAAGCAATATGAGGGAAAGATAACTCCCAAAAAAATCTAAGTAAAGGATTCCTTGTTGGGGCTTTCCATTGAGAAAAGAGATCTTCAATGAGCATTGAGAAAACCCAAGAAAGGTTCCATAACCTGATAAAATTTTCCCAAAGAGAAGTAGCAAAGAGCAATGAAGGAATAAATGATTTATAGATTATGCATCCATCCTACAAACACAACATCTATTAGGGATTTGAAATCCCCATTTACACAGGTTGTCAATCGTAAGCAACTTATTTTGAAGCAAGATCCAAAAGAAAGTTTTAATTTTAGGTATCAGATTATTGCACCAAGCTTTAGACCGAAAGGGAGGATGATCCAGAGATGAAGTGAGCTTAGCAAAAGCAGAAGACATAGAAAAATTACTAGAGGGATCATCAATCCAGACTGCACGGTCCTCCAGCTGCTCCGAGCTAAGTCTAACTACCAGCAACGTAGTCTGGATGGGGACCAAAGCTTGACTAACTCTGCCCAAGTCCACCCAATTACCATTCACTATGTAATCTTTAACATAAGTTCCAAACCTAGCCTTGCAATTCTCTACCCAATCTCTAAAGGATTGATATTTATCAAGGGTTCCTTAAAAAGCCATCTGTCTTCCTAGAATCTAGTACTATTACCATTTCTCACTTGCCAACCAATGCCTTCCTCCACAATATTTTTTTCAATAATTAAATTGTTGCAGCATATAGATCCTCTCGGAAGAAGGTGGGGGTCCTTCTTAATAATGGAAGAGCAATTGTTATCTAAATATTTGCTAGCCATAATATCTATCCACTCCCTGGAGGAGGAGAATATTCTCCAAATTTGCTTAGCCGAGAGGATTTTATTAATAGATCTGATTCTTCTTAACCCAAGTCCGTTGTTCTTTTTAGGTCTACAGACTAGATTCTAGTCAATTAAGGGAATTCTTTTATTTTCCTCAACACTCGACCAAAGAAATCCTTTTTGAATTTTTTCAATTGTATCAACATATTTGGCAGGGATCTTAAAGAGGCTCAGGGCGTAGATAGGGAGATTCTGAAGGGAGGCTTTGAGGAGCTAAAGCTTTCCAGCTTGGCTAAGTAGAGCACCTTTCCAGCCTGCAAGCTTCTTACTAAATCTATCCACCAATGAAATCCAGAAGGCATCAGGAGGTTTCATACTTAAAGAAAGACCCAGGTAGGTGGCAGGAAGGGATTCCACCTTACAATCTAGAATTCTGGCAATTTTGGTCTGTCGATGAGCCAAAGTATTGAAAAAGAACAACAAGCTTTTTTGATTGTTGATCAGCTATCTTGAAGCTCTCCCATACTTGTCAAGCAGCTGTTTTATAGATTTAGCTTCAGACACAGAAGCTTGACCCATAAGCATAGTATCATCAATGAATTGTTGATGAGAGCACACCAAGTTTCCCGAGGAAGGTCTAAGCCTGGAGATAACTTTGAAGTCAACCAGTTTTTTCAGGTTCCTACCTAAGCTTTTAGCCATAATAGTGAATAAAATAGGAGAAATAGGATCACTCTGCCTGAGACCTCTGGTACTCTGAAAAAAGGAGGTTGGTGAACCATTGACCATAATCGATATGGAAGTTGTGGACACAAGTTGTTCCACCATTTGAACCACCCTATTATTAAAGCCAAAGGCCTTGAGAATTTTAAATAGAAAAATCCAGTCAACTCTGTCATAGGCTTTTGATATGTCAAGGTTTAATAGGAAACCTTCAGTCTTCGATTCAACAAGGGAGTGAATGTTCTCATGAACCGAAACTATAGAATCAAGGATTTGTCTACCAGGGACGAATCCATTCTATTGAGGAGAAATCAAGGAAGGGTAAAAAAATAAGAATTTAGAGGTTAAGACCTTAGAGATGATCTTGTATAAAGAATTACAGAGACTGATAGGCCTGAAAGCCTCAAAGTTATTAGCTCCAGGTTTCTTGGGGATGAGAACCAAGAAAGTAGCATTTAGTTCTTTTAAAAGACATCTGGCTTCAAAAAAATCTTTAACAATATTAACCACATCTTCTTCAACAATCTCCCAGAACCATTGGAAGAAGAACAAAGGAAAACCATTGGGCCTTAGGGCTTTATTCCCATCAAAGGAAAAGACAGCCCACTTGACTTCCTCATTGGTGGGGATAGCAGTCATAAAAGAGTTGTTCTCCTAGTTGATAATTCTTGGTATAGCTTCCACAAGCTGATCTTGCTCATTCTGGTTTATTTCAGTACTAGCCAATAGAAGAAGTTTAAAGAAGGAGCCCGCTTGCATCCTAATATCCTCTTCCTCCAAAAAACTAGTTCCATTCACATCTATTTGAGATATTCTGTTAACAACTCTGTGTTTAGAAGCCGAAAGGTGGAAGTACCTTGTATTTCTATCTCCAACTGACAGCCAAAGGGCTCTTGATCTTTGTTTCCAGAACTCCTCCTCCTTCCCAATAATGTCATGCATCTTTGTGAGGAGCTCATTCTCTTTTTCCTTAGTATTATTCAAGTAACCCTCATTCTATATTTTGAGTTGAATTGCTCCCAGATCCATCTAAAGTTCAGACTTGATCTTAAAGATGTTCCCAAAAGAATCTTTTTTCCATTTTTTAAGATTACATTTCACTTCCCTTAATTTTTTGCGATTCTGAACATAGCAGTTCCTTGAATACTTATATTCCACCATTTCTTTAATTCCTCTTTGAGAGCAGGATGGGAAATCCATATTTTTTCAAATCTGAAGGGGGCATTCTTCTTCTTTTTTATAGGATCTGCAGTGAAACTGATAGGGGAATGATCAGAACCTATTCTAGTGAGGGTTTTAAGGGAGAAATAGTAATCAAAATACCAATGATTAGAAATCAGAGATCTATCTAATCTGACCTGTATGAGGTCCATCCCCTTCAAAGAAGGATCAACTTGTTAATGAGAACACAAATCCTTTTTAAAGTTATGTTTCATTCCTTCATGAGGGATGGGAGTTATATAGCCCCTATCACCGCCATGGGGTAATTTTGTAGAACTAAGTTTAGTGAATGAAACACAAGGTTATTTTGGTTTGGATTGTGATATTTCACACCTGCCCCTAAAGGAAGGTGTGAAACCCCAATCGCTAGTAGAACTTGTATCTAAAAATGAATCATTTGTATACGACTCTTTGGACCATGAGGGTGAAATTTTGGAAACTTTATTTAAACTAGGCATAAAATCTAACAACCCCCAATTATCACTAAAGAGTTTTGTTGTAGGTGAAGAATTGGCATCAACTTGTATACGTTCAAGTTTTGATTTTGGAATGAAAGTTTTGGAAATATTGTGATCATATGATTCATATCTTCGTTCATCTGCTTCAACTGTGTATATCTTGTTATTGTACTCAAATTTCATTATACGGTGGAGAGTGGATGGGACTCCTTTCATAGCGTGGATCCATGGTCTCCCTAGGAGAAGATGGTATGGAAGGGGTCTTGGCATGATATGGGTAGGGTTAGGCAACACTATAGGTCTGACCTCAATAGGTATTGTGATCATCCCTAGTGGTTACCTATTAACATTTTCAAAGCCATGAATATGAACATCATTAATTTGAATGAGCATTTTATCCATGCAAATTTTATTTAGGAGGTCAATGCTACAAACATTGATTTCAGCTTCATTGTCTATGCGAGTGCACCTAACTGTAGTTTCATTAATGATCACCTTTAGCATCAAGGCCTCATTCTTGTTTTGAATTTGAAATGAGGGAAATTCATGCTTAGAGAATGTGATTTCGGACTATGTGACTTGTGTGGGATGAAAGGAGGATTTTGCATTATTCAATTTCATATAAGCTTGGATCTCCTCATGCTTTATTTGCAATATTTTTTGAAATAGGCACTTGTATGTAGGTGATAGTTGAATAAGATTCCATATGGATATATTAGCAAGTGTCTTCTTAAGATCTTAAACTATATTAGCCAGAAAATGAGATCGAAGAGCACTAGGAAAAATATGTTGAGGTGATGAAATGGGAGTGGTTTGCAGTCGCCTATATGTCTGAGCAACTATGTTATATCTTGTTTGTTGTAAAAAATTGTTAGGTTGCATCCTATATTTAAGGAAATCTTTTTTTTTTATGTGATTCATTAATGGGGGGTGACTTAGGCAGTTCACTAATTAAAGGAGACCCAATTTTTGTCATCATCTCCTCAAGAATATTCTCTTTATTTGCATGATCTATTGATGAAGAGGAGTCTAATGTCACTTCACCTAAGGAAGCCTCATTACATGTGTCAATGTTCAAATTTTCTTGCACCCTGATATCCTCCCTAGGAGGAGAGTTTTTAGGAGAACTACTAACCAAATGTTCTTGGAATTCAAAGGTTGGTTCTTCTAAAATGACTTCATTGCAAGTAGGGGAATGATCAATGGTTGAATAGTCTTTCTCAATAAGGGTTTCCCTAGGTGAAGGGGGGCAACTAGGATTCGCATGACCTTCATTGATTGTGTTTTCTAATACGAAGTATCTTCTTCATGACTAGGGGAGATACTAGGAGAGGAATAAATTTTATTGTCATGATAACCTATGGTTGTGTTGTTTTGTTCATCAATGTCTTGTCCGCTATGAGAGGTAAGAGGAGAGAAAAAACCAAGAATTATCCAAACTCTCATTAATTTGTTCTTCCAACACAAAAATATCTTCTTTTCAAATAGGAGAGATATTAGGAGAAGAACAAATATGATCATTAGGAATTTCCAAGGTTGTATTCTCTTTCACTAAAACACTCTCATAGGGAGGGTATATGAAATTTTTATTAGCATGTTCAGATATGTAAGACACTAAAATTGTTTAAACAAATGAAAAACACTTGTAACAATTTTAGGCAATGTTTCAGCAAAGTAAAAAATGTATGTCCAAAGATGCAAAACACTTTTATCCAAGGTATGCAAGACTTTAAGAATGAAAATAATATATATCCACAAATGAAAAGAAATTTTATCAAACTTATGCAAAGCTTTACGAATAGAAACATTGTATATGAAAAAGAGAAAAGTACTTTTGTCCATGTGATGTAAAATTTTAGAAATGTCAACATTTTTAGATCTAATGATGCTTGTAATTGAAATGATTTCAAAAATGAGTGCCCCAACTTGATGTTTTTGACCTAGATACATAAAACAAGTGTTCCCAAAAATTTCCAAAACTTATAGTATATGTTACCAGGAGGCTTAGGAATCACATAAATGAGGTTTTCTATGTTGTTAAAGGAAGTTTAAAATCTGGAATGACTTATTCACCCAAGGTGGCGAATGAGCCCCAACTAGGGTTTTTTTTCAAAAAGATTAGAAATTTTCAATTGTTTTTTATGCTTTTTATGTTGTATGACCGAAAGACTAAATGAAAATGCAGATTTTGAATGACTTTCGATGAAATTAAATGAAAAAGTGCAAGATATATGAGCTTTCACTAATGCAAAAATTTGAAACCCTAGAATGCCAATTAACTAATACAAAATGTAATGTAATGTTAATGCAAGCTAAATCAAGGATGATGATGGAATCCAAATCAGAAAAGAAGGTATTCTAAATGCGGGTTCACAAAAATGAATCGAAGAAAAATGGGGTGGATGAATCTCTCTAGGAATTGTCTCCACTAAGGGTTTTAAGACCTAGGGTGACAAGTCTTTCTATACTCCACATTCAAGAACATACCCTTGAGATTTCAATGCAAAAGAGATTGAAATTTGGCAAAGGGAGTGTTCTAGGGGATTGAATGATGTAAAATGAGGGGTTCACCACCAATTTTAGACTTGGAAAAGAAAATGTTTGAAAACACAGTGTAGTATGCAAAGTGACCTAGATATGCAAATGAAACAAAATAGAAAGCTGTAAAACTGAAAGTGTGCACCTGGAAAATTATAGAGACTTGGATGAAGATTGGAATTACTGCTGATTCTAAAATTTTGGCCCACTGGGACTCATTCGCGAATCTGGGTGAATCAATCCCAGATCAAGGTTTCTGCACAGGAACAAGTTTCTCGGAAAAGGGTATCTGAAACTATAAAATTCTCAAAATTGACCAAAAATGGGACTCATTTGCCACTTTTGGTGAATGAGTCCAATTTGGCTTTTCTATAAATTCAAAGTTCTAATCTACTCCTCTTGGTCTCCTCTTTCTATTCCTCTAGGTGTCTGGATCCGAAACCCTGATTTTCGAGGATGTAAGTGACTTTTTGTGAAGATCTTGGCCTTGCAAGTAGAGAGATGACTCCAACAAGTTGGTAACCTATTTTTCAATGTTTTCCTAGCTCCAAGATACCTAGATTTGTAATTACACAAAGAAAGAGGGATTAAATGTTGATTGTTAGGGAATGGGGGTTTGCCTTGGTCAAACCTTGTTTAGGCAATTAAAACAAATGATGAAATAATGAAATGAAGGAATGAAACATGAAACAAAGGACATGAATCATGGACAATAATACCTTGAATGGTCTCTTGTAGATGATGTCTTGTAAATATACAACTTAACATGAAATGACCATGAAGGATGTAGATCTTGGTCTTCGACAATAAGAATAGAACAATGGTCAGTCATGGATCTTCAATGCTACATCACAACACTAGCTCACTAACATGATTGATGCTTGATATGCTTGAAATGATGATGAATCTTGAATTACTACAACAATTGATGAAGAATCTTGCCCTTGAATGACTTAGAAATGATCTTGAATGCTTAACCCTTGCTTGCTTGACTTAATGACATGAATGTATGATGTTGCTTGGATTGCTTAGATTTCTTATGTTTCTTAGCTGAAATAATGATTTGGAAGCTTGTTTATATAGGTAAGCCACTCACATGATCGTTAATTTGATCCCCAAAGCCGACATTGAAGAATTTTGAACTTAGAAACCAAATTTTCCCGCTCAAATGGGACTCGTTCGCCATCCTGGGTGAATGAGTCCCACCTGAATGGGACTCATTCATCCAAAGTGGTGAATGAGTCCCATAGGGGTTATTTCAAGGGCTAAAGTGTCGGGGAATGCATAAATTAAGCTTTTATGTTGATTTTTTAAGGTCTTTGATCAAAATATACCTTGGGATGCACAATATAGGGTCATAGGGGCCTATTAATGATGATATAAAGGTTATAAATATAATCAAGCCCAAATTCCAATGTGAAAGTGTAAATAAATACACTTTACAACACTAAATTATGACAAAATTGGATGTATTTATCTTAGAAGGGCCCTAAATCCCATGTGAATGTGAAAAACACATTACAACACTAGATTACATCCTCTTTGTTTAAAAGCCTCCCAAATTTAATGTGAAGATGTAAATAAATATGTTTTACTTCATTAAATTAGGGCCAAGTTAAGTGAATTTAGCTTAAAATAGGCCCAAGACCTAATATGGATGTGTAAAATACCTCACAATAGTAGATCAAGGTGACATTAAGTCCATTAGGTCACAACAGTAGAGAATGAGCTAAACAAGCATGAAAAAGGCTAAGGACCCTTTTTTCTACATTATAGTTCTTAAGATGCATACACCTTTTCATATCATGTCTAGGTGTACAATGATATTGACAAAATGATTTTTCATTAAAGTTCAAATCCAATAGTTTAGTGGTATCAATAGGCCTAATTGGAGAAAGTTAGATCATGTTTTTGTTAGCAACTATAACATAATAACATGGAGAGAATTAGGCAATTGTAAAAATTATGTATCTTTGGGACTAAATTGGTATTGTGTTATAGGGTGATCCCACAATAATAGGTTACACTTTTTGGCCAAACTTGACATTGAAATCAACATTTTTCACTAGATCTTCACTTTCGTACGCCTATAGAAGCTAAACCATTAAGAATTTGAAGATGAAGAAAACTAGTGATTTGTGATATTTTGTGTTGAGAATCTAATTATATTTTTTTTTAAAATTAAAAAATAAATTGTGAATTATTTTATGTAGTTTTTATTAACTTATTTTTTTTTACTAAACATCATTTTCAAAAACTGATGTGTACTTTCAACTACATAACTTTGTTTATAGAAACCATACAATTCTAATTTTTTAAATACAATGTTTTCACACCATTATCTAGGGGATGGATATTTTTTCATAATTTTTTGTTGCATATATATTTTTGAATTAATTTTCTAATTCAGAGTAATTATAATTTGGATAATTATACTTTCAACTGCATAACATTTTTTTGTAATCCATTGAGTTAACTTATTCTTTTTTTGTTGGAATAAGAACATCAATAGCTAGTGTACATGGATTTTTAAGAATTTTTTTTTTCTTTTTTCCTATTTTTCCGTTTGTGAGAAATAAAGACCTCGATGTTCATTGAAAAACTTACATTCACAAGAAATAAAAAATAAATATAATAATAAAATTAAATATATTTAAAATTATACTTTTTGGGAAGCTTATAATAACGACTACATGTTTACAAAAAAATAATTTTAAATAAATTAATTTTATCCCCTAAAAGGTAAATCAAAATTTTTTTTTTATCAGCATTTTGATAGGTGTAGAGGAGACTCCATTATAGGTATGATTTAAAACTAGCAGCTTTTTATCCAAGAGGGTTTGATATAAGTGGGTTTGATCAAACCCTCTTCAATTAAAACCCTTAAAATGGAACCTTTTTAAGACTTAAATCATTATATTTTCTAAAAATATGTGATTTTAGCAAAAATCAGGATGTCCCAAAAAGTGTAACCCATTACTGTGGTAGCACCCTATAGATACAACAATAACTTTTGTTTTAATGTTATTAGAAGCTTGAGGGGTGCTTATATTTATAAAAAAATTGTTTTGTTTCTTAAATGATTAATAGTTATTTTGAGGTACAACTTCAGATTGACTATTAGGATCTAATGAATGTGTAGTTTCATATTGGCTATCTGATATTTGTTAATCACTAAGAATCATCCATAAATGTTTGAATGAGGGATATTTCATTAATAAAATTTTATCTCTAATGTTAGGCTATGAATTTCGAATGAGAAAACTTTGAATGTTAGCAACTAGGAGAGTATAAGAAATTTTCTAATAAAGAGATTGGTATTGTACTATAAATTTTATTACTTTCTCCTTAGGTCCTTTTTTTTAATGGACTAAATTAGTTAATGTAACTTGAGGTCCAATTTTTAGTTGAAAGTGTTAAAGGAACTCACTTGAAATTTGTGTAAAAGACATAATTGAATTGTTAGGAAACTAAAAAAACTAGTCCAAAGCCATGTCCTTTAATGATCTAGGAAAATTTTTATTAGGAGAGCCTATTAAAAAATGAAATAACTACACAATGTCATAATTGCTGACACATGTTTGTTGAGATCTCCTTTTCTAGTATACTTCTTGAAGCAATCTATCTCAATGTTTTGTGGTACGGGCCTTTTTAAGGTAGTGAAGGACAATGAAAGTTTTGTGAGATGTGTTTGAGGATTAGCATTGGAGTGACTTTGGTTCATGCTTGATTTTTTTTATTGTAGTGATGCCATGTTTTGTAAAAGTTGATTTATAATGGGATCACTTGGTGACATGTTTTGAGAATTTCTAAAATATGTAGGAACATGGTTAATGATTGGAGGGTTATTATTCTGGGAGGTGAATGGAGCATCATAAATTATGACCCTTGATAATTTCATACTAGGATTAGCTTCCCCCTTATGTACTTGGATCCATTTGTGCTCTTAAATTGTCATTTAATGATAATATTAGAAAATTAGAGTTAAATTGGGATTCAGAATTAATGCTTATTTAATGACACTTTAAGCCACAAAATAGGTTTGGACTAGGGTGCTAGCGCTCTTTTCCAACCTATTTTTGACCCCAATTCAATGTTGATGTTGGTATTTTAACATTTAGAAATTTGAATCTAACATGGAAGGACCTATATACTGTGATGCATTTATGTAGACTTTGAAACTTTTTAAATTACCATTTATAGATAAGGTCACCCTTCACCATTATCTAATCATTTCTACCTCAAAATTTAATGCTAGGTTCCTTATCTTACACTCTACTTCCCTTCTTTTTGTTTCCACACTTCTATTCTATGTTTCTCTAAGTCTATGATAGTTTTTTTCCTTTATATTATTTCACCTAGTTTGCATCATCAATCACACACAACACATCACTCATCAATATGTTCTAGAAAACAGTGGACCAAAACCCTAACAAACTATTCAGGCTATTCTTTGAGGACAATAGCTTAATAGTTTATCTTTTTTTTTTTTGTGTCCCCCAAATTTTTATGGTGGAAGGTGTAATTTAGGTTAGCTATTGGCCTTAGGTCCCATTTCCCACCTTATAGATGTCAACCCTACATGGATTGAGGAATGTGTATCTTGTATGAAAAAATGACCATCTCATATAGATAGATGCCTATCCAATATGGATGAAAGAACACATGATAGTGCAAGTGAATAACCCCATAATAATTTTATTCAAATTTTTATACTAAAAATTTGGTGCAAAATTTTAAGTACAATTTTAAAGGTGTTACACATAAGCTCAAACACCATGAATCTATCACATGCATAAAAATGTGTGTAAATAAAACTCACATGTAAGTACATTCAACCACATGCTACTACATGTAAAACATGGAAGCATAGAACTTTAATACAAATTTTAAGAAACAGACGAACCTAGTATACACCTTCTAATGCGTTATAATTTTCCTTGTTCAACATACTTGATACAAGTGTACACAAAATTTCCCATAAAAGTAGAATAAGGATATGGATAATTTCACACCATTAAACCTTTGAGAAAAAAACAATGAATATTTTAGATCTAATTAATTTTTTGTACTGTAATGATGTGTAAATTAAGACATCTATGGATAATTATCAAGAAGAATAGATAGAAGAGGAAAAAAACATTATACATTGGAAAACCATTTTAGGTAAAATACTCCACACTCCAAGACACGAAACCAATTTATTAATCTAAAAGAAAATTATGTTACAATAGACTTTCTAGCTCAAAGCCCTAATATAGAGATACACATCTTGCTCCTCTAGATGATATCCAACAACATAGCTATGTAAAGTAAATTATACATACATGTCAATCTATATACCCAAATCAATAGGTGAGGAATAAATTAGAAAAAATGAAAAATTTCAAAAAACCATTAACAATACCATAGGATGTATGCCACCCAAACCAAGACAGGAAATTGTAATATAGTAATTGAAATATCCTCCTAGTTATTTTTATCATATTCCTTCTATTATCATGCAAATAGAATTTGACAACCCAAACTTGCACACCCAAATTTTATTCATTTGAAACTTCAAATATGGCCCATGACCAAGGTCCACACCTATAATAATTTTGGTCAAGATTCTTGTAACATCCACATTACATGCTCTTATATGAATAGTTTAATATGCCATATATAACTCCTATCATGATGACCTTGCATATGCTATAAGATAGTGATGTATGTCCAAACCATAGAACCTCAATGTGGGATTCTTAGCCCCTCATACGAGGCCAAAAAGTCACTAAAGATTAAATGTAGTCACCCTCCAAATGGGACACAAACTCTCCGAGATAAAGACACTACAAGATGGAATATGAAGTGCATAAAAAAAACTGTTAAAAATGAACATTAGGAATACAAATTGAGATACTCTTTCCCAAAAAATAATATTTAATCTACCTTATTGACCCTATAAGTGAAATTCACATATTCTCTAAGTTATTTTCTATATGAAAATTTATTATATTTATTGTAGTGATTATAATATGAATAAAGATATTATTACCATAATAGTTTACATGCCTTAACTTTCACAAGTAAATCATTACAATAAATTTAAAGGAGCATTTTATGTTAACAATTTTCATGATAAGAATACATTGTCTAGATATATTATTCTTCATTCTTGCAAACCTTTTGATAGATATTTTAAGGTACACATTATAACAAACATTTTATCTAAGCCATACTTGTAGGATATCAAGGTTTCTATATAATTGTCTAAAAATATCCATGAGAGGATGAAACATTTATCTACTTTCACCATCAAATGAGTACAAGTGACTAGGGTTTGACATAAAGGAGGAACTATTTTTATCATATACAAACTCCTTAGTACAAGAACAATATTTTTATGTGAATATCTTACTAAGAATTTTGAAGTGAGTAACTACTAAACACTTTGACATTAGCAAAAATCAAATGTACAAGTTTAGGTTAGACCCGTGAATAAGAAGCCATTTATTTGAGTTATAATTTGATTTAAATAAATCTAAGAGTAATTTTTTTAAAAGAAAAACCAAATTCAATTTTAGTTATATTATTTCCAATATGTTTAAAAAATTAATATTTAAAAATTATGATAAAATAAGAAATAATTATCTATCTTTTAAATTCTTAAACCTATACTATTTATATATCTATACTTGAATATGTTTTTTTTTTTTAAATGAAGGCACTTGAATGGTTTCGCATAAAGTATAACACCCAATGAAAAAACAAATTTTACAGAATTTGACAGAATGAACGAGTCCTAATGCCAGAAGTCTTCAAAAAAGATATACATTTTAGTAAGGCTTATATATCACCATATGAGGAACACGGATACCACAAAAATAGAAAACAGTCTCAAACCATTAGGGCAACCAAACGATCATGAGCTTACCTCATCAACTGATACCAGTCCTTAAGAAAACACCATGAAAACTAACTTATGCTCTAGGAGCAACCAAATGATCATGAACTTACTCTTATCAACTAATTCCTGTGCTCGACGAAAATACCTCACATTTGAATTTACAAAACATTTGCAACTACATAGACATTGTAAAATTTACAAATAAACACCTAATATGGCGAGTAGACCAAACCTAATTTAGGCGATTCCTGTATATTCACGATCAGAATCTAAATGAGGTCCTGAGTGAAGTAAAAGAGGCTTTGAGCTGATCGACCTGCTAGGACACTAGCAGAGAGTTGGATTCACTTCTGAAGGAGGGGTGAATACCATGCTAGCAATATCGTCGAAAGTGGACGATGAGGATGATGTCAGGGCATCGGGGGAAATATGGTCACCATACACAGCTACAGGGAATTTGAGAGGGAGATGAGGCAACTGAGCTCCCCTCTTCAATACACCCACCACTTTTTCCATAGTCGGTCTGGCATTGGGATCGGGATGAGAACATAACATTCCCACTTTCATTAGCCGTTCCATTTCCTCACCATTGAAATTTCCACCGAGTTTATTGTCTGCTGCATCAAGAATTGTGTGCTGTCCATACAAGTGCCAAACCCATTCCACGACTCTGCAATTGTGTTCGATCAAGTCCCAGTCCCTCGGTGGCCTTCCACATGCAATTTCGAGACTGAGAGCCCCAAAGCTGAACACGTCCATCTCTCGAGTGGCCCTTCCCGTTGTGAGGAACTCCGGTGCTATGTACCCAATTGTACCCGCTGCCGTGGTGGTATGGCCTTCTTTCTCGCGTTCCACCATCCTGGCAAGGCCAAAATCCCCCAGTTTTGCTTTGAAATTACAGTCCAGTATGACATTGCTGGCCTTGATGTCTCTGTGCACCACACTCTCATGCCGATCCTCGTGAAGATAAACTAGAGCGGACGCTACGTCACAGGCTGCACTGTATCTTCGATCCCAATCCAGTGGAGCTTCTGGCTTTCCAAAAATATATTTGTCCAGACTTCCATTCGGGAGTAACTCATAAACAAGAAGCAAGTCGCCCTTTCGATGGCACCATCCCAGAAACTTAACGAGATTATGGTGAGTTAGCTTACTGTTTATGCTAATTTCTGTTTCGTATTCACGTTTCCCCTGCTTGGAAGACGGAGATATTCTCTTTATTGCCACAGCTTCGTTCATGCCAGGCAAAGTGCCTCTATACACAGATCCGAAACCGCCGACTCCAATCTTTTTGTCGTCGCTGAAATTGTTGGTAGCAGAGCAGAGCTCAGCATAAGAAAACTCATGAGCAGATTGCGCTGCCTCGCGAAGCGATTTGTTGAGCTCCTCATCGCTCTCGTTGCCGTTGCTCCCAGCACCACCGCGCTCCTGATTGCTTTCTCGTGTCTTGATATACCATATGCTTCCAACCAAGATCAAACCACATATGGTAACCAAACAGGAGAAAGCGGATACCAATATGATCTTTACAGAAGAATTCTTTGTTTTCATTTGACCTGGGCCAGTAAGAATAACGTTTGGAGCTGCGCGAGGGACACTCGTTTCTGGAGCCGGGCTTCGAACTTCTGGAGCTGTGGCTGGGGTTGAAATTTTCCAGGAATACTGACATGAAAAATTCCAAATGTGTACTGTGTGAGTCTCAATTGCTTGCCCAGTGGACGCAGAAAAGCCAACCTTGACGTTCTGTGGAAGATACTGTCGCAGATCTATATCATACCACAAGACTGGGCTTCGTGGTTTAGCAGCAGTAGTGCCATGGGGGTTAAATAAAATAAACACTCGAAGCTGATCTACAGTGCCATCGTAATCCACCCATGCGTCCCATTTTTTTCCGTTGTTGAGGGTAGCGTTGCCGAAAAGACCATATACTGAGACGGTTTTCTTAGATTTCCTGCTGTTGACGTCAATTCCCACATGGTTATCATCGGGATCGAATTGATCATTGATGAATGTGTCGAACTCTACGGCCACGATCCGATTCGATGTATTTCCATCTGTTGTGTTCTTAAAGAGGCCAAGATATTTTCCCGGACTAGAGTTCGAAATGTTCAATCCAGTAGGCGCGAGGAAGAAAGTGAGTCCATCCCCTGTCGCCTTTTTATCAGAGGCCTTAGAGATGACGAATTGAAAATGGGTGGAGAAATTCGCCATATCTTGAGAAGAATTATCCCACAGAGGAATGAAATCACTATAAACTACCCATCCAACGCTCGAGTCTAGGCCGGAGTTTATTTTATCTCTGGTGAGCTGTATTTCGTGGTCAGAAATGGAAGCATCTCCTGACTCCGTCATATTGGTCTGGGGAGGAAACTGAAAACCAATGGCTCCTTCATCTACCCCATGAATTGAAGAAAAGGAGGCACTAATACAGACGATTAGCAATTTGACTAACTGAATTCTATGGAGATTAGCCATCTCAACCAGTCTGTTCTGCAAATGGCTAACCAAGTTACATTATTTGTGCAGGGAGGGTTCTGAAAAGGGCCACCAGCCCATGGTCAAACTGCCCGATGGCTCTACGATCTGCCTCGTGGCACTGAAATTTATATTATTTGAAACTGTAGCTTCATTTTTTCTTTTTGTCCAATGGAATAGATATAAATATCACGGACAAACAATCAACTAATTGGAATGCACAGTTTCTCTGAAGCCAACAAGTTTGAATAGGGAAAGAGCATGCAACCTTCCTTCAACATTATCGTATCTCACAAGTTCAGTATTCATATTAATAACACAGATTTGGAATTCCACGTTATCTTTTGCCGGCCTCTACTCTTTAAAAAATATTTGAACATGAGAGAAAAAAATTGGTAACCCTAGTTTTCTATGTCACTTTTGATATAGATATCAATTAGAACGTAGCATTGAGGTCAAGTTAAGAGAGACCAATTTGTTTTCTCTTTATTGTCTCGCATGCATGTCTAAAAGGAAAATAATTTTGTAAAAGATTGATTTATCTTAAATTAGTAAGATTTATAGAATTAAGTATAGTTATCAGTTAATTTAATAATATTGAGTGATAGAAAAATAAATATAATTGATAAGGGATTTAGTTTAATAATCGATGAATGGATTGATGTTGAATTTTGATTGTCTTTATTTTAAGAAATATCATCCTTTTATTCTATGGTCTCTATTTTTTGAAGATTATATATCTTTATTTTATTTTTTTATTTTAAAATTCTAATTTTCAAATTTATATATTTAGTTTAAGAGAGTTAACTTTAGGTTGCATTATTTTTAAGATTTTTTTGTTAATGTCAAAGTTGTTTGCTAGAGGTTAACACTAGTGGGATGCATGTTAGAATGGTCATATTGAGGTAATTTGGTATTTGTGAACCTATCAAGGAATGCAAAGTTTAAGATTAATCAAAATTTTCTTAGCCTGGTAATCAAATTTTAGATTTAGTGAAGCTTTAGATTTTTCTTGCAATTTTTAAGTTGTAAAATTATAAATTAAACCTATAAATCCTAAAAAAAATGGACTGTGTTGACCAATTTACACTCATAGATGTAATTATGCAATCAAACTTTGAGTTTCAAAATACTTAACTATTATACCTACTTAGAAAATTCATTGGTGATCTAAATCTACATTCAAAACCCAAACCCTAACTAATTAGAGCATTAGACATCCTAACTAATTTACAAGAATGAAAACATGCTTGACAAAAGTTTGAACTTGAAGATTGGTGAAAATTAACTAATGTGCAAACAAGAATTCAAACCCCATTCCATTGTTCTTTTCACAAGAATTTTGGACATTTCAATGATGTTTGATCATCCTATAGCTTTTCCTATTCTAAATTTCAGCTCAAAGCTTGTACATTTAAGGGTTATACACTATTGTCCATGTTATCTTTTCCAAATTTTCTCTCTAATAAGTTTTCTTTCATATTTTAATTGTTTCTATTTTATGCTAAGTGGAATACTTGATTTCATATGATTTTTGATCCATTGTGCAATTTCATTTCTTAGAATTTTCTCCTTTTGAGTAAAACCATTGTTTAAAGAGTGTTGATTTTAAAAAACTTATAATCCACACATTCTATTAGGTTACAACCTAATTATGTTTGAGCTCTCTACAACCATTTCTATTATAAATTTATGTTGGAAACTTGGAAATTTACGGATTCTACACTATTGTTCATGTTGTATTTTCCTAGTTCTATCTCTAATATTTTTTTTTCAAATATTTTTTATTTTTTTCTTTCTTTTATGGTACGCCAATTAATTGATTTCATATGATTATTGGTCACTTGAGAAATTTTGTGTCTTAGAATTTTATTCTTTTGATTAATCACAAAATATAATCCATACACTAAATTGGATTACAACCTAGTTTTATCATTACCAAATTAGGTTGGATTTGGTAACTATAAATATTAATTATTTAAATGTAGTGTTTTTGTTGGCACTTGTTTTTCTTCCTTGTTTCCTAGATAAATCAGCCCTCAAATTTGTAGAGAAAGAATACTTTTAGGGTCTGGGATGGTAAGATGCCCCAAAAGGTTGGGAATAAAAATCTCAAGATCTAAAGATTGTATCTAAACTATATTTGGTAGAAGATCTTGATAATTCATAGAATTGTCTCAGTTCAATATTCAAGGTGATTGGATGAGTTTTTGGCCCAGTTATAGTATTCTAGCATTTATAGGTGAGTCTGAAAAGCATCATCAAAACGAATGTTTTTCACAGGTTTGGATGTGTAATGAGCATTGATAATTGATTATCAATCTCTAGTTTACATTTTGTGGTCACTAGATGAGTTTTATTGTTGTGGCAAAAAAAATTATGAGTGCTTGTGATCTAGTCCATATTACAATGAAACTCTGGATTTTAATTTGTTGTTCAACTTTTGATGATTATATAAGATTATCTAACAAACATTACCGTCCCCCATAAATTTTCATGACTTTAAAAATTAATTTGAGCTCATGACATAAATCCTATCATTTCAACTGAATTACTATTAATTCTCAATTTGAATTTTTTAACTGAAACATTTTTTTAATTATACTGTTTTATTAAATTTTGCACACTGAAAGATTAATTATTAATGTTCATTATGTCCCATAAAGGATGGGCATAAAAACAATAAGGAACTAGATGCTAAGTCACTCTAGGCCAAAGGCAGAGGACTAAAAGAAAGGATTTAAAAAAATATTTTTAACACAAGAAAAAAGATTAAAATTTTATTAAGATACACTCACTGAGCTGCTACTACAAATTATTTTTGCTTCTTCAGAGCACACTAGACATTATATTAAAAGTTTTCAAAATATACAAATAAATATCAAACTTACATGGCAAGAGAGAAAAGACATTAATTACAATAATAAAGGCAATTGAATTGTGCCATCTAAAAACGTCAAAATCATATTTAAAACAATCCTTTCCATTTAACTTATGCCAAATAAGACCCCACTTGAAAACGCCACCAAAAATGAGCTATACCGTGCTACCACGCATGGAGAGAGAAGGTCTAGCGGTACTGCGGGGAAGCCGCGAGAAACCGCACAACCGCAAACAGGGAGAAAGGAGCAAGCGGTAAGATGGGGAAACCGCACCACCGCGAACGAAGACCGAAGAGCTGGCGGTACCGCGCTGAAGTCGCGAAAGATCGCGCTGCCGCAAGGAGAGAGAAGACAGACCGCGAGCCTGCGGTATAACCATGCTGCCGTGAGAGGAAGGAAGAAGAGCAGCGGTATGGCGGGGAAACCGCATAGCCACGGGTGATGAGAAGTTAGGTGGCGGTATGGTGGTAGACCGCTCTACCGCAGGACATGAACGACTACCTGACGGTAAAGAGGTAGTCACCGCACTACCGCAGGAGCTGGAGCTGAAGGTCGAGCTAACGCGGGAAAGGTTGGAGAGAAACACAGGAATTGGGAGAAATTCCAAAACTCCCCCTTGATCACAACTTCTGCTTTCTTTAGTACACAGTCGCTCTCTCTGATAAAGGAAATTGTCTCTTCCTAATGCCTTTGTGAAAATTCCTGCTGTTGACGTCAATTCCCACATGGTTAGCATCGGGATCGAATCGATCATTGTTGAATGTGTCGAACTCTACTGCCACAATCTGATTCGATGTATTTCAATCTGTTGTGTTCTTAAAGAGGCCAAGATATTCTCTCGGACTAGAGTTCGAAATGTTCAATCCAGTAGGCGCGAGGAAGAAAATGAGTCCATCCCCTGTCGCCTTTTTATCAGAGGTCTTATAGATGACGAATTTAAAATGGGTAGAAAAATTCGCCATAGCTTGGGAAGACTTATCCCACAGAGGAATAAAATCACTATAAACTACCCGCTCAAGTCTAGGCCGGAGTTTATTATATCCCTGGTGAGCTATATTTGGTGGTCAGAAATGGAAGCATCTCCTGACTCCGTCATATTGGTCTGGGGAGGAAACTGAAAGCCAATGGCTCCTTCATCTGCCCCATGAATTGAAGAAAAGGAGGCACTAATACAGACGATTAGTAATTGGACTAACTGAATTCTATGGAGATTAGCCATTTCAACCAGTCTGTTGTGCAAATGGCTAACAAAGTTAAATTATTTGTGCATGGAGGGTTCTGAAGAGGGCCACCAGCCCATGGTCAAACTGCCCGATGGCTCTACGATCTGCCTCGTGGCACTGAAATTTATATTATTTGAAACTGTAGCTTCATTTTTTCTTTTTGTCCAATGGAATAGATATAAATATCACGGACAAACAATAAACTAATTGGAATGCACAGTTTCTTTGACGCCAACAAGTTTGAGTAGGGAAAGAGCATGCATCCTTCCTTCAATATTATCGTATCTCACAAGTTCAATCTTCATATTGATAACACAGATTTGGAATTGCACGTTATCTTTTGCCGGCCTCTACTGTTTAAAAATTGTTTGAACACGAGAGAAAAAAAATTGGTAACCCTAGTTTTCTATGTCACTTTTGATATAGATATCAATTAGAACGTAGAATTGAGGTCAAGTTAAGAGAGACCAATTTGTTTTCTCTGTATTGTCTCGCATGCATGTCTAAAAGGAAAATATTTTTTTAAAAGATTGATTTATCTTAAATTAATAAGATTTATAGAATTAAGCATAATTTTTTATTTAATGGGTCATAGTTATCAGTTATTGTAATAATATTGATGAAAATATATATAATTGATAAGAAATTTAGTTTAATAATTGACGAATGGATTGATCATGAAATTTGATTGTCTTTATTTTAAGAAATATCATATTTTTACTTTATGGTCTCTATTTTTTAATATTAAATATCTTTATTTTATTTCTTTGTTTTAGTTTTAATTTTCATGTTCACATTTTTAGTTTAAGAGAGTCAACTTTAGGTTGCATTATTTTTAAGATTTTTCATTCAATATCAAAGTTGTCTACTAGAGTTTAACACTAGTGGGATGCATGTTAGAATGGTCATATTGAGGTAACTTGGTATTTGTGAACCTATCAAGGAATGCAAAGTTTAAGATTGATCAAGATTTTCTTGGCCTAGTAGTCAAATTTTAGTTTTAGTGAAGTTTTAGATTTTTCTTGTATTTTTTAAGTTGTAAAATTATAAGTAGATATTGAAACCTATACATCCTAATAAAATTGGACTTTTTTGACCAATTTACACTCATAGATGTAATTATGCAATCAAACCTTGAGTTTCAAAATACTTGACTGCTATACCTACTTAGTAAATTCATAGGTGATGTAAATCTACATTCAAAACCCAAACCCTAACTAATTAGAGCATTAGATATCCTAACTAATTTACAAGAATGAAAACATGCTTGATAAAAGTTTGAACTTCAAGATTGGTGAAAATTAACTAATGTGCAAACAAGATTTCAAACCCCACAACTGCTAATTTCCTTGCACTATCTCATTCCATTGTGTTTTTCACAAGAATTTTGGGCATTTCAATGATGTTTGATCACCCTACAACCATTTCTATTCTGAATATGAGTTCAAAGCTTGTGCATTTAAGGGTTCTATGCTATTGTCCATGTTATCTTTTACTAATTCTCTCTATAATAAGTTTTCCTTCATATTTTAGTTATTTTTATTTTATGCTAAGTGGAATACTTGATTTCATATGATTTTTGATCCATTGTACAATTTCATTTCTTAGATTTTTTTCCTTTCGAGTAAAACCATTGTTTAAAGATTATAGATTTAAGAAAAAATTATAATCCATACACTCTATTAGGCTACAACCTAATTATGTTTGAGCTACCTAAAACCATTTCTATTTTAAATTTATGTTGGAAGCTTGGAAATTTATGGATTCAACACTATTGTTCATGTTGCATTTTCCTAGTTCTATCTCTAATATTTTTTTCTAAATATTTTTATTTTTCTTCTTTCTTTTATGATACATAAACTAATTGATTTCATATGTGAACCACCAAAAATTAACACAAATGTATGGAAAGAGGATTCCCCAAATAGGTTCCTAGGGTTTCTCACCTAGGAACTCATGGTTTGTGGAATGACTCTCTTTCGCACTATTGGTTTGGTATTTTTGGTGATTGCATTCAAAGAAGAGGGATAGGATGAGATTGTGTTGTATGTGAGAGGTGTGGCTAAATTTTTTAATAAGATGAAACTAAACTAACTATGAAATTTAAACAAAAGAAAATGTAAACTATATGCAAGCTAAGCTAAATGACCTAAATGTATGCAATAGTGGAAAGAAACTGGAAATAATAGAGATGGTGCACCTGGGAATAGAAAGTTGTAGATGAGGAGCTCTGAAGTATTTTTGAATCTGTTAGAAATCTACATAAGGACATTTATGCCAGAGTGGACGACCTAGTCCTTCTCTCAGGAAAATCTCCCAGGCTTGGTTTCTGCTAAAAGGGTATCTAGAAATGTCAAAACCCTTTTACAGGCTTGGTATAGGGACAAGATCACCAATGATGGTGACCTAGTCCTCGTGGTACTTTCGAGAGTTTCAGGATAGGATTTTGTAGGACCTCACTTGCACTTCCTTCTTTGATGGAGATTCGTGTCCAAATCTTTTGAAAATGACCTGTAAGTTATCCTTTTGCTCCTTCTAGGGTTTGATGATGTGGGTTGGCTTAGATGGAATGATCACACCCTTTTCAACACTTTATTCTTTATCAAATCTACATACAACTTGCAAAACACACATGCAAAGACAAACAAAATGTTAGGGTTAGAGATTAGGGGTTTGCCTCAGTAAAACCCCATTCGTAGTAATTAAACTCAAATGAAATAAAATGGAAGGATGATGGAATGAAAAATAAACCACCAACACTCACCAAATAATTTTTTGTTGAAGTCTGCAACATGGAAGAACTAGCTCCAATGGCGATTGCTTGAGAAGATTTGAGTGCAAGAGTTCTTGTGAAGATGAAAATGATGTTAGGGTGGTTGAAATGAGGATAAAAACCCTTATTTATATGACCTAAACCCTAATTTTCTCAAAAATGCAACATGATAGGCCGACCTTAGGGTTTTGGAGGAAAATTCCCATTAGGTTTTTGTCTTAAATTTGAAATTTATGTCAAAAGGGACTAGGTCGCCCAAGGTGGTGACCTAGTCCAGTTGGCCATTTTCAAGTGGTGGTCGGGAATTAAGTGATGTTTAATAATGTTTATCAGGTTTGCCTCTCCAAAACACACTTCAGTCAGGCCTAAAAGCACATTAAGGGGAAAATTTAACATTAAAAAGGGTTGAATTAGTGGTGACAAGCCTAAAAAAGTGCGAGTCAATTACAACACCTTACAACACTTTAGACTAAGGCTTGGAAAGGGGTTATTTAGCTGATTTATTGTAGAAAATTCCTAGAAAAGTGGGGAAATGTTATACAACACTTCACAACACACTTGTAGAACTTTGTTAGGTTATTGTTGATTTGAAAGTGTTCAAGGCCTAATGTGAATGTGTTGGCCACACTAAAACATTAGATCTAAGAAAAAAAAGGCCAAAATCCAAGGAAAAGGCCAAAATGAGTGAAAAAGTGTCCAAGCTACACTTTTTGGTGACACATTTAGCCCCCACTTTAGTGAGAGTATGAACCTGCTTCAAACTCACACTAAAGTAGCCAAGTCATGCATATCGAGAGGGATCAATGTATTCATGCTAGTAAGATGAGATGACTTCAATCAAGAGGGATGATCAAGCCCCCAGGATCAAGATCGCATGGCAAACCAAACATAAGCACAAAAGATCAGACAAGAGAGTGATGTGAAAGAGTCAAGAAAGAGGGAAAGCTGGATCAAGCTTCGACCATTTGTCCAACTAGTTGTGGATTAGATCTAGGTTGTTTATCTAAAAACAAGATCTGTACTCACTCTAGGGAAATGAGACTATTAGCTGCCAACCAGGTGAGAAGACCCAAAAGGTGAGAGACATACACATGGTTAGTATGCACTCACACACACAAAGGTGGGTATGGGGAAATTCATGCCACTAGTTGGCCTTCACGCTCAACCATGTACCAAATTTATACCTCTTGACAACTTTGATAAGGCACCACAAAGGATAAGGGACCACAGGCATGCAAATTGCGTTATGTAAGGTGGCCATGAATGCAAGAAATGCAAAAATGCAACACGAAAAAATGCAAAATAAGTGTTTGAACAATTCTTGTCTAGTTTGTGGGCATGTGCAGGATCATCATGGAAAAAACAGGCCCTTAAGTGGCAATAAAATTCAGAAAAATCAGAGTTAGGCAACTTGATGTAAAAATTTGAATAAGTTAACTATATTATTTCAAAAATATGTAAGAATAGAATCTGTTGCAAATTAAATGTAGTTTCTAAACTAGTAGGTTTATTTTTATTTAAAAAAAATCTATTTGGTGAAAATTTGAAATTTCAATGCAGCAGTACTTGAATTTCAGGGAAAAAATAAGAAGTAGGTGTCTATCTGACCACCCTAACCACAATAAAATGATAATATTTTTTTATAATATTTTAGATATAAGTAGAAGACTCATGCCCCAATGTGATGCATAGTTTTTGTAATTTTTTTCCAAGTAAATAATTAATTATGATCTTTTTATTACATCCTTTTAAAAATATAAAAACTCGTATGTCTGACCACCTTAACTTGGTCAAAAAATCATGAAATTCAATTCCTTTTTTTTTAATCCTATAGTATGCGAAGCATAGAATGTGACGCATGTTTCAAATTAAAAAAATGTGACACCCTTTGAAAGCTATATATGTTTTTCAATCAACCTATCAATCAGGACTTTAGTCGTAATTCAAATAGAAAATGAATAATAATTATTTATTAAATTCAAAGTAAAGCATAATTTATATTGGTGGAAAGCTAAGAATCTCCTCTAAAAACCCTTTTCGTTTCATCAATTTTGGGTAAAAAAAAAAATTTTCAGCCACATGGGCCATCATATCACTTACATATCGCCACTTTTTGGCCCATCATGATCCTGCACATACCCTTGTGCTAGGTATTTGACTTAGGGAAAATTTTGTCTAATGTTTCCAAGAGAGGACCAATAAAAGGATAGAAAATTTGCAACTTAGGGGATGCGGTGTGTCGCATCAGGCCACTAAGAGGAATGTAATATGCTAAGATAAGTCAATTTCATGAAAGACATTACACCCAATGTCATCCACAAAGTGAAAAAAACATCGTATAAAGTAACAAGGTTGCACTATGAACCAAGGGCAAAGAAAATCAAATGCCAAAAATGAATAATGCCAATGTATGCTCCCACTTTAAAGGAATTTCTACACACTTTTTTGTGAGCAATTACTTTAAAGTAGAGAAATGAAAAATGCAGAAGGAAAAGACATGAGAGCCTACTTGGAAAGCCCTATGCCAAGTCATATGTTCCCAAGGGAGGCTAGGTCATGTAAAAGAAAAAAGAAAAAATGGAAAGGAGGTTCCATTTGGGTCAACATGAAGGAGACATTGTGGTCTCAATTCCTTGCATCATCCCCAAATGGAAGGAAAAAAGTTAAAAAAAAATTGAAAAGGAAAAGGGGTTCCATTTGGATCAATATGAAGGAGACATTGCAGTCTCAATGCCTTGCATCATCCCCAAATGGAAGAAAAAAAGGAAAAAGGAAAAGGAAAAGGAAAAGGGGTTCCATTTGGTTCAACATGAAGGATACATTGCGGTCGCAATGCCTTTCATCATCCCTTGATGGAAGGAAAAAAGAAGAAAAAAAAGTGAAAAGGAAAAGGGATTCCATTTGGGTCAATATGAAGAAGACATTGTTGTCTCAATGTCTTGCATCATCCCCAAATGGAAGGAAAAAAGGAAAAATGAACAGAAAAAAGGAAAAGGTGTTCCATTTGGGTCAACATGAAGGAGACATTGTAGTCTCAAAGCCTTGCATCATCCCCAAATGGAAGGCAAAAATAAAAAGGAAAAAGTGAAAAGGAAAATAATGTACGACATATATAAGAAGTGAGATACAAAGAGAAGAAGGTCACAAAGAGAGAGAAAACATCAAACAAAACGTGATGGGGAACACATTACACATAAGAAAACACAATACTAGTAAGGAAAGTGTTAGTCAACCATTAATCAAGTCATCCACCTCTGAATCTCAATGGATATAAGTGGGAGGTAAACAATGAAGCTAAGGGACAAGAAAAAATGCATTACAAGGACAAGGCTAGCAATCTCGTGCCCCCATTGAGTGCAAGGAAAGAATGAGATGAGTTGGGTGATGAGAAGGATCAAGTAATAGTGAGAAGAGCATGTTCTACAACTATTACATGATAGGGTGTGGTATGGTAGTTTTTGGTTTGAAAGGATAGAAATTATCACCATCAAAGTGATACTTGCTTAGTATCTCTCAAGTGACGACATTCATTGCTTCTATGGCCAAGAACATGATGGTATGCACAATATGGAACACTGGAATATTTAGGATAGATCACCAACCTATTGCAAGGAGGAAATGTAATGAGTCATTTATTTAATAGGATTTTTAATTTCCTCTCACATTCATGTGGTGGACAAAGAGTGTTGGAGTTGAGAAGATACAACACCACAGAAGCCCAAAAGATCTTTGTAAGCAAATAACCTATTACAAGAAAAAGCAAAGAAAAGCAACAAAAGAAATGCTCAAGAATGTGGAGCAATGTATTCACCTGAAAATGTAAAATGAATAATGATACAAAAGATAGTTTTCAACTACATATAGATGAAAACCCTAAAAAGAAAAACCCTAGGCTTGCACAATAATAATTAATAAAGTAATTAATTATTATGCACCTAATGTTAGCTTAAGTGAAAAAGAGTTAAAAGGGAACTTTAAGTAATTAAACAAATATTGTTTAATTAATAAAGTAAATGTCCAATTACTCTAACACCCCCCCTTAAGATAGACATAGGGAGAAGCTAAAACCTAGAAGAAGCTACTGAAAGCAAAAGCAATGGGTCTCGGCAACAAGGCCAGATCAGGTACCCAAGTACAAAGAAATCTCTATGAAACGGAGAAAAGGAGAAAACCAAGTGGGAAAAACTCCTCTCCAAAAAGAGATAGAACAACATGCTGAAAGAAAAATGAAGGAAGGCCTCATAAAGACTCCCAAGGACAACTTCCTTCACCCCAAGCATAGAGCGCAACTGAAGATAGCACGAAGATGCAAAAGGTTTTGTGAAGATGTCTGCAACCTGCTCGACAGTGGGAACATCCTCCAAGGTGAGAGAACCATCCTGAATCAACTGTCTGATGAAATGCATATGAAGCTCAATGTGCTTCATCTGATAATGCTCCACCAGATTGCGTGAAATGTGTATAGCACTCTGATTGTCACACCAAAGAATAGTGGGACTATCAGGAGGAAAACCAAACTCATTCATCAACTGACGAAGCAATAAAATCTCCTGACTAGCAAGCACAGCAGCTCGATACTTAGCCTCTATAGATGATAATGCACGAGCAGTCTGCTTCTTGCACGACCATGTGATAGGACCAGAGCCAAGACAAAAAACAAATCCAAAAGTAGACTTCCAATCATTGAAATCACCAGCCCAATCTGAGTCAGTGTAGCCAATAATGTGAGGATCTCCTAATGTGTAGTGAATGCCATATGAAGTGGTGCCCTGAATGTACCTCAAAATACGCTTGGCAACTTGCCAATGACTCTCATGAGGATCATGTGAGAATCGAGAGACAAGACCAACCGCAAAGGAAAGATTAGGATGAGTGTGAGTCAGGTACAACAAACTGCCAACCAACTGCCTGTAAAGTGTAGAATCTACTGAAGGAGTGGGGCAAGTAGTAGTCAAAACAACCCCTAACTGAAAAGGTGTGGGGGCAGGCTTGCAGTCAAGCATGCCAAAGCGCTGAAGCATATCAAAAGAATACTTCTGCTGGTAAATGGAGATCCCCTCTGAAGACCGAATCACCTGAAGACCAAGGAAATAGTGCAGAAGGCCAAGATCTATCATCTCAAACTACTCCATCAAGGCTAGCTAAGAATGTTGAATCATAGAGGATGAGCTACCTGTGATGAGAAGATCATCAACATATAGCACAAGAATCAGGATCTCACCCTCAAGATGCTAAATATAGACCGTGTGATCAGAATGACAACGAGTGAAACTAGTGGAGAGCAAAAAGGAGTCCATCTTCTCATACCAAGCCCGAGGGGCTTGTTTGAGACCATATAATGAACGCTGAAGTCTACAAACCAAAGAAGAATCATGAACAAATTCCTGAGGCTACTCCATATAGATCTCCTCCTGTAGGTCACCATGTAAGAAGACACACTTCACATCCATCTGAAAATTGAGCCATCCTCTAGAAGCTACAAGTGATAATACAAAGCGAATAGAATTCATCTTGGTGACAGGAGCAAATGTCTCAGAGTAATCAATACCCTCAACCTATGAGAAACCCTTCACAACAAGACAAGACGTACTTTGTACTTATCAATAGAACCATCAGCAGCATACAACCATTGGCACCGAACCATCTTTCTGCCCTTAGGAAGAGGACAGAGATCCCATGTATTATTCCTCATCAAAGAAGAATACTCCTCCTCCATAGCACTATCCCACTGAGGGTGACCGGTCACCTCTGAAAATCTCTGAGGATCCTCTGAAAGAGCATGAATCAAAAGACTAGAACCCGTAGTATGAGAACAGGTGCGACGAGTGTCTGAAGGGTCACCGGCCATAGATCCTGCTGCCTTAATAGTAAAGCGAGCCCATTTGGGCCTCAGACGTGGAGCAAGTGGAGGTGGAGATGGTGGATCATCAATATCCTCATCAGAATCATCCTCAAAATAATCCTGAAGAGCTGTAGTGGGTGGAGTAGGTAGTGAAGTGGACACTAGAGATAGGGTATCAACTGGAGGAAGGCGCTCATCAAATTGAACATCCCGTTGAAACAAGACCTCTCTGGAATCAGGATCTAACAACCTATATGCCTTAACATCCTCACAGTAGCCGACAAATATGAGGGGTCGACTCTTCCGCTCCATAGCTCTCCTCTGAGCATCAGGAATAAAAGCCCATGCCTCACTACCAAATACTCGAAATGATGAAATATCAGGCTTGTCATGAGACCAAGCCTCCCCAAGAGTCATATGTCGAATTGCCTTGTGAGGCATCCGATTCTGAATATAGTTGGCACAATTGACTACCTCAGCCCAAAAAGATGAATCTATGGACCTAGACTGAATCATACAATTAGTCATCTCCCGTAAAGTCTTGTTCTTTCGCTCAGCGATACCATTCTGCTGAGGGGTGTAGGGAATAGAAAATTGATGCTGCAAACCATGCTCAGTGCAAAAATATTTGAAGGCCTGATTCACATACTCCCCCCCATTATCTGTATGTATCCGCTAGATAGAAAGATCAGACTACTTCTCTACAAATTTCTTGAAGACAAAAAGGAATCAAAGACATCAGACTTGTACTTAAGAAAGTACAACTATGTGCGTCTGGAGAAGTCATCAATGAATGTGAGTACATACTTGGCCCCTAAAAAAGGAGTGGGAAATGACATGAGGTCACTATGAATCAACTCCAAGGGTGCCAAAGCACGAGTGGTACCTCCCTTTGGAAAGGGATCCCTGTGATGCTTGCCAAGCACACAACCATGACAAACACTGTCAGTGCAGGAAATCTGTGGAAGACCAAGAACAAGGGACTGTGTACTCATCTGCTGAAAATATCTGTAGTTGACATGGTCCAAACGCTCATGCCAAAGATGACTCACTGAATCTGCATGTGCTATAAGAGATGAACCTGTACCTTTAGAAGGTGCAAAGCCATCAAATCTGTAAAGACAAGATGCAGTATCAACACTACCAGTAGCCACAACCAAATGAGAATCATGAAGGTCCCGAATAACCACATCATGTGGTGAGAACTCAACTGTCTTACCAGAGCCAGTGTGGAAAATCTGATAAATGGAAAAGAGGTTCGCCGAAATGTCAGGAACAACCAAAACATCCTGTAGAGTGCCTCCATCCAAAGAGACAGAACCTGAACCCAAGACGGAAAGCTATGAAGAGTCACCCACTGCAATCTGTGAAGTACCACAAGAGGCAAGAGAAGTGACCAACTGCTGAGTGTGAGTCATATGGTGAGAAGCACCAGAGTCTAAAATCCAAGTGGACCCATTGGTCGATGCTCGTGCAGTGAGAGCATGACCCTTCCTTGTGGTAGAAGAAGAAGAAGACTGAGGTGAGGAGATGTGCTGCTGCTGCATGGCATCCTCTAAAGCCTCTAATCGTTTCCAACACCTGGAAACTAGATGACCTTGCTTGCCACAAAAACTGCAAGTGTCTCCTGATTTCTCCTTAGTCTTGGAGGAAGACTCACTAGACTTCGAAGATTTCCCATGTTTTGGATTAAATGGTTGTTTAGAATCAGACTTAGGAGGCGGTTTAGAGGAATGCTCACTACCTGCAAAATCTTTCTTAGGCCTTGGTTTATACTTGTGTTTCCCCTTCGGTGATTGAGCAACCAATGTTTTGCTCTTTGAACCTGAGAGCATATCCATCTGAGAAAGGTGAGACTGTTCCCGAGACAATCGCTCACAAAATAAATCAAAGGAAGGCATGGTAAAACTGGCACCCAAACCATCCATGGTGGAGTAGAAGGAGGAAGCAAATATCTGAAATGGACCATGAAGCTTTGAAAGAATCAAGTAAATGCACTCTGTGTCTGTCTTGTTCTTCCCACAACCCTGTAAAATAGTACGGATAGTTTTGAACTTGTTCAAAAAATCTTCAATAGTGGGAAATGAATCAGGTAACAATGAAGTCAGCTCTGCCTCAATTTGTAATGCGCGAAACTCATTAAAGGCCCCAAAAAGTGTCTCAAACTTCAGCCACATGGCTCGAGGAGTGAGCAAAGCATCAAGGTGAAACAAAAGACTATCTGAAACATGCATGCATAACAAACCTATAGCCTCATCCATCTTGTTCCTGTGCTACATAATCTCAAAAGGACGCTGCAACTGAGGCTGAACCTCATCTAAACAAGACCATAACCCTTGTGACCTGAGTAGCCTCATCATACGAGACTTCCAAGTGTGATAGTTATGTGATGTGAGTAGCTCAACTGAAGAGTCTGCCATGAAACCCTGCACCTGTACCTGCTTGTGTTTTTTATTATTATGTGATCTTTCAGAATAGACAGAAGATGCAGAAGGGTTTGTATTTTTGAGAGTTTTGGTGTTCTGGTTTTCTGATATAAATGACAGAAAGCAAGAGAAAAAACACCCCCCACAAAAGATAAACCCAAACCCTAGTACAAACTGAGAAGAAGGAAGCAATGCATAAGCAAAAAATATTCAAGACAAATTCTCATGTACCTGGTGAAAATTTTGATAAAATAGATCACATCACTGAATAGAGCATGTTGAGAGCTTTCCAACGCCTATTCAAGTTTGAAAAACGGAGTCCTGTTTGCATCTTCTATGACCCCAGAAGTGAAGAAAGAAGACCTCACTTTGACTGGTAAAAAATATCCAGACTGGTAAAAAAATTAAAAATATTTCTATACCATCAGATTGGTGCCATTCTCAGCTTTCCAATGCATCTTCCTGTTCGAAAAACGGAGCTAGGATGCCCAAGTTATGCCCATTTGACCAAAAATGACATAATAGGGGGTTGGAGAGAAAAAATTAGCCCTCAAGGGCTTAAAATTCGGCGGCCCCAGGGCACATGGCGGACCGGGGGCAGGCGCGTAGGAGGTGGTGGTGCGTGGCCGGTGGCGCGCAGGCGGCGCTCGGGCGGAGCAGACCGGGTGGCGGGCCGGTAGGGGCGGCGGTGGCCGCTTGGCCGCGGTCGGTGGTAGCCGCCGGTGGTGGTGGCCGCCAGGCGGCGTGGCGGTTTACACTGGCCGCGCACAATATAAACCAAAAAAATTTTTTTTTAATTTTTTTGATTTTTGTGCGTTTTTTGCTCCGTACGGCCCTAGGGCAAAAAAATTTTGCCTTCCAAATTGACTGTAACCAAAATCGACAATTTGACAGTCGATTTAGGGGTTTTTGGGTGCTACGAATCCAATGGCACTGTCCATTTGAGCCCAAAGTGAACCCAAAAAATGGAGTATGCTGAATCCACCCAAAAAAAACTTAGAACCCTAGATTTGCTTCCAATGCAAAATCTCAAAACAAGAACAAGCAGCTGCAAATCTAAAGCTTTGATACCATGTTGGAGTTGAGAAGATACAACACCACAGAAGTCCAAAAGATCTTTGCAAGCAAATAACCTGTTACAAGGAGAAACAAAGAGAAGCAACAAAAGAAATGCTCAAGAATGTGGAGCAATGTATTCACCTGAAAATGTAAAATGAATAATGATACAAAAGATAGTTTTCAACTACATATAGATGAAAACCCTAAAAAGGAAAACCCTAGGCTTGCACAATAATAATTAATAAAGTAATTAATTATTATGTACCTAATGTTAGCTTAAGTGAAAAAGAGTTAAAAGGAAACTTTACGTAATTAAACAAATATTGTTTAATTAATAAAGTAAATGTCCAATTACTCTAACAAAGAGGAAATTTAAGTTTTTGTAATTTGTACGGTCTCTTGCGTCTGCTAGATTCTCCAACTTTGAAAGAGGATATTAGGGCAAGAGGACTGGAGATGATCATAGGGTTGTCTGTATTGTTGTTAGGAGATGACAGACATTCAGGAGGAAGGAGAACATCCAAATTAAGGGGGGCATCAAAGATCACCATGCCATCATCACGGAGCTTCAGATATTCTCTAGGAGGCCTACTATCACAAGAGGGATCTTGATAGCCTATTCCCTTTGTATGTTCATTAGGTGATAATTATTCATAAAATTGATGTATGTCATGTTCTTTTCTTGTATCACCGCCTTTCTTATGGAGAATAGTAAACCCTTTTCCACAATTTTCTTGAAGATTGATGGGAGGATTGGTCACTTGGTTAGTATAAAAGGGTTGAGTAGGTGTATGCTCCAAGGAAGAGCTAAGATCACCTCGTGGAGGGAACCTAGGTGCATTTTTTTCTTAGGATGGAGATAACCAAATGTCCCTAAAGGGGACATGGTAGGAAACTCAGGATATGTCATGGATGGGTAGGAGGAAGCATTGGCTTCAAGGTTGGCAAGACAATCATTGAGGAACCGAACCATGCTACTATCATCTTCTCCAATCATGTCAATAGAGCAGGACATTCATTAGGATTTGATTGAGCAGGAGTGGGTTCAAGGTCATTTGGGTCAGTGCCAAAGGCACAACTTGACATATCTACCAGGGATTTGAAGGAAACCCAGTTTGTTTTAAAGGACATAGCCATAATGAAAGAAAACTAAGTACAAGAAATTGAAGAAAAGAGAAAATTTGGAAACACAAACATAAATACAATTGCAGAAAATAGAAGTTCAAATGATGTGCTAGAAATGACATAAAATTATGTGCAAAAGGTGCAAGAGGACTAGGTCGCCCAATGTGGTGACTTAGTCCCAACAGTGATTTTTTTGACACTTTTTGAAAGTTTTTAATGCTTTTGCTAAGTCTTATGCTTTTCCAGTGTAGGTACAGAATTAAAATGTATATTTTTTTGTAGATTTTATAATGAAAATGCAATGCAAAGTGCAAGCTAACATGAAATTTTCACTAATGCACTTTTTTAATAAACCCTAGGATGCAAACAATGCAAAATCCTAATGCAATGCAAGCTTTTTCGTAAGATGAAATACAAAATCAGAATATTAATTTTATTTCAAAGATTGCGTTCACCAAAATGAACCACCAAAAAGTAACACAAATTTAGGGAAAGAGGATTCCCAAAATAGGTTCCTAGGGTTTTTCACCTAAGAACTCATGGTTTGTGGAATGACTCTCTTTTGCACTACTCGTTAGGTATTATTGGTGATTGCATTCAAAGGGGAGGGATAGTATGAGGTTGTGTTGTGTGTGAGAGGTGTGGATAAGTGTTGTAATAAGATGAAATTAAACTAAATATGGAATGTAAACAAAAGGAAATGTAAAATATATGCAAGCTAAGTTAAATGACCTAAATGTATGCAATACTCGAAAGAAACTGGAAATAACAAAGATGGTGCTCCTGGGAATAGAAAGTTGCAGATGAGAAGCTCTACAGTATTTTGGAATCTATCATAAATGTGCACAAGGACATTTACACCAAAATGGGCGACCTAGTCCTTCTCCTAGGAAAATCTACCAGAGTGGGTTTCTGCTAAAAGGGTATCCAAAAATTTCTAAAGCCTTTTTCATGCCTGGTACAAGGACAAGGTCGCCAATGATGGCGACCTATTCCTCCTAATACTTTTGGGAGTTTCGGGGCAAGATTCTCTAGGGCCCCACATGCACTTCCTTCTCTGATGGAGATCCGTGTCTGAATCTTCAGAAAATGACCTGCAAGTTGTCCTTTTTATCCTTCTATGGTTTGATGATGTGGGTTGACTTAGATGGAATGATGGCACCCTTTTCAACACTTTATTCTTTGTCAAATATGCATACAACCTGCAAAACACACATGCAAAGACAAAAAATGTTAGGGTTAGAGATTAGGGGTTTTCCCTAGTCAAACCCCATTGAAAGTAATTAAACTCAAATGAAATAAAATAGAAGGAAGGATGATGGAATGGAAAAGAAAAGAACAACACTCACCAAATCCTTTTTTATTGAAGTCTACAACATGCAAGAACCAGCTCCAATGGAGGTTCCTTGAGATGGCTTGTGCTTGAATTCTTTCTTGAAAAGATTTGAGTGCAAGAGTTCTTTTGAATATGAAAATGATGTTAGGGTGGGTGAAATGATGATTAAAACCCTTATTTATACAACCTAAACCTTAATTTTCCCAAAAATGCAACATGATAGGCCAACCTTAGGGTTTTGGAGGTAAATTCCCGTTAGGTTTTTGTCTTAAATTTGAAATTAATGTCAAAAGGGAATAGGTTTCCCAAAGTGGCAACCTAGTCCACTTGGACATTTTCAAGTGGTGGTCAGGAATTAATTGATGTTTAATAATGTTTATCAAGTTTGCCTCCTGAAAAACACAGTCAAGTTGGGCCTAAATGTACATTAAGTGGAAAATTTAACATTAAAAAGGGTTGAATTAGTGGTGACAAGCCTAGAAAAGTGCAAGAGTCAATTACAACACCTTACAATACTTTAGACTAAGGCTTGGAAAGGGGTTATTTAGGTGAATTATTGTAGAAAAGTCCTAGAAAAGTGGGGAAATGTGTTACAACATTTCACAACACACTTGTATAACTTTATTAGGTTATTGTTGATTTGCAAGCGTTCAAAGCCTAATGTGAATCTGTTGGCCACACTACAACATTAGATCTAAGCAAAACATGGCCAAAATCTAAGGAAAAGGCCAAAATGAGTGAAAAAGTGTCCAAGGTACACTTTTTGGTGACACAATATGATTGTTGGTCACTTGAGCAATTTTGTGTCTTTGAATTTGGTGCAAGAGCACCAAGTTGCTTTCAAGCCTCCATGAGCCCATTTGTAGATAGTTTCTCTATTTTGTGTATTGGGTCTTATAATAAGGTTTATAAAACCATTTTATAGGTTTTTGAGTCTTAGGAAGTCATTTGTCAAATAATGTTTAAAGTTGTTCCATATTGTAAAAATTGTAAAAGTTGCTCAAAAAAGTTGTCAAGCAACTTGTCAAAAGTGTCATTAAGGTGTTTTGTCAACAAAATAATTAAAAGTTGGTTGAAAATAGTTGGTTTTGGTTGGGAATCTATAATTTCACCCTCCAAAACTCGAATTGGGGGGTTGGAGACATTACTTTGGAGTTTGATGAATGGCAACCTCAAGTTTGGTGTGCATTTTATGAGTTATACATTGTTTTCAGGTTGAAGTTGTGATTTGTACGGACTGGTATGGATTCAAATAATAGAGTATCATATATTGATGGAAATATCTCTGTTTTTAGTTTCCAATTCTTTTTGTCGCATTGAATTTTATTGAGTTTTGTGGAAGATGTGACTATTTTGGTGAGACTGCCTATTTTAACAATATTGTGCAGAATTTACAGTCTGAAAGAATGTGATGGTACGGATTTTAAAGTATATATTTTGTGTCAGAAACCAATTTTATGTTGTTCCCATATGAATCTACTTTCATTTTCTTCAAGTCTCATCAAATTTCATTAAGATTTGAATAAGTTATGATCATTTTAGTGAGGGCAGGTTTGAACCCTGTCTAGGGTTTGCAGTTTTGGAAACAATTCAATAACTTTAGTTTCAACCATTGGATATTCATAAAAATTGGAAGGAAGGTCTGTAATTATGTGATTTGAAATATCACTGAAGGGATTGGCTTTAGTATTTTTTGTGTAGAAGTTATTAATGACTGTTCATTGCATTAAATTGTGGGCTACCTTGGCTATGTTTCTAATGTGATCTAGAATGCACTTAATAATTCTTTGAGATGAGTAATTTTATGAAATTTGTGAAGTAAATGGAATGTTGAGTTTTGAATCCTCTTTTCTCTACATCATAGTGGTATCAGAGCCTGAAGATGCTCTGGGGAAGTTGTTTGTGGTTTGTGTGTGGTTGTTTGCAGGTTGAGGAAGGAACCTGATTGCCTAGGTGAGGCAGGGTGAAGTGGAAGCAAGGAGAGACTTGCTTGTGAAGATGGAATTTATAAAGAGATGTTGGTAGGCTAAGGATTCACGAAGGAAGAAGGAAAGAGAGGAAAAGGAAATGAAAAAGAAGGAAAGACAAAAGGAAAGACAAATAGAGTTTGAGGAAGCCCTAGAAAAGATAAGCCAAAGGTTGGAAATATTAGCCAAAGAACATCAACTTCTTAAGGAAGCACAAAGGAGTTGGAATATACCAATGTAAAAGAGGTTAATATGGCCTCTAAAGAAGATTATGAAGAAGCAAAGAAAACAAAAGAAGGCAAAAAATGAGATAGAGGTAAAGTTTGAATCTACTGTTCAAGTTGAGCAAGATAAGTTACAAGTTCAGATGCATGATATTTTGATTGTGCTTGAAGATGAACAAACTTCTTTGTTGGTTAATGAACATGTTGATGTTGAGATTAATGATGTGGTTGTTGTTGGTACTCAAGTAGTTGATGAAAAATTTGAGAAGGTTGTTGATGTGACTGATAACCTTGGTATTGATACTCAAGTTGATGATAAAGTTGTTGATAACATTAATGTTGATATTCATGATCAAGTTGTTGATAATAAGGTTGATAATAAATATGTTGTAGATCAATTTTATAATGAGGTATATGAAGGTTTTAAAGAGTATGATGTAGATTATATATGGTGCTCTAATGATGAGAATGAAGATATAGATGATGCTACTGAGGTTTATACACAAGAAATGGAGTTTTGGAGCCTAGATGTTGAAAAAATGATTGATAGTCTAAGAAGGCATAAGAAGAAGAAGAGGAAGACAAAACCATGGGTTAAGATAAAGATACAAGTGTTTTTGATTGTAGATGATAGTGAAGAATCATTTATTTTTGCAGGTTCTTTATTTTATGTTAACTCAGGGGACTTGAGTTTTTTCTTCAAGGGGTGTATGGTGCAAGAGCACCAAGTTGCTTTCAAGCCTCCATGAGGCCATTTGTAAATATTTTCTCTATTTTGTGTATTGGGTCTTATAATAAGGTTTATAAAACCATCTTATAGGTTTTTGAGTCTTAGGAAGTCATTTGTCAAATAATGTTTAAAGTTGTTCCATATTGTAAAAATTGTAAAAGTTGTCAAGCAACTTGTCAAAAGTGTCATTAAGGTGTTTTGTCAACAAACTAGTTAAAAGTTGATTGAAAATAGTTGGTTTTGGTTGGGAATCTATAATTACACCCTCCAAAACTCGAATTGGGGGGTTGGAGACATTATTTTGGAGTTTGATGAATGGCAACCTCAAGTTTGGTGTGCATTTTATGATTTCTACATTGTTTTCAGGTTGAAGTTGTGATTTGTATGGACTGGTATGGATTCTAATAATAGAGTATCATATATTGATGGAAATATCTCTATTTCTAGTTTTCAATTATTTTTGTCTCATTGAATTTTATTGAGTTTTGTGGAAGATGTGACTATTTTTGTGAGACTGCCTATTTTAACAATATTGTGCAGAATTTACAGTCTGAAAGAATGTGATGATATGGATTTTAAAGTATATATTTTGGGTCTGAAACCAATTTTATGTTGTTCCTATATGAATATACTTTCATTTTCTTGAATTATCATCAAATTTCATTAAGATTTGAATAAGTTATGATCATTTTAGTGAGGGCAGGTTTGAACCCTGTCTAGGGTTTGTAGTTTTGGAAAAAATGCAATAACTTTAGTTTCGACCATTGGATCTTCATAAAAATAGGTAGGAAGGTCTATAATTATGTTATTTGAAATCTTATTGAAGGGATTGGCTTAAGTATTTTTTGTGTAGAAGTTATTAATGACTGTTCATTGCATTAAATTGTGGGCTACCATGGCTATGTTTCTAATGTGATCTAGAATGCACTTAATAATTCTTTGAGATGAGTAATTTTATGAAATTTGTGAAGTAAATGGAATGTTGAGTTGTGAATCCTCTTTTCTCTGCATCAGAATTTTATTCTTTTGATTAATCACAAAATATAATCCATACCCTAAATTGGGTTACAACCTAGTTTTATTATTACTGAATTAGGTTGCATTTGGTCACTAAAATATTAATTATTTAAATGTAGTGCTTTTGTTTTTTATTAGATAAGCAAGGGAAGGGCCCTGATCCCTTTACAAAATGAAATAAAGAGCCAAATAGCTCAACAAAATAGACTGGCCAAACACAACCAACCAGACAGAAACAACCAGTTAGAAAAAAAAATATAGCATGAAACTGTTCAAGAAACAACACTTGAAGACTTATTAATTGATAGTCCTTTTGTTGGAATTTGTTTTTCTTCCTTATTTCCTAGATAAGTCACCCCTCAAATTTGTAGAGAAAGAATATTTTTAGTGCCCGAGATGGTAAGCTAGCACAAAAGGTTTGGAATAAAAATATCAAGATCTAGAGATTGTATCTAAAATATATTTGGTAGAAGATCTTGATAATTCATAGAATTGTCCCAATTTAATATTCGAGGCGATCAAATGAGTTTTTGGCCTAGTTATAATATTCTAGCATTTATAGGTGAGTCTAAAGAGCATCATCAAAATATATGTTTTTTATAGTTTTGGAGGTGGAACAAGCATGGATAATTGATTATCAATCTCTAGTTTACAGTTTATGGTCATTGATGAGTTTTATGGTTGTGGAAAAAAATTTGCTTAGTGTTTGTGATCTAGTCCATATTACAATGAAGTCCAAATTTCTAGTTTGTTGTTAAAATTTTGATGATTATATAAGATTATCTAGCATAAATAAATGTTCACCATAAATTATTATGACTTTAAAACTTAATTTGAGCTCGTGACGTAAATCCTATCATTTCAGCTGAATTACTATTAATTCTCAATTTGAGTTTTTTAATTGAAAACATTTTTTTTAATTATACTGCTTTACTAAATTTTGTGGGTTGAAATATTAATTGTTAATGTTCATTATGTCCCATAAAGGATGGGCATAAAAAATAAGGAACTATATACTAAGTCACTCTAAATTTGAAAGGGTTTGATTTTATTGACTTTTCTCATGCAAAAAAAATCTAAGTGAAAGTAGATTAATGTTAGGTGGGTAATCATATTTCATCACATATTTCTTTGCCATCACAACTTTGAAAAGAGGCTTCATCCCCAAGTTGCTATAAGATGAGATTGGGAGCTGCAATATAATGGAGGTATGTGGTGGGGTACTCAGGTGAGTTTGTAAGATTACAAATTGAAAGAAAAGAGGGATCGAACATCAAACATCTCCCAAAAACATCTTCCTCACATCTCTGTTAGCGATGATTTTTGTATTATATTGTTTAAACTATTGTTTAGTTTACCAATGGCTATGGAACTAGTTATGTAGTTTTGTTAGAAGACAACTATATCTCCCTGTATAAAATGATCATCGATCATTATATCTGTTATATTGATATGAGAGTGGTTGTGTTTGAAATATTAAATTTTCTGAATGAGCCTTTCTCATGTCAACTCCCCAGTTACACCTACCTGCCAGGAGCTTTCAATGGCAAGTTTATTTTTTGGGATCTTCATCTGTGTTCTACTCCTAACTGCATAATTTATTATGGTAGGAAATTTTGAAATTCCAAAATTTATTGTGTTAGGTGAATTTGAAATTTGATAGGGAATTTTTTGAATGAGGACAAATAGAAGGAATGTAATAGTTACATTAGAAGATTTGGCAGAAGACTACTATAAGTGATTTGCAAGAAGCTAAAGTTATAGAAGCAATATAGAATGTTTTGTGGAAGGAGCAATAGATAGCTCTGGATTGTTCAATGTTTGTAAGGAGCAAAAAATATCTCTAGATTGTTTAGTGTAGGAAGAAGAAAATATAGATTTAAGAAGCTCATGATTCTTCAGTGTGTGTGTGCAGCTCCAGATTCTTGTAAATCATGTTTTTTATCACTAGTTTGTAATTTTAAGTTTAAGAATCATTTTATAATTGATTTTTTTTGAGTTAATAGAAGAAGAAAGTTTGCATGCCCAATTGTGTGTTTCAAATCTATTTTGTTTCATTATTCTGTATTTTGTTCTTTGGTATTCCCAGTTGATTGGGAAGCAGAGCAGCAACTATATGTATTTTGTTTGTGTCTGAGTATTTAGATATTCATTCATTGTATCAAAGCTATAAGGCCCTAAGTCTTGAGTGATTTGGGCATTTATTTTCTAGGTGATTAAAGGTTTTTTAGTTGGAGAGATGGTTGGAGATGAAAGTAAGAGCTGGCAGGAGCCACCACCATTCAATGGACAAAACTATGATGTTTGGGAAAATAAAATGAAGAACATAATGGTTGCAAATGATTTGTGGGAGTTTGTGATCAGTGGGTTCAATGATGTGACTAATCTAGCAGCATATGATACCCTCATAAATAATCAGAAGATCCAATTGAAGGAGACAAGGAGGAAAGATGCAAAAGCATTGAGTCTGATTGAAGTAGCCTTGATAGAGGCCATTTTTCCTAGAATAGCAATAGCTAACTATGAAAAAGAAGCTTGGGAAATCCTCCAAACTAGTTACAAAGGGACTAATAAAGTCAGATTGGCGAAGCTCTAGATGCTTCGAAGAGATTTTGAGACTCTCCAAATGAAAGACAATGAGTCTATCTCATAATTTCACACAAGAGTCTCTATTTTGATAAAGTAGTTGAGGGTGAATGGAGAATCTGTTGAAGAGTAGAGGATTGTGGAGAAAATCCTTAAAATTTTATCCATAAATTTTGACGTAGTTGTGATTTCCATTGAAGAGGAAAAGGACCTCTCAACATTTTTTGTTGATGAGCTGATGGGTTCTCTGCAAACCCATGAGAAACACCTAAACAGATCTGCAAGTTCATCCCATGAGAAAAAAATAAAAGCTCAAGCCAATGCAAGAGGTAGGGGGAGAGGTAAAAACAACTCTAGAGATGGTAGAAGTAGATCTAGACGTGGAAGATTTGGATAAGATAGATCAAGATGAGCACAAAGCCAAGAGGGAGTAAGCAACTCTTAGTCTAGCTCTAGACAAGCCAAGAAGAACAACTAGAGTCAGAAGTTTGATGAGAGAAATATTGAATGTTATTATTGTCATAATTTTGGCCATTATGCAAGTGAGTGCTGAAGAAAGAAACACGATCAGTCCAAGGAAAGTGAAAATGTGGCTAATGAAAAAGTGGTTGAAGGTAATCAACAAAAGGGCTTCATCATGTGAAACATTGTTGAGCAAGGCAATGATGAGGTATGCTTTTTAGATAGTGGTTGTAGAAACCATATGAGTGGTAATGAGAATTTATTTTCTTTCATTGATAAATATGTCAAGTCTTAAATAAAAATGGGGAACAATGAAATAGTTCCAGTTGTGGGAAAAGGGTCAATTTTGTTTAACACCCAGAAAGGTGAGAAGAAAGAGATTGACAATGTGTTTTTTTCCTTGGTATAAAACAAAATATCATGAGTATTGGATAGCTGATCTAAACAGGATACAAAGTGTCGATGGAAAAAGGTGAATGCATTATTTATGAGAGGATGGAAGAAAAAAAATAATTGCATTAGTGCCAGTGAAAAAGAATAGGATGTTTCCTTTGAGATTAGAAACATGTTTCTTAGCTCAGTCCGCAGCTGTAGCCCCTAGGCATGGAAAATGTGCAGCAGTACAATAGCAAGCAACTTTCAAGACAGTCATTCAAGACCCTTCCAAGCTTTGGCATCTCAAGTATGGAAACTTAGGCTATGGTGGTTTAAATGTTTTTTTCAAAAAAGGTAATGGCTGGAGGTTTACCAACCATAGTGTAGCCTAGTGGTAGATATGAAGCCTAAATTTTAGGTAAGAAAAATAGGCATCCCTTTCAATCGGGAAATTCTAGAAGGGAAAGGGCACCATTGGAGATGGTGCACACTAATTTGTGTGACCCTATCCAAACAATTTCTATTGGTAAGAGCCAATAATTTATGACCTTTATGGATGACTGTAGCTATAAGACATGGTTTTATTTATTGCAACATAAATCTAAAGCATTTGACAAGTTTAAAGTGTTTAAAGCCCAAGCTAAGAAGGAAAGTGGACATTTCATCAAGTTCCTAAGGTCAAATAGAGGGGGAGAGTATACCTCCAATCATTTTGTGAATTTTTCCAAGCAAAATGGCATTAAAAAGGAGCTAACAATAGCCTATACTCTATAGAAAAATGGAGTGGCTAAGAGGAAAAATAGAAGCATTATGGAGATGGTAAGAAGCATGCTTAAAGCTAAGAGGCTCCCAGATGAATATTGGGGTGAAGCTATAACAACAACAATATACTTGATAAATAGCAGCCCTACAAAGGAATTTTTTAACAAGATTCCACAAGAGGCATGGTAAAAATGTAAGTGGATGGCTGAGAGCTTGAGAGTGTTCTAGTGTGTGGCATATGGATTTGTGCCAAAAGAAAAGTGGCAAAATCTGGATGACAAGGGTGTGAAATGCATCTTCATGGGATATAGTGAAGAGTCCAAAGCCTACAAGATATATAACCCAATCACCAAGAAAATCATCATGAACAGAGACATGGAGTTATTAGAGGATGAGTCATGGCATGGGCTGATCCAAGTTTTGACATCTCCCAACATCTCTCGATAGCTTCAGGTGAAGAAGGAAAATAAAAGGAAGTGCAATAAGATAATTTTATGGAGCCTAAAGTCACTCCTGATAGCTCTGGACCACTCCAAACCAGATCTAGATCACTCTGAGCCAACTCTAGATCACTCTGAACTAGCTCTAGATTGCTCTAGAACAATGCACATATAGGACCTGCTAGCTCTGGACCGCTCCAGACCAGTGCATAGAAATATTCTTGTCAGAAAGGTAGCAGCAGTAGTGAAAGGTTAGATCCTACTCTCACCTCCCTAATGCTAAGAAAGACTAAGAGTCTAAGAGAGATCTACCAAAATGAAAGGTATGATGAGGAGTTTGATGAAATTATGAATCTTACATTATTTTCTCATAGTGATCCAATTGATTTTGAGGATGTTGTGAAAGGAAAGAAATGTTGTGATGTCATGGATGAGGAGATAGATGCAATATAAATGAATAAAATATGGGAGCTAACTAATTTTTCTCTCGACAAGAAAGTAATTGGAATGAAATGGCTCTATAAGATGAAAAGAAATGTTGATGCAAGACTAAAGAGGTATAAGGAAAGATTAGTTGTCAAGGGATACACATAGCAGTTTGGGAGAGATTATGATGAGACATATGCTCATGTTGCAAGGATGGAAACTATGTAGGATGTCATAGAAATTCTAGCCCAACACAAGTGGAAGGTGTATCAAATGGACGCAAAGTCTTCCTTCTTGAATGAAGTGTTGAAAGAGGAAGTGTATGTGGAGCAACTACCTAGTTATAAATTTTCAGGTCAAGAAAGCTCTCTATGGGCTAAATAAAGCACCACGGGCATGGTACAATAGGATTTATTCATATTTATTGAGTAGCATGGATTTAGCAAAATAAATGGTGAACCCACTCTTTACATCAAGTCAGTTGATGATCAGTAAGATTATGATTTAGTTTTAACTAGGGATAATGATTTCCTCATTACGGACTTTAAATAGGCCATAAAAAGAGAGTTTGAAGGGTATGTCTAGGATCATGATGGGCCAAAAAGTGGTGATATCTAAGTGATATGATGACTCATGTGGCTGACAACTTTTTTTTTTACCCAAAATTGATGAAATGAAAAGGGTTTTTAAAGGAGATTCTCAGCTATCCACCAATATAAATTATGCTTTACTTTGAATTTAATAAATAATTATTATTCATTTTCTATTTGAATTATGACTAAAGTCTTGATTGATAGGTTGATTGAAAAACATCTATAACTTTCAAACGGTATCACATTTTTTGAATCCGAAACATGCAACACATTCTATGCTTTGCATTCTATAGGATTAAAAAAAAAATGAATTTCATAAAGTTTTGACCAAGTTAAGGTGGTTAGACATATGAGTTTTTATAGTTTTTAAAATTTGTAATAAAAAAATCATAACTAATTATTTACTTGGAAAAAAATTACAAAAAAATATGCATCACATCGAGACATGAGTCCCCTACTTATATATAAAATATTATCATTTTATTGTGGTTAGGGTGGTCAGACAAACACCTACTTCTTATTTTTTCCCTGAAATTTAAGTACTACTGCATTGAAATTTCAAATTTTCACCAAATAGATTTTGTTTTTTTAAAAATAAACCTAGTAGTTTAGAAACTACAATCAAATTTCTATAGATTCTATTCTTACATATTTTTGAAATAATATAGATAACTTATTCAAATTTTTACTTCAAGTTTCCTAACTCTAATTTTCTAAATTTTATTGCCACTTAAGGGCGTGTTTTTTCCATGATGATCCTACACATACCTTGAAATGATAGACTTAGGTCTCTTGAGGTATTTTCTAAGCATAGAAGTAAAAAAATGCATGATGGTATTTTCATCTCTCAAGAAAAGTGTGCACCAAAGATTTTGAAGATGTTTAAGATGCAAGCTACCAAGCTGCCCCCACACCAACAACCATAGGTTTGAAGTTGAGCAAGGAAGATTGTAGCAGTAATGTGAATTCGACCATGTATAAGAGTTTGGTTGGAATTTTGATGTATTTAACAACAACTAGGCTTGATATAATGCATAGTGTAAGTTTGATTTCTAGATTTATGGAGACTCCAAAAGCGTCACATTGGAAATCAGGTAAAGGAATACTGAGGTATGTGAATGGAACCAAAGGATATGGTATTCTATATAGTGTAGAAAATTATTTTGGGCTAGAAGGTTACAAGGATAGTGATTGGGCAGGGAGTGTGTATGATATAAAGAGCACATATGGATATGTGTTTAATTTTGGATTGAGATTCATTTCATGGGCTTCCAAGAAACAACCCATAGTTTCCCTATCTACTGCTAAGGTTGAGTATAGTAGAAAATGTAGCAACATTCCAAGCTATTTGGCTAAGGAAGGGGGACCTTAGCAGATTTGAAGGAAGAACAAAAGGATGGAACAACTATATTTTGCGACAATGTTTCATCGATATTTTTGACAAAGAATCCAATTTTTTTATGGAAGAAGTAATCACATTGAAATTAGTTATCATTTCATAAGAGAAATGGTTGAGAAAGGTGAAATAAAAATGAAATTTTGCAATTCTAAGTAGCAGCTTGCAAATTTTTTTACTAAACCATTGAGCAGAGATTACTTTGAACACCTAAGAAGAAATTTAGGTGTTGTTGATTTGTGTGAAGAATGATGTTGTTTGATGGCTCAGCCAAAGAGGGAGTGTTGGAAATATTTAATTTAATGATTGAGACTTTCTCATGTCAACTCCCTAGTTACACCTACCTGTCAAGAGCTTTCAATGACAAATTTATTTTTTGGGATCTTCATCCGTGTTCTGCTCCTAACTACAAAATTTATTGTGGTAGGCAATTTTGAAATTCTAGAATTAATTGTGTTAGGTGAATTTGAATTATGAGAGGGAATTTTTTGAATGAGGACAAATAGAAGGAATATAACAGTTAGATTAGAATATTTGGCAGAAGAAAATTACAAGTTATTTGTACGAAGGTGAAGTTGCAACAACAATAAAGAATATTTTGTGCAAGCCACAAAAAATAGCTCTAGATTGTTCAGTGTTTGCAGGGATCAATAGATAGCTCAAACTCATTCAATGTAGGAAGAAGAAAAGAGAGCTATAAGAAGCTCCTGATTGTTTAGTGTGTGTGTGTAGTTCTAGATTTCTACAAATCAATTTTTTTATCAATAGTTTGTAATTTCAAGTTTAAGAATAATTTTGTAATTGATATTTTCTTAGTTAATAGAAGAAGCAAGTTTTCATGCCCACCTATGTGTCTCAAATCTATTTTGTTTAGTTATTCTACATTTTGTTCTTTGGTATTCCCAGTTGATTGGGAAACAGAGCATTTGTTTGTGTCTGAGTATTCAGATACTCTTTTAGGTTGAAATATCAAAGCCATGGCTTCTCTACCTAACTATAATGATTGCAATGATAAAGGCATTTCCACAATTTCATTTCACATCGACCTTCCTAAGATTCTTGCTAGGCATAATACCAAGCCAATGATTCTTGTTATTTCTACCATGCTTGGAATCAAGAGTGTAGATGTTGTCGCTTTCCATTTATAAATAAAAAGGAATTTCAAATTATAATCATTAGGTTCCTTGAATATTTAAATCTTTCCAATTTTTGATTTCATATTTCAAGGTTTTATAGGATTGAGTGAAATATGGTATTTACTTCGCTAAGTGAGGTGAAGTGCTAATTTATTTAAATTATCCCTAAGCATAAGAATTTATTTGTAGGGCTCAAACATGAGCGACTATGAGTAAGGCTCCCTCAAATAATGAAGTAGAAAACACATTCTTAAGGGTAATTGCCTGTACTATGCCAATAGAGGATCACTTATCCTTTAGAAAGATGGTATACCGACTATGCTAACTATTTGAAATTCTATAATTGATATGCATTGGGTTGGAACAAGGTGCTATTCAAGGTATTTAGTTGCTATTCAAGGTGTGTAGGTTAGTAACTTGATGGATCATGTCATATAATTGTAGATTTCTTCCTTGGAATTTGGGCTTGAAGAGTCACTGTGGTTGGAAGTATTTGTAGACTATGTGTGATTGATTTTTTTTTGTTTGAAGCAATAAAGTTGGTATTAGTTAGAATTTTTAAATGGAGATTCTATTAGAAAAGTATTCTAGATTCAATTTTCATATTTGGAGAATAAAATTTCAAATGAAACTAATGAATAAAAACTTATGGGAAGTAGTAAATAGAAAAGAAAACCTAGATACACATACAAATAAGTTATTAGATTGCAATAGGAGAGATGATAAAGATAAATTTATTATTTCTCTTGATCTTTTCAACTTTGAATTACATCAAATATATTTAAACAAATCATTAGTGAAAATTTTGGATAAACTAAATAAATTGTTTGGATAAAAAGCACTTAATTTAAATTTTTCCCTCAAAATTTAATTATTAAAGTTAAAATGAAAGACATAATAACAATATCAAATCACATATATGTAATATGAGGTCCCTCATTAGACAACTAGAAAACTTCAGGGCTCCAATTAATGATGACGATGCTAAAGCAATCATCTTAAAAAATAAAATCTTTGAGATACAATAATGTTATTTTTACACTCAATGAAATAAATTCTCAAACCTTAGAAGATATGATTTCAACCCTTTTAGCAGAAGAAAAGAGAAAAAATGCAAAAGACACAAAATTTTATTCTCAACAAGAGAATGCATTATATTCACAAAGAAATAATAAAAGGTCAAGTACCAACAAAGAATAAATTTTTGTTTTGAGGTCTTATGGTAGATAATAAATGCAAGAAAATTTCAGATTCAAGAAGAGTGAAGGGTGTGGAAGTATCAATGTGGTATGTAATTGAACATCTCATAGAAAAAATGCGAAAGTGTGTGGAAGAAAGATCAAATGTTCTTTAATGCCTCAATCAATAGAGTGTTGTGTTGACAAATATTGGCATGTATCCTACTCTAGGATAGTTAATCTCATCAGGGCCTTGTAATTTTTATCTTTCCCTAGAGTTGTGCTCTTCAATTTGCAAGTCCTTTGTATCATGCCCAATGTTTGTTCACCTTATTTTGCAACTCTTTTGGTAGTGAACCTTATTTTTTTAGCATTAAGCTTCATATATTATGAGTTAACTCTCACCATATTTTTTTCCTCATTGGGTTTTCCATGTAAATATGGTGTCATCTAGTGCATGTGTGTTCCTTTTTTTATCTTTCATTCCTGTCAATATGGTTAATGGTTGTTGATATTTTTAAGAGATTAAATTTCTATATATTTTATTACTTATGATCTGTTTAAGGGTTTTTGGTTTGTTTCAAGAGTTTAAATTGTATTGGAGGTATTAATTTTTGGAGAGGATTACATTTTTGAAGATACATATTCACCCCCCTGGTAATATCTAGTGTGTTCAACAATTAGTATAGGAAAATTAATCCATAAAATATTCTCTAAAATTATTTCTTGTATATTGTGAAAACACCTTCCTTGATTGATTTCCTCGTAATAAAGTCGATTTGTGTATAGTAGATACATTGTATATTATATCATTACCATCCATGAGAATACTAACCCTTTGGACTATAACAAGAGGCCTATATTTCTTCTTAAGTTTGGGCTACTAAAGGATTATGAGAAAGTGTCATGGAAATTCTTGTACAAAATGCTTAATAATTTTAGCTTTCGAAAGAATTTCATTAAAAAAATATATAAATCCAACTCTACTATGAGATATTTTATTTTGGAAATGGTTCCCCCTCTAGAATTTTTTTTCTTGTCATGCTATCAAGTTGGGGGTTTCTATTTCCTACTATCCTTTTCTCCTTCTGGCTAAAGCATTCGGTAGGAGTTTCATCCATGCTATTAAAGAGAAAAATAATAAGAATTAAGGTAGCACCCAAAAGTGAAATTGTGTCTCATCCATAGATTTTTGATAAGATAATTGTTGTTGGAGATGCTTCTATCTTGAAAGCTAAATAAATTAAAATTATTCTTCTCAAATATGAGAATGCTACAAGTCAAAAAATAGTTTTCGTAAAAAACTATCATTTTTATGAATACCCCCTATGAGACAAGGAATGATTGTAACAATTTTTGGATATCAAGTTGGATATTTCCCTTTGAACTTCCTTGGAATTCATATCTTACAGTAGAATATTATTTCTTCTTTTCTAATATTATTTTATTTAAATATTTCAATGCAACTTGGTTAGATCAAAAGGGGTTGTCCTTAGGTAAACTAGTAATATCCTCCTCATCAAAACTAGACTTCACAATCCTCATTTTTATAGTATCATCCTTCCTCATGTTCCTTCTGATGTTGCTAAGCTGATTAATAAAATTTATTAAACCTTCTTATGGACGATTTCAAAGAATAATAACTACACATCTCTTTTATCTTGAGATAAATTATCTAAATCAAAATGAAAATGTGGCCTAGCTCTAAGAAAAAATATATTTTTTAACTTAGCCCTCAATAATAAGGTCATTTGGAGACTATTTAAATATAAGAAACATTATATTGATATTTTCATTAATAAATATCTTAAAACTAGGAACTTGGATATTCTCTCTTCACATGATCTTCCCCAAGGTTCAAATATAGGAAAATTTATTTCAATTAGTAGATTCTTAATTTACAAGGGAATTAAATGGAAACTAAAGAATGTGAATGTGATTAATATTTGGAATAATAATTGGCTTTTTGATATTCCACTTAAATACGTTTATTTTTTTGGCTCATATAGCTATGGAATGTGTTCTATCATTTAGTCACAAGGTGAGTGATAATATAGAGGTTTGAGATGGTACAAAAAGGTGCAATCTCCTCTATTTGTAATTTGTTTCTAATGTGGATGTGATGTCTAAAATATTTTATTTTCCCATTCATATATCTATTTCTTATGGAAGATGTGAGGATGAAGAGTGCAATTCATCCCTTCTAGTTCTTTATCTATTACCTTTAGTGTGTCTTTTCTCTAGGATGACTAGTAGGCTCTTTTTTGTGCCAATATGTGGAAACACTATTTGATACCAAAGGTTAAAATTTTATTTTTTCTATAATCCAAAAATAATATTCTAACTCTTGACAACCTAATAAGAAGGAGTTTAACTTACCCTAGTAGATGTGGATTGTGTTAAGAATATGAGGAAACTAGTGTCCATATCTTCCTTTCTTGTCCTTTTATCCTAGTTGGTGTAGGGGAATATACTCTAGATATTTTTGAGCTAGACCTAGTTAATTTATGCTTTTTATAGGGAATTATTAACCTAAATGGGTTTATCATTACTCTATTATTTCTATCAATATTATATAGAGAATTATCCTTCCACATTCAATGTAGGGAATGTGCATGGATAGAAATACTATAACTGTTTGGGAGAAACATTTGATATTTGAAGGGGGTTACCAACAAGATCATTATTACCATCAATTAAAATTCCATCCATTCTATTAAAGATAAGATGGAATGCTTCAAAAAATCCAATAATTTGAAAGATGATTTTTTATTTTATTTTTTAAAAAGAGGGTAAAATCTTTATTAAATTAGAAGAACATTAAAATCCAAAAGCAACAAGCCCAAAAAGGGCCAAACAAATTAAATAACTAGTTCACACCCAACAAGCATCTCATATCCTTCATAACCCATTCCTCCAAAACATGGGCCAAATCACCAGGAAGGTTGCACCTGTCATCCACACACTAGGAACCCATCCTCTCTGAAGGCCATCTAGCCAAACCATCAACCACCTTATTCCACTCCCAAGGAATATGGAGAAAAACAATGGAATCCAAAGTAGAACACAAAGAAACAATCTATCTAACAACCACATGCAAATACCAATTCACATCCTCCAAGTGATGCTTATGCGACATCTCAATAACAACTCGAGAATATAAATTGCAAATAATTTGGTGTCATCCAAGGCCAACTACGTACTCAAGCACTAGAAGAATAATAATAGCTTCCATGAGATTATTAGTATTCTACCCCCTATACATGGAGAAGAAGAAGACCACCACTCCCATGCTATCCCTTACAATACCTCCAACTCCATCATGCCCAAGATTGCCTCTAGAAGACCCATCCATATTAATTTTCAGCTCCTCCAGAGTAGGAGGGTCCACCAGAATCCAACCCAAGAAACCCTCTCCCCACCCCCACAACAATGCACACTACACACATTTCCCCTGCCTCCCACAACAAGACCAAGAAAATTAATCACTCCCAAATATCTATGGTCAACCAGAATAGAAAAATCACACTTAACAGTTAGAGTCTCTCGAACGACCCCTAGAATTCTCATCTGAAGCTACCCAATAATCAAACTCTTATCCAAGAAAATAATCCTATTCTACTCCAACCAAATATGCCAAACAATTAGGCTGGGACCAATGATCCAGGAAATACTAAGAAAATGGTTCTTGGTAGGAGAGGGGCCCTGTCTCCTCCAAAATTCTTCCAAAGAAGAAACATGGCAACATGACAACCTCCAAAGATTCCACTAGAGGTGCCAAATAGCTTTAGCAGAAGAACACTAGAAGAAAATATGCAAAAAAAAATCATCATGCTTAACACACATGACACACATGGAGGGGCCTTGGAACCCCCTCTTCCAAATATTCTCCCAAGTAAGATAGTTTCCCTGCACCACTAACCAAGAAAATAAGTTACACTTAGGCCAAGAAAACCTATTCCAAACGTGATTCCACCAAGGGACCTTAGTGTCCCCAAACAATTTCTTATCTAGAGCTTTGTAACCAGAGGCCACCGTATATTTACCCTTTGGATTGGGACCCCAAGCAACCACATCAATCCTAAGAAGATAATTTCAAGTACTATCCGACAAAATCTTGGCCAGCTCTTGAAAATCCACCACCTCACCCCTAGTAGGCCACTTTGAAGGGCCCTTCAACCTAGACACCATAAATTGACCCATGGTCTACTAATTTTTGAAATCTGCCACACTACACCATCCTACATCCATAGAAATCTGGCACAAATCCTGTTGGTGGGGATGAGAAGATAGAATGGGAAGATGTCCATCCCAATAATCATGCCAAAAAAGAGCATTCCGACCACTATTGAAAATCCAGAAATCCCCTACTTAACAAGCTTTGCACCCCTTTTGAGAGGACCCCAAATCATAAAACCCTTCTCCTCCAAGCTAAATATAGCCACCTCAACACTCTCCACCACCCGTGGGGTGAAGCCACAATAGTGGTTTACAATTCAAGTGAGGAAGTAAAAATCACAAAAAATGACCCCAAGGCAAAAAAAAAGTGATTTTAGGGGTTCATACGAACCTACTGGTTCGACCGAACCAATAAGGGGTTCGCTCAAACAAGGGTTCGACTGAACCCCATTGAATCTTGGCCGCTAAAAAAAGAAAAAAATGCATAGGAAAGGGGTTCGAGCGAACCTCTTTGAAGGGGTTCACTCAAACCAGGGTTCACTCGAACTCTGGTTCAAGAGAACCCCTAGAGGTTCACTTGAACCCCTGTGGGTTCGTACAAACCCACCTTATCCCTCATCACCCATCTGAGACACAAAAAAAACCTAAATTTTGGCACTTCGGAGCTCGGGTTGAGGATGAAAATGGAGGACTCTTCACAAATCCAACCAGAATCAGGTAGTCCTCAGAACGAGCTATCCAACGAATATAATTTTAATATGTTTTGGTTTTATTATTTATGTGTTTTTTTAGTTTTATTAAACATAGGTTTTTCACCGAAAATAAAGCTCTCTATTTTGCACATGTGGAAAAATAGTAGATTATCAAAATAATATTTTAAAAAATATGTTCGTGTTGGGTATTGATGTCCTTGATCCATTAAAAAATAATAATTTAATTTTGATACATACAGAAAAAGTTATGTTGTATACAGTCCGCCTATGTCTGAATTGCAATTAGTTTCACTTTGAAACTTGATAAAGGAAAAAATATTCAATAAAAAACTATGAGACCAAATGAAAGTGCTATTGTACACATCTAAAAATGTTCACATCATATTAGCCTAAGAAATTAATTAAATACGCATTATTTAATTAATCATCTTGATTCAACTACATTTAAATAAATTTAATAATTTATTTATAAATGTTCACTTTTTCTATAAATCATTCACTATTATCATTTTCTCATGTCTTCTTAATTAATTAAATAAATACCATTATTTATTTTAATTAATTATCACATTACTTTATTATATAAAGTAAATAGATTTCGTCAAATATCAAAAACCATAACCATACACTTAATTAAATATTTCATATTTAATTAAGAAAGCTTCTAAAATATTCTCCAAACATATAATTAAATATTTATATTTAATTGGAAGCTTCCATTTGCACATGTCACAAGAAATTAAATAAAATTATTATTTAATTAAGAAATTATCTTCAACAAACAAAACTACTTCATGACAAATGGCAATTTGTCTCCATTTTTTAATGAGGAGGTTTTATGGGTTGAAAACACAATCCATCTTTTTCTCTCCAACCTCTCCATCTCTCACCATCCATCCTTCCGGGCTAAATCTCAACCATTGAATCTTGCCAACAAAGCTTTTTCCTTTTGAAAATTTATAAATACAGCCTCCTTGCTCTTCCAAAATATAGATTTTAGTTGCATAGTAACATCATTATAGTGAAATATCTCCAACAATCAAGCAGAATAATATAGTTTCAATTCATAGCTTAATCATGTTCATTAGCTACACAATAGCTATATCATCTTACAATCATTTAGAATAGGAGTTTAGATTTCTTAGCTTGCATAATACTCATTCATGGAGTGGTCATTCTATTGAGCTGCTGCTTAAACAAAGCTGACAGCAAATAATTTATGTAGAAACACTCAAGATAGAGGACAATGGAATGACTTTGAAGAATCTGCGTTATTTAGTTTGTTTTACTTAATTAGATTCTTCAATATAATGTTTCATTGGTGTTTTGCTTGTTTTTATTACTGACACATATATATCACACACATTTGTGGCACCCACCATGGGGCCTTGCCCCATTTTTAATCTTTTTATCACAGGTTTTTTGACAGGTGACAGACTAGAGCTTCGGTTTGGCGCATAGGACCCGCGGATTAGTGCATACGAGTTCTATTTTGGCACATCTAGAAACTCTTTTAGCGCATTTGGCACTTCTTTTAATGCATCTGGAACTTCTTTTAGCTCATCTGGCACTTCTTTTAGTGCATTTGGCACTTCTTTTAACGCATATGACTTATGTTTTAGTGCATCTTTGTTTTAGCGCATACGAGGCCTGTTTTAGCACTTTTATAGTCAATCTTAAAATGACCATATCTTGGTCATATTTTAGTCTGTTTTAGAGCTTTATTTTTTGAAATGGGGTAGAATTTCATAAGATGTCTAATGTTGTAGGTGTTTATCAACTTTGACAGAGTTAAAATTTTCAAATTGTCACTTAATGTCAAACCACAATGAAACTTGGTCTAAATTTTAGGGTTTTTATGCTTAATCATTTATCTAACCCTCATATCTTCTTGTTTATTGATTCAATATAACATTTAGAACTTGTATTGCAGGTTTGAAAGGATCATGGAGCATGAACATGAAATAAAAAGAATTATCACATGATTGTAACAAGTGTTTTTAAACACTTTGGGAACAATTATAATCTTATTCTTAAATTATTGTCTGGATCTGACGCAATCACGACTAGTGGTTTTATTGATGTATGGGGATTAAAATGAACCAATCCTAGGATAGACACATAAATTTGGAATTTATCAATCCTAGGATAGTCACCAAATGTTATTTTGTGTTGGTTAAAATGAATCCCATGCTTGTTGTGAAGCAACATCTTCAGCTAGTGTAGAAAATCATCATTTGGATTTAAAATTGAACCATTGGTTTGTTGTGACTGTAGGGCAATAGGTATATGCTCTCCCCTTAACTGGGTGATCAGAACACCAGACTTACCTTTTTCATTTTATGCAATTCATGCTTCATTACATCTTTTAGAAGGCCTGTTGTAGTGGGAAAAAGTACTCACCCTACGAAAATGACCTAAGTGGGAACAACCATAGCCAGGTTCTCCACCCCACTCTAATAAAAAGTGAATTCTGGGGAAACCTATATTCAACGAAAGTGTGCAAGATAACCATCCCCAAAATCTTTGTTCTAAAGATTGGGAGGTCTCCTAAGGGAGTTTATCTATTGCCACACCAAATGGATACCTTTACTATGAACCATACTGTAGAAATCCAACCGTGTCAGCATCTAAACATCATAATAATCAAAGTGCAAGGGGAGGGAAGAATCTACCCCCAAGACACTCACCATATAATTGCCATGGATTGTTTTCTTAGGGGATTGAGAAATCTAACCTTGAGTACGCACCTAGAAAAGACAAAAACACGGGCGCCCTCTAGGGGGTGACATGGCTGTGTGATTCGACGTAATTCTAAGATGTGGTCTATGATTATTATGATGACCCTTTGACCATTAAGAGTGAGTCTTCTTGTTCAAATACCACTGAAAATAAAAAAAATTCATGATCGATCCTTGAACATACACTCAATGTTTTAGATTCTATGTCTCTAAAAATAGTTGTCTTCCTATTGAATGTTGTGTCTTCAAAACATTAATTTAGATAAGATCATCTAGAAAACACAAGAATTTGGAAAATAAAACTGTGAAATTTATGGTAAGGGATTTGAAATTAACAATAGAGCAAAACTTGGAAACATTAGGCACCCACAAAAATCTTTATTTTCAAAAACTACGATCAAAACATAACAAAGTGCAACATCACCTTTATTTCTGATTTCTAGTTTAATTCCCACAACAGGATCAACATCCTTCCAACCAGGGAATCACGAGCTAAAAATTAGAAATTTTTTTAGTCATATCAATAGAATTCTCATTCTATTCTGACTAAGATATCCTACAAATCGTACTCTCTCATTTTGTGATCAAAGTTAGTTGAAATTTGGTGTAAGCATATGCCTATTTCCAAAAAGTCCTGAAAACAAAGAAGACGAAAGAGGATCTATCCACTTTAAGACATGGGTGATAGGGAAGAAATTCTTGTTCATAGGCTTCATGGAAATAGTTCAAATGATGAAATAACTCATGAATTGCTTCAAGAAGCTAAACATGATCCATAGTTTCTCTTAGCTATGGAAAAAATCTTAGAGAAAAATTAAGAAGGATACTTTCTTTTATTGGGAAACCAAGGTGCCAAATTTCCCTTTGACTACAATATGGAGAAAATTAAAGAGGATCCTGAAAAGAATGAAACTCCCTTAAACAATCTTAGTACTCTTACCCAACAAATAAGAGAAATCCAAAGGGAAATCAAAGAAATAAAAGGGGGAACAACTAAAAATTCCTTTGATGGAAATATGAATGTGACCTCTTCTCCTCCAAAAACAACATCATCCAAATTCAATGTTTTTTAATTTTTGCAAGGGATCAATGGGAAGCCCAAATCTAAGCCATCAAACAACATTGACCAATCCTGTCATGTCATGCATTTATTTTCATCCCCCATAATTCAAAATGAACCTCATGATTCTTCCACCCAAGTCAATGATCCCATTCAATCACCTTCTTCTATCATATCCTCTACATCCAATGATTCATTTCAATCTACACATCTCAATCAAAACATTCTTTCCAATCCATCCCATGATACAAAAATTCTACAAACCCTTCCAATCTTTGATTAAGATCCCATCTCTCAAGAATCATATGATGATCCCCTCCTTTCATTATTCACCCATGATAATCCTCTTCCATCTCAAGAAAAAAATATTCTTCCAAGTCCTCCCTCCACCCCATATTATGAATCCATACCCTCTCATGACTCAATCACATCCCAGGAGCATGACAATTCTTTCATCCTATCTTAGGATTCCCTTCCATCTGATGATCAAGCTACTCCATCTAATGATTATTTTCCTAGTCAAGATCAAAGTATCCTATCATCCTCATGTCAAGAGTCTATAACACCTATTCAATCTATCCATGAACCCCTCACCTATAAATTGGGATCCTTCACCTTTATCCACTTCGGTTTACTTCCAACACCTATCCTTTAATCCATATCAAATCTTCCTCAAAATGGACTTGCGTCTTGTTTCACAAATAGTGCATATCCTATGGGTAAACAAATGTGAGAAATTATGAATTACAAAGGCAAAGGCTTAGGCCTTCATGAACAAGGTATCATAGAACCCCTTTTTGTCCAAGCACATCCATATTCTCATAGCCTTGGTTATATACCTCATGCTCAACCTAGGTATCCTAGTTCATCAAACTATCCATCTATCCTAGGTCCTTATCCTAGTCCACCAAACACTACCTCTATCCTAGGTCCTTATCCTAATTCGTCAAACCTTCCATCTATCCTTGGTCCTTATCATCCCAACCCTAGTTCATCAACCCTTCCATCCATATTGGGGTCCCACATTTCTCCATCTCCTATTCTTCAAGAACAACAAAGGAACACATCCTTGATCCACTTTCAAAATTCTTCCTACATTAACTCATCCATCATACCTTCATATCATTCATCTCAATAAATTCCTCAGATTGCTCTTGGAAGAAATTTTGGGTTCCAAATGCCAAAAGCTTCAATATAAAAATCCACATGTATCAAAGGATCAACATGTCTCCTCGAAGAGTCATGCAAAAATAAAAGAAAATTTCAAAAGGCCACAAAGGCCCATCAAAGGAAAAGAAAAATCCAAAATTCGAAAAAGGGCCATCAAAAATCAAAAGAAAAATTCAAAAGGCCACAAAGGCCCATCAAGTCAAAAGGAAAATTCAAAAGGTCACAAAGGCCTATCAAGTCAAAAGAAAAATTTCAAAGACCGCAAAGGTCCATAAATCAAAGAGAAAAATATCGAAAGCCCACAAAAGCCCACAAAAGCCCATAAAGAAAATATCATAGAAGAATTAAAATCAAAATTGGCATCCAAATTTTCTAATCCAAAAGCTTCTCCCCATCTCCCATCTAAAAACATATCACCTTCCAAATCCACTTTTCCTCCATCACTCCATCACCCTTCAAGGTGTGTGCCAATGTTAATCTTGACATCCTTTCCATATATCCATCACCAAGCCTTCCAACCTCCTATCCATTATCCAACATCCATCCCCCATTCTCCTCCTTTAATTCAAAGATTTGCATAAGGCCTTAGCTTCTGCTATCATGCCAACATTTATAAGTCTTATTCACATTCCCATGGTCTATTAGAGCACATATTCAAGGGATATTAGTCATGAAACTTGATGCTTAAATATTTACTCCATCCCCCTATCTTGCAAATATTATCTTTCATATCCATCTCCCTATCCATATATTATCTTCCATTTTATTCTTATCATTCATGGTCATTATCCTCATTTTCACCTTTGATCTTGACAACGTTAAGGATCTTCTTAAACATCATGCATCTTATTCTATTCACTTCATCCAAATCTTCCAAACCATATCTTCCATCATGCATATTCTCTTATATTGTGGGGCATCTTGTTTCTTCAATTGGTCATCTCATTCCATCTTAAAATGTCCTTATAAAAATCAGAAAAAAATTAGATACATAAAAATAAAAAATTAAAAAAAAATCAAAATATTTCCTAAAATCCAAAGAAAAATCAATAAATCATATGCTTTCATCAATAAATTGGGTGTGTCTCACCCTAGATTGGGGGAAAAATTATGAATTCACTAGGGGCAATCAACTTTTGAACTTTTTGAGCAAATAAACAACAACATGCGTCAAGTATCAGATCAACAATCAAATATCCAATCAAGTTTGGTCAAAATAGCTTTGAGACATGTCACACATTGAAATTGAAACGAACTAGATGATCTTAATCTAAATACAATGAATGGAACACTTAAAGCATAAGTTGAATTGTTTTTTTTGAAATTTGATGACATCGTATCTTTGGAGTGGCTGAATGATGTACTGAACTGGAGTCGCAAGGAAGGAGTATGATTTTTCTTTATTTGTTGTCTATGAGTTTATCATTACTATGCAAATTTTTCATGCGACATGCTTTAAAATGTATCATTGATGACATTTCAAGATTTGCATAAGAATAAGGTTAACTCTTGTCTGTTTATGCAAGCAATACTCAGGTCATCTTGGTTCAATTATACCTTGATGCTTGTATTAACTTGCTATATCAAACATGATGGAAGTAGTACTCGGGTCATCAATTGTGCGAATATCCCCTTTGATGCTTGTACTCACTTCCAACATATTATAAGCTCAATGATGAAACGTAAAGCATAAAGCAGCTCACAAAATGACAACTTTACATTTTTTTTTGCATATTTGATAGATTGCATCCATCTTCGTTTATGCATGAGCATTATCATATCCATCACATCTCATCTGCATTATCTCAATCAATCCATCCAATCATTTATTCCAATCTTATCTCAATCAATTCATCCAATCCTTTCTTCCAATATCATCTATTCAATCCATTCAATCTAGAACAAATCATTTAATCATACCTTTGGTCTTGTTCCTAGCCTTACTGCAAGCCTTGATCATCATCATCATCGAGATGTATCCTTCCCTATCCTTGTGTTGTTTTGGGATGTATCCTTCCCTCATCAACAACACTATCATCATCATCATCAATCCATATTGGCTTGTAGTTTGACCAAGGCAACATCACACTTATTTTTGAGTCCATTTGTGCTTTCTTTCTTCTCATTTTCTCTTACCAATCTCCTATCGCTTATCATCCTCTCTTGTCCATCATTTTGCATCATTTTCTTCATCTCACCTTTCATCTGATCAATCCATCATCTCAATCCAATCATTTAATCATTCAATCAATCAAATCACTCTTACTATTTATTTTCATCAATCATGAAAGAAAATTTATCAGTCTTACTATTTTTTTTCATCAATCATGAAAACAAATTTATCAATCATCCTATGATTCTTATCAGTCATAATCAATAAATTATCACAAATTCACTATCACATGCTGAATCAATTGAAAAAAATCATCATCATCATCATCATAATCATCATCATCATCATTTCATATCAATATTTCAATAGTGGTTTTCATGAAATCATCTTTATTAGCTGATGAATCAGATAGAAAATCAGTAAAAAATCATGAAACCATCTTTATCCAATTCATCACCGGAGGGGGCATATAGCATCATCAGTCAATTTTTCAAAATCAAGGGCAAAATTTTCGTTATCTGAATTTTTCTTTGAAGCAATGCGTAAAACACATCATTTCAAAGAGAGGCAAAATGTACACATCTAAAAATGGTCACATCATATTAGCGTGATAAATTAATTAAATATGCATTATTTAATTAATCTTCCTGATTCATCTACATTTAAATAAATTTAATAATTTATTTATAAATGTTCACTTTTTCTATAAATCATTCACTATTATCATTTTCTCATGTCTCCTTAATTAATTAAATAAATACCATTGTTTATTTTAATTAATTATCACATTTCTTTACTATATAAAGTAAATACATTTCTTCAAATATCAAAAACCATAACCATACACTTAATTAAATATTTATTTAATTAAGAAAGCTTCTAAAATATTCTCCAAACATATAATTAAATATTTATATTTAATTGGAAGCTTCCATTTGCACAAGAAATTAAAGAAAATTATTATTTAATTGAGCAATTATCTTCAACAAACAAAACTACTTCATGACAAATGGTAATTTGTCTCCATTTTTGGATGAGGAGGTTTTGTGGGTTGAAAACATAATCCATCTTTTTCTCTCTAGCAGCTATATTCTCTCCAACCTCTCCATCTCTAACCATCCATTCTTCCAAGATAAATCTCAAGCATTGAAGCTTTCCAAAAAATATTTTTCCTTTTGAAAATTTATAAATGCATCCTCCTTGCTCTTCAAAAATATAGATTTTAGTTGCATAGTAATAGTATTATAGTGAAATATCTCCAGCAATCAAGCACAGTAATCTAGTTTCAATTAATATCTTAATCATGTTCATTAGCTGCACAATAAGTTGTATCATCTTACAATCATTTAGCATAGGAGTTTATATTTCTTAGCTTGCATAATACTCATTCTTGGAGTGGTCATTCTACTGAGCTGCTGCTTAAAGTAACTAAGAGCAAATAATTTCTATAGAAACACTAAAGATAGAGGACAATGGAATGACTTTGAATAATATTTAGTTTGTTTTACTTAATTAGAGTTTCCTTCAATCTAATGTTTCATTGGTGTGTTAGTTTACTTTCTAATTAGTACATGTATTCTAACAACACAATTTTATCAGTCAATTTTTCATCTAATCAATCCATCATCTCAATCCAATCATTTAATCATTCAATCAATCAAATCGCTCTTACTATTTATTTTCATCAATCATGAAAGAAAATTTATCAGTCTTACTATTTTTTTTTCATCAATCATGAAAAAAAAATTTATCAATCATCCTATCATTCTTATCATTCATAATCAATAAATTATCACAAATTCACTATCACATGCTGAATCAATTGAAAAACATCATCATCATCATCATCATCATTTCATATCAATATTTCAATAGTGGTTTTCGTCAAATCATCTTTATCAGCCAATGAATCAGATAGAAAATCAGTAAAAAATCATGAAAACATCTTTATCCAATTCATCACCAGAGGGGGCATATAGCATCATTAGTCAATTTTTCAAAATCAAGGGCAAAATTTTTGTTATCTGAATTTTTCTTTGAAGCAATGCATAAAACACATCACTTCAAAGAGGGGAAAAATGTACACATCTAAAAATGGTCACATCATATTAGCCTGATAAATTAATTAAATATGCGTTATTTAATTAATCTTCTTGATTCAACCACATTTAAATAAATTTAATAATTTATTTATAAATGTTCACTTTTTTCTATAAATCATTCACTATCATCATTTTCTCATGTCTTCTTAATTAATTAAATAAATACCATTATTTATTTTAATTAATTATCACATTACTTTATTATATAAAGTAGATACATTTCTTCAAATATCAAAAACCATAACCATACACTTAATTAAATATTTCATGTTTAATTAAGAAAGCTTCTAAAATATTATCCAAACATATAATTAAATATTTATATTTATTTGGAAGCTTCCATTTGCATGTGTCCCAAGAAATTAAATAAAATTATTATTTAATCGAGCAATTTTCTTCAACAAACAAAAATACTTCATGACAAATGGTAATTTGTCTCCATTTTTTAATGAGGAGGTTTTGTGGGTTGAAAACACAATCCATCTTTTTCTCTCTAGTAGCTATATTCTCTCCAACCTCTCCATCTCTCACCATCCATTCTTCTAGGCTAAATCTCAACCATTGAATCTTGCCAACAAAGCTTTTTCCTTTTAAAAATTTATAAATACAACCTCCTTAATCTTGCAAAATATAGATTTTAGTTGCATAGTAACAACATTATAGTGAAATATCTTCAACAATCAAGCACAATAATCTAGTTTCAATTCATAGCTTAATCATGTTCATTAGCTATGCAATAGCTATTTCATCTTAAAATCATTTATCATAGGAGTTTAGATTTCTTAGCTTTCATAATACTCATTCTTGGAGTGGTCATTCTACTAAGCTGCTGCTTAAAGAAAGCTGAGAGAAAATAATATGTGTAGAAATAGTGAAGATAGAGGACAATGGGTTAACTTTGAAGAATCTGCATTATTTAGTTTGTTTTACTTAGTTAGATTCTTCAATATAATGTTTAATGGGTGTGTTTCTTGTTTTTATTACTGACACATATATATCACACACAACTATATATCGTAGTTACAAATTTAAATTCGAAAAAAATAGAATTTTATCCTTCATACAAAAAAAATTATGTTGTATACGATGAGCGTCACTTTTTAAAAATGTTGTTTTTTGAAAAAAAAAGTTTTGTGGGAGATGGAAATAGAAGTGCAATCTGATTTCAAAAATTTTGAAAAAAATATTTTTAGAATCTACAGACAAAATATGATGAGACTCTAGTTTGCATCATCTTCAAATTCCTCATGGTTTAGCCGCTATAGGTGCTCGAATGTGAAGATTTAGTTAAAAATAATAATTTCAGTGTCCAGTTTGGTCAAAAATTGTAAACCACTATTGTGGGATCACCCCGTGGGTACTTAAAGGTGATAAGTTTAGCTCACAACATGTGATTCTGAGAACACCACCGCTAATACAATATAGCAGCCAACGCTTGCCCATTCAAATCAGTCTGACACAAGACAAGACCGCCATCTTTCTTTATCCTACAAACTGCATCCCACTTAACCAAACTCCACTTATGATGGAGAAAATAGCCCAACTAGAGGAACTGACGAGACAGTCTCTCAAAGTCCTTGATGATGTTGGATGGAGCATAGAGAAAAAAACATCTATAAAGAGGGAGGGCCTAGACCACCAACTTCAGAAGAGTCACTGACAAGTCAAATGACTCACTAAACTTATAAACTTGTCAAAAACTTCTTTTCAAAATTTCTTAGGAAGTAAACAAATAGCAAGAGGGATTCCAAGGTAAACAAAGGGGAGCATACCAATTTGGAAATGAAGAATACCAGCTATTATCCTTTGGATACTCTTAATATTATTAAAGAAGTAGATGAAATACTCCCCCTCATTAATACATTGGCCCGAAGTAGCCAAGTAATAGTCCAACACGTTGCACCAACGAATAACCTCCTCAATTTTCACCTTGCCCATCAAACTAGTATCATACACAAACTAGAGGTGAGATTGGGGGATACCATTTCTCCAACTCCAACCTTGAATCAGGCCATTCTCAACCCAAGAATGAATAAACCTACCTAGACCTTCAACAAGTAATATGAACAAGTAAGGAGATAAAGGATCCCGTTGTCTAAGACCCCTGGAAGCACCAAAACATTTTGTGGATGCACCATTAATAAGCACCATAAAGGAAGAATAAGTAACACAAATATTTACCCTTTCAATCCAGTCACCAACAAATTGAAACGTTGCTAGAATCTTGAATAAGGAACTTCATTTAACCCAATCATATGCTTTACATATATCCAACTCAATAAACATATGTTTTTCCTTAGAGGACTCCATAGGAATGTATTGTCTCTGCACCAATAATGAACCCATCCAAAATTTGTCTACCAACAATAAAACTTCCTTGTTCCTCCAAGATTAGTCCATTTAACCATGATTTCAACCTCTCAAATATCAGGTTAGTAATGATTTTGTAAACGGGCAGGTGCATGGAAATGGGTAGCCAATTTAATTTTTCATCCCAAAATAGAAAGAACATGAGCGTGTTATATTAAAACGTGCTCGCGTTATGGCTTGGTAATGACCGAGCCTAGGATCAGTCATTATCAAGCCATAATTTGAGCACGTTATAACATGTTGGTGTTATGGTTTAAATTTCAAAAAACTTGCACATTTTCAGTTCAAAAAAGTGTACTTTTTGAAATCAAAAAAACATTTCCAAAACGTGAGTGTGTTATAACCTGCTCACGTTTTGGTCTACATTGAAATTTTTTTCTTCTCGTTTTCTTGTCTCTTTCTTCTTGTTATTTACATATGGACGTTTACTTTCTTATACTTTAAGTTATATTTCATGTATATAGGCAAGATGTTTGAGAGTGGTTTCAGATCTCTAGGAGTTATAATGTAAATTCTAGTTTTTTGAAGATCTCAAGAATTTCAGGCTTAGTCAAATTTTAGTAATCAGCATGTCAAATTTCAGTAATCAATTGGTTGTATCATCTTTCTCTCTCTATCTCACTTATTTGTTATCCCTTATGCTCGAGACCTCTCTCTCACACTCTCTCCTTCCCTCTATACTTCTATCTATCTAGCCTCTCTCTCCCCCTTCATTCCTCCCTCCTTCCCTCCTTCCCTCTAATTTTCTCTATCTCCCCCCTCGCTTTCTTCCTTCCTCCCACCCATCTTCCCTATCTACTTCAATCTATCTAACCTATCCCTCTCTACCTCTATCTCTCACTCCCTCCCCTCTCTCTCTTCATTCATCCCAACCACCTTCCCTCTATACTTCTCTATATCTAACCTATCCCTCTTTGCCTATCTCTCACCCTCCTTCCTCTCTCTCTCAATCTCTCCACCTTCCTCCTTCCCTCCTTTGTCTCTCATTCTCTTAATCACACTTCTCTTTCCCTCTATCCCTCCCTCCTCCCCTCTCTACTTCTATCTCTCTCCCTCCCTCCTCCCTCCTCTTTATCTCTCCTTCCCTATATACTTCTCTCTACCTCTCTCCATCTCTACCTCTCCCTCCCTCATTCCCTTTGACTCTCCCTCTCTCTTAATCTCCCAACCTTCCTCCTTCCCTTTGTGTTTCTCTCTCTCACACACTCTCACCCTCCCCCATCTATCTCTCTTTCATTTAGGCTTTATGGTTTATGGTTTAGGGTTTAGGGTTAAGTATTTAGGGTTTAGGCTTTATGGTTTATGGCTTAGGCTTTAGGTCCAACCCACTCTCTCTCCCCCTCTCTAAGGTTTATCCCTCCTTTGGTCCCTTGCACCCCCCTCTCTCTCTCTTAGGTATATCTCTCTCTCCCTCTATCTCTCTCTCTCTCTCTCAAGTCTCTCCCTCCTAGATCCCCTCTCCCTCTCCTAGGTCTCTCCCTCCCACCCTAACAAGAGAAAACAAACTCTCTCTCTCTCTCTCTCCCAATTCCCTCCCTCCCACCCCCTCTCCCTCTCCCACCCCCTCTCCCTCTCTCAATTATCTCCCTCCCACCCTAACTAGTGAACTCTCTCTCTCTCTCAAGTCTCTCCCTCCCACCCTAACTAGAGAACACTCTCTCTCTCGCAGGTCTCTCTCTCCCTTTCTTGAGTCTCTCCCTCCCACCCTATCTAGAGAACTATCTCTCTCCATCCTTCTATCTCCCTCTTTGTCTCTCCCTCTCTCTCCCTCTCTCCCTCTCTCCCTCTGTCTCAGGTCTATCCCTCCCACCCCCTCCCTCTCTCTCAATTATATCCCTCCCAACTCCTCCCCTTCTCTCAAGTCTCTCCCTCCTATCCCCCCTCTCTCTCAAGTCTCTCCCTCCTACCCCCTCCCCCTCTCTCAAGTCTCTCCCCCCACGCTAACTAGAGAACACACACACACTTTGGTTTCTCCCTCACACCCCCTCAGTCTCTCTCCATCTCTATCTCTTTGTCTCTCTCTCTCTCTATCTGTCTCCCACTCCCTATTTGTCCCTCTCCCTCTCTCCCTCCCACCCCTTCTTCATATCTCAGGTCTCTCCCTCCCTCCCTAACTAGAGAACTCTCTCTCTCCCCTATCTCTCAGGTCTCTCTCTCCCCTATCTCCCAGGTCTCTCTCTCCCCTATCTCTCAAGTCTCTCTCTCCCACCCCCTCTCCCTCTCCCAAGTCTCTCCCTCCCACCCTAACTAG